>CM053790.1:194912495-195606662 GCA_028749045.1 Cupressus sempervirens | reverse complement strand
AGCTGCATTAGTCTTCAATATTATTTTTGGGCATATAAGATTGATTTCACCATTACTCTTCATCGAGACTTTAATGTTGCTTTTATATTTGCTTTGTTTATAACCAATGAGTTGTATAATTTAATCCATTCAAATGTTGATAGGATTTTCATTGTGGTATGTAAGGCCAACATGATATATGATGTAAGGCATTGAAATCTCTTATTTGTTCTTTCCATGCCTTATTTTTTGGTTGTTCCATGTTTCCCAACATTGTTTTCTAGTCCCAAAACATAAATTTAAAACCACCTAAGGTGGATGCCTATTATTGTTTAGTTGACGCACAATCTTTGGCTAACATGGATTGTTGTGTTGGCTGACTACAACTTTATACTTGTGTCCTAGCTCACTTTCCTTTTTTTTGTATGTGGCTTCTATCCATGTGAATAAATTGTTGATTATCAGTGAATAGTTTTCCTCTGCTATCCTTCCAAATTAGGTGTGCCTCCAAATGATAATGGTTGTAGATGGGTCTTTTCTTTGTGCATGATCCTCCCTTTATATGTTCCACTATATGAATTTTATCACCATCATACTATGTAATAATTGTTTCAACAAAAGTCACATAAGTTCCAATTCAACCAATTAATCACATGGTTTTTTAAGTTGCAACAATCAGACACAATTTCACAATCATGAATTCTTGTTCCAGCGAACAATTACCTTCAAATCATTTAGAATTTATATAAGGAACATGGCTTTGATAGCCTATTAGCTTTTTAGGATCATTCCAAGTGTAATCAAGTTGCATGCTAAGGGTATGTGTTTTTCAAATAACAACTATTAGTTTTGGTAGCTTTGGACAATTGTTCATCCACATGTGATTATTTAGAAAGTAATTGTTTTACTAACTAGATAGTTAGAGTTGGGACAAATATTTGTTATTTGATTGACTTCTTTTAGAAGAAACTAGAAGCCAACTTGGTTAGGGTTTTTAAGTTGTTTTAATCTCGACCGTCGATTGAGAATCAATCTTGGCCATTGGTTTTCCAACATGAGTAGTATATAAGGGGGTCAGGGGGGCATTTAGAGAACACAAGTTTTAGAAACATTTGCAGTGTTAGCAAATGATTTTGCAATGATAAAAAATTGTCTTGTAGTGTTAGCAAGGGTGCAGTGATAGCGTCAGGGATAGTAGCAGAGGAATATCAGTAGGAGAAATTAGGAGGTTGTCAGAGTTTTTCCAGTGAGAGGCAAGGAATTTTTGTATCTCTTGATTTGTTGAAGTTAATATAATTCCTCATATGTAGAAGTAGTTTTCCCTTAGGGGTTTTTCTAGGGATGATTTGTCCAAAAGTTCTTTATGTTTCTTATTTCTTTCTGTATTTTTATAAGTGAAGTTTCAGTTGTGTTATTTTTCAATATTAGTCATGAATTAATTGTTGGTATTTTAATAATCATTTAAGATAGGAGATTAATAATCAGTGACTGCAATAGGAATTTTCACATGGTATTAGAGCAATGTTGAGGGTAGAGGAATTTTTTCCTAAGAAAGAAATTAAGGGTTTTTGAAACCTAGGTTGATCTCTTTAGATTTATTATTGCTTTAATCACTCCCTCTTAGCAAGGAAGTTGTTCTACACAACACCCAACTTATCTCTGAAGAAGATAGATTTTTTCTTCCCCAATGCCTTAGTTGGAATGTCTGCTACCTGCTCCTCTGTAGGTATGTATTATAGATGAACAACTTCCCATTGTACACAATCTTTGATGAAGTGATATGTAGTAATGTCTATATGTTTAGACCTATATCTGGTCAATTGTTGACCAAATACATAAGTGAACCAATCAACTGTCTGTATAAGCTATGATCTACATCCTTTTCCTTGGATGTATCTACCTTCCTCAAATTTATGATCATGGGTATAGAAATGGCTTTGTAATCCTCCATGTCGAATATCTTCAAGATTTCAATGCAATATTTCCCTTGACCAAGGAAAATCTCTCCATTTGTCTATCATACCTTCATGCCTAGAAAGTAGTGCATAAGTCTCGAATCCTTCATTTAAAACTCTTCTACAAGATCCCTCTTGCAATCCTCTATGAGCCCTAGTGCACTTGTAAGAAACAAGTCGTCACATAAAGAACAAAAATGAGATCAATCTCACCCCCAACCACCAAGTAGTAGAGGTTAGCATCTGCTACACTCTTCGCAAAGCCCATTTCTTGCAAGTATGTATCAATGCACTCATACCATGCTCTAGGAGCCTACTTGAGTCCATATAAGGCTTTCTTCAATCAACACTTGTGGGTCTCTTCTTTGTGTGCTACAAAGATTTCTGGTTGCTCTATGTATAACTCCTCCTTCAACTCACCATTAAGGAATATTGTCTTGACATCCAATTGATGGATTTTCCATCCCATCTATGTTGCAAATGAGATCACAGCTCATATGGAAGTATACTGATCCACTGGAGAAAATGTCTCCTCATAGGCTATTCCCTCCTTTTGAGAGAACCCCTTTTCCACAAACCTTGCCTTGTATTTCTCGATGCTACCATCTACATTGTGCTTTATCTTATAGATCCAATGTGATCCAACTATTGCCCTATATGTTGGTCTAGGCACTACCTCCCATACATCATTCTGTATTATTAAGGAATATTCCACAACCATAGCATCTTGTCATATTTGATGCTCTGTAGCCTCCTAATAGCTAGAAGGCTCACTATCTAGCAATTGACTAACTAATTTGGCACATACTCGTTGAACTTGGTTGGTTGTCTCCATTGTCTAGTACTTTTCCTAGGAGCTCCCACAAACTCCTGAGTATCCTTGTGTATATCTTGAACCTCACAGTTCCTGTTGCCTACTATAGAGGATGAAATATCAACCTCTAAGTCTTCTAGATGCATTTCGTGTTGCTCCATGCTCTATGAATCTTTGCCACCCGAGTCTAAACTTGTACTGGTAACTATACTTGTGATTTGTTGTCCTTGAGTAGGCCTCAAAGCTTATGTTGGCTGCTCACTCTGATCATCTGCTAGAAAATCTCTGGACATTCTAAATGCCTTGTCCTCCATGAGTTTGACATCACGTCTGACAATAATTGTTTTGGTCTCAAGGATAAAAATCCTATACTCCTTTGAGGTTTCATTGTACCCAACAAAGTACCCCCTCTCTGTAATCTGATCTAACTCTATGCTCTATAGGGATGCATCCCCTGCCTCTGTACCCTAGTACTTGTATCGGGTACAAAATAGGGACATGGGTACAAATTTTGGTTGCACCCTAAAAATGTCCTGGCTGGAGTGAAAAGGGGACCATCCTTGAAACTCCAAAAAAAAATTGCTTGGAAATAGGGGTACAAATTTTTGTACCAGGGATGTTGTTTCCATCCCTCACTTATACCCTTTGGCCCATGTTGTACCCAATCTTCCAGCCAGCTACGGGTGACTTTAAATTTTTTTTAAAAAAGGTTTTTTAAATTTTTTTTAGTATTTTCTATTCTACCCAGGGCCCACATGGATGTTAACAATAATGTGTCTTCTTAAATAGTTAAAGTTAGAGTTCATTGCTCATTTGGAGTTGTTTGCAAGTTAGGAAGAGGAAGAGGAAAACAACAACAACAAAAGAGGAGTGTGTTTTGGAGGTGGAAGAGGAGGTTTTGCCTTCATTTCTACTTCATTCCAGGTATGTTTTTTATTTTATTTTTGTTTGATTCAAACTTCATTGTTGTTTGTTGTCATTTTTCAATATTTTCAATGACATAGAGAGGGCAAGTTGAATGGAACATTGAAATGCTTTTTTTTCTATAACTTCCAGTAGTATACTATAAATCATTCTAAAATCCAAAGGTAAAAACATAAGTAGCAGTGAAAGTGAGAGAAGTAGTGATAGCATGGAAGTTGCCATGCAAGAAACTCAAGTGTCACAATTACAAAGACCAAGAAAAAGACCTAGGGCAGCCATTGATGAGCCTAATGTAGATGTCCCTATGGAAGATGCAATGCCTAATTGATTTGAGTGCCCTTCCAAAGCCCTAAAACAATATGCCAAAGGCCCATTCAACCCTAAGAAACCTCTCCTACAATTTTCCACAAAAGTAAACAAGAATAAGAAGAAAAATTCGGGTGGTAGTAGGGAATGGGAGTGTCATATATGTAAGAACCATTATTTTGGGAGCTACACAAGAGTGTATTGCCATCTTTTATGGATAGGTGGGCAAGGGGTGAAAGATTACAAAAAAATTACAGAGGAAGAAAAAATTGAGGCCAATATGTTGTATGTGGAGGGGGAGTTATTGAAATCTAGGGGTTCTACGAGTAGCACACCCACACCCTCATTGACTCCCACTAGCACTGCTAGTAAAGGGAAGGGAAAGGCTAAGACTAAGAGAGATACCAATGTGGCTGATTTATTTAACATACAAGTAAAAGAGAGAGCTAAAGAGTCCATTGGCAAATTTCTTGTTGCTCATGGCATACCATACCATGTTTCTCGTTCTTCATTCTATAAAAAAATGTGCAGAGATATTTATGTTGTTGGTCTTTCATTTGTACCACCAAGAGAGACTAAATTATGCACCACTATCCTTGACAAAGAGTACTCAAAAGTAAACATTTTGATGGAGGATATGAGGCAAACATGGATGAGTGATGTATGTTCTATTATCATGGATGGTTGGACTAATATCAAACATCGGCCACTCATCAATCTTATTATCACTAGTACAACAGGGGCCTATTTTCTTAGAGCTGTTGATTGATCGGGAAAAAAGAAGGATGCATCCTTCTAATTTCAGATTTTGAAGGATTCTATAGAATAGGTAGGAGCTTCAAATGTTGTGCAAGTAGTCACTGATTCAGCCCGGGTGTGTAAATTAGCTGGATTGATAGTAGAGAGAACCTATAGACACATTTTTTGGACCTCATGTTGTGTACATGCATTGAATAACACCTTGAAGGACTTGGGGAAAATTGATTGGATAAAGACTATGGTGTTTGAGGCTAGAGACGTGCAAATTTTTATTTGCAATCATCACACATCTCTTGCATTATTTAGGACATTTTCCAAAAAATAATTTCTCAAGCCTGTGGAGACTTGATATGCTAGCTACTTCATTTTGTTGGAGAGGATGCTTGAGGTCCAAGAGGCCTTACAATCCATGGTGGTCAATGCAGAGTGGAATAGATGGCATGAATCAAGCACCCCAAATGGAAGACTTGTCAAATGAAGAATCTTGGATGAGAATTGGTGGCCCATAATGAGGTAAGAAACTTAAATAATTGACATCATAATTGTTATTGCTGATTTAATAAAAATATTTTTTATTTAAGCACTTGCTATTTTTTTAAACATATGATGTTTCACTTGCAATTTTCTTTCATTTGTAGATACATTTGCTCCTTCATTGACCCTATTGTGTAGGTCATTAGAGATGCTGATACTGACTCTCCTAGCCTTGGAGAGATTTATGAGACCTTTGATAGCATGCTTGGGCAGATCAAGCAAGCTTTTAAAGATAAGGAACCTACTTTGGAGTTCTATGAAGAGCATCTTAAGCCCATTGTAACGAAAAGGTGGAACACTATGAACACCCTACTTCATATGGCAGCCTATGCAGTCAATCCAAAATGGTATGCACTAAGGCCTGGGAGAGTGCCTCCATCTAGTGATGAGGAGGTGAGTTTAATTTATTAAAGAATTATGATTTTATAATACGTTTTTAAAATTTTTATTTTACTTGTAAAGTTTATAAACTCTAAGTTCTCACTTCTTAATTTTTGTTTGTTCAATATAGATGAAGGAGGGCTTCTTCAAGGCCCTATCAAAAATGTATAGTGTAGAGGATGCTGCAAAAATTTGAGGACAATGGCTTGAATTTTCCAATCTTTGTGGTCCAACATTCAGTAGACCAGAGGCGAGGACTGATAGAGCTACATTAGCTCAAAAGGACCCAATTGGATGGTGGACATGACATGGTAGAAACACACCTGAGCTGAAAGGCCTTGCCACCCATCTTCTCTCACAAGTTGCTAGTTCCTCTACTGTAGAGAGGAATTGGTCTACATATAGCTTCATTCAATCGGTCAAGAAGAACAACCTTACCTCTAGACGATTGGAGAAGCTTGTGGCTATTCATAGTGTATTGCGACTATAGGAGTGATAGAGTCTTGAGTATCGACAGACCCTAGCACTATGTTGGGATGTTAATCTTGAGGATGCATTGTAGATTGATGAGGATAATGCACCCCCAGGGCTTCTTCGTGTTCCATTGGATGAGGACCCTATGCCTGCTAGTGATTCAAAGGAGGAGACTGATGATGATCTTGATTTAGATAGAGATTTAGATTCCTAGAAGACAACCATATATTTGGCTTTTCGCTTTGCAAATACTCAGATACATTATTGCTTTTGATTATTATGGAGTTGGACATCTCATTTACACTTCTAGTATTTACTTTCATTAGACATTATGTCATTTTGATTTGATGCATGATGATGATAGATTGATACTTGGAGCCTTTGGGCATTTTTTCTAATTGTATGTGATATTTGAATATATCATATATCATATTATTATATCATCATATCATATTCTTGTTTTGATTTTAATCTTGATAGTTTTCAATTTCCATGTATTCTATGGTGAATGGTTTATCAATGTTATCATTGTTCTGATATGCATATTTGAAATATATCTCTAAAGAAGTCTAATTCTCCATATATATAAAAATTTTAAATCCCCTATATTTTATAACCGTCCCCTGAGGTCCTCTCTCCTAAGTTTTGGCTTTGACCCGTACCCATACCGAAAACATGTTCTCATCCCCTAAAATGTCGTCGTCCCAAAAACTCTGTGGAGCATAGATCTAACTTGGTACATGTATCACCTAGAATATGACAATATGCCAAACTCCCAAATATTCTGAAGTGACCAACGTCTAGCTTCTTTCCTGTGAAAGCTTCCTTTGGTGTCATCTTTCCTAGCACCTTATGTGGAACCCTATTTTTAATGTAAATAGTTGTAATACACGCTTATGCCCATAAATCATGGGGCATGTCTTGGTCATGTCACATAGCCCTTGTCTCCTTCGATATAGAATGGTTCTTCCCCTCAGTAACTTCATTCTATTGTGGATTGTAAGGAACAATCCCCTCTCTCTTGATTCCTTCCCTGGTATAGGACCCCTAGAACTTATTTCCTTTGTACTTGACTCCATTGTGTGAATGAAGAACCTTTATCTTCCTTCATGTCAAGTTCTCCACAAGAGCCTTGAACTCTTGAAACCAACTAAAAACCTCATCCTTGGTCTTCAAGAAGTATATCTAGGTCTTCTAGAGAAATCATCATTAAAAGTAACGTAGTACTCATATCCTCTGAGAGACTTTGTCGATATTGATCCACATACATCTGAATGTACTAGATCAAGAACACCCTTAGATCTGGTGTCACTCATTGGAAAAGATGCTTTCACAAACTTCCCCAACACGCATCCCTTACATACATCATCATGCTGTGTGCTCACCTCTGGAACACCTGTCACCATCTCGCGAAGCAATTTGAGTGATCCATGATGAATATGGCCCATCCTCCTATGCCATAGCTCTCCAAGATCTCTAGGATTACTACTGCTCATGAGTGCCTTAGGAGTATCAAACTACAACCTATAAAGGCGACCACACATAACTCCAATAGTTATGGGTGATTTCTAATCCATATTCTTAATCAACACATGTGTCCCTCTAAAGAGTACATTACACCCCTTATCCTGAAGAACATATGCACAAATCAAATTCACACCTAAGCCTAGCACATGCAACACATCATGAAGTAGAATTATCTTTCCATTCTCCCTCTAAAACTAAACAGTCCCTTTCCCAACTAGGTTGAGTTTCAACAAGTTTCCCATAGAGATTTAGATATTTGTGTTCTCCTCCTTATAACTGGAGATGTACTCTCTAACTCCTATAATATGAAATGAAATCCCACTATCTATATACAAAACATACTATGAGGTTGAGCTAACCATACAAGCTATGAGTGCAAAGTCATCTTCCATTCTATTGGAGAGATCTTCTACAGTTGTTGAAGTTGCCACCTACTTCTTTGCCTTCTTCCTTTCTACATAATCATTGACATAGTGACCATACTCATGAAAACCAAAGCACTTTACCTTAGAAGGTCCTTCTTCTTCTCACTTTGTGACTTTGATCCTTTGCTACACCCCTTCTTTTCTTTCCCTTTTCCCGCTAGGGCAACATATTCCTATTCCACCTCACTTTTCTAGCTCTTGTTGGCCCCATTGACAAGACTTAGTCTAAACTCCTCTAGAGTGAAATTAGTCCATAGTCAATCCCAACTTGGTAAGGTGTCTCGTCCACTACCAACTTGAACAAAGACACTCCATTTCATAGTAAACCCATTTAGGGTCATTCTCACAATCTCCTCATCATTAGGACTATCTCCAACATCTGCTAACTCATCCTTGACAAGTTTAATCTTAGTGAGGTAACTTGTGATGTCTTCTCCCTAGTTCATGTGGGGTATTCTTCAACTTCTCTCTAAGAAACATCTTACTGTTGATGGTAGAATTCTCATGAAATAATGGATTCTCAGACAAATTGATGGAACTCTGATTATCATAGTGGAGCACAATAGTCTCAACCTTCTGACCAAATAATGCTACTAACAACTTTTGAAGTCATATTAGGGATTGATGGATGAACCAATACATGGATAAAGGCCAAATGTATCCTAGTATGTCTTGAAGCTATTTTTGTGTCAAGGACTATTGATAGGATGGGATAACATGTTTCTTCCAAGCTTAGAGATTGGACATGGAAAGATAGGGCAATGATGTGGTGAATTGATTGGCATGTGGCTTACAAGAGTGGACATGTCAAACAGATAATAAAACCATATTTGCATTTTATACCCTTAGTTTTTATCAAGATAGGGGGAGGGATTTGGATGGGATAGTGATATGATAAGAAAGATCAAGAATAGGGAATATTAATAGAAGGGATGAGGAAAACATAAGAGATATAGAGCAACAAGATGTGGAAAACATGAATCAGGTAGGATATGTGACGCTTCTAGAGATATTCCTACCCTTGTCAAGATCAAAGTTGGAAATAATAAAATATGGATGCTGATAAGATTAGGGATTGAAGAGATATATGATGATGGAGGAAATGAATGTGATATGATATGATAGGGAAATTATGGATGAAACCTACCTCCAATTATAGAATGCTAAAATTTCATCACTTAGATATGACACCCATTTGCTAGGTTTTCACCATGGTACTTTCCCAAAGCACTTGTTTGCCAAGTTTTTAGAAATAAACATAACTATTTCTATTTTGTTTTGTGTTACCAAGACATATGAATGCCAAGTTTTCATCAAGGTAACATATCTTTTTTCAATTTTATTGACTTTATTATTTTCCTTTTCACTTTTTGGGAAGATGATAGACATGTGGTAGGACATAGATGAAGGAATAAATAATATTTCTCTTCTTACAGTGCCCTTGAAGTACATGTACTAATGGACCATAGATTTTGATGGCATGCTAAAAAATGTTCGTAGGGTAATGAAAAAAAAAGGATGAAATAGATGGTTGGATGAAGGGGGATAAGAGTTTATGTAATGAATTTGATAAAGGGTGTGAAAGAATAGATCAAATGAGTCAAATAATATGTGGGGTATTGGAATAATTGTGTAGGATTAGATGGAAAGGGTGATAAGATCAACATTGGCACATGCCTTGAGGGGTGACAGAGTGATGGAGGAAAAGTATATTTGGAAGCTTTGAGTTTGGATGGATAAGTGAATATTGGTTTTGATCTTGGGAGATACAAAATAAAAATAGATTTGGAAGTGGATGGAAATTATTTTTATGGTGGGTTTGAGGAAGCCTAGGGAATCTTGAATGCCAATTTTGATCTTATTTTAGTATGAAAGTCTTTTATGACATACTTGCAAACCCACATAGTTTTTAAAATTTTCTTTTCCTTGTGATTATGTAGAACATGTTGCTTTAACATGAAAATTAGATTGGACATGTTGATTCTTTGATGGATATGGACCTTTTGACTTGCAAATTTTATGCTTGGCATTCAAGTTTCTTCCCAAGGTATTGGGATTTATGGATGGAGAGGAATAAAATTGAGGATTTTTGGACAAGTGAAAGGTTCTCCAAGATGTATTTGTTTGTTGATCTTGATTTAGGAACAAATAATTGGATTGTGAGCTATTGGATGGTGGAATATGTAGAGATAATATGGATAAAAGGTGTGAAGGGGAAGGTATACATTCAAATTTGGATTTGGAAGGAATACCAACACCTTTAGAATGATATTTGTAGGTTAGGACATGATAACCATCAAAAAAATGTTTTATATGGAAGGGTTTTAATGTACTTTTTCCATGGAGGTTTAGCCCTTTGAATTGATAATGTTTTACACTAGGAGGATACTTGTTACAAGATGTGAGTCCCTTTTCAGATGGATATGATATGGAAGAAACAATAGGATCATGAAGTGGACTAGACTACATGGAAGTGGTGGGACCCATTTGACATGTATGCATTTTATAAACAAATTGAACAAATTTTCTTGGACCATGAAGGGGATAAGGAGGAATAATGGGATCTTGCAATGGAATAGGAATAGTAACTGTTACCCATTTTTGTCACCATGCACAAAATGGATAGATTGACTAGTCATATTTGTTAGGGTGGTGAGAATGAAACATTTTAACTCATTAAATGCCCATGCAATTAGGGTACACGAAAAATATATTTTAAAACCTTGTTTATAAATGTTATATCCTAAGTCCAACTTTTGTTTTAATATTCCAATGGGCCCGCACTTTCCCAATTGTCAGATCGAACGTGATCTACAGTCAATGCTTTTCCACTTTATGAAGTTGCTCGATGTTTAGACAATGCGGGCAAGCACCTTTCTACCATATGGATAGGTGGGTCCAATTCCCATTATGGACTAAAAAATGTGAGCTTCTTAGAGTAGCTCAGAGATATGCCAGGTCGTGTTGGCATAAGGAGGGCATTTCATTGGGCAAAGTTGATCATAATACAGATCTTGAGTGACCATTGATTTTGTGACGATTAACGGTTGGCACTTCCCTGCTTTTTGAAATTACTAGGTTTTTAGTGAATGTGGGGAAGCAACTTTACGCCATGTGAATTTGTGGGTCCATCTTTCTTCAGTGGGCTACCAAGATGGATAGGGTGATGTGTTAGGGTCAAGTTGGCATATGGTAGAGCCCTCACTGGCTAAGATATTGACATGATGAACAAAGTGGTGACATGTTTCTAGGTCATCCAATCTTGAAGGATTTATGATGGTCACCTTTTTGCATTTTGGGGTTGCACGGTTTTTAGGGAATGCAGGGAAGCGACATCGTTCCATGTGGCCATATGGGGTCAGTTGTTCTGAAGGATGCCAAGTAGTTTTTGAGGTGGAATATGTGCCAATTATTTCATGTTGATTTGCTAAGGGTCTACATGTTCAATGAGTTGGGTGCTAAGTGTTTTGTGGGCCCGAAAATATTGAAAGGAAGTGCAGTAATACTAGTGTCTTTCATGATCATTAGTCATTTGGTGATCAATGATCATTGCTTTACTACATTTTGAAGATGTAGAGTGTTTAAATAATGCAAGGAAGCAACTGTAAGACACATGTCCAGGTGGCCCACATTTTGAAAAGAGTTAGCCATCGACAATTGGGAGGTGCCAATGATAATAGTTAATATGTTTTCGGTCGTGGTTTTCAGTGGACATAAAAGCTATAAAGGAAAAAGGTGGCAAGCCTATCCTATCATGTTGTGGCACATACATATGACTTGGCAGTCAGTTGAATTTTGACCCTAGGGTGGTGCAATATCAATATACAAATGAAGCAGTGTGGGTTGGCATTGATCGAAGGGATGAGTTGATAATTTAAACGAACCATTTTTAATGAATATCTGATTTGTAGTTGAGCATGGGTGTGGTGGAGATCAGATTAGATTTTTTCTGTGCGACAATAACCAAGAGGATATGATTCATTCCAAAAGCAGTTTCAGTTGTTAATGGCTATGTTGGCGAGGGTGGTTGTGGATTTGATCTTTGTGCCTTAGCCATGATGGGGAGAGTATACAACATAAATGTGAGTATAAGTTCTTGGAAACATCTACACTCTTCCAATGAATTTATAACTTGTTCCACTCCCATTTAAAGCTCATTGTAATCTTGGTCTATTTAAGGATTCCCAAGATGTGGAGAAAGGGCTCGCATTTTTGAAGTTTTATGCAGAATAACATAGTTGAGATCTCCTAGGAGTCCTTCATGTTTTTCTTTGCATATCACTTTATTTTACAGTCAATCTGGATGAATGTTGTTCAATGACCTTTGAGATCTAAATGAAGGAATAGTCTTAGAACCCTTCTTGTGTCTGCTTGTTGCTTAAGCTTTTGTTTGATAGAATTTATTGAGATTTACTCTTTGAATCCCTAGGTTTTGTCTCAATTTTGTAAGGAAACTTAGGTGCGGAAACAACTTCCTACACTAATCTCATAAGGAAAGTATGATGCAAATCCTATTAAAATATTTTCCACTTACAGATTCAATATCATGTAAACAACAATATTGTAGCCAACCATGCATACAAAAAATAGACAGAGAAAGGAACACATAACACAAGGATTTTTCGGTGGGGAAAAACCTTTCGGTAAAACAACCCCACCCCTTCAGAACCTACACAATGTATTATCTTCAACACGAGGTTACAATACACTTGCAATGCAAGTTCAACATCAACAACAGAAGACTCCAATAGCTACTCACAGTACCAACAATACACCCTTTTTGCATCACATCTCTTCGCAACCCTAAAAATGCTTATAACATGCGCTTCACTTTAGGGCTACTCCCAAAAGATAAATCGTATTAGGGTTTTACCATTCTCCGAGAAAATAGGAACCCCAAAAAAACCCCACTATTGGGGTAGAGTGTACAGTACTCAAATATCTTAGTTGCCACATGTCTTCACCTATCATTGAATCTTCCTAACATAGCTCTTACGTATCACAGGAATCCGTCATAACCGTTTTAGTCAAGATCTCCTTACACACAATTCAAGATGTTGACACATCAACATTATTTGCAAGAAATACATTTTACAAAAAAAATAATAAGAATAGGAATTATACAAGGTTGAGACACCTTATTCCTAACATTCTCCCACTTGTCAAACACCTTGTAAGACCAATAGGAACATAACAGGAACTAACCGCTATAGGCTAAAAGGCCCATAGACTCCAAACACCATCTGAACTTCTCAGTGCCCACTGGTTTCGTTAATGCATCTGCAACATTCTTCATAGTATCTACCTTTTCCAAATTTACCTTTCCATCTTCCACCATATCTCTCACAAAGTGATACTGCACATCAATGTGCTTCGTTCTGGCATGGAAAGTTAGATTCTTTACAAGGCAAATAGTACTCTGACTGTCACACCAAATAGTAATCTGTTCTGCATCAACACCAACATCAGAACACAATCTCTTAAGCCAAATGGCTTCCTTACAAGCATGAGTAGCAGCCATGTACTCAGCTTCTGTAGTGGACAAAGAAACCACAGGTTGTCGCTTGCTCATCCAACTGATGGCACCACCAAACATAGTGAACACATAAGCACTGGTGGATCTCCTACGGTCAATATCACCTGCCCAATCTGAATCCACAAACCCATGAATACAAACTGAATGTGGAGATCTAGAAGAGTTACCATGATAAAATATGGAGTAATCTGATGTACCCCTCAAATATCTGAATACTCGCTTAACTGCATCCCAATGTATCCATCCGGGATTAGCCATAAATTGACTCAGGAGTCCCACTGCTTGGGCAATGTCTGGTCTAGTACAGACCATAGCATACATAAGACTGCCAACTGCACTAGCGTAAGGTACTCTATGTTGAGATAATGGGTGTTGCACACATTGCATAATATTGTTATTTTATTATTTTATTTTATTATGTAATGTTGTACCTAGATGGACGTGCAACATGTAAAGATTCCCATAGAATATTCTTGATGAATTGTATTGTAACATTGTGATAATATTTCATGTAATTATTTAATATTGGGGAAAAGAATTAAATGCCCAATATTAAATGTGGGGTCAGTGGGTTAGGTAGCACATGGTTTATGTAATACCACTTAGTGGTTTTGTGGGACTTGCTACTATATAAGCAGTCACAAGGGTAGTTGTTGTAAAGAGAGAGACAAGAAGAAGACAAAAGGCAAGAGTCAAGCTGGACAAGGCTTGACAGGTTAGCCAAAGGAGCATTTGTGAAAGTTGAAAGCATGGCATGGGATGTGTGGATTCATGCTTGTTCACATAGTTTGCTCGGTTGTGGCTATGGCCATGAAGGCTTCCATAGTTGTATGGCAATGGTATTTTTTGCTGAATAATACATGGTGATGGATGCTTTTGGAGGCTGGGTTTTTCCCTCAATGAGGGTTTCCCAGGGTATATCTTGTGTCACAATTTTGTGGGTATGTTGTCTATTCTCTTGCATGTGGATTTTAATTCTGTGTTTAATTTTAGATCTATTATGGGTTATGTGGAAACGATTATATTCTTTATTGCCAAGTTTCCTTACACTCTACTCATATCCTCCACCTCACTAGGAGATTTTGGACAATCATCTATAGATAACTTTGTTCCCACAAGAATAGGAACACATAGTGGTCTACAATCTGCCATGTTGAACCTGTCCAACACAGACTTCACATACTTACTCTGACTCAACCAAATTTTTCTGTTAGACCTGTCTCTACTAATTTCCATACCCAAGATGTACCTAGCTGCCCCAAGATCTTTCATCTCAAACTGTGCTGACAACTAAGATTTAAAATCAGAAATCATACCCTTACCCTTCCCAAACAGCAACATATCATCAACATCTAATGCAACAACAAGAAGGCGATCATTTTCAACTCTGAAATAAACACAATGATCTAATTTCGATCTTACAAATCCAATTGACAACACAAAGGCATCAAACTTAAGGTACCACATCCTAGGAGATTGCTTCAAACCATATAGAGATTTCTTTAATCTACAAACTAAGGATTCTTTACCTTTAACAATGTAGTGCTCGGGCTATGACATATAAATCTCTTCCTCCAAATCACCATGAAGAAAAGTTGTCTTCACATCCATCTGTTCTATCTCTAAATCATATGATGTAGTGAGAGATAACAAAAATCTAATGGATGTCAACTTTGCAACAGGAGAGAATATTTCACCATAATCTATTCCCTCTACCTGTGAATACCCCTTTGCAACCAATCTAGCTTTGTACCTTTCAACACTGCCATCTGCACAGAATTTCTTTTTGAACACCCATTTACAGCCAATAGATTTTCTCCCTTTACGCAAAGGTACAAGGTCCCATGTTTTGTTTTTCTCTAATAAAGCCATCTCATCGTCCATAGCCTCAATCCAGGAACCTGCATCTTCCATGCCCAAAGCCTCTTTCACAGATCTAGGCTCATCAGTGTTAGTAATCAAAGAAAAAGCACAACTGGAATCTAACATAGAATAACCAAACCTTTCTGGTTGCTTTCTTTCTCTCATGGATCTCCTCAAGGGTTGAGGTTGAGGTTGTTCTTCCTCTTCTTCTGAACTATCAGAGTTGCAAGAGCTCTCCTCATCATTAGACCCAACATGGTCTCTCTGTTTAGTCTTCTCAGGGATAGGAGGCAACTAAACAACATCTTTTTCCTTTTCTTTTTCATCTGTTTGTAGCACAATAGGAGAAGGTGTTAGCTCTCTAAAAATAACATTTCTACTATACAACACCTTACTAGTCACAGGATCCCAAAGCTTGTATCCTTTCACACCAGCACTGTACCCAATGAAAATACATTTAACAACTTTGTTTTCCAACTTAGATCTTTTCTCCATTGGAACATGTGCATAAGCTTCACAACCAAAAACACAAAGATGTCTAACTGAAGGCTTCTTACCAGACCACACCTCCATGGGTGTCTTACCAACAAGAGCTGATGTAGGAGATCTGTTAACCAGATAGCAAGCAGTGGCCACAGCTTCAGCCCAAAACCTTTGTTCTAAACCAGCTCCATTAAGCATATTCCTAGCCTTCTCCATCAGTGTCCTATTCATTCTCTCTGCAACTCCATTTTACTGTGGGGTATACGGAGTTGTCTTATGCCTCTCGATACCTTGTTCTTTACAGAACTGTTCAAACTCTGCTGAGCAAAACTCACCACCATTGTCAGTTCTCACACACTTAATCTTCTTACTAGTCTGATTCTCTACAAGGGCTTTAAAATCCTTTAATTGACTAAAGACTTGTGTCTTACTTTTAAGGAAATAAATCCATGTCCTTCTACTGTAATCATCTATGAAATATACAAATAATACAGACTTGGAGATTGAAGGAACTTTTACAGGACCAAATACATCAGAATGAATAAGATCCAAAACATCAGGAGATTTGTGAGAACTAGAGTAAAACTAAACATGATTTTGTTTACCATATACACAGTGTTCACATAAGTCAAACTCGAGATTGCAATCATTTAACCCCTCAACGAGATTTTTGTTTTTTAGGGTTCTGAGACCCTTCTCACCAATGTGACCAAATCTCAAATACCACAACATTGTCTTTTCTGCAGGAAGCTCTCCTTCCAAAGTGTTTGCACCCTTAGGTACACTTGTTGTACTACCATCAGAACCGCTAACCATAGTCTTCTTTACTGCTCGTTCAAATGGTGGGGATGAAGTGATAGCTACTCTCTTCTTTGAAATAGAAGAACTATTGCACTGAGAAATGTGTGCATCAAGCTGAAACAAAGTACCTCTCCTAGTACCCTTAGCAAGCACCATAGCTCCTCTCATCATCTTACATCCATCTTTAGAAAAAACAACTTGCACACCTACATCATTCAGCATACTTACAGATAATAGGTTTCATGCCAAACCTGGAATGTGTATAACTCCATTGATTCCCTTTACTCGTCCATCAGGAAATTTGATAGTGACCCTTCTGCATCCAACTATCTTTAGGTGAGAATTGTCACCCAAGTACACCTTTCCACCATCGAACTCTTCATATCTTGAGAACCAATTTCGATGGGAGATCATGTGAAAAGATGCACCCGAGTCAACCAACCACACCTCATCAGATGCATGGGCTGCCAAAGCTACGATGAATGCATCGCCATCTTCTTGAGATTTTTCAAAACCAGAATTTGAGGCTTTCTTCTTCTTCTTAGGCTCTTTACAGTCTTTACGGAAGTGCCCAGTCTTATCACAGTTCCAACATTTTGCCTTGGACTTATTGGAAGTCTTTGACTTCCCACAGGATTTGGATCTAACCTTATTATCAGACTTATTGTCATTTTTCTTTCCTCTTTCTGTGGATCTCCCACGAACAGCAAGGGCTTCTTTTTTCGAAACGGAAGCCTTTCTCTACATCTCCTCTGATAGAAGCAAAGACACCACATCATCCATTTTGAAAGTGACTAATGTGCTTCTGAGAGCCACCACAAGATGGTCCCATGAATCCGGTAAAGAACACAAAAGTGTGTAGCAATGATCCTCCTCCTCTAACTTGACACCAGCTGATGTCAACTGTGCAGTCAACAGATTAAATGCATTTAAATGATTTGTTAAGGATCCACCTTCCTCCATTCGTAGAGAATACAACTTCTTCCTCAGGAACAACTTGTTCACTAAAGATTTGGCCTGATATACGGCCCCAAGTCTCTCCCACAAACTATATGCAGTTTTCTCATCTAGAACATTCAGAAGAATTGCATCGATTAAATAGAGTCTTATGAGACCCTTAGCTTTATGATCTTTGATATCCCAATCTTCTTGAGCTATAGTTGTTGGTCTTGTAGCACTTGTAGTCGCTTCCCATAGGTCACGATCTTCCAACATGTCTTCCATCTTGAGTTTCCACAACTCAAAATTAATGCCATTAAATTTCTCCACCTCCATTCTTCCATATGATGAACTTGCCATCTCAATCTACAAATAAGATTCAGGATGCTCTGCACAAGACTCCCACTCAACTTGAGATTAGCTCAAAAAACCCTACCCAACAACTAGGATCAAAAGTTGATCAAGCTCTGATACCACTTGTAAGGAAACTCAGGTGCGAAAATAGCTTCCTACACTAATCTCATAAGGAAAGTATGATGCAAATCCTATTAAAATCTTTTACACTTACAGATTCAATATCATGTAAACAACAATATTGCAGCCAACCATGCATACATAAAATAGACAGAGAAAGGAACACATAACACAAGGATTTGCTGGTGGGGAAAAACCTTTCGATAAAACAACCCCACCCCTTCAGAACCTGCACAATGTATTATCTTCAACACGAGGTTACAATACACTTGCAATGCAAGTTCAACATCAACAATAGAAGACTCCAATAGCTACTCGCAGTTCCAACAATGCACCCTTTTCGCATCACATCTCTTCGCAACCCTAAAAATGCTTATAACATGCACTTCACTTTAGGGCTACTCCCAAAAGGTAAAGCATATTAGGGTTTTACCATTCTCCGAGAAAATAGGAATCCCAAAAAAAATTTCGGGCCAATGCCCCGAACCCCACTATTGGGGTAGAGTGTACAGTACTCAAATATTTTAGTTGCCACATGTCTTCACCTGTCATTGAATCTTCCTAACATAGCTCTTACATGTCATAGGAATCCGTCATAACTGTTTTAGTCATGATCTCCTTACACACAATTCAAGATGTTGACACATCAACATTATTTGCAAGAAATACATTTTACAAAACAAATAATAAGAATAGGAATTATACAAGGTTGAGACACCTTATTCCTAACAAATTGTAACTACAAGTGAGATTTGATTGTCCATGTAGGTTGCAAGTTGAGATACTCTATTTTCCTTCAAGTTTGTGACATTGTGAATATTAGCATTCGCTTTAACATCTTCTTTGAATTGTATCCTCCTTGTGAAATATTTATATGTGAATAACCCTTTGCAATATTGTGTTCTTGTTAGTTGTCCAAAAGTGTTTCATTGAGTCAAGCTAGTAATATTTTCATTCTACCATCTCGTGTATCACCCCATTTTACTTTTTCAATATTTATTTTCAAGCAATCCTTCTATCCCTTTCCCTCTCAAGTTTTTTTTCCTATTTGAAGAAGTAAATCAGTGAAACATCATAAGGAATAGGCCTATAACATGGAGATTCACTCCTTATTTAGGTACTTTCCACTACCTAGGAGTGTTTCTATTTTAGTCAAAGTGACTGAATACCAAAGATTGTGGTTTCAGTTGAGGCACAACTTCTAGAGATAACAGTAACATGGTCATTTAGTAGGACATGATTTTTTGGATGATATAGAGGATTAGTAAATAGAGATGAGGGAATGGTGGGCTCATAAGGAGGATCTAGATGGATAATGGGATCCTCTGGAGGACACAAAAGTGAAAGGAAAATTTGATCTTGAGTTGGAATGAGATCATCTGACTCAATTTTAAGGATGGTTTTCTCTTGACTATGAATAGTATCATTGAGAATAATGGAAGGGATGCCATGATCTTGCTTAGGGATAAGAAGTGGAAGGTCCTTAATACTTGTAAGGACACTTTTTTCTTTAGATATATGGGAATCCTCATTGATAGGATGGACATGGATGGTGATGCTAAATAATTTCTAGGTTTTTTAGATCTCATAGTTCAAGTCTAAATCAAGTTTGTTCGTTGTTAGGAACAATACAAAGGGCATAAATTGAGACCCAATTTTCCATTCACCTTCCAACGATATTATTATTATTTAATTCTTGCAATAAATTTACTTTCTAGTTCTATAATCTCTAATTGCAAATCTTAGCTTCTTTCTACTTCCTTGCTTTCATTTTCTACAATTAGGGTTTTAAGGATCTTGCATTTTTCTCTCTAATTGTATAACCTTTAGATCTTTGTTTTCATTGTCGCTCCTTCATCATTTGGATTACAATAATCTACTTGGATCTAATAACCTTAGAGTTAGAATTGAAAAAAAAAATCTCTTCTCAATCCCCCTTTGAGGTACGGTCTCAACTCCCCTTATTAAATGTGAAGTAATTGAGAGCTTTTCCATTGCTTCACATTTCATCTTATACATTTGGTGAACCTGACTTACGAAATTTCCACTTCTAATTTTGGTGATTAGATTACCTCCTTCTCTTTAGTAGATTATATATGATCTTGCTTTTGTGGTGACTAGATTGTCTCCTTTATATGTTGATTATCTAGTCTCTCTTTACATGTTGTATGCATTTACTTCCATTTAGATTACATTGTGTGCTTTTTGTATACTATATCTTCTTTTATATTTAGTTCATACCTCAAGGTTAGATTCCCTTTGTGTGATATTTATCTTGCCTTGCTTCGTGTATGAGCTTCATTACCTTAAGCCCTACCTATAGTATTCTTGTTAGGAGAATTTGTAGACTTGTGGCTTCCTTTCATCCAAAATATTCTTCCCCACACTTAAGCAACCTTGTTGACAATTGGTTTCCTATGATCCTAATCTTTCTATGGATAATAACTCTTCCCATTCATCTCATGATGAAGACAAGGCTTTAAGATTTCCTCTTACCCAATTCCACAAACCTATCAATTGATGACCTTAAGGGATTTCTAATGAATGGTTCATAAGGCACCACACTTGGTGAAGGTTTTCTAAATGGAGTTGCAAGCAAAGTAGGTTTAACCATGGAGGGAACTTTGTTGTTAAGCACGCTTGAGCTGGAGTTGGGGATAACTTTAAGAAATCCCCCTTTGGAAAAATATGTAAAATTGTGGTGAATCCAACATTGTTTTAGGGGAAAAACATTAATTTGTGTTGGTGATTTGTTTTTCAAAATAGGAAAAAAAAAATATTGGCAATTTTTTTTCCATCCTATGAAAATTTTGTAAAACTCTAGGGAATCTTTAATTATTTTAGAAAATTGTGACCAAAAGTAAAAAATACCTAGAAACCATAATTTTATATCATCCAAGATACAATAACCCTCTTTAATGACCGTTAGATGATCCTAAATCAACGGTATAAATCCTATTTCTGGCTAAAATGGTAAAGAACAACAAGTTTCAGAGAAAGTTTCCAAAATATTGACACTTTTCCATAGCATAACCTATTTCGGGCCAAAGAATAGAAGGATAACAAGTTCCTTGGAAAGTCTCTGAAATAGAGACACTTGTCAAATCTATGTACTTTACCTATAGGTTGACTTAATTTTTAACCATAGATTGGTGAATGTGACCATCTATTAAGACATGCCTTGAAAATAGTAGGTGAAAATATTTAATTTATCATGTGGAAAGATTAGATTACATTGGCGAAGTCATCACCAAAATAAATATAATTATGTATTGTTATTGGCGATTGGCCTAAGCATGGGACCCCATTTTCGTAAAGTGTGGGTGAAATGGCCACCTTGAAAGTGCAATTTTATTTTGCCAAATTTAACGTTCTCGATGAGTCAAATTCACCATTAAATTTATCCCTGGCTACAATAGTACTGGGATGGGTGACCTCCCGGGAAGGCTCGGTGCTTGACCTCTATGAGCATCACTTAGATCTAATGAGTGCTAAGTGTTTTATTTATTGTCATGAGAGATGGATTTGTGTGAATCACTACTCATGAAACATGAGTTAATGAGTTTGAGTCAAAAATTACATAGTTAAGTCCTAATAGAAATATCACAATTTGACTTGTTGTGGAAAAATATCTCCTACTTATCAATTGATGAGCTTAAGGGATTTCTAATGAATGGTTCATAAGGCACAACACTTGGTGAAAATTTTTCAAATGGGGTTGTAAGCAGAGTGGGTTTAACCATGGAGGGAACTCTGCAGTTAAATGCACTTGAGCTGGAGGGAAGTTCCAGTGCTTCACCTTTGTGAGCATCACCTACATCCAATGAGTGCTAAGTGTTCTATTTATTGTCATGAGAGATGGATTCGTGTGATCACTACTCATGAAACATGAGTTAATGAGTTTGACTCCATAACTACAGAGTTAAATCTTAATAGCAATATCACAATTTGACTTGTTGTGGAAAAATATCTCCTACTTATCAATTGATGTCAAGGGGCTTTCTAATGAATGGTTCATAAGGCACAACACTTGGTGAAGGTTTTGCAAATGGGGTTGCAAGAAGAGTGGGTTTAACCATGGAGGGAACTTTTTAGTTAAGTGTGCTTGAGTTGGAATAGTACTGGGATGGATGACCTCCTGGGAACTCCTCGTGCTTCACCTTTGTGAGCATCACCTAGATCTAATGAGTGTAAGTGTTCTATTTATTATCACGAGAGATAGATTCATGCGAATCACTGCTCATGAAATATGAGTTAATGAGTTTGACTCAAAAACTACACAGTTAAATCCTTATAGAAATATCATAGTTTAAATTATCACTTGATAAATTGTTTGATAAATTAAATGCTCAAAAGGAACTGATAATATGAATGAAGTTTTGAAAGCAACTGTAAAAGGAATAATGAGTGTAGACACCTAAATCTGATTACATCACTTAAGTAATCATATTTAGTCATCTTCTAAGGTAACATTAATTAAGTATTTAATATTTAATTAATCTATTGTCATCCCCTAGTTAATTAGTTAATTTAATTAACTATAGTCCAATTGATAAAATTAAAAGATCACCCAAAATCAATTTATCAATTAAATCCCTATTCCTCTATTAAATTGAATAAATCCTCAAATCTGTTCAATTTAATTCTATATCCCCATTTTATTAAATAAATCATTTAATAAAATATCTAAAATCCTAAGAGCCTCCCTAACCCCTAATCTAACCCATTCACACATACTAACCTCACTTAGCCACCTAACTAACCCATCCCATCAAATCTAAGCCACTTACCCCCTAATCCCCCTCTAATCCAAGCCTAATCCTCTTCTAATCATGTGCACAATCATAAACATGGGTTAAGACTTACTAACCCAAGCCAAAATCAACAATCTCATTCTCCCCTCAACCATCAACATTTATGACCCAAGCCAAAGTCAACAATCTCATTCTCCCCTCAACCATCTCCATTTATGACCCAACCATCCCCATTTGTGGCTCAACCTCCTTCATTACTCCTTTGACCAACCCTTATCCTATCCTCTCACATCCAATCATCCTGTGACATGTGTTACTTCCCTATTGGCTCCAAACAAGCACAATCCATGTGCTCCCCTTTGAGTGCATCTTGACCCTCCCTCACCATCTTTCCATCCTTGCATCCTGACTGTCCATCCCTCTACCCCTTGGCCTATAAATATAAGCCTCTTCCTTCACTAAAATTATCAACTTTTCAAGAAAACTTATAATGCTATTTTGAGAGCCTAAAAACTACCAAAATACCATCATAATGCTGAAACCCCTCCATACCTTCATTGTTGAATCATTCATCCACACCCATATTTGATTATCACTCATCCACTTGGAGCTTGAGCACATTGCGAGCATACATCCGCTATCCATCAGGGACATAGCTTCGTCATCATGAGAAGCACTTGAGGAGTTTACCATCTTTGGTCTACTTTCCTCAATTTTGTCTTCTTTGGTCTTATCTTAAGTGTTTGCTTGTTTTAGTATTGAGAATGATTTTTATATATTAGTGTTCATTTTACTCCACTAAATTAGGTGATACAATGAGATCATAGAAATTTAAATTGAAACAAAGAGAAAAAAAAATAGCACCTCTAACAAGCCTTATGCAGCAAGGCACAAAAGGAATCTGATAACACCTTTGACTTTGAAACAAAAAGTTTGTAGTTCAATACTAAGATGTAGCAACCAAATAGTGGTTAACCGAATGGCTCCTACATGCATTCCCACCCATGGGCATTTTCTTTCTGGGCAGATTGGTTCTCCTGCCACTAGGGTTTCTATTACGGCATCAGTTAGGGAGGGTGTGGGTGTTGCTACATCTCCCTCTCCTTCTTCTGGTGCAACCACTTCTGCTGGTGTTGGTGTGTCTGGGGCTAGGGGATGCTAGTCCTGCCTCTTCCACAGATGTTGCTACTTTTGAGGTGGATCTTCATCGGGTTGCCCCTTCTGCGGGTCAATCTTTTGAAATCTAAAAGAAATGTGAAGCTACTCCTGTTTGTGTGACTAAACCTCTTTGGGTTTTGTTAGACTCTGCTATAGTTGATGAGATTCTCAAAACGGAAGAGGTTTTCTCTTCTCATGCTGCTATTTTTCAATTTAGGGGTTTTTGGCCTTCCCTTCCTGCCCTTCATGATTGGATTGCTACGATGTAGAGGTCAATTTTATCTGCAAATATTCAGATTTACCCTATTGCTAAGGGCTTTTTTATTGTCAAGTTTGAAAATGCTGAAGATAGGAGGACTATCTTGTGTGATTACAGTTTCTCATGGGAGAATCGTTTCCCCCTGATGGCCAAACTTTGGCATAAGAATTTTGACCCACTTACAGAATCTTTTAATAAGATCCCTATTTGGGTTAGGCTTCTAAATCTTCCCTTGCATCTATGGCTAGATTCTATTTTGGAATCTATTGGGAGGGCTCTTGGAGATTTCCAGATTGTGGATTCAGGGACCTCTAATGTTATGCATTTGACAGTTGTGTGCATCCTAGTTAAGATGAATGTCTCTAAGAGTCTCCCTGAGAAGATTTTCCTAGGTTCCCTATGGGGTGTCTGGACTCAAGTTTTGGATTATGAGGGCCTTCCTTTTCGATGCAGGAAATGCCATATGACTGGTCATGTGGCGGCTCATTGTTCTTTTGATAAGGAAAGATTAAAGTGTTCGCCTGCCTAGTGGACGGGTGCTTCTGATGAGCATTACACTGTTACTAAATCTTCCTCTATTCAGGGGCATGATGTTGAGGGGTCTCTTGCCTCAGATGGTTCAGAAGATACTACTCCTAATGTTTTGGATCAGCCTGTTTTGGCAGAGGCTCTTGCTTCCTAGATTGTTAGTCATGTTGTTTCGCATGCTGACCCTTTTCAATCTAATATCTCGGGACTTGCTGTCATCTCTGGACCTACAACACTGACAATTTTGGATTTGGGTTTGCCCAATTTGGCCTCTCGTAGGGAGAGTTTCTTGTTGGATGATTCTTCATCTCCGGTCTGCCTTGTGGATTCCCTTGTTTCTTTAGGGAATTGGCTGAACAATGCGGCTAGGCTAGAGGATGGATGGACAACAGTAAAAGGAAAGAAATCTAGGTACTCCATCCCTCCCCTAGATATGAATTTGCGGTCGTACAAGGGAGGTTCTAAATCTAAATCTAAATCTTAACCTCCCTTGTTGAGTATTGATGTCGGTTGTGGTGGGAATTTGTTGGTTGTTCCCTATCTTTGTATGGTGATTCTCACTACTTTATTTGGGCCTTTTTATTGTCATATCTTTATTTTTGTTGTACAAGGTTTTGGGTCCTTTCAAAACCTGTTTTTACTTAATCAAAACTCAATGTAAGAAAATGGAAAACAAAATTGAGCGCCCAACTAAAACATTGTCAGTAATAATAAGGAAAAATAAGCTCCTTAAGGTTATCAACAAACTTGTCTTCTTAATCACATGATTAAGATGATTTTAGTTCATCTTCCTAATCACTTTACTACATGTGAGGACATGAGAACTTATAAATGTTATAGATAAATAAATAAATGAATTCATTAATAAGTGAAATAAATAACTTCTTGCCGTAGACAAAACATTGATATCTTAGTATACAAACACTAATCTTATATGTACAACTATTGGAGTAACAATGTATATGCATAGAGTAAATCATATTAATAATATGTCTCATCACAAATATAAAAGGTGAATATAATAAATGCTTTGTATTTTATCTTGAAATGTTCGAGATTGTCGAAAACTTTTAGTGTTCAACTACTAGTCCCTTTGTGTTGGATATAGGTTGTACTTTATATGATAATGTGTTATTTTTATAACAACAAATAATTTTTTTGTGTTGAAGTATTTGTCTTTTGTGTTTAATATAAAAAGTTATATATAACAAATATTTATGATAAGTATAAACTATTTGGTCTATTTAAGTTGCATATATGTTACATTTCATATAGGTATACAATATTCTATTAACAACAATTGATTTTTTTAATTTAATTAATAGAGATTTTTATATTAAGCTTTGGTCAAATTTGTATTAAGTCATTTTTCAAACACATTTCACTAGGTGCATAGTGAGTCACACATTCAAACCTTAATTGTGGGTAGTTCAATATTCATTTTACATTTCTTTAAAAACAAAGATCTCAGAGAATCAATGGTGCAAAGTGAAAGGGTGAAAGAGGAATGCACAATGAAAACAAAGATAAAGTAGAGTGAAAGACTAAGGCCTAAAAATATGTATATAAAGGATAAAGAGAAATGCCAACGGAGCTGAAGAGGAAAAAAAAATTATTCAAATAAGGTGGAATGAAAGCTGACTAAGGCCTATTAAGGGGACAAGCTAAATCCCTAGATAAAATGTACTGAAGAGAAAACAAAGTCAAAAAAATCAATTTTCCAAGGTAGTAGTTTTTTCCTAAAAATTTTATTGTTTTCAACTACAATGAAGATCAAATTCCCGTTATTTATGTAAAAGAAAGGGAGGATAATCGCATCCGTAAATATGAATGTAAAAGGGAGAGAGAGAAATGCTAAAACTTTCGAACTTATCCGTTGCCTCCACGCAGGATCGAACTACGGACCTTCAGTTTACAAGACTGACGCTCTACCACTGAGCTATAGAGGCTATTGTGTTGGCTTTATGTTCAGCATAAAACACGAAGCTCAGTTTGCCTTTTATATCCATTTGAGTAAATTGAATATTATATTTGACTAAAATAAAGTGGGGATGTAGCTCAAACGGTAGAGCGCTCGCTTTGCATGCGAGAGGTACGGGGTTCGATACCCCGCATCTCCACTTGTTTTTCAGCCGGGTTCCAATAGACTGAAAAGTACAAATTTCAGAAGCTTCTTGCTCTAAATTGATCAGCAGAAAGTAACGCGGCAAGCTGGAATTTGTTAAGGTCACTTCAACAACCCTCGCCATCACTTCAATTTTGCCAAAATTAAGACAAATCAAAGAGAGAATAGGAACAAATCTTTGCCTATGGAACCTCAATTCATGGTGAAGAATGACCAACAGTGAATTAGGGAATTGCAGTGAAGAAATGTGAATAGAAAACCCTAGAAATTTGGCCGACGACAAAATTTGTCAAAATTTGGCTGCTTTTCTTAAAATTTGAGTCAGTTTGGGGTAATTCGACAAAATTCAAGAACAGTGAATCCAAAGCACCAAAAACTGCTCCAGTGTCTATTTTGGTAAATAAACACAAAATACAAGCAACAAAAAAAACGTTGATTGACATAATGATTTTTTCTAACCTTTGATTTATTTCTTCCACTCAACAATCAATTACATATGCAAATTAAATTGCAGCAAAAAATTCTTTACTAGTGAATGTTTTCAAGCACAAAACCATGTTTTTGCAACAAATGCGTAGTGGAGTTGCAGGATTGGGGGTAGAATAATGCTTTCTTTTTATTTACAGTTAAAATGTTTTAATTTTCTTCAAATTTGCAGTCACGAGGATTTTTAAATAAATTTTCAGCTGTAAGATTTTGTTTCTAAATTATTTCATAAATCTTCCTCGTCTAAATAAAAAAAATTTGCGGCTAAAGAAAATATAACTTCTTAATTTCATTCGATGTAATTTGAAATTTTCAGTTCAGGAGAGATATTAGAAATTAATAGTTCTGCGTCAGTTTGAATTTTTCAGTTTAAGAGATATCAAAATTTAATTGTTAGTCCCTGCCTTTTAAAAGGTAGGGTACTAATGTTTTCGTTTGCCCGATTCTATTTGTTTTTCCTTTGACAGTGGCAACATTTCCTAAAGTTTTTGCGTTGAGATTAAAAAAATCTGAATTTAAAGCACGATTTCAAAATTTTTGATTGGCGAATGCATTTTAGCCGAGGTTTTCAGGGTATTTGGAAAAATAATAATATCAAAGATAAATAAGAACCTGTTCGACTATAATACGCATTTATGACATGTCAGGAAGAAAGTAGGTAGGAAAAAAAGATGGAGTAAATGTAGTTGCAAGAAGGTCACCGACATTGCGAAGAGATAAAATTAAGGATTGTGGTTCTGTTTTTAGAGTATGCGACAATTGAAGTAAAAAGACGCAGAGTATGTATTGCATGCCCTCCTCTGTTCTGTGTCGTATTTGCTTTTGTAGATGAAAATTATCCATAGATACGAGTAGCATATATTTCTTTTAAATTGCGGTTTTAATGTTTTGGGCATCTTTGTAATTGTGGGGCTTGTCAAAGGAATTGCTCCTAGACTTTTCTCATATGTTTTTTTTTATATCAATTTCAGCTACCCAGATAAGGCTTGAAGAGCACTCGGATGGCTTCCTGCTAAATGCATAAAATACCCTGCCCAACCAGTCAAAAGGTTCATACTTTCTCATATAATTTCCATTGCTCTCCAAATGAGATTGGTTCTGTATCATTCTATTTTCTCTTTGTATGTTACACACATGTTTTGCTTTCTTTTTGAAATTATTTGAGTATTCTAGTGTTTTCGCTTCTTATAATCCACAAAAAACTGAAGAAAATTTGCTTTCCCCGCTTTTCCTCATGCTCAAGTTGCCGCATCAACATCAGTAACGCTGCAGTAAAATTAATTCCAAAGTATTTATGCCAATACTTTATTCTGCACTGTAGCTCTCAGCAAAATAGGCTCCCTTTCCTCTTCCTCAACATGGGCTCTGAAATTCGTATATGCAGCGCTCCCACCATTCCCGACATCTTTCATACCATCTATAATTTATTGTCAGCTGTAATAGTTGAATAACTTACAACATCAAAAACTTGCTTCATAATAGAGGACTCGCAGGAATGGTTATTTCTTTAGCAGCCACAAATAGCAATATCAAAATGTTCAAGATGGATGCAATCTCCCTGAAAATTACCCGTCCTATGTCGTTTGTAGAGTAGGATTTTTTAAACATGCTCAACCACATCAAATAAGAATGATATTCAGGTCATTGATGCAGATTTCGCCCAGCTTAATATACCACGCATGTTTACATGTCAAGACTAAGTGATAACATAGACAATCATACATTTCATAGAAACGTGGGGATAGTGTCAACACAAAAACATCAGTACAAATAGATCCTATCGAAAAAGGCACAGAATTTGGTAATTTGCATACATTAACAGTGACATCATATATTTAAAAGCGGTTCTATGTAATTTTCTAAATTCTTGATGGAGATTCATGCTCTTGACTGTTTCCTTTAAAAAGTCATATTCAGACAACCTACGGCGTAATAAAAATATTTTTTTACAACTGACAAGTTTCTAAAAATATTTAATCAGCAACTTTGATCATATTAAAACTTGTACAATCAACATGATTTAAAGAAATTTTGAATCTAGAAGAAGAGAGCTCGAACAATCTTTCCCCACCTTCTCCCAAAATCTCCTCCCTGAAATTACAAAGCAAAAAACTTCACAAATTTCACAGCAAAAACATTCCCCACTGCACATCCAACAAATGAATACCAAAAGGCAGGGACTACTGCTCGCACAGAGCTCTTGTTCTATATTAGTTGCACAGGTGGATTTCAATTATTATTAGAAGTTTTTAATAAAATTTACAATACCTTTTGAATAATCCTTGTCAAAGATACCAAATTTGTAAATTTCAAGAAAGAAATTTATAATTTTCTTTACAATATTATAGAATAAAATCTTTATAAAAGAAAGGAGGAGGGTCATATTAGGAAGTTCAATTTTTATAATTATTGTGTGAACTTAAATTCTTAAAGTTATATGTAAGATCTACTTGTTATTATCTATAAAAAAATTAGGAAAATATATCAATTATTATTTCAAATAATTATTAAAAATTATAATGCTAAACTTCATCCATTCCTACACATTTCATTAGTTTACTTCATTTTCAAATTCAAAATAATAATACTAGTTTTATGTCATTGAAGTTGAATAGTTATACTTTTGTTAGCCTTTTCCTTTACAAAAGGGTGACATAGGTTTGTGCTTTTACCCTTGCGTACCAAAAATATGTAATATGAGGAGTACCTAGTGAAGTGGAAGGGACGACCAATGGAAGATTCAACTTGGATATCCATGATGGAGGTTACCCGTTTGGATTTTTCTCTACTAGCTATAAAGTGATAGGGTCACTATTTAATTTACCCTGAGTGTCTAATGTAGGAGCATCCAATAATGTAAGGACAATCCTATATCACCCAAAACTATACTTAGTTTTAGTTTAGGAGAGATATCAGAAATTAATTTTTCAGTTCATGAGAGATATCAGAAATTAATAGTTTTGCATTAGTTTGAATTTTTCAGTTTAAGAGATATCAAAATTTAATTGTTCTATATTAGTTGCACAAGTGAATTTCAATTATTATTAGAAGTTGTTAATAAAATTTACAATACCTTTTGAATAATCCTTGTCAAAGATACCAAATTTGTAAATTTCAAGAAAGAAATTTATATTTTTCTTTACAATATTATAGAATAAAATCTTTATAAAAGGAAGGAGGAGGGTCAGTATATTTGTATTAGGAAGTTCAATTTTTATAATTATTGTGTGAACTTAAATTCTTAAAGTTATATGTAAGATCTACTTGTTATTATCTATAAAAAAAAACTAGGAAAATATATCAATTATTATTCCAAATAATTATTAAAAATTATAATGCTAAACTTCATCCATTTCTACACATTTCATTAGTTTACTTTATTTTCAAATTCAAAATAATAATACTAGTTTTATGTCATTGAAGGTGAATAGTTATACTTTTGTTAGCATTTTCCTTTATAAAAGGGTGACATAGGTTTGTGCTTTTACCCTTGCATACCAAAAACATGTAGTATGAGGAGTACCTAGTGAAGTGGAAGGGACGACCAGTGGAAGATTCAACTTGGATATGCATGATGGAGGTTACCTATTTGGATTTTCATCTACTAGCTATAAAATGATAGGGTCACTTTTTAATTTACCCTGGGTGTCTAATGTAGGAGCATCCAGTAATGTAAGGACAATCCTATATCACCCAAAACTATGCTTAGTTTTAGTTTAGGAGAGGTATCAGAAATTAATTTTTCAGTTCATGAGAGATATCAGAAATTAATAGTTCTGCATTAGTTTGAATTTTTCAGTTTAAGAGATAACAAAATTTAATTGTTCTATATTAGTTGCACAGGTGGATTTCAATTATTATTAGAAGTTTTTAATAAAATTTACAATACCTTTTGAATAATCCTTGTCAAAGATACCAAATTTGTAAATTTCAAGAAAGAAATTTATATTTTTCTTTACAATATTATAGAATAAAATCTTTATAAAAGGAAGGAGGAGGGTCAGTATATTTGTATTAGGAAGTTCAATTTTTATAATTATTGTGTGAACTTAAATTCTTAAAGTTATATGTAAAACCTACTTGTTATTATCTATAAAAAATTAGAAAAATATATCAATTATTATTCCAAATAATTATTAAAAATTATAATGCTAAACTTATCCATTTCTACACATTTCATTAGTTTACTTCATTTTCAAATTCAAAATAATAATACTAGTTTTATGTCAATGAAGGTGAATAGTTATACTTTTGTTAGCCTTTTCCTTTACAAAAGGGTGACATAGGTTTGTGTTTTTACCCTTGCATACCAAAAACATGTAGTATGAGGAGTACTTAGTGAAGTGGAAGGGACGACCAATGGAAGATTCAACTTGGATATCCATGATGGAGGTTACCCGTTTGGATTTTCCTCTACTAGCTATAAAGTGATAGGGTCACTTTTTAATTTACCCTGGGTGTCTAATGTAGGAGCATCCAGTAATGTAAGGACAATCCTATATCACCCAAAACTATGCTTAGTTTTAGTTTATGTTTAATGTGTTTGTATTTCTGGATACTGATGGGGCCACAACCGAAGAATAGAATGGACACAACAGAAAAAAGGAAATTGTATTAACTAAAAAAATAAGCTAGTACATTCAGTACAGAGAAAATAAACTTCAAAACATGCCCTAAGGGCTTACAATAGCATAAAGGTGGAGATAATTTCTCCTTTTAGTACCTCCTCTCAAACTCCACTCCGAACTGCCTTTTACAATGCCAGAAATCTCCTTAAATAGACCCCGGAGGGTTAAGGACTAGGAGTACATTCTAGAAAGTGCTAGTAGGCATCTACTGACCAAATAGAAGGTTCCAGAAGCTGCGTTAGAAGTCGGTGCAAATCTAGAAGAATCCAAAAACGGTAACTGAACTTTCGGAAGGCATAACTTTTGAACCGTAGCTCCGATTGACGAACCGTTTACATTTCTGGAAAGCTCTCGAAGCGCTCTATAGCCTTATAAACAGCTTTGCTTGTCCCTCATTTTTTGGCCCTTTTCGAGGTCATTTAATGCCCCTAACCTGACTTTGAAGCATTCTTAGGAGGTCTCCAAAACCTAAAAAACTGCAATAACTTTCAAACCGTGGGGCCTTTTGACCTAATTCTTTTTCTGGAATGCTCTAAATTACAATTACATTCATCTAGCCAATTCACACCTTCTAGGTCACCAAAATGATGGCCCAATTACATGCTCCTCTTTTTTCAGGATTTTCTAGCACACTGATAGTGAAACTGTGAGAGTTGGAACCTTTATTTGACCCAAATGGGTGTCCAAAAATGAAAACACATGAAACAGAAACTAAGTCTAATTACATTTTTTTTGGGTGACATAGGATTGCCCTTATACCTCTAGATGCTCCTGCATCAGACACCCAAGGTAGATTGAAAAGTGACCCTGTCACTTTATGAATGGTAGAGGAAATCCCAAATGGAAAACCTCAGCTGCTGAAATCCAAGTTGAGTCCTCGATCGGTCGTCCTTTCCATTTGACCAATACTCCTCATACTGCCTGTTTCCGGTACTCCTACCCACACGATGATCTAGAATGTCTTCTATCTCTTCCTTCTTAGAAGCAGGAATTGGACATGGCTCTAACACCAGCTCCTCATCTGCACCATCATCATGATACTCTGTTAAATCTGCAATATTGAAAATGGGAGAAATGTGAATACCATCTAGCAGCTCCACTTCATATGCATTTCCTAAATCATGTTTCTTCAAAATTTTGCAGGGGCCAAATTTCTTCATTTTTAGCTTGTTGTAAGTACCGGCTGGAAATCTTTCTTTTCGTAAGTGCACCATGACTAGATCTCCTACTTGAAATTCCTTATGTCTTCTCCTTTGATCGGCCCTAGCTTTATACTCTTGATTCATCTTGGTAATGTGTGCTTGAACCTCCTCGTGTAGACGCTTGATATGTTCAGCAAATTCCTCAGCTTCAGCACTTGTCCTCTCCCCTTTCTCTATCTTCCTCAATTCTGGTGCAGTCCTTGGGCTATTCCCATATACAATTTGGAATGGTGATTTTCCAGTACTCCTATTTATAGAGTTATTGTAAGCAAACTCTGCTTGTGGTAGAATCAAATCCCATCCCTTGGGCTTATCCCCAACTAAACATCTCAGCAAATTGCCCAGACTTCTGTTTACCTGTGGGTGATGCGTGGAACTGAATTTCAAGTTGGTTCTTAACTTTTTCCACAATGTCCTCCAGAAATACCCCACAAATTTAGTATCTCTGTCAGAAACTATACTCCTTGGAAGTCCATGTAGTCTTACCACCTCTTTGAAAAACAAGTCTGCAATATGGACATCATTGTGAGTTTTGTGGCATGGAATGAAATGTGCCATTTTGGAGAACCTATCAACCACCTCGAATACTGAGTCGTTACCCCTTTGTGTCCTTGGAAATCCAAGAACAAAATCCATACTTATGTCCTCCCATGGCCTTGATGGAACAGGCAATGGCTGATATAGGCCAGTATTGTGACTAAACCCCTTGGCAACTTGACAAACCTGGCAACTCTGTACAAACTTCTTCACATCCTATGAAATTTGAGGCCAAAAATAATGTTCTCTAAGAATGGCAATGGTCTTATCTTGACCAAAATGTCTTGCCATCCCTCCACTGTGTTTCTCCTTAATCAGATTTTCCCTCATGGAACTCCTTGGAATGCACAATTGACTACCTTTGAACAACATGCCATCCTGAATCAAATAGTTTAACCACTTGGTTCTATCTACAGTAATAGGTTCTTTACAAGCTTTCCATGCTTCAGCAAAATCAAGATCCTCGAGATACAAATTCTTGAGTTCATCAAACCCAACTACTTCAATCTGCATTACTGTAAGCAACAACTGTCTCCTACTTAGTGCATCTGCAACCCTGTTAGATTTTCCACTTCTATGCTTCAACACAAATGTATAGCTCTGCAAGAACTCTACCCACTTCATATGCCTCTGATTCAATTTACCTTGGCTATTTAGGTACTGTAATGCCTGATGATCAGTATACAAAACAAATTCCTTTGGCAATAAATAATGCCTCCATTTCTTTAAGGCTTGAACTATTGCATAGAACTCTTGATCATAAACAAAATACTTCTTCTTTGCATCATTCAATTTTTCACTAAAATATGCAATAAGCTTACCTTCTTGGCTTAATACAGCCCCAATAGCACTGCCACTGGCATCACAATCCACCTGAAAAACCTTTCTAAAATCTGGAAGTGCCAACACAGGCCGTTCTGTCACCTTCTTCTTTAGCAATTCAAAACTTCTCGCAGCTGCTGCAGTCCATTTGAACTCTTTTCTATCCCCTCTTATTGTATCAGTTAGGGGTGCACATATGCCACTGAAATTCTTAATAAACTTCCTGTAAAAACTAACCAGACCATGAAATGATCTTTACCTCAGTAGCAGACCTTGGAGTAGGCCATTCCAAGATGGCTTTTACCTTCTCTAGATCCATTTTGAGACCTTCAGGTGATATAACAAACCCCAAATAGACTAACTCCCTTTTTGCAAAGATACACTTCTTCAGATTAATTAACAGTTTCTCCTCCCTTAGCCTTTCAAGGACACTACAAATATGCAATAAATGTTCTTCCAAAGTCTTCCTGAAAATTAAAATATCATCCAAATAGACAATAACAAATTTTCCCAAGAACTTCTTAAGTACCTCATTCATGAGCCGCATGAAGGTGCTTGGGGCGTTCGTCAATCCAAAGGGCATGACTAACCACTCATAAAGACCCTCCTTGGTCTTGAAGGCTATTTTCCACTCATCTCCTTCTCGAATCCGTATTTGATGATAGCCACTCTTGAGATCTATCTTTGTGAAGTACTGAACTCCACTCAAGCAGTCCATAAGATCATCCATCCTTGGCAAAGGAAACCGGTACTTGATGGTTATCCTATTTATAGCTCGAGAATCTATACACATCCTCCACTCTCCATCCTTCTTTGGTGCAAGTACTGCAGGTACTGCACATGGACTCAGGCTCTCTCGAATCAAGCCCTTCCTCAACAGCTCCTGAACCTGTCTATTTAGCTCCTCTGTTTCAGTAGGAGTCATCCTTTCCTCTTCTATTTCATTCCAATTGGACCTCTTGCCACCAGATTTTGGCATGGCCTTTCAGTTTGGCCTTTGCAAACTTAACCCTATCTGGGTCCCTGCTATCCTCATACTCAAAGTATTCTTCCAGTTCATTGATCCAATCAATCAACTCATCTGGTTTCAGATTTCCTAAAAATACACCCACTTCAATTGTGGGTCTTTTCCCAAACTTAGTAATGGCCCTAAAAAGCCTTTCCTCTGCATGATTTAGAACTTCTCCGTCAAATTCCCCTTCTGGTCCAATTTCGTCTTTTTCGTTGTCATCTTCACTTTCATCACCTGCGGCCACAATTGTTCCTCTACGAAGCTCCTCCTGCAATACTTGTACCTGCCTTTGGAGGGATCTAACCTCCTCAAGATTAATAGCTCTAGCCCTTCCACCACGCTCTCTTCGTGGAGGCATCTTCTTAACTCAAACCCACAACCACACAGTCCTGGTGCAAACTGCCTCATAGTCGGCACTCCGTCTACACACTCAGGAAAACCAGCTCTGATACCACTTGATGGAGCCACAACCCAAAAACAGAATGGACACAACAGAAAAGGGAAATTGTATTAACTAAAAAAATGAGCTAGTACATTCAGTACAGAAAAATAAACTTCAAAACATGCCCTAAGGGCTTACAATAGCATAAAGGTGGAGATAATTTCTCCTTTCAGTACCTCCTCTCAAACTCCACTCCGAACTGCCTTTTACAATGCTAGAAATCTCCTTAAATAGACCCCGGAGGGTTAAGGACTAGGAGTACATTCTAGAAAGTGCTAGTAGGCATCCACCGACCAAATAGAAGGTTCCAGAAGCTGCGTTAGAAGTTGGTGCAAATTTAGAAGAATCCAGAAACGGTAACCGAACTTTCGGGAGGCATAACTTTTGAACCGTAGCTCCGATTGACGAACCGTTTACATTTTTGAAAAGCTCTCGAAGCGCTCTATAGCCCTTTCGACAAGCTTTGCTTGTCCCCTATTTTTTGGCCCTTTTTGAGGTCATTTAATGCCCCTAACCTGACTTTGAAGCATTCTTAGGAGGTCTCCAAAACTTGAAAAACTGCAATAACTTTCAAACCGTGGGGCCTTTTGACCTAATTCTTTTTCTGGAATGCTCTAAATTAAAATTACATTCATCTGGCCAATTCACACCTTCTAGTTCACCAAAATGATGGCCCAATTACATGCTCCTCTTTTTTCAGGATTTTCTAGCACACTGATAGTGGAACTGTGACAGTTGGAACCTTTATTTGACCCAAATGTGTGTCCAAAAATGAAAACACATGAAACAGAAACTAAGTCTAAGTACATTTTTTTTGGGTGACACAGGATTGCCCTTATACCTCTAGATGCTCCGGCATCAGATACCCATTTGGGCCAAATAGAGATTCCAACTCTCATAACTCCATTATTAGTTTTTTGGGTTAGTGTTTTTGAGAACCTTGAGATAGTGTAGAAAATAGGTAAGTTTGTAATTGAGCCAGAAATATGATGAGTTAGAAGGTGTATTGATCAACACTTGAATGTAAGGTCCACACATACTTATAAAAAATGAGTAAAACATATACATGATATTACTATACATATTGATATTCAAAATAATTTATTCACCTAAGATATTAAATAAAAATTTGATTCAATTTAAATACTAAAATTATTTTTTAACAAGTGTTACATTTATACTTAATACCTCCCAAAATACTATGAATGGTATGACTTGATCTACTTGTGATGATGTTTTATCTATATTCACTACTATAAAATGTGTTTTGCACCACTCAACCACATCATGAGCATTATTAATGTGATATCCTTGATAGTCCATTTGATACTTTCTTAAAGCACATTTGATACAAGCACATGTACCATTATGCTCACCCTTTCCATGTTCACTCCGAAAAACTCCAAATATGTGGTATATATTGGTTTTGATTATATATACATAATGTATAAATAGCCTTGTTCATTTAAATTATGTTGTGCATCCATCTAACCATACAAAATATTTTTCTATTTTTATGCCTTTGTTTTTCAAATATTCAAAAAATGTCATAAAATAATGTTCCACAAAATGTGTGTCATGCTCTTTATCATCACTAATGTAAAAGTGATACTCTTTTTTAATAACATCTGCTTGATATGTACTTTCCACACCATTCAAATTGATTTGTGCATGTCAATAAGACACCTAGACCATAATAGTAACCTTCTTTCTAAAATAGTATTCATGTTGAAGTTGTTTTTGAAAAACAAATGAGTAATTCTCTACAAAGTGAACCACAGATTTAAAAAAATTCAAGTATAAAGTTTCTCTTAGTATTTGAAACTATTGTGCTTGCTACTTAGTAAAAATGGCATCTCCTATATATGGTTGAATCAGTTTACAAAAAATTGACATAAATTCTCCAATAGGTATCCCATAATCTACATATTCTGACCTTGTTGATTATTTTCCAACTTTTAAAAAGAACTTTATGTGCTTATATCTTATACATTTTACCATCCTCATCATATAAGTATCTTCATCTCTCAAAGGAAACTTAGTCAAGTAACCACATGTTTCACAAGTTCCTCTTATGTAATCTATTTCACTTATTGCATGGTCATCCAGTTTGTCACATAAGATTGATGTTATAAATTGACTTGGTTGTTTTGGTTAAAAGAGTTTTGAGAACCACCACTTTCTTCTATCATCTTTGAAAACTCTTGATAGTACAAATCAAATTCAACAAGATGCCAAAAACAACAAGTGTCAAATGATTTATTTATCTTCACAAAATATGGCTTCAATATTTCAACCCATCATTTAGTGGCTCAATAAGAGAAGTTTAACAATCATCTACATGTTAATACATTATTATGTAGTGAAATCCAATCTAGCATATGAAATGTCAAGTAGATTTGATCCATTGTTAATGATGAGGTAAATAGAAGCTTTATATATATATATATATATATATATATATATATATATATATATATATATATATATATATATATATATATATATATATATATATATATATATATATATATATATATATATATATATATATATATATGTATGTAGATATATATATATGTATGTAGATATATATATATATGTATGTAGATATATGTATATATATCTATATATGTATATATGTATATATATGTATATATGTATATATATATATATATATGTATATATATGTATATATGTATATATGTATATATGTATATATATATATGTATATATGTATATATATATATATATATATATATGTATGTATGTATGTATGTATGTATGTATGTATGTGTATATATAGATAGATATGTACAATCCAAAAAGAATTTTTAAAAGTTAAAATTTATATATGTATATATGTATGTATGTATATGTATGTATATGTATGTATATATACATATATATTATATATGTATATATATGTATATATGTGTGTGTGTATATAGATAGATATGTACAATCCAAAAAGAATTTTTTAAAGTTAGAATTTAGTGGATCAAATTTACCATGTGCTTAGTGACTTTAAGGGTTTTTCCTAGATAAACATTTCCATTTTGTAATGGATGAAGCTGGTCAGTTGTGAGAACATGAACTAACAAAATTGTGGTATATAATTGGCATTCAACTTCTCTTGTAGTTTCTAGTTCCTTTGATCTACTTAATATAATTAGTCACATATGGATTCATCCAATTTCTTAGTGAAACAAACTCACCTTTGAGAGCACATAATTATATTGTTGTGCAGAATGCATATTACCAATCTCATCACAAAATAGTTCAATCTAATAAATCATTGCAATATAGTGAGAAATGAAACCTTGAAAGTTGGCACAAATTAAATAAGAGTGTACCTCATTAAGCCCCCATTATAAAAGTATCCTAAATCAAGAATTTAATTTTATCTCTGTTCAAAATACGTCTATAACATCAGTGGGCTCTTGGTCTACCAATGAAGTTGAATGGTTCTTAAAGATCCATCGGGTAGCTACAAATATTTCATGGAGGACCTCCATCAAAAAAAATATCTATAACATTTTCAAATATTTTTCTCAATCTAAATTGTTCTTCATACTTTATGTGTAATTATGCATCTATCAAATAAAATTTAAGGAAAACAATTTTACTCATTCATATTATTTTTCATTACATGTGTAATTATGCAACTTATATCTTTGTAATAAAACAAAGTATATAATTGAAGAAATTCAAAAGAAATTTTTGCATGGTCCAAAGCAATGGAAAACTTCAATGTCTTACATCTTAGTTGCATGTTCATTTTTAGGATGCAAATTAGAGCAATGAGGGCAATGGCTACGCAAATGACTAAATTCTTGTCTATCATGGCATTCACCAATGCATACCAAGTATCTCTTCTACACTATCATTTCCTCGTGACCATAGCTAAATTGGATTTACAAACAATGTTGTTGTCCCTTAAATAGCCCTTACAGATTATCTTGCAATACATACCATGTTTTACAACTGCTTGATAAACACAATAATCATGAAATAATACCTCTCTTCATTCTTTGTTGCTCTCCTTTCTCTGTTAAGGTCAATGGGTGATGGAGTGAATCTGCACCCATAGATCTATCATTTAAGTTAAGATAACCTAGATAAGATTGACTTCATTAAGAGTATGATGTTTAATAGGATAATTATTAAAAGATTATTGGTTTTAATGTTGAGAGCAATGTTGAGATCAATGTATCATAATAATTCATATATTTAGTGTACAATAGACAAGAGACCTACAATTGATCCCCAACAACAATTGAGAACACTTCATAGAAATGAAAGTGGCAAATTTTTTACTCTATTTGTATTATTTATTGTATTGAAGCTTCAATTTTTTTAATATGAAAAAAGGAGTAAACTCTATTATTTCTTTTTTCATTCTATTTTGTTTTCTCATCAATTTGATTGTTAAATTTATTATGTGTCTGCTAATTAACTTTTCATGCAATCTATAACATAATATTTTTAAGAGAATTTGTTGATATTGAGTGGAAAATTTTATTTGTTTGATAGATTTGCAATTTTATGAACATGAAATCCACCAATGGTAAGTTGTGTTAAGGAATGATGGTGTTGTGTAAATATATTTTTCCACTTGAATGATTTTTTTAACTTTATAAAATAAGATAATTGAGGTCTACAAAACATAAGAGAGCTTTCAAGAAGCCCAATTTTATGCATCTTGGACAATGAGATGAATAGATATAATTTAATTTCATATTTATTTATTTATTCAAAAAAATTATTAAGAAGAAATACAAAATAAAAAATGAAAAATAACGACATCTCTAAAAAATATTCTATTGACTAAATAAATTATAGACACTGAAAAATTAATATTTAAAGAAAAATTAAATTAATATAAAAATAATAATTTGAAGTAATTTAAAAACTAAAATCTAAATCAATTTTAAAAATTAAAAGTTTAATAAATAGAGATCATAACATAATCTAATGTGGAGATCACAAGTAAATATTTTTTAAATAAATAAGAAAAGAAAAACAATAGTTAAAAGTGGACATTTAAAATATAATCTTATGTGAACAAATTAAATTATTAATAATTTTAAATTTAAATAACATATTATTTATTTAAATTAAATTTATCAAATATCATTTTAAAAAACCATCAAAGACACTATTATGAAAAATTAATAAGAGAAATATAAAAATATAATATGTCTAACAAATATTCTATTGACTAAATAAACTATAGAAACTAAAAAATAATGCTTAAAGAAAAAATTAAACTAATATTAAAAAAAATTAAAATTTTAAAAACTAAAATCTAGATCAACAAGAAAACACTTGATAGAATATATTGTTAAAAACCCACATATTACATCATTATACATTCACCAAAGATTCACAATCTTTCGTGAAGAAGTCATAGAAAAAGTATTACAAGCAACAGATTACTGGTATAGGTACGAGTAGCAACACTGAGGATTTGCTCATGTCCATGGCTTTATATGGCTTCCAAATGCACCTGACATGGACAAAATTAATTGGAATAACAATGTCGACATTGAGCAAGCAAAACATTTCTTTGACAACTATGTCTCTGCATGGAATCCACGTACACTTGCTGAAAGACAAAACATAACTCATTACACTGGTAACGATGATCCTTGCCTACTAAATACTCCTCAAATATTATCAATTGATCCTATCATTGATTATGAACAGATACTAAATACTGTACAGAGGCATACCAAATGCACAGAGCAAACATGTTTACACAAACGAGGAAACACATCTGAATGCCGCTACAAAGTTCCATGGAAAGAGCAACCAACATCCACATTAACATGTGACGATGACAAAAACATTACTCACAATGCAATAAGAAATGATGATCGCCTCAACATCCACAACCCACAAATGCTAGCAATTTGGCGAGCAAATGTTGACTGCCAACCTGTGACTTCGAGAAAAGTAGTTCTCAACTATATCTCAAAATATGCACCATAGACAAAAAAAAATCAGAAACATACAATACCATATTGCAAAACATAGCTAATACAATCGAATAGCCGATATATATTTAAATTGAAGATAGAAGAATGATGCTACATATATATCAAGTCTGATTGTTTAATTTGCAGAGCCTAAGTTCGACTACCAAAGCTCTAATACCATGTAAAGTTTCTAAAAATTCTTTGATCAAAATTTAGGTTATACCTTCTATTGTTCTTGTTGAAGATGATCTTCCTTAAGTTTGACTTGTATAAAGAGATGTCAATAATATATTAATTATTCAAAAATATTCTATTTCTAATAGTATTCAAATAGGGCATACTTGCTTAAAGGAACATACTTTATGTTCTTTGTGTGTCCTTTAACTACAACCACACCCTACATAAATACCTTACCCAAAGGGCATGTCCCTTGAAGGGACATGACCCTATCTAGATTGGCCCATAAACTCCTTCTCATAATTGATGCCTAAAGGATGCAATGACATGTAAATAATATTAACTAGGACTAGTTAAGGTTTAACACTAAAACAAATGAAACCCAAGGGAGACGTTGATCATGCCTATCAAAGGAGCAATATAAATATAGGCCTTCATAAGGCATTTTGAGAATGCTAAGGTTTGTGCAATTTGCACAACCAGATCAATATGTTGTTAGTTGGCTAGAAAAGTTATCAGTTTTGCCAAAAAATTGTAAGTTTTTCTCGTTAATTATTTATCGGTTAGTTTTTATCTCACTCCACTTTTATCTCTTGCTTTAATATTTATTAGTTGTTATCTCCACTTTTAACTATTATTTTCCTTTTTTTTATTTAAAAAAATAATTACTCCACATTAACTTGTGATCGCTATTTATTTAACTTTTTATTTTTAAAATTGATTTAGATTTTAGTTTTTAAATTATTTTAATTTTAATTTTTTTAGGCGATAGGCTATTTGTGGGAACTTTGTTTTCGAAATTTAAAATGGTTTCTGACAAAATTAAACTGATATTGGGTTTTTCACATAAGATTATATTTAAAATATCCACTTTTAACTATTGTTTTTCTTTTCCTATTTATTTAAAAAATAATTACTTCTGATCTTCACATTAGATTATGTTGTGAACTCTATTTATTAAACTTTTGATTTTTTAAATTGATTTAGGTTTTGGTTTTTAAATTATTATATATATATATATTTTTTAATTAGTTTAGATTTTTTATTTAAATATTATTTTTTCAATTTCTATAATTTATTTAGTCAATAGAATATTTGTTAGAGATGTCATTATTTTTCATATTATTTTTTTGTATTTCTCTTATTAATTTTTCGTAATAACTTTTTTGATGGGTTTTTTTTTTTTTTTCATATTTGATAAATTGAATTTAACTGTAAAATCTTGAAATTATTGAACATGCTGTGGTCTTTTGTTGGACATTAATAAATTTATCTTATATTATCTTAAGCAATATTCAAATTTCCTAAATATTATAAATTTATATCTATGTTTTAATCTTCAACTTCTTTATTTTTGTATTTTCTTTTTAAAAAATTTTATTTACATTATTTAATGTTCATTCTACATTTTTCTCTTAAATCTCATTTCCTATTGACGCACTCGTTGCATGTACAAAAGCATGCGACTACCAGTAATTATTGTGTGAACTTAAATTCTTAAAGTTATATGTAAGATCTACTTGTACAATGTAAGATAATCTATCATATAATCACATCAACCATGTTTTATATTATAAATGAATACATATATCTAATAAATATTATAAATACGTCTATTCATTTATATTATATAATTTTATTAAAATATTTAATAAATTATACATTAAATGATATTATTTTACATTAATTTTTTAAAAATATTTAATAAAAATATTTATAGATTCTTTAATTTTTTAATGCATATTTCTAATTATTAAATTATATAATATTCAATTCATTTATTTCTATTACAAACTTAACAATATATAAGTCTAAGTCATATTATAATTTCTTACTAAATTCTATTATAAACAAGTTCCACATAGTAGTAAATCATAATAGGAATAGAAATCTTAGTTTTAAAAATTATAAAATAAAATAATTGAAATTATCAAGCTCTATATTCTTAATTCCTTAACAACTTTTTTGTAAAGATTAATTTAAACTATTTATGAATAGGAATATTATAATTATATACTTTAATTAGATATTATTAAATATTTATCAATTTCATAGTAAATAGATTATGATTAATAATTCATTTTTAATATCTACCAAAAATTTTGCCCAAATAAAAAGACTCCTATAACACAAAACTATTTCACCCAATCATATCATTTTTATATCATACAAAATTCATAAAATTTTAATAAAATATTTAAAATATTTTAATTTATTTTAAAAATAGTCATCTAAAAAATTGAAATCTAAAAATTATTATTAAGTCTAGTCTTGTATTTTCAAATATAAAAGCTAAACATATATTTTCAACAATACAATTATAATTATGTTTTTCAAATAATTAAATTACAATACAATTTAAATTTTAAAAAAGTAATTTGATTTATTAGATTTGACTAGATTTATATCTAATTTTAAAATAACATTTTGTTTGTTCTATTTTCTACTACGTAGCTATTTGTTTTGCATATTCCTACTTCAATCTCTCTTCCTCTATACGTATTCATCCCCCCTCTCTCTACATATCTAAAAAAAAATTGACCACAAAAAAATCACACTGTCAGATTGAAAAAATAACTTTATTAGAATTTTATGGACCCTAAAAATGTCATAGTTCATATTAATTAAAAGTTTACCATATGACTAACTAAAGAATCATTTGACATCTTCCATAACTACCTACAAATTGAACCTACAAATTGAAAAGAGCCTTTAAGCTTATACATTTGCATACAAAGAAAACTAAAACTAAATTCTCAAAATTTGACATATTGTTTAGGAGCTTAGTAGGCATAAATTTGGTTGTAATAACTATTGGTATGCTTCCTCTCTATAATAGTAGTCACATTTTGCAACAAACAACATATCGCCAAGCTTATTGTCAATGTTCATTAGTGGGTTCAAATTTGTCAAATTTGTAGATCAAACACATACAGCTTAAAACTGATTTCCATATAATAGTTCTGTTTGTTCAACTTTTAGTAGTGCTAGTTGTATATTTTTTATATTTTATTGGAGGAGTTGTGCTTCTTTATTTGTTCAAACAATTACTAAGGCATTTTTGTCTAACTATGGACATGAATATAGGAGGTCTCCAAATAGCTAGTGTAGCCTCTAAATGATCACTTTTAAGCTTTGTCCACATAAGAATACTCTCGCATATTTAATAGATACATAAAAATTGAAAGAATGGTTTTAAGCTTTAAAGTCACACATAGAAAAAAACAAAACAAAATTATAAAAATCTGGTATGCTATAGAGGAGCTTGGTATGCACAAAGCTATAATAGCTACTGATATGTTCCCCCTATGTGGGACTAGATTAATTCAATTAAAGAAAACATTTTGTGGCATAGCACAACAAATAACCAAATTTAATATGGACTTCCACTAAGGGCCTGTTTGGTGAGTGGAATAAGAATATGTATTCTGGAATAAAACGTATTCCTGTTCTCCGTTTGGTTCAGCGAATATTCGATGGGAATTCGCGGACTCAAAAATTTATGTTTTCTAAAATTAAAAAAAATGGAATAGGAATACGTATTCCAATACCACCTATTTTGGTGGAATTGCAAAACCCCATTTTTGCTTCGTATTCCAATCCCATTTTGGTGCATCCAAACAAGGAATTCACAATTTTTGGAATACGTATTCCAGAATACATATTCCTATTCCGCTCACCAAACAGGCCCTAAAGTGTGACACATGCAATTTAGAATACGTATTCCAATACCACCTATTTTGGTGGAATTGCAAAACCCCATTTTTGGGCCAAAAATGGAATACGTATTCCATTTTTGCTTCATATTCCAATCCCGTTTTGGTGCATCCAAACAAGGAATTCACAATTTTTGGAATACGTATTCCTATTCCGCTCACCAAACGGGCCCTAAAGTGTGACACATGCAACTTAGAGTGCATTCCATAGGGGGTTAGATTGGACAAGCAATATTAATGATAGGAATCCCTTGTTGACTACATCAATCCCTTTTGGTCTATTCCCTCTACTTGCTTTTTCAAGAAGCAATCAACTACTTCCTTATCCTTTTTAGAAAACCATTCTTAGTACGACGCTTTTAGATGCACTGATAGTTGATAGAACTTGCACTTAAAAATGATCCTACCTCTTTCAAGTGCAATGGTTAGAGTTTCATATGCCTCTCACTATCTAGTATACCACCAATGAACCAATTATAAAGAAATTCAGAGTCTTAATATGACAAAATATTAAAAATAAAAAGTTGATTCAGTATCACCACAGTAAGGATTAGTTGTTACATCCATAAAAATTTAAAAGATAACAGTTATCAGTAACAAGAAAATGATTTTCTGACATCACCACAATAAGGATTAGTTGTTGACATCCAAACAAAAATGTTGAAAGATAACAAAAGTTATCGGTAATAGAATACTTTGAAATTACTTCAACATTTTTCTCTAATTGACCTTAATTGGATTGTTGGTGCATTTCATACATCTTCACCTGAACATCTATTTGATTTGGATAACAGTTTGATAGTAATTCTTTCCCATGTAACTCAATTTAGTCAAAAGTTATTAAATCATACACAAGATGGATAAGTTAGACTGATTATTTCCTGATTTAATTTTGATGCATATAGAATCTCACTTTTCCTAATAACTTTTCACTTTAATTATTTAAGTGCATTCTCTACTTTAATTTGGGAGAATTTTTTTGTCAACAACGTTTTTTTTTGGGAAGTTAACTTTTTGTTGTTGGATCTTCACCAACTTACTTGGATATATCTTGTTGCATGTTTTTCAATGAGGTGTGATTTTCACTTATTCTTGTAACATTTTTTAAATTAGTTTAGTTAATAGGATATTTGTGGGAGGAGTTGCTATTTTTTTAATATCTTTTAATGTCTCGTATTAATTTTTCCTAATAAATTACACATAAAAATTTAATCCTTCTGGCTCAAGGGAATCCTGAAAGTACTAAAAAACACCCAAGACCATGACAGTGAAATCTGTGTGGCTTATTTGATGAACACATCTCACAAATTATGCCTGAGAATTATTAACTAACTTGTGAAAAAATTCATGCTTAAATGCATTAATGTTCAATCTATAGCAGAAAAATGGAAATTTTTTACTTATATCAGATTAAACTGTCAGAACTCCAGGGAAAATTTAAGTCTACTCTGCAAGAAACCAAAGTCCACACATAGCACAACACCTAATTTAATCTACTCCATCAAGAAAGTAAAATCCAACTATGTGGGCTACATGGCTAACAAAAAATAATCAAGTGGATAATGGATAACAGAGAGTTACTCCAATACAAAATTCAGAGCACACACCTCTTTGAAATCATTAGAGCGTTATGTGCAGGTAATATATTACATCCACCGTTTATGGGTCTTCAAACACTGCTGAAGAGGTGGGATCTTGCAGTGTGACTCAATGTGACCTTGTGGAGCTGAAATAAATACAAAGAATATATACATATTTAAACTACTATTTTCCCTAAAATGGTCTCATGTGCAGGTTGTATCTTTATAAGTGAAGAATAAATTTGACATATAAGTTGACCAAGTTGACCACATATGTAGTTTGTTTACTCTTTTACTGACTTACAAGCTATTGGCATCGATTCAGCAGGTAGCCTTCCTGTAAGAGAAGCTCGCCTAGCCAGGCCACCAGTAAGTGATTGCCTCCTGGGAGAAGGATGGTTTTGTTCACCACTTGAGAATCTGCGGCTAACATTGGAGATTGGAGATGATGATTCCACTTGCTTTGGGCTTCTGGTTTGCAAACACAAAGAAAATCAACCAACTGAAAAATTTACTAATAACCTGTCGATGTCCACATCATGATGACCCTTAATGTTCTATAAATATTACCTTCTTTCACTGCCATTCATGAATTTTCCAAATGTCTGGAGTGACTTCTTGATGTTTGAAGACTTTTTGGATGCTGTCACAATAACATTTAGTTTCTTGGCCTCTGATTTCACTTGTTCTGAAGGTATATTGTACCCCTTACTTGGGTGTTCAGGTGTTCTAGGAGGGAGATTAGTCTTCGGAGTTTGAATTATGTCAACAGTCTTCCCATTCAAACTGTGTCGACGGTTATTTCCCCTGCCAATTGATTTGCCAATTAGCATCTCGGTATTGTTGACTTTCACCTTATTGCCAGTATAAAGAATTTCCCCAAGAGAAACTATTCCCAGATTAGAAATATTATTATGGTCCTGCAGTCAAAAGTAAAGCAATTAAGACAATTTGGTGTAACTCAAAGGAGAAAAATGCAAGGTAGACAAGATCATTAAAGTGTACCTGCATTCTGTTTATTCCATCTTTCAACTGCTCAGTATTTCTCCGTCCAGGACCATCAAGACTTAATCGGCTTGAGCGCACTGGTGTTTTTTCTATCTTTGTTTTATGCTTCTCAAACATAAGTGGAGATACCTTCACACTCTCTGTGTTCCGTAGTTCAGCTTCTTTTCTTGCTAATGCTTTCTTCAAGCTATCTACCTGCACAGAGAGAATGTGTATTTAAAACCCTAAATAAAATACAGATTCTTTTACCTGGACTGCTATATGTTGTTGAGAAAAGGAACCATTGGTATAAATTTTAGAGCACATTTCATATCCATATCCTCAATTTGAGAATTCCTCCTTTGAATTTCTTAACATAGATGATATACCTGTTCTTTAAGCTCACGGACTTCTGCACTTTCTTTGTTTACACGAGCAGCGCCAAGTTCAACAGTAGCTACCCTTTCAGCAAATTTAAGAGTGCTAAGTGTCTCTCCATAAGAATCCAATTCAGGACTTATGTGCACAAACATCAGGGTCTTTGCCTGACCCCCTGGTATAAAAAATTGTATGCTACAGAGTGTTATAATAGATTCAAAAGAGAAACCAAACATAAAGGGGAAACTAAATATTCATTATAGGTAAATTTATGGCACCTAAGGAATCTTGAAGCAATTGAGTCAACTTGCTGTTTCGATATGGTACATGTGAATTTTTCTGTGCCAGTGATGCAATCACATCTCCTAGAGCTGAAAGAGACTTGTTGATGTGTTGGGCCTCCTTCAACCGATCTCCAGTTACCTCAGATTTGTCCACCCTTTCACTTCCAGCGAGGTCAACTAAATGTAGGCAGCTATGAAGGGTGCATCCAGAAACACAATCTGTGCCTTGCACGTGCACAGTCAATACACTGCAAAGAAAACTCTTAGAACTGGCCTCAAACAAAATATGTAAATTTAGTTACTCACTTATCACACAAATGGAACAATTTCTCCAACCTGTGAGAACGGCTGCTGCGGTCATTGAGGGCAGTTGAGCTAACAGTGCGATTCTTTTGGCCAATATTCATCAAGTCTAAGACATCAGATGTGGAATTAACCGGCAAAACACTAGCATCTGGTACATTAAAGCCTTTGTGTCCATTATTTCGAATATCTAATTTGCAGGGGATTAAGGATTACCAATGCAACATTAAATTTATGTGTGTATAGCCAATCAAAAGAACAGTATCAATTTTACAAAAATGCAGCACAAGGATATTTCTTGTTTGAGGCATCTGTGCCAAGAAGATCTCTCACTTGTTCATTGTATATCTCTATCATTTGAACAGAAACCTCATACTTCGTCAAATCTTTCCTCTTCTGAGATATCTGGAAAAGGTCACTAAGTGCTCGATAGTTGACACCCATCTCCTTCTCAGAAGCACCTGTTGGTCCACTCTAAAGTTCAACAAATTAAAAAATGTTAGGACAAGACTGTGCTTTTGATTAGGAACCACAGGAGTACGACTTCTTTGTGAAAAACAATCAATTTGTAGAAGAATTTTATAAGATGCAGACCATGGTGTGTGTTTTCCCCGATCCTGTTTGACCATAAGCAAATATGCAGACATTGTAACCATCCATTACAGATCTGATCAATGGCCGTGTATCTAGATAAACATCCTCTGCCATTTCATAAACAATAATTAGTATATTTTATTAAATAAATTGAACAGAATTTGAAAGGGATGATGTAAACTATTTAAATCTTACCTTGTGTTGCTGAGGGCCCAAAAACCTTATTAAAATTGAACATCTTCATGGCATCTTTCCCAGCCTTTGATGTATTGACTATAACAAGTGACCCCTCTTCCCCAGGAAATCTCACTGTGCTTTGCAAACCAGAATCGGCTGCATGAGATGGTCTGACCCTGCAGTATACTCTAATGCTGCCTAAGCCCTCAGAACAGGAGCACAATTAGTGTCTAGATTTGTAATACAAAACAATTGATTGACAGTTTTCTCAAAAGGATTTTAAGGACATACCTTTGAGATCTTGTAGGGCATTATAAAGGTTCTTATTTTCTTCAACAACTCTATGATATCCAGAAGCAGAAATGGAAAGGCGTTGGACCTCATTTCCTGTAAAAGGTTTTAGAGCCAAATAAATTATAGTCATTTCTGAAGCCAATATTTAACTTGGTACATGGAATGCATAAAATTGTACTTTGTTTTGGTAACATACACATATAAGAATCATATGGTATATGTATAATTGGAAAGATGTTCCAACATCAACAAAAATGATACACACCCGATTAATAGCGATTGAGAATGTTCTATCCTTCTCTGACTTACCTAGTAATTCCCATTGCTTTTGTTGTTTGGTCTGCATTAACTGTACATCTTCCCTTGTTTTTTGTAATATAACTCGTATATCCTGAAAAGAAATGCAAATTTGAGAAAAATAAGCAAAAAAAAAAAACCAGTTATCATGCAACTAACAGCAATCATGACCCTATATTTTGAGACAGTGAAGATAGAACATAAAATTTTTGGCAAAAAAAACTCTTCTGAGAATTTAGATCCCCTTGACCACATTCTTGGAGACGGCATGCTTACCAGCTTATCAATAAGATCTAATTTAAGAGACTTAATTAGGTAAAAAGATGTGGCAAGTCCAAGGGGTTTAGCTTAGTTGGTTGAAGCAATGAGTTCACATTGTGTATAGACTCTGGTTCAAATCCCCTTGACCACATACTTGGAGACCACATGCTTACTAGCACATGTCAATTCTTGCATGTAAGTTGATGCTATATTTTTATACCTATGTTGTGATGGCACCATCCACAATTTTGAGCAAAGAGACAGTAAACTATACCCAATTGTACTAAACTTAAGCACTCCTTGACTGCTGCTAATGATTATAGCAACCAAGAGCATATAATAATTCTTTAGGATATTCCTTTGGGCCTATATTATACCTATGCTGATAACTGCCAAAGCAGAGTTAAGTTTAGACCAGTGCTTCAAGACTCACTTGAAAACCAGAAAGGCTTTTGAGCGACAAGATGGACAAGCTGAAATGCTAAAAACAGCTTCTGCTAGCAGGAACTGTCCTGACATTAAAAAAGCCAAAAGAAATTTAAAGCAAAGTAATAAAGAACCCTTGTTAGAAATGCCAACCTAAAATGGGATTTGGATTACAATTTTCACTTATCCACTATTGTAATCAATAAGGTTGAGGATCGCATGTGGGTTGATCATGCCTCCAAAGAAAAATAAACACAGACATAGAAGAAAAGATGCTGCGACTCCACAGGTATCATGGCTACAGGTCATCGAGAACATATCTCAATGCAAGTGTAAGAAAACACCATACTCCAAGACTATCATGTACTTTGTTTTGACTCTCGTGTACAATTTTCACTTATCCACTATTGTAATCAATGAGGTTGAGGATCGCATGTGGGTTGATCACACCTCCAAAGAAAAATAAAGACAGACAAAGAAGAAAAGATGTTGCTGACTCCACAGGTATCATGGCTACAGGTTACAATGACATCGAGAACATATCTAAATGCAAGTGCGAGAAACACCATACTCCAACAAGACTCTCGTGTACTTTGTTTTGACGCCAAGGACCAAGCATAACCTAATCAATAATTCCATACACCAAAAACACTAAAGAATATTCATTGTTTAAAAAACTCGTTTGCACTAGCTCAAATCCACTTTTGTACTCCCTTCTCAAATCCACTTTTGTACTCCCTTCTCTGAGTATACTTGTGCATACGAGCTGGCATGTAATTGATTAATGTTGTACATCTTAAAAGTTCATTCAAAGGGAAATATGGAAAAATATGTGCTTCCTTAAAGATGTCTATATTATCGTGCTATTTTCAAATTCTCAAGCTCGTAACAAGTTTTTTACCAAGCATTTATTCAATTGAGAAAAGTCATTTTCCAAGAATGTTCTGCGTGCAACAGGCATGAAACTAGCCTAGAAAAGTATGATAATTAAGAAACAAGCAAAAGTAGTTGCCTACACATAATGTTGCACATTACATCTATCACAAACAAATCTCAAGGAAATCATCTTGCACGTTTTTTGCCTTCATAAAAGAATATAAGGTAGCTCCCCATTGAAGAAAAATAATGGAAACATAACTCACCATGACTTCTTTTCTTTGGGCCTCTAAACGTATCTGAAACTCCTTATTTTTTTCCAAATGCTTTTGCATTGTTTTAGACTCCTCAATTTCTGATTCTGTAGAATTGGAACATTCCCAAGACTCTTCTTTCTGTAATTTTTTGATCTTTGCAAGCAAATTAAGTCAGTGAAACATATTAGATGACAAAATAGCTACAACATTTCTGTAAAAATGGAGTCTACTTAGGAATATATGAAAAGAAAGTGGGATTTCAGTTCTCTTTCTACTTCCTATAAAATATAAAAGGTTAACTATCAAATAAAATAAGGCATGTTCCTTTGAGGTTGCAAAAGAAAACTTATCAGACCGAATCAATATATTAGCAGATAACAAATTCAGAGAGTTGATATAAGCAAGCCAATATTCCAATTACATTTTACAAGATTTAAATAAAGCACCAGATTTATTATTGATACAAGATTTCTCTTATGTGAATTAATAATTCCAGTCACTTTTCCTAACTATGCAAATATCAACAACTTTTCTTGTGTTTTTTAATTTTCCAATAATTTTTTAGCAAGATAATAAAATGCATAAGAAACTAACCACTCAGAGGTTAGGCGATGCACCACCATCCATGCATTTCACTTTCTAAAAGCAAATCCTTGTTGCAGCCACGTAATAATGAGCTACTTGATTTTCACAGTCAATGCCTTCGTATGAACAGGTTATACACTGGTGGCAGTTTTCACTAGGGCCTTCCTCTTTTTACAATTATTAACTGGGGTTCATTCTTGAGCATCTTAGACAAGGCCAGCAGAGCGATGATGCCTAAAACACATGAACAGGTTATACTCTTAAGCACTAGAGGGATGACTACATAGTTTGACTACTGATTCTTTTGCTGACCTTGTAAGGTGGCTCAAACAAACATATTTGTCTCCCATCAGCTCCTTGTATAGAATACCATGTTAAAGGTAAGCATGGATTGTTTGGAGAATATATTGGTTGCTACTGCACTAAGGAATTACTTTCCATACTAGTCTAGGTAGGGTCAGAAAGGGCCTTATACTTTCTAGAACTATTTATTGGCCTACATTCCTAGGCATCTGAGACATGGTCAATAGGGTGATGACAATGCCTACATCTATGCCGCTGCAGCTCTATATTCCAGAGAATATATTCAGCCATGTGACAAGTATAACACAAGTTAAAAATTTAGCATATCTCTGATACTCTGATACTCCTCCAGTAAACAAGGAAAAGATCATAAGCTTCCCTATGTGTAAATGGGGAATTTGCCACTTATTCACAGAACCAAAAGACCGACGTTGAGACATATGTGGAAGATACTGTTGTAAATAAATATTTGTAAGCACTAGAAACTGGTATCCTGAATAAAAAGCCTGATTTGATACCAATCTTACAGTATTACCATTTACTTAAAAGACAGTTGAATTCCTCTCATGGATTTCACAAACCTGAGTTACATCCTATGCTAGCTGTCATCGTCCTCTCTCATTAGTCATGATACTTAGCCACAGACACATTTTCACGTTTTTGCAAATCAACAAAGCCATTTCTTAATTATAGAACATAATTTTAAAAAATTGTCTATGAAGCAGAAAATTCTAATTATTTTGCTCATGAAATGGCCAAGCATGGAACATATTTTGATTTTCTAGGACATTCATCTATCAAAGATTCCAACAAATTCAATCATTTACATTGAATGTTAATAAATAAGTTAATAACATGTTGCAGTGAATGATTGTAGTACCTCTGTTTGCTATTTTTTTAGTATAAGGCTCACATAATGAATATTGTTCAGTGAGATTTTAGGTACTCACCAGTGAATGCTTTTCTTGCTTTTCTTTAAGAGTTGCAAAAATAAGATTCATGATTGTTTCTGTTGAACCATTCTGCATGGCATGACAGAAAAGCATTAGTTCCACAAAAAGAGTGATTAGAAACTTTTGTAAAGAAAGCCAATGTAATTGACATTATTTTCCATCACAAAATTTGTACATCAGAAATGGCTATGTATAATATAGCTTTAAAAAATGCTCAATTTGATATGTATAACTAGGGATGAGGATGATTTTGTACCATATCATCTACAATCTAGGAAATTTTGTTATTCCTTGATTTGTAGGGTACAAGAAAATATGGATGAGGGAAAGTAAAATACCAGTGCTGCAGCTTGTAGCGGTTCAGAAAGGTTCTGGTCAATATTTTCCTTCGAACTCTCAATATCTACAACAAAACTCCTTAGCCAAGCTCCAATTAGGTCTGCCAACAATAAACATGCAATAAACAATCATGTGCTTCGGAAATGAAGTGATGTTCAATTCAGTCATTGCAAAACATGAAAGAACAGTGAAAAAAATGAGTCAATGAAGTTTAGTCACTTCATTACGAACAGGCTGTGATTATAAACCTTTAAAATTTGAGCTTTCAGTAAGTCTCTGGTCTACATCATCTTGTTGAATCTGTGCTGTCCTAGGACTACTTTCTATAACCTTCACTGTATCTACAACTTGCGGTTTTTCATATCCTGAAAGATCCAACTGCCTGCAATTATTTTGAATGGTACCATCTATTGGATTTGACAGGTTTTCAGAGCCCTTTGCAAGCATACAAGAAGAGGTACATTGAGGGGATCTTGCATTTCTGAGAAGCAGAGGGGACTTCAAAAGGCCTGTGTACTTCCAAGAACCATTTCCTCCAGATATTTTCCATTCATGGTAAGATTTCAAAGCCAAAATACAATCTACAATTTTTGTTGTAGAACCTGGTTGCATGCTCCCCTGAAAAAACAGCACTATTAGACAATGTAACAAAAGTATAGAGAACGCACTTGCTCAATTGGAATAATATTGGAATGAGCGTGCTCACTTGTTCCAAATCAGAAGCTTCAAATGTAGGCAATTTGAACTCCTCAACAGCTACAAGAAAATTTCTAACATTCTCAAAATATTGATAAGCAGATAAAGGTTGTCCTTCAGGACAAAGTGATGTTATATTTTCGACCACCTGCTTACCAATTATATACATTATTATGATGATAGTCAGCATAATAAAGCAGAAAAATAAATAAGAAAATTGAAAAATTATGAAAATATGAAGTGTTGATAATTGAATTTAACTAGTTAACAATGTGCTCCCACCTTAGGCACCGCTCCTGGCTGAACCTTATTAATTAAGCTACATAAGATTAGTCCATTTCTTAAGCACAGACGAAACTCTTCCTCAGATGGTTCACATGGCATGTTTGAAGGCTCAGCCATGCTTGTAATCCATGCTGCAGCTTGAAACCTTCTGCTTGCTGTGAAATGGTATACAGAAAAAAACTTATGATAACTCAGAATCCCAAGATGATGATATATATCTTTTGCAATAAACATCCATAGCAATGTGCCAAAATTGTGATGTGAAAATCAAAAGAATTAATAATATGAATATTACTATCAAAAGTTATCAGGGACTAGGCAAAAGACTAATTCAAATTAGAGGACAACATTGTCATCCAGATTACAAATATAGAACCGTAAGAAAGATGGCAGCACTAGTCAACAATCTGACAATAAACCAAAGATGCAAAGTAATGAATGCTTTAACACAAATAGCCAGTGTATCCATAAATTAATGATGATAATTGATAATTATGAGCTGCCAGAGAATAGACCACATTGATGAAAACAAGAATAATATTTCATCGGAGTACAGTAAATAGTTTTGATCAAAAAAAAATTCGGCATCATCCATACTAATTAACATGGCTGTATCAGTCAGTAAACTAGCAAATAAACAAAGATGTGTTTTGATGTATTTTTAAACATGGCCACTGAATCCATGATTTGATGACAACCACTTAATAAGTCAAAATTTTCCACAGGATAAACCAAGCTTCTTTTGGTTTAGAGTAGCGAAACTCTTTAATTGATGAGAACAACTATTGGATCAAGGTATCGTTTTGTAAGTGGATTTTGTCTATAGGAAAAAATGGATCCATAATATTCTTAGCCCCATTCTGACAGAAGATTTGTTTTCACATATAAGTATTAGTCAGTACGTTGCCAATAAGCTGGAGATATGATTTACAATATTCTTTGAGACATGCCTAATGTATCCACAAATTGAAGAAGATTGATGCATCTGCCAAAGATTACACCAATCCAATTATTCTCTAGTTTGATGAAATTACAAAAGAAACTGAGTGAAAGTGAGAGAAAAGAATCCTGGTTTTATTCAGACAGAAGATTTATTGGCCCATGGCGAGATTTGTCAGCAAAGTAGCAGCTTAATTTATTCTTTAACACACCGCCAATGTGTCCACAAATCAATCATGAGTGTTACAGCTACCAAAGAATAGATCAGTCTAGTTGTGTCAGAGCTCAATGAAGCGTGGCCACTGATAGAATAAGCATAGGTCTTATTGAAGAATCGTTAATATAAGTGGGTTAGTCGAATAGAAAATGACAGCATTTTTGTCAAGAAAGGTTATCAGTTAGCAACCCAGTAATAAACCAAAGATGTGGTTTCATGTGTTTTTCAACTCAAACATCCAATGCGTACAACTACTGAAGAATAGAAATGCTACTTATGGTCTAGCTCAGTAGACTTTCATAGAATGAAGAGTGGAAGTGGGTCTAATCCAATAGAAAATGCTAGTTATGAATCTTGGTCCCATTCTGGCAGAAAGATTGTTTTTACATTAGATATCAATTAAATAAAGATTCAGAGTGCTCCCCTTTCGAACAAAAACTAAACACAAGTCCAAATGGGGCACATGGTAGGGTTGTTACTGCTGCCAGGGAACACTCCAGTTTCAATAAAAATTACATCTCACACAAAATTGGATACTAATGGTCTCACGAATCAAACATTCATTTAAAGGTAAAACTGAGTTCACGGCTATTAGTAACTCAAAATTGCTGAGCTCATAGACCCAAAAAGAAACACCCAAATCGAATATCCAAAACCTTGCCTGCTTCTATGTCAAACATTCCTTTGAAGGTAAAGCTAAGCTCATGGCTATATGAAAGTAATGCCCAAAATTGCCAAGCTGATAGCCAAAAAGAAAGGAATACCCAATTCAAAGATCAAAACCATCATGGCAATGCCTTACCTGCTTCTTCTGCCTTTCTTCTGCCGACCTCGTCCATGGTATTAGCATTTGAAGAACACCCAAATGAATCATGCCTTCTATGAGAAAAGGGGCGCCTATATGAAGCCATTGTAGCAGGGCCATCTGGTGTTGAGGCAGCCATTGCAATATCTTCAGGGGGAACAAGAACCCAACAGTAATCTCTGTAAGTTGCAATGCAAACTCAACAGGCCCAATTTAGCAGGTGGGCATTCAAATGTCTTTTGTTTACTATGGGTATTTCGTCTCTGCTTTTATTTGCTCGCCATTTTTGCAGTGCAATCGACTGTCAACGGGAAATTTATTATCCAACGGTCGATTACAGTGGAGTGGAGCCCTGTCATTCAAAATATCATCAATAAGGCTGCAAGTTTTGTATGAGACCTTGCCTAGGTTCGGACCGAAGCTCTTAGGCTCGGAATTTTGGGCTTCAAATTTGAATTACAGTCAGGCTCGGCATCCGGGTCTGCTTTCGTCACGCAAATCAAGGAGATGGAGACGTGGACGGTCGCGATCTCTTGTGAAGTGAGATTTTGTGGGCCCTGCCCAAGTTGGGAATTGTTCTAGTACGTTGTATGCTCTGGTTTGGAAAGGACCACTTTATTTTGTGTTTTGCTATTATTATAGTGTGCAAGTTATTATTATTATTATTATTACGTTATGAAATTACTGTTGTTTTGTAAAAATAATTGTATAATTATGATACTTATGTTTTATATAAGTTATTTATAAATCTAAAAATAGATCATTCAAAACACCTTTCCTTTTCTTCTTTATAGGTCAACTATGTTCAATCAAGAAGTATTGGGACATTAATTTTAATTAAATGAGGTAAATTAATTGATTATGAATCATTATATTATTTTAACCTATGGATATATAATATTTTTTCATTAAACAAAGTAAATTAATTGAATAAAAATGAAAATATTTATTTAAACTAGCATACATATCTTAGATACATCTATGGAAGTTTAATTATAAGGAAAAAAATTAAATAGGGTAAACTAATTGATTATAAGTGAGGGCATTATTTTAAACTAACGATTAAGAAAATAAAAGAATATGTGTGTATCGATGGATATCAACATTTGGAGTGAAACTATAGCCAATAGTTAAGTACTAAGGGATATCCCCCTCATTACTTATAACATAAATGAGTATATTAATATAAAATTAATTGATTATAAAAGAATTTTATTTTAAACTAACATTAATATCTTAAATGTATTTAAACCTAACAATAAAGAAGAATCAAATTTGAATTTAAAAAGTACACTAGTTGTATGTAAATGAGTATATTATTAAGCTAACATAATATCTTCAATACACCCAAAGTTTAATAGTAATTTTTTTATTTAATAAAGTAAATAAATTGATTATAAATGAATGTATTTATTTTAAAATAACATAACTATCTTCAATACACTATCTAAGTCTCACACTAAAGATAAGCATATACACATACATGTCTTAAATATAATCTCTATATTATTGTTAGATTTAAGAACTAAAGGACTAGTGTTGGGATGGTTAAGGTGCATATTAGTCATTGTGGTTGTTGTTTAGCCACTTGACATAAAAATTTAAAAAACAACTAAATAGAGAAAAATGATTATAAATGGTTATATTTGTTTTAAACTAACATAGATTGTCTTCAATACATCTATCCATGTCTAAAGATATATAAATATTTAGTTTTAATTTTCCATGTATCAACTCAATAGAGGTAACTAATGAAGGGTACTCCCCTTAATACCACAAATACATAACAAAAATAGAGAAACAACAATAATTTGCAACAACAAAAAATCGGCTTCTTATTATCTCCAAAAGTATGGAATTGCAAATTTCAAAATACAACATGTGAAGTCACTTGGGTGTTTCCCTTACAATATTTTGTATGGGTGAGCCACAAATAATCACCCAAAATTATCCTAGACAGTCCTATGGGCCTTCTTTGTAAAGGTAATTTTCCACCGCCCAGGAAGGTTCTAGATATTTAGCCCTAACCCTTGAGGTCAACCAACCCTAAAATTATTTTTATTTTTTATATTTATTATATTAAAGTTGGCTCAAAATAGTTTTTACTTATAATTTTAGGTTGGTTAACTTCCAGAGGCCAGAACTTTTTAACTATAGCTCTGATTGGCTATTATAGCCACGCTGAGGAATAAAATCTCTCAGTCTACAATGCTTTAACAAGGTAAGCATTGTCAGTTAGGGTTTGACCTCATCTTGGAGCCTTTAAGGCCTTCAAAATTGAGCTCAAATATTGTGTATTCACCAATACACATGGTATGGCAATGAAACTCAACTAGAAGGTTGATATATCTACAGTGAACCTCAACTTGTGAAATCAAAACATTTTGAGTTTATATGACTAACTTACTAAAAATAGTAAGTTTCCACAAATAGCAACTCTGCATTGAAACAACCCTTATTGAAAAAGATAGAAATACAAATTTTTGGGTAATGCAATATTGCCCTTACACCTAGCATGCTCCTGCATCAAACACCTGAGATAATTTGAGAAGTGGCCTTATCACATCTCATGTGTTCAAAGGAAAACCAAGATGATTAACCTCATCCCTTGTCAGCCATGATGAATCTTCTACGTGTTGTCCTTCCATTTGACCATATATTCTTCATATGTCCTATTCCTTGTGCTTTTGCTAACATGATTGTCTAGTATATGTTCAATGCCTTTTGTAGCTATAGAAGTTGTCAAAATACTCCACTATACTTATATGACCATATCTTCAACACATCCTTCATGATATTATATCACCTAGTTTAGTAGTGCAAATTGAATACTAACTAATAAAGAAAGCATTAACACAACTAAAGCAGTTAACACTTAAGATAGGACTGATTGTTATCACCACAAAAGGAAGAAAACCAAGAATGGTAGGCTCCTAATGGTATAACATCATGATGCAATAGATTTGTCCCTAATTTAAGGTGTGTATGCTCACAAGATATGCTCAAGCTTTAGATAGATGGGTGGAGTGAATGAAGCAAGGTTTCAACAATGGATTCATAGAGTGATTCCAACATTATAATGGTATTTTGGTAGTTTATGAGCTCTCAAAATAGCATTATAACTTTGCATGAAAGGTGGATGATTTTGTGAAGGGAGGAGGTTTAATTTATAGGCCAAGGGTTGGAGGAATGGAGGGTCAAGATGTCAAGATGATGAGATGGTGAGGGAGGGTCAAGATGCACTCAAAAGGGAGCACATGGATTGTGCTTGTTTAGCACCAATGGGGAGGTGACAAGTGTCACAAGGAGAATGAGTGTGAGAGGATAAGATAAGGGTTGGTCAAAGGCTTGATGAAGGTGGTTGAGTATGTAAGAGGGATGTAAGAGTCATTAAGAGAGGTGTAAGAGATATTTTGGGGATGTAAGAGGTGTGGTTGAGTTTGTTGACTTTGGCTTGGGTTAGCAAGTCTTAACCCATGTTTATGATTGTGCACATGATTAGAAGGGGATTAGGATTAGCTTAGAAGGGGGGTTAGTGGGTAAGTGATTTAGCTTTGATGGGATGGGTTAGTTAGGAGGCTAAGTGAGGTTAGTATGGGTGAATGGGTTGGATTAGGGGTTAGGATAGGGTTTAGGAAAGGTTTTTATGATTTTAGATATTTTATTAAATGTTTTATTCAGTAAAATGGGAGTATGGAATTAAATTGAATAGAATTGATGATTTATCCAATTTAATAGAGGAATTGGGATTTAATTGATAAATTGATTTTGGGTGATCATTTGATTTTATGAATTGGACTATAGTTAATTTAATTAATTAATTAACTAGGGGATGACAATTAATTAATTAAATAGTAAATATTTAATCAATAATATCTTAGGAGATGACTAAATATGATTACTTATTAATGTAATCATATTTACATTTTGCCCCTCTTTAACATAGTGTTGAAACAACACTATTTCAAAGAAGTTCAAACATAAATGACATGAAGAAGACTTTTTGCAGCAACATGTTTGCCCCAATTTCAAGTAGAAGAGGAGAGAATGGACTGCGTGATGCCCCCTTAAGAAGACGGCGGGGAAAGAAAAAGCATCACAACGACTTCTTGAAAAATGACGGTAAGCGGGGAAGTGCCCAGAAGGCATGGAAGAGGGAAAAAAGCGAGGGGGCAAGGAAAAACAATAGTGTTGGAGGACCTATAGGGGCAACTGGGGGGGGCTATAAGGGGTGAGAAGGGGGCTAGAATGGGTCATTTGCATCCAAATTGATGAGGATATATTGCTGGTAGGAGCTCTGCATTGGAGATTACGATGGTGGGTATTGGGCAACTAGATCACCGAGCAGACATAGTGCGACGAGTACAAGTATGGGGGACACCTGATCGATCAGTAGGGTCTAAAACCTCTCTTTGATTATTTGTTATATGTTTTTTATTGCATTCCTACGAAAGTGAAAATGTGATCCCGTAGACACGGGTCAAACAGGAATGCGAGCGGGATCGTGATCCCACAAAACTCGTAGAGACAACTAGGAAATTTGTGGCTTAGGGGCAATTTTGGTGGGATCGCGATCCGGGGGGGGGGGAGTTCATGGGAGATCATGGGTAAACCTACCCGATCGCGTCCCCACGAAATAGAACGTGATACAGTCGACAAGGACGCTTTCTCGTTGGCAGAGGGGTCAAAGCAAAGATGGGGTTGGGTTGACCGAGGTGGAGAAAGGGAAAACGCAATACCACGAGATAAGTGGTCTGTAGGTTCATTGGTGTTAGCTAGCACGAGAATGTGCAAGCGGGAATGAAAGTTAAATGAGAAGAACTAGGAAAAGTCAACATTGCAATCTTGCAGGAATATAAACCAATGGGAACGCGAGGGGCTAGATTCACGAGAACGCAGGATGGGGGCGAAAAAGAAGCAAAAAGAAAGCTAGGGGGGGAAGGGAGGGTGTGAGGATTATACTTCAACATAGAATGCTGACATCTGAGTTGGTTTGTGGTGTGTAGTGGTCCTTGGAGGCTTTAGTATCGTGGGAGTGGTGAGCAGCAGTGTTGCATGTAGGTGAGATGCTGACGCTCGTGGATTGGGCGAGGATTGAGGTGATCAGATTGGGCTACCTAGCGAGGTTGCCCCATACCCACACATACATGGCAATGGTCATAGCCCTGTGCAAGCAACGGCACAACGAGACGACGACCTTCCATCTGCCTACTAGGGAGATAATGGTGACATTAGAGGATGTGTACCACATTTTTAGACTACTGGTATGGGGGATGCCCATGATGGTGATGAGAGAGATGACAACTGAGGCAGTTGTGCAGGGATTGATGGGACCTGGAGTTGAGTTCAGGATCCGGCGAGGACGAGCATCTGGATCGTGTGGCACCAGAGAGGCAGATTTACTTCTATGTGTTGGGGCTCGTTTCGGGGTACATTGCCCCAGATACAAGTGGCACAGGAGTTACTTTGGCACTAATCCCAATGGTTATGCAGATAGTGGATGCAGGACACCTAGCTACATGGGGGTCTTTGATGTTGACCGAGCTGTATAGGGACCATCATCAAATAGTATACCAGGGTAGTGGGCGGTAGGGAAGGAGCATTGGTTTCCCGACATTGCTGCAGGTGTGGGCATGGGAGCATATTGTCATACTCAAGCCATTGGGGCACAAAGAGAGGTAGGTAGAAGAGCCAGTGGCATAGAGCTGGGCTGAGTCATTGACATACCATCACACAGATTCATTGGACTATTGGAGAGTCTGCATTAATGAGATAGTGACAGTGGTGTAGAGGCGCTACATGGGCCTAAGACCGTGGGTGGAGGATGGAGAGCTACTGCCATATACGATATCTCCATGCTTTGTGTTTGGTCGGTGGGCTTACATAGCAGAGCAGTGTAGGCCGGACAGGGTGCTATGACAGTTTGGATGGCGACAAATGACTCTAGGGGAGCTGAACTAGTATTAGCGTGTGACACGTGAGCTAGTATCGATGTACAAGCTAGCCCTTTCGAGAGATGGTTTGCTGAGGGCATGGCTAGAGTTGGAGCCATAGTAGTGGGATTGGTTCGGTAAGGCAACAGATGTGGGTGCCACACAGGAGTACCGAGATACCTTTGTGTGACCAAGACTAGTGGGCTGAGCACAGGCTACTAGGACAGCAATGGTGGTGGGGGAGCTAGCTCGGGCAGTACGACAGGGGAGATATGTGGCGAGGGGATTACGACAGTAGGCAGAGGCCATTATAGAGGAGGAGGGGCCAGCTTGACAAAGGCAGAGGGTAGGGAGACAAGAGAGAGGAGCTCAGATAGAGAGAGGAGGAGAGGAGAGAGCGGAGGAGAGGGAGGCAAAGCCTGTAAGAGGTGGATAGGAGAGAGTAGAGGAGAGGAGGTTGTAAAGGGAGAGGGAGTAGAGGCCATAGAGGCCAGCAGGGGGTGATGGAGGAGGGTTGGTAGCAGGGGGAGAGGGTGGTGGATGGGCAGCCTGGTATGCTTCATTACAGCAGACACACGATATGACTAGCCAGCTACTCTACGATACACAGCAGAAGTGGGATCAGCTCCGTATAGAGCGAGATCAGTTGCGGCAGGAGCGGGATGTAGCATAGGGGTAGGCTGATAGGGCAGGTATAGAGGTGGGGAGGCTATAGACAAAGGTGGGGCAAATGGAGAGTAGGTTGGATGTGGTGAGCCTGGAGAGGCAGGCGGTACAGGCGAGGTTAAATGCCTTACAGCAGGAGTGAGATCAGCTGGTGGTAGAGGTGGTGACCCTATGGGTACAAGGAGCAATGGGAGGAGGGATGGATTAGGTGAGGTGACTTCGAGCTAAGGTGGAGGATCTGAGGGAGAGGGCCAGATTCTATCGGGGTCGATATCACATAGCGGTCCCAGCAAACCAGATAGAGCACTATAGATGGCCAACATGGTCGGGGATAGCTAGGACCCATACAGGTATGCAGGGAGGAGGGGAGAGTGGATGGAGCACTAGAGGGGAGAGTATGGGTAGGTCGCAACACACTGGCAAAGTCATAGTACAGGACAGAGCTAGAGGTGGGGGACAGGAGAGATGAGGCAGAGAGTTCAAGGACAGGAGGGGGATTGATGAGGCCACCACCTCCACCACTAGGAACACCAAGGGCAGGGGGGATGTAGAGGAGTCAGATGAGTCAGATCAATGACTAGTGATAGGTTGGATTTTTGTTTGCATGATGAGCATGTTGCCCAAATCAACAGGTTTTGAGAGATATGGATATTTTGTGCGGGCACAGACCCATTTGTATGATATGGACATTATATATCAGGACTTTGATGGACTGTATTTTTTCATTCTTTCATTGATTTATTTTGGATGGGATTATATATATAGAGTTGATCATTCTTTGGGGTGGGATATGTGTTATGGACTTCTAATGACATGAGCATTGTTGATGATGTATGTTTAGATTGATATGTGTGATGTGTAGGATGTGATTATTGATGATGTTGTTGATGTTTTGTGATGCAGGATGTGATCGGTGATGAGAGATATGATGTTGCTAACCGTTTATAATGTAGGATGTGATAGATGATGAGAGATATGATGTTGCTAACAGTTTATGGTGTAGGATGTGATTTACTATGATGAGAGATATGATTTTGCTAACAATTTATGATGCAGGATGTGGTTTACAATGATGAGAGATATGATGTGATGTGATTTTATCTATGATATCTCAGATGTGATGTGAGACATTTTGATGTGACTCGTGATGATGTGATTTATGATATGTTAGATATGTGGTGATATGTTTTGATGTGATCCTTAATGATGTGATTTCTGTTATGATATGTTTTGATATGCTATTTTTATGATGATGAGAATGTCAAATAATATTCAAATAAACACAACTAAAAGATAAGTGACAAATATAAAATGAATCACCAACTAATGGATAAATAGGAAATATATGATGTTTAAAATGAACAAAATATAAAGGATAAACATGAGATTTATGATATGTGAACAAAAACAAAATGAAAGATGAATAACAATGTTTGTGAAATGAACTACAAACGAATGATGAATTACAGATCTAAAATGAAGCACAAACTAAAGAATGAACTATCATGAAGCACAAACTAATGATGAACTATCTCACTAAGATGAAAATGAGAAACTCATGATATGCTTAAAAATGGAAACAAACTAATGATGAACTATCACACTATGATGAAAATGAAAAATTTATGATATGCTTAAAAATGGAAACAAACTAAAAGATATATCTGAGACTTATGATAAGCATGTGAGGGTATAAGAGAGATCTAAGGTATGATAAAAGGATACAAGCTATGATAAGACAACATGCTAGATTCTAGGAGAAACATGACAAATCAGGATGGTGGTATTAGGATAGTGATCTATGATAGGAGATACTGACTCTAAGGAGAAAGATGTTGGAGCATGAGTGACCAACAAACTCGCAGTCAGGAGGATAGTGATGATTAGGGCTAGGATAGTGATTTATGATAGGGATCACATCATGATGAGAATGAACAAGAGTTAATGGTCGAGGATTTGAATCAAACGATTATGAGGGTGGAAAAAGCAAGAGTTCAAGGGAGAGAGGTGATGAAAAGGAGGAGGATACTAGGGGTTATAATAAATGTGAAGTGTAGGGGAAGCTTGAGCACGGGGTACTTCGTGAGGAAGTACCACTATGTAGTGTGAGCACTTTGTTTGATATAGGATTTTAGGGATCTACCAAGGTTACTAAGAATGTCAAAGCCTCATTTCCAAAATTCCATAGGACTAACTCAAACAGGCACACAAGGATTGCCCCAGCATCACACATGAGTCTCGGAGAGATCAGTGTAGGAGTGATGCTAGGTGATCCACAAGCAAACAATATTACCCAAGTGCACCATGTTTTATCGAGAAACAAAAACATGTTTGAAATATGCAAGGATAATATATGACTGACTCTCAAGCAAAAAAAAGATTGTGATCAAAACCATGCCCCTAAGTTGCCCTTGTCAAAATACACTGTGATATGAAATGATCATGGCAATCTTGAGGAGGAAACAACAAAAGATACGTGGAAGTGATAAAAAAAAAAGTGTAAAGAAACCAAAGATTTTGCAAAGTGAAAAAGTAACCTTTTTCTAAAGAGATCAACTAATGATCTATTGACAGGTTAGGGACACAAGACATTGCAACAAGGCCTGGATAGTATGTACAAGTATGACTATATAATGACATGGGAACTCTAGACCAAAAGAAATGGTAGTAGATATGTACATGATGAGGGAAAGCTCAGGATAAGAAGATAACATTGCTATGATACAAGGATTAGTGTACAGGTGGGGTTTATGTAAAGTGTGATTTATGTACAAGGGTCAAGATACTATTGTATTTACATGGGTAGGGTACATATGATACAAGGATTAGTGTAGGGGTATGAGACACAAAGTTGTATGGGCTTTATATGCTACATATGGTAAATTACAAGGATGAAAAGCACTTGATAAGATACATGCGGTAGAGTACAACGGTAGAATACATCGGGTATGATACATAGGATGCTATAATACAAGAGTGAGGTGGGATGTTGCAAACTACAAAGTGTTGGAGGATGATGCTAACGAAGCATGGTAAAAGGAAAAACTATGAGGAACACCTTGAAAAGACAGGGAGTGGGTGATGTGCTATGGAGTGGTGATACGGGGGAGGGGTGTGTGAAAATGATAGATAATGAAAAAGTTGTAGTACACCTGGTGCCTATTTGCTAGGTTTTCACCAGGGACCTATCCAAGGTGCTTGAATTGCCAAGTTTTTACCATTGGATGCTTATTTTTCTTTGCCTGTTTTTGATTTGCAAATTTTGCCCTCAAGCGTAAAATTTCTTAAGGTGAATAATGTTGGTGGATCATTCAGGACTTCACCTTCAAGGGTAGATAACTGATAGGCTCCCGAGCCAAAAGATGTCGTGACTACATAGGGACCAATCCATGTGGGCTCGAACTTGCCTTTCTTTTCTCTATCAGCCTGAACCTTCATATTTTCTTTAAGGACCATGTCACCTTCCTAAAAACTGTGCGGATGGATTTTTCTGTTGAAATTGCGCTGGAGGTAACTTTGATAGACCATGAGGTGGTCATAGGCCTGTTGCCTTTTTTCATCAAGTAGATCAAGCTGAGTAAGTCGAGCCACTCTATACTCTTCATCAAATATCTAACCTCATAGAGAAAGCAGAGAGATGGGAGTTCAACTTCAATAGGTAGGAATGCTTCAGCACCATAGACCAAGGAGTATGGAGTTGTGCCAGTGGCTGTATGGAATGAAGTGCAGTATGCCCATAGGGTGGGATTGATTTGCAAATGCCAATCATGGCCGGAGTCATTAACAACTTTCTTAAGGATTCTAAGTAGGGTTTTATTAGTTTCCTCCACCTAACCATTACCTTGTGGGAAATACGGGCTAGAAAAGTGGTGATGTATGTGAAGGGAAGTGCACAATTCCTCCATATTTAGGTTTTCAAAATTCCCCCCATGGTCCATGAAAATGGTGGTCGGGATGCCAAAGCGACATATGATATGATATAGGATAAATTTGGACACCTAAACTCTCATGGCAGTAATAAGGGGAACTACTTCTACCCACTTAGTGAAATAGTCAGTGGTGGTGATTATGCACTTGTGCCCTTCTGAAGAAAGTGGTGTAATAAGGCCAACGAGATCAAAGCCCCAATAGGCAAAAGTCCATGGTGGTGCAATGGGTTGCAAGTCCTATGCTAGAGCTTGAAACAAATTATCATGTTGTTGACAAGGTAAACATTGTTTCACAAATTCACATGCATCATGTTCTAGAGTAGGCCAATAGTATCCAGCCTGAAGGATCTGCTTTACTAGCACCATCTTGCTCGTGTTAGCACCACAAAGTCTAGTGTGTATCTCTTTAAGAGCCATTGCAGCCTCATTTTGATCTAAACATCTTGAGAGAGTATCATGATAACCACGATGATATAGGGTTTGGGTGATGATAGTGTAACGGGAAGCTCTGTGAATAAGGTTTTAGCATTGGGTTCATGTGAGGTGAGGAGATATGATACCATTTAGTAGGTAAGTGTGAAATTCATGGTACCATGGAGATTGGGGACCAACCAAGATACAAACCTGTGTTGATTCATCATTTCCATATGCAAGTTCGTTTAGCTGCTTAACCAAGAATTCATATTGCGTAGCTTCACACGTCATTTCCAAGAGAGAACCAATAGTAGCCATGGCATCAGCTACCTTATTCTGAAGTCTAGGTACCTGTATGAATTGGATATGAGTAAAATGCTCTTTTAATTGGTCAACCAGATCTTTAGAAGGTAGTAGCTTGTCATCCTTGGTCTAATATTCAGTCAACGCTTGTTTGATGATAAGCTGAGAATCACCATAGACTTGAAGCTTCGTGATATTCCATTCAATGGCAATTTTGAGTCCTACAACAAGGGCCTCATACTCTGCAATGTTATTGGTACACCAAAATTGTAGCTTGAAAGACTCAGGAATATAATTGCCTTGAGGTGTAACCAAGAGTATGCCCGCGCTAGAGCCATGAGATGTATAGGAGCCATCAAAATATAACTTCCAGAGGGATTGTTCTTCTATCAAACATAGGTGTTCATCTGGAAATTCCATGATGAGTGGGTGATCTACAACTAAGGGTGCATCAGCCAAGTGATCTATAATAGCCTAGCCTTTAATGGCCTTTCTGTCAATACAGTGAATATCAAACTCACTGAGAAGCATAACCCATTTTGCCAGGCATCTGGTGAGTACTGTGCGAGAGAGCATATATTTCAATGGATCAATCTTTGATATCAGTTGCATAATATGACTCAACATGTAATGACGTAGCTTCCGGGTGGAAAATATCATTGCTAAGCATGCCTTCTCCACTGGCATGTAGTTGAGCTCATAGCCCACTAATGTCCGACTGATGTAATAAATAGCTCTTTCCTTTCTTGCATCATCAAGTTGTGCTAGAAGAGCACCTAATGATGTGGGAGTAGTTGTGATGTACAATATGAGTGGGCGCCCTGCAACTGGAGGAACCAAAATAGGTCGATTAGCTAAGTATTGCTTGGTGAGCTCAAAGTTGCACTGGCAAGCTGGGTCCCATCTAAAATTCTAATCTTTCTTAAGCAGGTGAGTGAAGGGTTGACATTTATCAGCAAGCCGAGAAATGAATCGTCAGACTGATTGCAGTTTTCCTTGCAAAGAGAAAAGGTGCTTGAGTGTATTAGGAGGAGCCATATCCATAATAGCTTTGACCTTCTTAGGGTCAATCTTGATACCACATCGTGACACAATGAAGCCTAGGAGCTTGCCTAAAGTAACACCGAAGACACACTTCTTCAGATTCAGCATGAGATGATATTATGCCAGTCGATTAAACACTTCCTCAAGGTGAGATAAGTGATCCAAAGCATTGAGATACTTGACTAAAATATCATCCACGTAATCCTCAAGTATCTTATGGATTAGGTCATGGAAGATGACTATCATCGCGTGCTGATAGGTTGTATCGGCATTCTTCAACCCAAATGGTATCATGTTGTAGTAGAATGTGCCCCAAGGTGTAGTGAATGTCATTTTATGCTAATCTTCTTCTGCAATATGAATCTGATTATATCCAAAGAAGCTATCCATCAGTGACAAGAGTTCATGACCTACAGTGAGATCCACAATCATCTCAATATTTGGTAATGGAAAGTCATCCTTTGGACAAGCTTTATTAAGATTCCTAAAATCGGTGCAAATCTTGTTATCACCAGAGCGCTTGGTAATAGGTACCATATTAGAAATCCATTCAGAATAATCAATTGGTCAAATGATTTTGGCCTCTAGCAACTTTTCTAGCTCTGCTTTGACTAATAAAGCCACCTTGGGATGCACTTTTCAAAGTTTCTGCTTGATAGGTTTGGCCTCCAGATCCATTGCCAGATGGTGCACTACTAGTTTGGGGTCCAACCCTGGCATGTCTTGATATAACCATGCAAAATGACCCACATTCTCATGAAGGACCTCAATAAGAAGATCTGCCTGCTCAGGTGGTAAAGAAGCTGCAATGTATATGATATGTGGTGTCTCTGTCAAACTGATATTTACAAGTCGAGTTTCTTCTTTTGAAACTAAAGATATAGGAGGCCAATGCTCTTGTGGGGGGAGGATGAAATCTCCATCTTCAAGTGCCTCTGAGAGGTTTTCACCGGTGGATACATCCTTTATTTTTGTTTTATTTTTTAAGTCACCCAATGGCGCTCCAAAGGATTTTTCACCATGTGATGTTTTCCTTTGATCTTTTTGCTTTTTTGTTTCTTTTTGAATTTCATTTTTGCGACTAGAGATTTCCTCCTCCTCGAAGTAACCTATGGGATCCAACTTGTAGACATATGCTGATGGTGGTGGCGGCCATTTATGTGGTGTTTCTACCCCCATGAATTTAAGGAGTATGTGCTTGGTAGAGAACTCATCAACATGAATGACACTTGGTTGGTCCCAATCTATGAGTTCGAGGTGAGCGAGGGGGAGGTCTATGAGATTCAAGGATAGTTGGTAGAGCATAGAGGCTCCAAGGATTATCTCATCAAGGAAAATATCATCATAAGATTTCTTTTCAACTCCCTAAGGGATGTCTTCAACCTCAACGAGAGTGTTTTGGATATTTGTAAAGGTGTGGCCTTCTGTTGTAGTGCCCCTAGTTGCAGGGAGTCCATAGCCCAAGCCTTTGGTTTTCTGTCCTTGGTGTGCTTCTATAGGATGTCTCATACCTGATTGTTGACGGCCTAAACCACCTCCTTGATAATCTCATTGCTCTATGGCTAAGCGATGTGACTAGGGATATTCTTGTTTAAAGTGATCAAGAAGTGCTTCACTTTGAGGAGGTGGCTCTTTGTATAGCCATGTGTTAATGTCTGGTGCATTTTTTTCTCCATCAAGGATACCTTTGGTGACAAATGTGGTAGGGCCTAGCTAGTGGAGTCGAGAGGTGGTTTCCAGTATAGGCCCTTGATGTGTCGAACATCCTTGAGTATGGGGATCAAGGGGATCTATGAGACTATACTCGCCACAACCTTGGTAGTTGATCTTAACTATGGAAAAAGTGGAGGCTAAAATGGTGTCTAGATCATGGTAGGTGCCAGAGGAACTAGCCGTGGTGGTGCCAATTTTGATCCCAAGATAGTGATTGATGTATGAAGCTTCAACCACATTGCAATAAGCAAAGGGTTCAAGATTTGCATGGATGGTTATCTCAATGCTATTATGCAAGAATTTGACGCACTAATGATATGTGGATGGAACGACCTTCATGACGTGAATCCATGGGTGACCAAGGAGGATGTTATATGGAAGGTTAAGATCAACTACGTGACATAGTGTCTCTTGAGTGGTAGGGCCAACTCTGATAGGAAGCAAGATGGTTCCTTCAATAGCGCGCTCCAAATTGTCATATGCCTTGATGGTGATTACTTCATTGATGATATCTACTTCAGTATATCCTGCTTGTTTGATGAACTTTAGAGTACATAGGTTTAGAGCCAATCCATTGTCTATCATGACACATTTTACTGCAAAGTTAGAAACCATGACAGCTATTCGAAGTGGGAGGATGTGATCAGGTTCAACTACTAGGATATCTGTGGTTTTGAAGGATAAGGCACATGAGGCTAAAATATGGCCAACCAAATTGCGAAACTCGGTGGCATTTATGTCGGAAGGGACACATGACTCGCGTAGAGTTTTGTCAAGGATCTCTTGATAAAGTGGGCTTGTCTGTAAAAGATCTAGGATGGAGATCTAGGCTAGTGTGTTTCCAAGGTGTTCCAATATGTTATATTGCAGCCCTAATGAAGGTGATTCTGATGGAGATGCTCGAGATTGAGGTGGTTGTACTGATGGTGGTCTGATTTGTGTAGATACAGGTGGACTAGCTATATTGAGTCACGTTCGGTGGGTAGCAACTACACACTGGGTGTCTGGGCCCTTGATATCTATGACGTTGATAGATGGCTCAACTTGTGATATGCAACCAATTAAGCTACCATAATCTAAGTATGCTAAGGTATAATTTTGAGATGTATCTCAGTTGTCGCCTTGTTTACTCAGAGTATTGTTAGGTTTGTTGATAGGAGGGTTTGTAGGTGCCTTTCTCGGGTTCGTGTTATGAGGAGGGAAAGCATTTTGATACATCATTAATCCTACATTAGGTGAGGGTTGTGCCCCCACTGTGATCTCTTTCCGGCCAATGAGGTCTTGTATGTAATCCTTAAGCTACATGCATTTAAGGGTAATGTGTCCTTTGACACGATGGAATTTGCAATATTCGTTATCTTTGTACCAAGATACTCTAGACTGATTAGGCTCCAAGGGTTGCATTTGTGGATACCGAACAAGGTTATCTTTGGCCAATTTTTCAAAGATTGCATCAAGAGGTTCCCCCAATGGGGTGTATACGCGTGGTTGCCTCTAAACACGGGGTTTACCACTTGCTGACAGTGTGATAGCATTAGTTTGATTATGATGCACAGGTATTTGCTGATGAGTTTGCACGGGTGGCTGGTGATACACAGGGGGTTGCTGCTAATAAGGTTGTTGCTGACAAAATATGGTAGGAACATTGGTAGCCACCCCAACGATATGAACTTGTCGGGTATCGGTGGCACCATCGATCATCGTGTTTTTGTTTTTGTTCCAGTATCGGGTTTTTTCATTGCTTGGACCTCAATCCTGGGTGTTTTCTTTGTACAATATGATGACACCATCCTTAATGAGGCCTTGCTCGAGGCCCATCCCTTTTTCTTTGATGTCCTTGTACATTTACAAACAATTCATAAGCATATGATGAGCGAGGCTAGGGTGTGCATTGTTTATGAACATCTTGACAAGATGACGCTCAGGGATGGTACAAGAAATCCTCGTTGTGAGGATCTGCTAGCATTGCAAGTATTTTGCAAGACTTTCTCCTCCTTTTTGTTTAGTGTGGACTAGGTCTACTATAGATAGTTCAATTTCAACAAGATGGGTATACTGAGCAACAAAGGCTTCAGAAAGTTCTGCGAAAGTTTTGATAGTGCCTTGAGGGATATGAAAAAACCATTCCAAGGTTGGTCCTACTAGGCTCTTGGGAAAGAGACACATGAGGAACACATCATTATAAGCTACCTCCTGAAAATGCATATAGAATTCTTTAACATGTGTGACTGGATCACTTTTCCCCCTAAAATTGTCAAACTTGGGGATCTTAAAATGTTTAGGAAATGGTGTCATTACGATAGTTCTATCAAAAGGGTATGGGCAATCATTCTCAAACTTGAAAGTTTTGGTGTCTATTCCATCTTTGAGGGCTTAGAGAGCATTCTTCATTTCTTCCCATTCAGAGTTTACAGGTGGGGAAGTGAGTACCCTTGATCTAAGTGCCCCTAGTGGAGGATACATGCCAGAATTTGAATTTAGATATGCAGAACCCTGATGGCCATATGGCATCTAAGGAAAAATAGTTTGCATTACTAGTGGAGTGGATGCTATGGGTTGCTAGAATGTGGGTTGGGTATACTACTGTATTTGTTGAGAAGTTGTTTGGTGTGGAAGGTAGCTATGAGGCTATTGCCCTATGAGATAGTTTTGTGTGGGTGCTTGAGCATACTGCTGGCACAAAGACGATGGTTGAAATGGTGGTAATGTGGATAATGCCCGCGCCATGCATTGGGAAGACATACCATGTCCAATATATGTGGGTTGCACGCCTACTTGAGAGTATGATTGATTATGAACAAGCGCAAGGTAATTTAGCTGCGGTAGAGTATTCATCAAAGGGAACTGTAAGGGCAGGGTGGTTTGACTATTTCCTAAAGATGGCATGGAGAAATAATTAGTGAGGGGTGGGAGTGAATAACTATGTGAAGTGGTGGATGATAGTGCCTGAGGTATGGACATGACTACAATGCTATGGGGAGACTAGTGAGAGATGCTTGTGTCGTAGCAGTATTCCAAGGTCCGAAAGAAAATGTAGCTAAAAAGCTTTGGCTAGCTACAAAGGGATTGATAGTGATGTTAGGTGGGATGGAAGATGAAGTATTGGACCCTAGTGGTGATATTTGAGTAGTAAATGGACTAGATGTGATGTGGGGTGGAAGTGAAAAGGTAGTGTTGCTGGATGCAAATGGAAGATTTGGTTGAGCAAAAAAATGAGTGGTGGAGGCAGATGCAGATGGTATACTCAAGGTTGGTTGAGATGTAGTATGCACTAGGGATTGAGTGAGAGTGGGATGGGTGTTTTGCAGAATAGGAACAGGCACTTGGGTCGAGGGTATATTTGGGTCTGTTGGTTCTACCTGAGGTGGTTGCCATCCAACCAAAGGGTGGGTAGGATCTATTATGTCGACGGGGGATGGATGCCCAAACTCAAAGGTACCAACATTTTCCCTTAAGAAATTTTCCATGATGGTTTCCTTGTTTTGATCTATGATGGCATTTACAATGGTAGCGTGACTAGGTTGGTTCATGAATGCCTTGATATCTATGGAGGATCCTGGTTCTTCAAGAATTTGTGGTGGTGGATCTGATGACATTGTGGAAACTACAGGGTATGGTTGAGCTTGAGATGTTACTACTATGACTAGGATCCATGTCCTTCTTTTTTCGTGTGTTCCTACCAAAATGTGTGGTGGGTGGCATGAAAGGGTGATTTTTCTAAAGATGGTAGTGCAACAAGGGATGATGCTAGATATGTATGATACTAGGGGAGTCTAAATGATACGGTGCTAAATGGAGGAGACTTGTGGTTTTCTAAAATATGAATGTGGAAATGTAATGGTGATGCGAAATGTGTGACCCTAACCTTTGGCTCAAGGTGATGCGGGACACTAATAACAACCTATTTCTTAGAAAATGTTGTGTTTCAAGGATACTCAAGATGATGAGAGATGTAATGCAAAAATGTTTCTAAGTGAGTGAGGGAATAACTCTAAGATTTTAACAATGCAGGTGGAGGATTCTTCTTTAACAACCTAAGATGAGAGGAGATGGTCTTACTTTAAATGTTGGTGTGGGATAGTGTGATCCCTAGATGAGAGACCAAACCTATAAGTGTGCAAGTGTGTGTGAAAAAAGGAAGGAACTAATCAAAATGAGTAATAGTAGAGTTGTTGATAAGGCTCATATTAACACCACGTTGAAGGGTTAGGTTCTAAATTTTGTAGTCCCATTCGGTTTGCAATGCTACCTCTACTCCGTCTTTCTTAGTTTGATCTAATTTGGCAATCCTTAGGTTGGGGGTGTGCTTCTTATGCTCTGCTTCAATTTCCTTATAAGCTGGTATCTGAGGAAGCTTAGCCTTCTTAAATTTAGGTTTGGGATGGCCTGACATGAGATACTTCCAAGGGATTTGATCACAACTGTGGGGTTTTAGAGGTAGTGACTATGCTACGTATACCTTTTGGACCTTGGGTTGGAACATAAATCGATTGAGAAATAGCAGGCTATATATTTCAAAGATTAATTTGGCTAACTATCTTCTAGGCAAGGACAATATGTGACATCTTCAGTCAAGTAGGTTGACAACAAAAGGTATTTTGAAAAGAGCAAATTTTGGATTTTTAGAGCAAAAGGTTTGTTTGATAACTAGTCTTTGTGGGGTATGCTTGGGGATTTCTAGGTAACAAGTATATGTAAAGGTAAGCCAAGATGAAAAGACGTTGTTGCAAGTGGGCTTGCTAACAACCATTTTCCATATGGGAAGGTGAGGTCTCTCAAAGATAAATTGTGATATTTTTGGTCAAGTAGGGTAAATGGCAAAGTATTTTTGAAAAAGAGCAAGATTTTGGACCAAAAAGGATTTTGCAACTAGGAGCTGCTTAGTGATTTTTTGGTGTTTTTTGAAAGAACAAGTATAACTTTTGAGATAAATGGATAGTTTGGACCAACGAGACAAGTAGTTGTTGCGAATGAACTTGTTAACAACTTTTGTTTGAGGTGACAAAGGTAAAACTTCTCTTTTCTAATATGAGGGTGAATGAGAAAATAATTTCTCAAAGGACAAAATAACTTTGAGAAATACAACCAATTGATCTCTTTAGCAAAAGGATTTTGATAATAACCACTGAATCATGTATGTTCAACAAATGTTTTGCACAGGTCTTGATCACAAAATAAAACAATTCAAACACACACTTTATCCCTAAGGTCAGATTTTTTATTGCAATATGCTATTCAATGGCCCACAACTTGATGTCTCCTTATTCTAGTGCAATATTTCCCTCTAATCGAAGAGGTGAGTCGATACAAGAGTTGATCAACAAGGGATACACATCAGATAATCTTCAAGGTGTAACAAATAGAAGTTCCCCTTCTGCGAGAACAATGGCCCTTGGAGATGAAACCCAAGTGGCCTTATGCCTCTACTAGGGGAGCATAATGGTGAATAATCTCGAGGGATGTTGTTTCCCCTGCACCGTGAATCAACATTTCATGGAAAAAAGCAAGATACTTTTGACTAAGAGGATTTTAAATGAGTCTGTGGAGTCTCATTAAATAGTTGTTACTAGTTGTGATCCACTTAAGAATCTATTCCAGACATGTTGAAATTGTGGGAAAGTTTTCCCACCTTAGGCTACCCCCAGAAACATGCCAAACTTAAGATTTCCCCTCATTTATGTTGGAATATTCAAATATGGAAAGAGTACTTATGAGGGGGGGGGTGAATCATAAGTATCATACTTTAGCCAATAAAACTTTTAACTAAAAGTAAATTGCATGCATCAAATAAACATGAAACTAAACACATGCATCAATAACACTTTAACACTGGAATTTGGTAACCCAAAAAACCTCTAGGAATAAGAAGGTAAAACTGGGGTGGGGATGATACCCACAAAAAATTATTGCATCAATATTGTTCAACCACTTCTAATGGTCTGCCCTGTTAAAGGCTTTACACTGTGTCAATAGTGAAGTGGTTAGAGGTTTTCAAACACTTAACATGAAATGTTACCCTGTTAAAGGATTTCATCACCTAGTTAAAGGATTTATCGAAATAGTTGTTAAGCTAACCTATCACGATAGGTTTTTTATTCTAATACAATTGCTAGAGAGTATTAGATACAATAAACCTAACTGATTACAATCCTTGATTGTTGATTGCAGGCACTTGTTTTGCTTTCTCTGATCTAGATCCTTTTGTGATCTAATAATCCTCACTTCTAAAAATAAAATTCCTTTCAAACCCTTGTATGTCTTCTCACACCTCTTGTCTCTTACACTTTACAATGAAGTTTTGTCTTCCTTATAAAGACATTTGAAGATTTAGGGTTAGGTATGGATCTACGATCCACATTCAATCTTCATTTTCCACTCAATACTTATCTTTTGCTAATTGGTTGCATGCCTTTAGCATTTTCTTATTGGCTGCATGCAAATTGCATAAGAAAAATAAAATATTCGATCACATCATTAAATCCTTTGAGATTTACCATATGTCGGCTATAAAAAACTATTTGCATCATAGTTTGTGCAATTACAAACTCTTATGCTGATATACTGAGTTACTCAGCTCCTGAAGTACTGCTAATGCTTGGCACATGCTATTTCCTGAATAGCTTGACACCTTAACAAAATTGTGTTACTCAGCACCTTATGTTACTTGGCACTTGTTAACACTCGGCACTGATCTTTACTTGGTATCTGATCTTCACTCGGCATCTGATCTTCACTCGATATCTAATCTTCACTAGGTATCTAATCTTCACTCGGTATCTGATCTTTACTCGGTAGCTGAAAATTATTCAGCATGCATAAAGATCACTCGGCATCAATGATATACTTGGTATCCAATGTGGAATATGATTAAGTGTGTTGGCACTCAAGTGTCAAAAACATTATGATGTTAACAATCTCCCCCTTTGACATGAGTGAAAAAACACTTAATTGACCTTATAAGTACATTTACTAATCTGATTGGTATGTACATATTGTAAACTTTGATTAAAATTTGTGACTTACAATCTTACAATATATACCTCAAAAATTTTGTAACTCCCCCTGAGTTGATTGTGCCTTATCTATATAACAATGCTCCTCCTTTGTATCTGTTCTCCCCTTATTAATTTGTATAACAATGCTCCTCCTTTGTATCTGTTCTCCCCTTATTAATTTGTATCTCCTCCTTCTATATCTCCCCCTTTTTGACACTTATGTCAAAGAATGTTTAAGGGTTAAGACCATATTTAGCCAAAAATGTGCTATTTACCTCCATAATCATTCTGAGAGCTGCATCCCAATTATTCAAAGCGATTTCTAGTGACTTATGCTGGATAACAGTCTTAGCAACAAGTTGAATAAGTCCATCTAATGTAGAAAGATTTGGATCTTTCTTGAGTACATTTTCAGAATATACTTGCTCTTTATGGAGTATCTCTAAATGTGGGGTAATGGAGGACTGGAGCTGTATTACTTTGGCCTTAATATTAGCCTTATTTGCTGTTAAGACAGCTATTTCTTTGTGAGTGTGAAGCGATTGAGCAAAATGCTTCTCACTTTGAGTTGGATCACTTGATAGCTGCATGCTTGAAATGTTTAAATTTCTTTCCAAGCTCAGTATTTTTTTGGCTTGTTTCTTGTGTGAAGTATGAAAAATTACACAACTTTTTGTACAGTGAGAATATATTCTCAAGTACCTTCTTCACCTTATCAATAAGCTTTGCCAATTCTACTTGTGAAAGTGCGATTTGTCTTGATATTTTCTCATTCACTTTCCCTTGAAATTTTCTTTCTGACCATTCCATAAGTTTTGCATTGGTTTCTAGGTCTTCATTTGTCACCTGGTCAACAATATCTATTAGTTTCTCTGTGATATGCTTTGACTCATCCGATGATTGCAAACTGAAGGCATCCATAAAGATGTCCTTGATCTCATAAAGTGTTTGCTTATTTTTATACTCTGTCCTGAGTATTTCCTGTCTTTTCCTTCTATTTAGTGCATCCTGCACCTCATTGATTTGATCAATGGTTATTGATTTTGAGTCATATCTTGGTATGACTATCTCTTCATCTAATTCAGGGTCTCCATAGTGAAGTACCCTTGCAACTCTAGTAGTACTAGATGATGGTACTGAAATCTGCAATGGCTGGTGTGAAGGAGTTCCCAAGGTAGGAAAATTTATTAATGTTTGAATTTCCTCCTGTTCTTTAGGGGTTTTTACTATTTCCTCCTCCTTCTATCTACCATGATCAATTATTGTTATCTGTGGAAGTGCACCTTGTGTTTATGCTGTAGGATCAGATGTAATGGTTTGTCCTGTTTGTTCCTTTCCTTGTTCTACAGCTGCACTTTGCTTTTGTCTTGCAACATCAATTATACTTGTTGGTATTTCAAATTGACTACTAGTAGTTGTGATAGAAGGTGGTTCTTATGTATTCACCTTATCTTTAACTGTACTTTCTACTAGTTTCTGTAACTAATCTATATTGACCAATACTGGATCTGCACATAATATTGCTTGTTGTGTTGATTGGTCAAGAATTCTTTTCAGATCTTCTGCAGTTAGTGGATTGATATTCTGACCAGAAGTATCAGGAACATCAGTAATTGTTATAGTATCTGTAGGTGAGATGGATGCTTGTGGAGGGCTAGGGGGTGGCAATTGTGTGTCTTGCACACTCTGTTCTGGTTGCTGCTCTGGCTCAGCTGTTGCCATTGTATCCTATTTTTGTGTCTCTTCCTCCTCCCCATCTTTCTTTTCTTCTTCTTTCTTCTCTTCTTCTCTTTTCTTTTCTTCTTCTATTTTTCTCCTCTCTTCTATTGGTATAGCTGCTTCTTCCTTGTATTCTTCCTCAAGAAAATCTTCAATCTTTTTGTACAAGTTCTTCCACGATTTCATTGTTCTTTGAACAATCTCTTCCATTCTATTTTGAAGTATAAAGAATGCCCTGTATTTGGGTGTAAACTTGTTATTATGCCTTTTGACTGCTTTACTAATTTGTTCCCTGGTCAAATCTGGCAATACACTGGCTAGGGTTGATTCCCTCATCTCCTTCTCCATTTTTAAGCAAAAATGCCATCTATCTTCTACAATTTTTGACAGCTCTTTTGGCAATTGACCATCTAGTTCAAGTGGAGTGTACTTGAACTGTGCCATAATTCCATACACTATTTCTTCTATTTTATTTTGTTCTTCTTTATTTAATTTACTAAAATCAACTTTATTTAAATTATTCAAGTCACCATTTGCAATCTTTTTACATAGGGTATCAACTGATGAATTGCTTACCTTTTCTGTTTGCTCTTCATCATCAGTGTTAGGTTGAGCCACATACCTTCTTCTTTGCCTCGGCTCTTCTTGTGATTCCTTGACTTGTTTCTTCTTAGTAACTTCCTCTTTAGCCTTTTGAGTAGAGGCTTTGTTGATGCTCGTGTTGTTGGTTTTTGAGGTGATGGAGTGGTAGCTTTCTTCATTCTGGGCTTGGCTGAAGGTTGTTCAGTTGCCTTTCTCTTCTTTGGCTCGGCTTCAGTTGGTGCTTCCTTGGCTTCTTCTTCCTCTACACCTTCCTCCTTGTCTTCTCCAAGACCTTGAGTTAGTTCCATTGGCCCTTGTTCCTGCTCATCTTCATCCTCACTGTCATCTTCTTCTTCTTCTGCCTCAGCCTCAATTTCTTTGCAAAACTTCTTCTTGATCTTCTTGATTAATTTATCTTTCTTCTTCAATGTAGAAGAAGTTTTTAATTCCATATTTATTTTTGATCTTACCACATCATAAGTGCCAAAATGTGGTGCATTTTTATCTGCTTCCTCTGCCAATAATGCAGTTATTGCTGTTGATGCCTCATCAATATTGATTTCGTATCCAAATGGCCTTAGCCATCTTACCCTTGGTATTACTGCTTGAATGTAAGTAAAATCAATGTCAACTAAGAAACATATGTCATTAGTATGCTTTTCTACAAAGGAAACTGGTATCCTTGACCTTTGCTTCATGGATTTCTTGAAATCCTCAAAATAGCTTGTCATCAAAGTATCCAAATTTTCTCCCATTTGCTCTATATATTCATTAATTTGTACAATGATGGTTTTGTTTTTCCTCCATGCTACTTTACCAAAAGAAGGAAATTCATTATGTACATAAAAGAATATGCAAACTAAGGTTGCTCCAAATTTGCATTGTGTGCTCGTTGTTCTTCTTATGGCAGCTAGGTTTTCATTGATCTGTTGCAATTGCAGTTCTGCAAGATCATAAGTATGATCCTTTTTCACCAATTTGTAACCTACATCTACTGCAATGCATGGTACACTGTTGAGTCTACTGGATTGATAGAATTTATGGGCAATGACTCTGACAGCAAACTCAACTAGAGGATCCTTTATGGTATGAATTATCATTCCTCTTTTGTTCCATTGTGCACCAGTATTCCTTTCAATGACCTCCTTTGATTCACTTCCTAGGGTCTTGTACCGATCTAGGGTTGGGTACCCTGTTACTCTATGTATACTTTCCTTTGTCAATTTGATGGGCATATCTTCTAACCACAAGTTTCCTCCATGGATTCTTCTCAATACAAGTCTAATCCATTCAGTTTTGAATACGGTGGGAAAACTTAAAACTCGGGTCAAACCCTTTCTTTCTATGATTTTAAATTCTTCTTTCAGTGCTCCATCTACACATAATTTATCATAAGCTTTTCTAATTTCCATGTCTCCTAGAGCTCCTATCTTGCAATTGTAACATTTCCTCACATCTTGAACCATTACAACTTTTGGGGGAACGTGGGAGAGAGATCCGGCTGGGTCGTTTTTGTAAGCAACTTCAGGAATAGGGTAGAAATTAGGTTGCTTCACTTCATTTGAAACTAACTGGACTTCAAATGACTCTTTTTTCTGGGTTTTCTTTGAACTTGACGCCATTTTTGTGAACTAGGGTTTATACAACAAATGGGTATGAAACTACGTAGCTTGGCACAAATGAAAATACCTTTAGATCAATGAAAAACATGTTGAATGAGGTTGCAATCTGCTTGAAATACTGGATTCTTGCTATGAAGTTGCTCAGCTCTCTTTCTTCTCCTTTGCTTCTTGATCGCGATGCGAAAAACTGATTGAAATCGCGATAATATACCCTAATTTCATCGCATTGAATGCTCAATTGCCAACTCAGCTTCTGAAGAGATTTTGACCTAACTCAACTTCCACTGGAGTTTTCAACTTAGCATTAGTTATCAGCTCAGTCACTGTTGGGAGCTCGACATCTGTTTGAGTTTAACTTGGTATCCAAAGCCACCTCAGCATCAACATTTAATTTTTGTCTTGACATCTTGTTTCATGTAGATTTACACTTTACTTAGCTTCTTTGTCTTGGGACTAATGTATGATATAGCTTTGCATATTAGTCCTATGTACTTCTTGTGCTTATTTTGATGAAGTATGATTACTTGACCCATTGGGTGAAGTGATCCCTCCACTTGATGTGTTGCACTCTTCCTTCTTTTTCCAAGTCTTATTCATTTGCCTTCTTATATTTTCAACATCAATCTTTTGTTTTCCTTTGTTATCTTCAATCTTGGGTGCTTTTGATCTTGTAGGACAGTTTCTGCTGATATGACCAAGTTTCAAACAACTAAAACATGTAGTTTGATTCAACCATCTTTTGTAGTTTCCTTTGAAATGTGTTCTTATACAGTTTTGTGGTATATGTCCATATTCTTGACAATAGTGACAACTGTACCTGGTGTTGTAATCCCAATGATAGTGACTTTCATTCCCTTCTATTTTTGTTGATTGATTTGATGTCCACATAGGTTTTGATCTACATTCATATGCCTTATGTCCATACTTTTTGCAATTATAACAATGTCCATCAAATTTTTGAGTCCTTGTGACATTGGATTTGCAATTTTGTGTCATATGTCCTTGCATGTTGCACTTGTGACAAAAAATTTTGGGTATGTTTGATTGATTGCATCTTCTACTCCTGCACACATTAGCTGTATGTCCCTTCTTATTACAGTAATGACAAGTGGGTTTTGAATTCTTACCTTTGTCACTTCTTTGTTCAGCACTTTTTGATGATTCTCCAACTTCAGTGCTATTGTATCCTAGTCCTGATGTATCATGGGCAGATTTTGGTGATTTCAGCAACTGTTCAAAATACTTGATGGCTTCACTTAATTTATTGAGATTCTCTGCTACCTCTTTTTCTCTGTTTAATTCATTTTATATTTGTTCATTCTGCATCTTCAAGATGGAGATCTCAATATCTTTGACATTGAGTTCATGATGAAGGTTCATCATTTGGGCAAGTGTATCCATCTGCATGTTTGAGATCCTTGTCAGTTCAGTACATTTTTCTTCAAGTCTGTTTGCAAGATTTCTTTTATCATTTTCCAACATCACTTTGTCTTCAACTGCTCTTTTCTTGTGTTCAGTAATTTCACATATCATTATGGCCTGTGATTCATGTTCCATCTTGAGAGATCTTATCTCCTCTGCTTGAATTTTGTTTTTCTCCATCAGTTCTGCTATTGCTGCATCAAACTCTTTAGTGTCTCCACTGGAAAATATGTTGGTGGTATCAATCTCCTTGTAGTGTATATCATTTTCAGCTATGGCTAGATCCTTCCTCTTTTTTAATGAGTTTCTCAATTTTTTTCTGAATTCCTCCAAGCTATGCAAAGCAAGTTGCACATCTATCACCTGATTTTCAATGATCTTTCCAAGTTTGAAAGCTTCCATCTTTAGATCTTTTCCTCCAAGCTGTTAGGCTTTTCCTTAAGAGAACTAGGATCCATGTCCTTTTTCTGTGTGTTCCTACCAAAATGTGTGGTGGGAGGCATGAAAGGGTGATTTTTCTAAAGATGGTAGTGTAGCAAGGGATGATGCTAGGTATGTATGATACTAGGGGAGTCTAAATGATATGGTGCTAAATGGAGGAGAATTGTAGTTTTCTAAAATATGAATGTGGAAATGTGATGGTGATGCAAAATGTGTGACCCTAACCTTTGGCTCAAGGTGATGCGGGACACTAATAACAGCCTATTTCTTAGAAAATGTTGTGTTTCAAGGATACTCAAGATGATGAGAGATGTAATGCAAAAATGTTTCTAAGTGAGTGAGGGAATAACTCTAATATTTTAACAATGCAGGTGGAGGATTCTTCTTTAACAACCTAAGATGAGAGGAGATGGTCTTACTTTCAAGGTTGTTGTGGGATAGTGTGATCCCTAGATGAGAGACCAAACCTATAAGTGTGCAAGTGTGTGTGAAAAAAGGAAGGACCTAATCAGAATGAGTAATAGTAGAGTTGTTGATAAGGATCATATTAACAACACGTTGACGGGTTAGGTTCTAAATTTTGTAGTCTCATTCGGTTTGTAATGCTACCTCTGCTCCGTCTTTCTTAGTTTGATCTAATTTGGCAATCCTTAGGTTGAGAGTGTGCTTCTTATGCTTTGCTTCAATTTCCTTATAAGCTAGTATTTGAGGAAGCTTAGCCTTCTTAAATTTAGGTTTTGGATGGCCTGACATGAGATACTTCCAAGGGATTTGATCACAACTGTGGGGTTTTAGAGGTAGTGACTACGTTAAGTATACTTTTGGACCTTGGGTTGGAACATAAATCAATTGAGAAATAGCAGGCTATGGATTTCAAAGATTAATTTGGAAAACTATCTTCTAGGCAAGGACAATATGTGACATCTTCAATCAAGTAGGTTGACAGCAAAAGGTATTTTGAAAAGAGCAAATTTTGGATTTTTAGAGCAAAAGGTTTGTTTGATAACTAGTCTTTGTGGGGTATGCTTGGGGATTTCTAGGTAACAAGTATATGTAAAGGTAAGCCAAGATGAAAAGACGTTGTTGTGAGTGGGCTTGCTAACAACCATTTTCCATATGGGAAGGTGAGGTCTCTCAAAGGTAAATTGTGATATTTTTGGTCAAGTAGGGTAAATGGCAAAGTATTTTTGAAAAAGAACAAGATTTTGGACCAAAAAGGATTTTGCAACTAGGAGCTGCTTAGTGATTTTTTGGTGTTTTTTGAAAGAACAAGTATAACTTTTGAGATAAATGGATAGTTTGGACCAACGAGACAAGTAGTTGTTGCGAATGAACTTGCTAACAACTTTCGTTTGAGGTGACAAAGGTAAAACTTCTCTTTTCTAATATGAGGGTGAATGAGCAAATAATTTCTCAAAGGACAAAATAACTTTGAGAAATACAAACAATTGATCTCTTTAGCAAAAGGATTTTGATAATAACCACTGAATCATGTATGTTCAACAAATGTTTTGCATAGGTCTTGATCACAAAATAAAACAATTCAAACACACACTTTATCCCTAAGGTCAGATTTTTTATTGCAATATGCTATTCAACGACCCACAACTTGATGTCTCCTTATTCTAGTGCAATATTTCCCTCTAATCGAAGAGGTGAGTCGATACAAGAGTTGATCAACAAGGGATACACATCAGAGAATCTTCAAGGTGTGACAAATAGAAGTTCCCCTTTTGCGAGAACAATGACCCTTGGAGATGAAACCCAAGTGGCCTTATGCCTCTACTAGGGGAGCATAATGGTGAATAATCTTGGGGGATGTTGTTTCCCCTACACCGTGAATGAACATACCATGGAAAAAAGCAAGATACTTTTGACTAAGAGGATTGTAAATGGGTCTGTGGAGTCTCATTAAATGGTTGTTACTAGTTGTGATCCACTTAAGAATCTATTCCAGACATGTTGAAATTGTGGGAAAGTTTTCCCACCTTAGGCTACCCCCAGAAACATGCCAAACTTAAGATTTCCCCTCATTTATGTTGGAATATTCAAATATGGAAAGAGTACTTATGAGAGCGGGGAGGGGGGGGGGGGGGGGGGGGGGGGGCGGGTGAATCATAAGTATCATACTTTAGCCAATAAAACTTTTAACTGAAAGTAAATTGCATGCATCAAATAAACATGAAACTAAACACATGCATCAATAACACTTTAACACTGGAATTTGGTAACCCAGAAACCCTCTAGGAATGAGAAGGTAAAACTGGGGTGGGGATGATACCCACAAAAAGTTACTGCAGCAATATGTTTCAACCACTTCTAATGGTCTGCCCTGTTAAAGGCTTGCCCTGTTAAAAGCTTTACACTATGTCAATAGTGACCTGGTTAGAGGTTTTCAAACACTTAACATGAAGTGTTACCCTGTTAAAGGATTTCATCACCTAGTTAAAGGATTTATCAAAATAGCTGTTAAGCTAACCTATCACCATAGGATTTTTATTCTAATACAATTTCTAGAGAGTATTAGATACAATAAACCTGACTGATTACAATCCTTGATTGTTGATTGCAGGCACTTGTTCTGCTTTCTCTGATCTGGATCCTTTTGTGATCTGATAATCCTCACTTCTAAAAATAAAATTCCTTGTGAACCCTTGTATGTCTTCTCACACCTCTCGTCTTTTATAACTTTACAATGAAGTTTTGTCTTCCTTATAAAGACATTCTAAGATTTAGGGTTAGGTATGGATCTACGATCCACATTCAATCTTCATTTTCCACTCAATACTTATCTTTTGTTGATTGGTTGCATGCCTTTAGCATTTTTCTTATTGGTTGCATGCAAATTGCATAAGAAAAATAAAAGATTCGATCACATCATTAAATCCTTCGAGACTTACCATATGTCAGCTGTAAAAAACTGTTTGCATCATAGTTTGTGCAATTACAAACTCTTATGCTAATATACTAAGTTACTCGGCTCCTGAAGTATTGCTGATGCTCGGCACATGCTGTTTCCTGAATAGCTTAGCACCTTAACAAAATTGTGTTACTCGACACTGATCTTTACTCGGTATCTGATCCTCACTCGATATCTGATCTTCACTTGGTATCTGATCTTCACTCGGTATCTGATCTTTACTTGGTAACTAAAAATTACTTGGAATGCATGAAGATCACTCGGCATCAATGATATACTTGGTATCCAATGTGGAATATGATTAAGTGTGTTGGCACTCAAGTGTTAAAAACATTATGATGTTAACAATTTATATATCGGCTAAAATTTGTATTGGTTTGAGCTTCTCACCAAAGGGGACGCACTTCTCAGAGGTGGATGAACTCGCTAGAAGCACTCCTAGGTTGTTGCGGATGATCTTGCTAACAACTTTTGATACATGCATCACATATTTTAAATCATCTTACTTTGCATGAAAAGAGAGAAGTCCAAGATGTGTGAAAATGCACAATCTCAAAACATGCAAGACATGGGGTTCATTACTATTTGGACACTTTAATTCTCTATTCTATGATTTTTGAAAACACATGTGTTTAACATACAAGATTCATTCCAACTTCACAACGTCATCAACAAAAGTAAATCGAGTCAACAAAAGGGAAATCGTGTGCCAAAGCTTCAAAGAGGAGGGAATAAAAGCATTTTAATCTTTAGGGCATTCAAGATTTGATGAAGTTTATTTTGAGCCCCAAATTTGAAGTGTTTACACATAATATTCTTTAACGCCTTAAAATGAATTGTTCATTGCAATGGTTAATTTTAATCTTTAATCATTCATTCCATAAAAAATGAAAAGTAAGATTTGTTCAATTTTAAGCCATTCAAAAGACAATTATGATGATAAAACCTACAAAAAAGACGTCAGCATAAAAACCTACACAAAAAACTATCAGAATTTTGAGCAAAACCAGATAATAGCGTGAACCCACAGGTTTAGGAAGCGTTCCCATAGGTGCAAGAATGCAAGAAAGGTTCGAGGGAACGCGAGACAAAATTGATGAAAACTGTGCAAATTTTAGGCTGCGGGTTAAAAAAACACAATGCTATCCCGTGAGAAAGCAATCCTGTAGGTTTACTTCTAAGAATTCTCATAGGAAATTATGTCGACAAGTTTGAGAGGTCAACAATAGGAACCAGTTTAAAAGTTTGACTGGCCAACAGTTGCATTCTTGTAGGAAAATGGTAGCGATCCCATAGGTTTTTATAGCATTCCCACGGAAAGAAATATTGGCAGGAATGTAGAGCTATTTTGGGACATGTGGCGATTGTTGGTTGGGGATGAACTGCGAACTCACAGTTGCAAGTTTGCATTCCCACGATCGTGAGATCGTGTTCCTATCATCACAAGATCGAAAAATAAGTTTTTTTTCAATTGTTCAAAAATCCAAAACACTTAGATTTTTGGGAGTGTGATTTCCAAAGGGTGACCTTCATACCTACAACAAAATCAAGAAGCTTATCACAAAAACACACAAGCAAACAAGGTTACTTTTGTTAGTTAACACAAAAAACTTAAAAATCGATTAGATTGACCCAAATGTGGGGTCCCACCGGGCGTGCCAAAATGTATCACCTAGTTTAGTAGGGCAAATTGAATACTAACTAATAAAGAAAGCATCAACACAACTAAAGTAGGACTAATTGTTATCACCACAAAAGGAAGCAAACCAAGAATGGTAGACTCCTAATGGTAAAACATCATGATGCAATGGATTTGTCCCTAATTTAAGGTGTGCATTCTCACAAGATATGCTCAAGCTTTAGATGGATGGGTGGAGTGAATGAAGCAAGGTTTCAACAATGGATTCATGGAGTGATTCCAACATTATAATAGTATTTTGGTAGTTTATGAGCTCTCAAAATAGCATTATAACTTTGCATGGAAGGTGGAAGATTTTGTGAATGGAGGAGGTTTAATTTATAGGCCAAGGGTTGGAGGAATGGAGGGTCAAGATGTCAAGATGATGAGATGGTGAGGGAGGGTCAAGATGCACGCAAAAGGGAGCACATGGATTGTGCTTATTTAGCACCAATGGGGAGGTGACAAGTGTCACAAGGAGAATGATTGTGAGAGGATAGGATAAGGGTTGGTCAAAGGCTTGACGAGGGTGGTTGAGTATGTAAGAGGGATGTAAGAGTCATTAAGAGAGGTGTAAGAGATATTTTGGGGATGTAAGAGGTGTGGTTGAGTTTGTTGACTTTGGCTTGGGTTAGAAAGTCTTAACCCATGTTTATGATTGTGCACATGATTAGAAGGGGATTATGATTAGCTTAGAAAGGGGGTTAGTGGGTAAGTGATTTAGCTTTGATGGGATGGGTTAGTTAGGAGGCTAAGTGAGGTTAGTATGGATGAATGGGTTGGATTAGGGGTTAGGATAGGGTTTAGGAAAGGTTTTTATGATTTTAGATATTTTATTAAATGTTTTATTCAATAAAATGGGAGTATGGAATTAAATTGAATAGATTTGATGATTTTTCCAATTTAATAGAGGAATTGGGATTTAATTGATAAATTGATTTTGGGTGATCATTTGATTTTATCAATTGGACTATAGTTGATTAAATTAATTAATTAACTAGGGGATGACAATTAATTAATTAAATAGTAAATCTTTAATCAATAATGTCTTAGGAGATGACTAAATATGATTACTTATTGATGTAATCAGATTTAGGTTTCTACAGATACTCTATTAGATCTAAAATGTTAAATGCTTGTGAAATATTTAGTTCACTAGGCAACTCTACTTCATAGGAATTTCCTAAATCATGTTTCTTCAATATCTTGCATGGTCCAAACTTTTTTATTTTTAACTTATTATATGTTCTTGCTAGAAGCCACTCCTTTCTCAAATGAAACATGACTTCATCTCTAATCTAAAATTCTTCATGCCTCATTTTATCATCTGCCTTAGCCTTGTATTATGTAAACATTTTAGTGATATGCTTCCTCACCTCCTCATGAACATTCTATATGTGTTTTGTAAAATCCTCAACTTCAACACTACTTATCTCCCTTTTGTCCAACGTCCTCAATTTAGAAGCATTTTGGGGACTACTTCCATATTCAATATGTAATGGTGATTTACAAGTGATCATGTTGATAGAATTGTAGTATGAAAGTTATACTTATGGTAAAATCAAGTCCCACCATGTTGGCTTATCTCCAACCAAGCACCTCAGAAAATTTCCCAAACTTCTATTCACTAGCCTTGTTTGGCCATCAATATTTGGATGATGCAATGAGCTAAACTTCAAATATATCTTTAACTTCTTCCACAACATGCACTAAAAATACCCAATAGATTTGGTGTCTTGATCTGAAACTATGCTCTTTGGTAGACCATGTAGTCTCACCACTTCTTTGATAAATAATGCTACCACATGAGCATCATCATTAGTCTTCTTACAAGGAAAAAAGTGTGCCATATTTTAAAGCTTGTCAACTACCACAAAAATTGAATCATGCTCTTGTGGAGTCTTTGGTAAACCAATAATAAAGTCCATATGAATATCCTCCCATGGATTCTTTGGTATAGGTAATGGTTGATATAACCCTATATTCTATTTTACACTATGTTTCATCTAACATACTCTACAACTTTGTGCAAAATTCTTGTCATCTTATTATAAATATGTCTAGTAATAATTCTTATTGACCAGAGAAACTAAAATATTCATCAAACCCTCCACTATTCTTCTCCTTGATGAGATTCTCTCTCATATAACTCCTTAGAATGCACATCTAACTTCCTCTGAATAACATACCATCCTAGATAATGAAATCCAACCACCTGGATCTATCTAGAGTAATAGGTTATGTACCAACTTTCCAAGCTTCACCGAAATTGGGATACTCTTGATACGAACTCTTGAGTCCCTTAAACCCAAAAACTACAATCTACATCTATGTAAACAAAATTTATCTCTTGCTAAGAGCATATGTAACCTTATTGGACTTCCCACTCCTCTATTTCAAAATAAACACGTATAACTTTGCAATACATGAACCCATTTCAAATGCATTTAATTAAAATTTTCTTGACTATTTGAATATTGCAAAGCTTGCTAATCATTATATAAAACAAACTCCTAAGGAATAAGATAGTGTCTCCACTTCTTCAATGACTAAAATATAGCATACAATTCCTAATCATAAATAGAATATTTTCTCTTGGCATAATTTAACTTCTCACTAAAGTAAGTAATAGGTCTAACTTCTTGGCTAAAAAACACTCCTATTGTAGTACCACTAGCATCATGGTCTACTTGAAACACCTTGTTAAAATTTTGAAGTACTAAAATGGGTTGCTTCATAACTTTCTATTTTAGTAATTCAAAACCATTATCTGCTCTTATATTCAACTTAAACTCTTTCCTACCCTCTCTCATTATTTCATTCGAGTGTCCACAAACACTACTAGAACTCTTGATAAACTTTTTGTAAAATCTACCCAAGCCATAATTGTAGAACTCCTTGGATTTTTTATTCGTGGATATCCTTTTTCTTCTCTTGGTCTATTCATAGACCTTCTACTAAAAGAAAAAATTTGAGGTATACTAAATCTTTCTTCATAAAGTTGCACTTCTTCAAAGTGATCAACAATTTCTCTTTTGTTAGTTTCTCAAGCACCCTATGAACATGCATCATATTCTCCTCCAATGTCTTATGAAGATCAAAATGTCATCTTTAAGTAAACAATGAAAAAATTACCCAAAATTTCTTTCAGTGTCTCATTTATGAGTCACATGAAAGTGCTTGGTGCATTGATTACCCCAAAAAACATGACTAACCACTCATTAAACCCTTCCTTTGTCTTGAAGGTAGTCATCCATTCCTCTCCTTCTATGATCCAAATCTAGTGATATCCACTCTTCATATCTATCTTTGTGAAATATATAGCTCCACTAAAATATTCCATATTATCATGCATCCTTGACAAGGGAAATCTATATTTGATTGTGATTTTATTGATAGCCCTAGAATCTGTACACATCCTCCATTCTCCATTCTTCTTTGGGTTAATATTGTTGGTAAAATAGATAGACTCAAACTCTCTCAAATCAATCTCTTTTGTAACAACTCTTGTACTTACTTATTCATCTTTTCACTTTATGCTTGTGTCCTATGTTCTCCCTTATTTGGAAAACCAGCTCCTGGGATCAAGTCCATTTGATGACTAATCTTCATCACTAGTAGTAATCCATAAAAAATATTTTTAGATACAATATCCAATAAATTTTCAACTTTTGCAAGTACATCTTCTACTTCTTTACCAACTTTTTAAATTAAAGCAAAACACATATGTTCATGTCGCATACCATCTAGAAACTTTGTTCCATCAAGCTAAAATGTTCTAGCATCACTACATACCTTTTCTTCTATGTTCTCAAAAGGTTTTAGCTTATATCTTACTCCATCCTTTGTTAGAGAATAGGTATTCACACAACCATGATACACATCATGCCTATCAAACTGTCATGACCTTCCCAAGAATATATGAAATGCATCCATGGATATGATACCACATATTACCTCATCATAGTAACTCTTGATCTTGAACTTTACCAGGCACTATTCATGTTGACCATGACCTTGTGGTCATCCTACACCTAGCTAATCCAATATGGATGTGGGTGTTTCTATCTCTTGAGCTTTAACATTATGACCATCTCCTCTAACACCAAATTGGAAGTGTTTCTACTATCAATGATCATATCACAAAACTTATCCTAATACTCACACCTCATGTGAAATAGGCTCCTCCTTTTCTCAAGTGCATCCTCACCACTCAACATGACTCTTTTCTTAACTAGAACTTCTCATCTTTTAACATCTTCTAAATGTGATGACTTCAAATCTTGTTGTGGTTTCACAACACACATCCTATTTTTTACTTTGAAAATATGGACTTCCTTTTTTATTTTGACTTAGAGGAGCTTGCTCCTTGGAATAGGATATCTTCCAAGGCACCTCGAGGAGGAGGACTACTATGGCCTAAGGTTGGGATTTTGGAAAATGCACATAATCTCAATTTGGTGGGTAAATAGGGGTAATTTTATGACCTAAAGCAAAGGTACACACCCTATGCACCTACACAAGGTGCACAACTTTCCTATGACCCCATTTTGGTGGCAAGTGCCAAGGTATGCACATGCACACCATGCACTCTTGAACACCCTAATAAGGTGTACACTCTTTGATACTTTGAAAACCCCACCCTATAAATAGGGGTGGACCCCCTTGGGTCTTCTCATTGTTTTCATCAAGATCCTTTCTTGCACACCATTCTACCCTTGAAAGTCTGCAGACTCTGAGCCTTCGCAACACATAACACAAGGTAAAAACCATGCGCATGTGTGCACCCTATCCACTATCACAGGTGCCCATGAGTGCTACATGTACACCTTGCATTTCATAGACCCCATGACCATACCTTCAATGCCTCAAGCACACAAACTCAAGTGCACAATTGTGCACCTTGTGCACCTACACAGAAGCATAATCACACATCATGCACAAGGCCACAACCCTTAGTCCCCAATTAGCTAGTTTTGTACTAATCACACCTTGCACACTTTTACAGGTGTGCAAGGTACATAGGTGCACACTTTTTAAGGTTTCTCAATTTTTTTCCCTAGTTAGTAAATTTTTTTCTATTCTTCAAGTCGTTAGGCATCTTTATGCTTTCCAAGCAATAAGGATGTACTGATGTTTTAACCTTTCTGCATGTTATGTAATACCCCTCCTTTGCCATCATTGTAGACTTAGTTGTTAAAGTTCTATATGACTCTTCTAGAGATTCATTAGCTCTTAATTGATATTTGAAATGCAGTACTTTGATATGTTGAGTAATTGATTATCTTAGGCTGTAAAAATTTCTTACTTGCAATGACATGATGCCTTAATTGTTTTTGGTTAATTAATGAAATTAATTTTGTGATGAAGTCATATGGTGTATCTTAGAAAGATGTTTATTATGTCCCCATGATGATGAGATAGCCATGTTAGAATATGATTTTATTTATATTTAGGATTTACTATTATACTTACCCCATACTTGCATGTGTATTTTGTGTGTGTGTGTGTGTGTGTGTGTGTGTCTATTTTACATTTATTTTTAACATGCTTGATATGGTTGAGGGAGGGAGTTGTAGTCACCTACTAGTCGTACTACAATATTTGGACCCATTTTTTGATGGAAGATCATCGTAATTGCAACATCTAACCATCATACTAACAACATAACATCTTGTCAGCTCCTATTAGACTTTTTTTGTCATGACGACGAAGACTTCCGTTGCAATGGCGGTGGGAGACATAGTCATAACTTCTAGGAAGGGAGGGTGAAAGAGTTGATTTTGTGGATGTCGCAATTGTGACAATAGTGTAAAACAACCACATATATTTGTCAGATTGTTTTAACAAACCCCATCATAATTGTGATGATTAACCATTTGGAGAGCTTTTAAGATGTTGTTATAATTGTGATGCTGATGCAATAGTAGTAATGTACAACCAATGGATATCTGTCAAAATGTTTAGACAATAATATGTTGGTAGCTATTGGAAATAACCATTACTTACACTAGATTGTCATTGTAATTGTGACGACTTGCTGAATTATAATTTAAAATTTTTTTTAGCTACCTAGAAAGTCTCATTCAGAATAAGCGGTTGATCTCATATCATTAGAATCTCATTTACTTACCAAGTTCTTGACATTGCTCTTTTGTTATCTTAGTTTTTGTACCAAGCTTGTGATGTCTAATGGTTTGTCAAGCAATCTACCTCACTAATTTCCTATTTTTCAATATTTGACTAATCATTTTTCTGAGTTGAATAACATTCTTGATATACAAATCACTTATGTTCATTTCTTCTATTTTGGGGCCCAAAAACACTATAGAAGTATTGGCTTACACTGCTACAAGATGTTGAATAACATTTTCCTATTTAAGAGAAAGAAGGTGAACGAATGGCTAACATTGCTTATCATGAAAACAAGGCTCCCATTGAAGGAGTTGAAAGGGTTTTTATGGATTAAATAGGTTAAGAGTTTGAATCCTATAGTCCCCCCCATTGGTGTTGAAGATGAGATACCAAATGGAACCTTGTGCTACTTTGATGCACTAGAGGACAATCTTCAACAAGAGGGAGTATCTCTTCACACTTTCATTATAGGTTAAAATGTTCTTCTATTGGGTTTATTTGTGACTTCACTCCTACTAAGTTACATTATGCCACCAAACAACCATTCCAAAATAACAATCACAATAAAATGCCAACATCTTATAAGAAAATTCATGGGTTCATATGAGATCTTGCACCTAGAGACCACCTAGAGACTAACTTTCCTTGAGAAACCTTTTGATCATTCTTTTCCAACCAAGTATGAGCTAAAGTAGGATGGGAGAGGGAATTAATATGAGAAGAAAGGAATAAAATAACCAAAAGTCTTTATGGCTTGAAAATTGGAATGTCTCTAGAACTAGAGAGGGAGGTTGGGTAATCTGACTCAAATGGGAAGCACTAAAAATGATTTTGAAACAAAGTTAAAAGCTGGATCCCAAAGCCTTAACATGGAAGAGTCCTTTTTGTTGAACAAGGATCCTTTCTCTGTGATTGACATTCTTCCTTGGGAAGATTGATAGACAATAAAAAAACACTTGCTATGGTGGAAACTGTCAACAATGTTAAGCAAGAAAAGGTTTCTAGTTCATCGAAATCTAAGTATGTTATATGTTACCAATTGTTGAAATATAATGCTCCAATAGTTAGAGTTTGATAAGAATTGTACATCTACTGAGTGTCAATTAGGTTTGGTTTGTTTTTAATATTTTTAGTTTGTTGTCATTTCTATTTTCATATTTATAGGATCTTGTTGAGGTCGGTTAAACTTATTATATGTTTTTTTTATTGAATGATGACTAATAAGCCACAAGTTTTATTTTTGTTCTACACTATTCAATTTCAAGTTTTTTTGTGAAGTTATAAAATCTAAGACAATGTCAACAATTATAGAAGAACCATTTGCTATTGATATTGGTGCTAAAAGCCTACAATTCACTAATATAATGGTATTTTCTCATCGAGTTAGATAAAAATTCATAAATATTATAAATAATCCATATTTGGGACCGTCAGGAGAAGAAAACCATTTACAAGTAGAAGTAGAGATCTAAAACAATAATAATTACAAGACTAGCCATCTTTGCCAGCACAATATTTGAGAAAAAAATTTAGTTCCCAACTCTAGAACATGCACCTTGTAATAAATATCCTTTGGTGAAGTGGGCTATCTCAGCTATATAGGGACTACAAGATGATTAATGGAAAAGTACACCTATTTCAAGCTGCAATATGAAGGAAACGATGTTCTTAAATGATCTTGAAAACACAGTAATCAAATATGGTTCTTATGACATTATTAGTTAGCAGTGACAAAAAACACTATGGTATTAAAAATCACAAAGACTTATACTATCCCTATCTCAAATATTAACCAAAGTATGATTGTGTTAACATCCTTAAACAATCAACAATCTCATAGGATCTTATTGATCCATTCAAGATTTCACCATATCATTAAGAATAACATATTAGAGGCATTTGAGCCACCTTTCTCCACACCTCAAATAGTATTTAACATGGAACCATAAACATGTATGATAGGATCCTCAATCCTAGAAAACTTCAAAGTAACTCAACATTTAACTTTACCCAAAGTAAATTATTACTCAAATCAGTAACTATGAATCCATCAATCAATCAACAAACCTTTAACCAATTATCCTTTCCCTAAGATTAAATTTAGACAATCATCAATCAATATCCCTCAATTCATGTATTCAATGTTATTTACAAGGTACCATTACAACCATTAATTTGTACCATCAAACATGCCTCATAACTTAGGTAAACTCAAAATGTTATCTTCACCTCTATTTCTAATCATAAACAACACATCTTTCTTATACACTTACACAAAAGCATTAGTATTTTAAGATATTAATGGGAAACTATCCTATTTAGCATAACCTCGTCCATTGTTTGTGTATGTCCATCACAATCTTTCAATACATAAGTTATTAAAAATAGCCTTAAACATCATATCATTCAAATAACATTCCATTCAAATATTGTAATCTCACAAAACACAACATACCACTTCTCATTTACTATAAAAAATTCTCTTACTAGATTATGTCACCATAGTCCAAGGAATCCTTTAAATCCTGCATAAAATGTATTGAAGGTCATGTCCATCATTTTATCAATCCATTATACACATGAGAGACCTATTCCCTTGGGTATTAGTTACTTATTACAAAGGATAGTATAATGTATTATCATAACTATCATTTCATGATAGATTTAATAATACTTGATTCGATTGTTCATAAATTTCAAACCAATCATTATCTTGCACATTGCTCCATTCATAATTTACAAGACTGGGTGTTTGAAAAGATACAATTTTTTTAGAGAAATCCAATGGTGAAATTGAATTTTATGGCCTCTCTACCAAGACTAAGTCTAACCATCTGAAACAAGGAAGTATATAAGTACAATCCACCTAGGTATCATTTATATTATATAGGAAAAACAAAAATTGATACAATCCTAGGCCCAAGTTGAAGCCATGTCGGTGTAGTGCAAAATATCAAGGAACTACAATCTTCTAGAATTTAAGATATTTAAAATATTTTATAGGCACCTCTATTATTGAGGGTTTAAAGAAATTTCAACAAAATCCCATAGTTCTTTCACATTCTTCCAAGACATCAAACCAAACTTAATTCATGATTCACCTACATGCTTTCCTTATACTGTTAAAATGTGTTGAAAGCTTTCTTATTTAAAGTTGCATGTTTCAATGATACACTATCCACATTCCAACCTACACTAAAAATTCTTCCATTGGATAGGCATGACATTCTAAAGAAGGTTTTTTCAAGCCTAGATGAAACCTCATCCATTATTGAAGGCTATAGACCTGAAAATTTTATTTTTTCTATTTTTCCATGCCCTTTCATTCTTCTCTGGGTATTAATAAGCATGCTTCCCATTCTTGTGGAATTTGAAGCCCTTGATATGACTTAAGACTTTCTTCTCTTGTTGAAAATACTTTGAGCAACTAGAGAAGAAGCTAGCACAAAATTATTAGACTCTACCCATTTTTTGCAGCCAATTATTAATTCAAATTTGGCATCCTATTAAAAAACATTGACAATATAGTACATTACAAAAAATTGTTACATTGAATTACTACATGTATGGGAATACATTATAACAATTTGATTTGAGCAATTTTTTTTAATGAATTTATTATCTATATGCTTGACTTTTTACTCATAAAAGCCTATAATCATTGCTAGTTTACAACTAAAAGTTATAGTGCCAAGTTAAATTGTGGAAAAGAGATGTGATCTAATAATGTGGGAGGAAGGTGTATTTTTCTTTGTTGGGATTTAGAAATGAAAAGCAGTATAAACTAGATAAAGTAACAAATTTGAAATTGCAGTGCATTTGTAAGGAGAAATAAGTCTTTGATTTGTTTTGTGATGTGAATTTATTCATTTGGAATGGAATGAGTCAATGACGAAGGAAAATCCTTATAGATTTATTTCATTCCATTAGATTGAGCTTCTCCTTCTTGTGTGGAATTTAATTGATTTGAAACTCAAATGGGTGGGTTGGATAAGTACTAAAAGAGACCTGGTGGGTTTTCTACAATGAGATGAAATGGATTTGAGATGCCTTATCATCCTCTCCATCTTACTTTTGGTTTTATCTTATATATCTTGTGTGCAATAACTAATCCAACAGATCTAGCTTTGTGGAGATCTAAAAATTATGGTAAGAAATCAGAGTTTGGAGGGACTTTGTCTGCCAAGGATTCTTTACTAGGACTTGGATTAGATGATGGAACAAATATGGATTCAATTGGAAAGAAAAAATATATGGATATATGTTATGTATCTATCTTAATTGAGGAATCAATTTACCAAGAGAAAAAGGAGAGTGGTGTCAAGATTTCCTTATCTCCTTGGATGGACATTTGTCTTTGTATTCCTTTAGCCCTTATAGTTAAGAAATTTTGTGCTAGCATAGAAACTTCTGGGAATCATACTTGTCAGGGCGATATGCTATATTGTAGCTTGTGTAATGTGAAGATCTTTAAGAATAGAAAGCACTATTGAATATGTAACAAAAATTTGATAGTTTTGATAATCATTGCCAATGGATTAATAATTGTATTGGACAAAGGAACTACAAGGAGTTTATTTTTTAATGATTTCTACCCTTCTCTTTCTAAATTTTAATCTTGAATGAATAAGGTAATAGCAATATCTTATTACTACTTCTCTACATAATATTCATATTTATGTGGATACATGTGACAAAATATAACAAAAAAAGGTTCCAAACCTACAAAGTGACACCATTTTCCCATCTCCTGGTGCATGTCCTTTATGTCTTTGACTTCTCTCCCTCACATCCAAAATAAGATTCTGCCACTCTAAATCAAGAATGCACATGCAACTACGTTCCATATGCATGGACAATAGGTGAAGCTAAAAAAATGCACCACGTTTATATTTTTTTCATAGGTCTATTAAGTTTTTAAAATTATAGACCATTGTGAATGTTAGAACTCTAGCTATTATGGCTGAGAGAATGTCCTCAACAAGCTAAAGCATAAAAAATCTTGATTTTCTTCCATGTTGAGGATATTACCCTCACCTATAAGAGTTGAAGTTATACTATTTGTGATGGTCTATGACTTAAAATACCTAATTAAAGATCTCTAACAAAAATACAAACTTGTTACATTTTTAGCTCTACCTAATGTCCTATGAATATGAATTGAGATTGCATATTGAACTATGGCTTCCTTTTGCATTGCCTGAAACCAAGAGATTGATACAGTTAACATCTAAAAGTAGAACCATATTTAGTACTACATTACTATTGAAATACAAGTCAAAAAGAAATCTTTGTAAAAATTTGGTAAAGAGTGAATTAAAATTATACAAGAATAACCAAAAATTAGTCAATTAACTAAACTACACCATGAAGAAAAGTCGTACCTAACTTCTACACCAAATCATACTCTATGCATTCACTAAGATAGTTGGCATGAGGACACCAATTCAATGTCCCAAATGTTGAGCTTGGAAAAGGAGATGTACATGCATGCAAATATAGGTAGAGTTAGAAAGTTGTGATGCCCAAAAATTAAGGTGTCAAGGTGTGAACAAACAAGTATTTGGTTGTAGGGTTAGGTGTTTTAGATAAGAGGACACTCCTAGATATAAAGCCTAAAACAATTAGTTGTCATGCAATCATAGGTTAATGTTGAGATTCACTTAATTTTGAGAATAATTTAATATTCCCCACTAATTATGGAATTAGGGCCAACCATGTGAAGGAGGAAGCTCATTTGCGCACCAACTCCAGCCCCACCCCCCCCAACATCTAAAATTCATTCATTTATTAATAAAATGTAACACTCATGAATTATCACATGATAAAATTCATTAACACATAAGATTCATTAGAATATTCACATGAACATTAAAACATAAGATTCATTAGAACATTCAATAACACATAATTAAAACACTGAGACATAAACATCAATCATTATCAAATAAGTTGCATAAATGAGAATCATTTCTTTTTTTTGTTTCTCTTTTTTCCTCCTTCCCTATATTGTTGCAAAGACATATCCATGTCATCATTGATATTTCTTCTCACTCGTAGATGTGATATCATTGTCCATTGCAAAGGTGGTTCCTTTGCAATAACAAATAAAAGGGTTAAATTTTTTTTAAAATGAGACTTTAAAGAACATAAATGTAGTGCTCTTTACCTTGTCCATACACATCATCTTGCCGGATGGCTTGGACCTCAACATGCTCATCAGGAACAACCTCTACATCCCCTGTAACTGCAATACAAGATGTTTTCTAATTCTAACACATATTATAGTTAAATCTATATTACTACACCAAATTCAATTTAAAATGTTTACTTGTATTAATAATTCAAAAAACAAAATTAGAATAGAAAATATATACTTTGAGTACTGCAATGCACATTTGATTTGATGCCTACATAGTGCTCAGATGGTGTATCAAGATTGGTAGGCTATAATCCGATGTAAATAATTAGTGCATTTATCAACAATATATACATATAAATACAAGACAAATATTGAGAAATGTTAATCATTCATTTTAATATACATATAAATGTATTCACTTTAAAGTTTTAAACAAATATATAATCATTGTTTCCTTACTTAAAACAAATATAATCACTTTATTTTGGAACTTAATATCAAATATAGTAATTGGTAAAGTTTCAATTTGAAATAAAAATCAATTGACTTATTTACGTGATCGATAGATCCAATAGAAGAACCTTGCATACTCATTTCTTGGAGCCATTCAGTCACAGTTGTATAGCCTTGTTTGTAGGTTATTTTCTTGTCCTCTTCAATTTAAAAAAAAAAAAAAACTTGAAGGCCTACATTTCTGCTTGGTATCATGAATTTTTTTTGTAGTGAATTTCATCAAGACCAATTTTATTACATTTATAAATATTTGCATATGGTTTTTCATTTACTAATACTTACAATTCGTGCAACAAGTTTTGAATGTCCACCTGAGTTGAGCTTGTGTTGTTTATGCTTTTATTTTCTTGCTTCAATTGCCTCTAATGTGTTTGTTGGAAATCTGATTGAAAAACTCATTGTTGTTGAAGATCAAAGAGGGAGATTTTTGTAAAAGAATTTTTTCAATCATTGTTTTGCCATTGATGTCAAACCTACTATTTGTAGGGATGATATTTTCTTATAAGATCGAAGCACTATCACTTAGTTGATTGATGAAGAGGATTTGATCAACAAGATGTGACAAGAGCACCTAAAGGAAAGGTTGAGTTATGATGTTGTAATGAAGTGCAAGGATCAGTTAAGACAATGGTTAAGTAATGTATTGATGACATACTCAAAGATATAGAGGTTGGTCACACTTAGAAACATTGGAGGAAGAAGTTGTCACAAGGTTGATTGCAAAGCTTAGACTAAAATCTTTAGTGGGTGCCAAGCAAGTTAGTTGAAGCTGAGAAAATTCTCAGTAGGAGCCAAGTAACAGACATTTCTAGTATGTGCTGAGTGATCTTCAAGTGCTAAGTGAAGATCAAATGCCGAGCATTAGAAAAATTTTAGTTGGTGCTGAGTGATCTTCAAGTGCCGAGCATCAGGAAAAACATAATTGATACCAAGTAACACAGTATGTGCTGAGCACCAGTATTTCAATAGTGTCGGGTTGTTACATTATTTCAAATGATGAAGATTCACCAAATCTAAGACAACATAGTGGTTGCATTGAATTTTGTGAACGAGTTGGAAGATAAGGATGATGAGTTGTTGGCAAAGAATCTTATGTAAACCATTTTTGGGTGAATTCTAAAGGATTATTTAAGAAGTTTCTAGAGGAAACAAAATGTGGGTTAGATATAATGAATCCTACCTAATCCATGCGAATTGAAATTGAAAAATGGAAGAATCGAGTGGGAAAAGGAACTCGAAGACTTCTATTTAAGAAGTCATAAACCAAGAAGCAAATAGCTACTAACACTGTTGCTGCTGAAGTGCCAAATCTACAAAGTGGTTGAAAGGGTGTCAAGAAGGAGACATCTAGGAGAAGGTAGAGCACAAAGGCTCTGCTTCTATGAGTGGTCATGAAGAGATGACTACACTGATACATTGAGTATGGAGACTCAAGGAGACAAAGCTTGAAAGAAAAGGTAAGCTGTTGAGAGTTGCAGAGATTGAAGACCAAGCAAGGGTATGAGTTGAGAAGTGATCTGAGATCTACAAGATAAGTTGTATGTTGTAATCAGGTCAAGACTTTCTAATACTCTCTAGCAATTGTATTAGATCTAAAAATACTATGGACTTAGGTCGGCCTAATAGTAATTTGTAAATCCTTTAACAAGGTGGAATTCCAAGTGAATGTTCTAAAGTCCTTTAACCAGGCCCACTTCTAACAGGGTGGTTAAATCCTCTAACGAGGTCACATTTAACAGTATGTTGTAAGCCTTTAACAAGGTAGACCTTTCATAGGGCATCACTTCAGAAGGGCAAAAATTGAGTAGCATGTTACTGGTGGTTTTTCTCAAATTGGGTTTCCACATAAATCACTATGTCATGTGTTGATTTCTTGTGTGTTTTACTTGCATGTTGATTTATAGTAACTTGCTGATTAGATAAGTTAAAGCTTGGATGGATGAATGGTTGAATGATTTCACTATACTTAGTGAAAAATTTGAATAGGACATTTGGACCTTGAATAACTAATTCACCCCCCCCTCTCTCAGTTATTCTAAAGTAATTCTAACAATTGGTATCAGAGCCATCTGCTGATTTAGTTTCAAGGTACTAGAAGCAGGAAGATCAAGATGTCCAAGAGAGAAGTTCCCAAGCTCAACAAAGACAACTTTGCTGCATGGCAGAGTTTGATGAAATTGCACCTTGGATCAATAGGTGACTATGCACAAACCTCAATTGGAATAGAGCATGTAACTCCAGCAGGACCCCTCATTGCAGATGACTTAAACAAAAAGAAGGAGCATAACCAAGCAATGCTAGAAATTGCATTTTCACTTAGCTATGTTGAATATGATGACATCAAAGATTATAACACTACATTCAAAATGTGGAAAACCTTATCAGATATCTATGGAGGTGATCAGAATGTCCAGAGAGCAAAGAGAGAAAGCCTAAGAGGGAAGTTTGATGGCATGAAGATGGAGGAAGGTGAAAATGTTGCTCAGTATGCTACAAGAATAAAAGAAGTGGTGAGTGCAATAAGAAGTCTAGGTGGAAAATTGTAAGAAGAAACATCCATCAAAAAATACATAAGAATTCTACTCCCTATCTATGCTATAAGAGTTTCAGCCATCCAAGAGCTGAGTTGTGTACAAGGGAACACACTAACCTTTGAAGGAATAGTTGGAAGACTTACTGCATTTGAGCTATCCAATTTTGACAACTACAGACTAAGAACCTTGAATCTTCTTTCAAGGCCAAGATGATAATAAAAGATACTAAGGAGGACACATCAAGTAAGAGAAGAAGAAAAGGAAAACATGCATCTAGTGATAGTAGCACAAATGAGGAAGATGTGGAACAGTTAGAAGCACTATTGGCCAAGAGATTCCATAGAGATAAAGGCAAATTCAAAGGTAAGCTCCCTATCATATGTTTCAATTGCAATGAAGTAGGTCATATAGGTTCAAGATGTCCATAGAAGAAAAACTATAAAGAAGGAAACAAGTTCAGGAACAAAAGAGAAGATGACAACAAAGATTACAAGGAGAAAGGCAAGAGATGCTACATTGTTGAAGAAGACTCTAATGAAAATGATTATGAAGTAGTCTATGTAGCCATGAAGGATGAATCAGACAAAGATGAAGATGAAGCAACATCATTAGTTACCTGTGTGAACAAGAATGACAAGTGGATCATAGACAGTGGATGCTCACATCACATGACAGAAGATAAAAGTAAGTTCATTACCTTTACTCAATATGATGGAAATGGTGTTATATTTGGTAATGATCTCCATGTCAAATCAAAGGAAAAGGCTCTATCAAACTTATAGAGAAAATTTTATGTGATAATGCATACTATGTTGAAGGATTGAACTACAACTTGTTGAGTGTATCACAATTAGGCAATGTAGGTTGCAAAGTTGAATTTGGAAACAAAACTACCAAGATTTATGACACTAATGGAAATTTGATAGGAAAAGGTGAACAAACTAGGAGTAATCTATTTTACTTAGATATGGAAGAAGAAACATGTCTTGTTGTTAGACTTGATGATGTGTGGTTATGGCATAAAAGGTTGTGTCATGTTAACTTTGATAATTTGATTAGTATCAGCAAGAAAAAGAAAGTCAGAGGATTGCCCAAGTTAAAGAAACCTAAAAACACAATGTGTAAATAATGTCAACTAGGGAAAATGACTAAGTATAGTTTCAAAAGAAAAACATACACTTCAAAAGAAGTACTAGAGTTAGTTCATGTAGACTTATGTGGCCCAATAGAAGAACAAAGCTACCTAGGAGACAGATACATAATGCTATTTGTAGATGATTATTCTAGGATGATGACTGCTATGTTTTTAAAGCAAAAATATGATGCATTCCAAATGTTCAAGTGGTATTTGGCTAGAGTTGAGAGGGAAATAAGAAAGAACTTGAAATGCCTAAGGTCAGACAGAGGAGGTGAGTTCACATCAAGATGTAACATTTTGCAATGACAAAGGTATCAAAAGGAAAACATCAGCACCAAGAACTCCACCACAGAATGGTATTGCTAAAAGGAGAAATAGGTTAGTGACTAACTATGCTAGAACCTTGATGATGGAGAAAAATGTTGCACTAAAATACTGGAGAGAAGTTGTAAGTACTATAGTCTACACACTAAATAGAGTTCAAGTCAAGAAAGGTACAAATGAAACACTCTTTGAATTGTAGTATGGTCATTCACCTAATGTTAAACATTTCAAAGTGTTTGGTTCTAAATGCTATATTCTAAAAGACACTAGAAATGGCAAGTTTGATGCAAAAAGTGATGAAGGTATATTTCTTGGATACTCCACCAAAAGTAAGGTATATAAGTGTTTGAATACTAATACTAACAAAGTTGTGGAGAGTGCAAATGTAAATTTTGATGAGCATGCAGAAGTTTAGGTTGATGAGTCAAAGAAAATAGAGGATTAGAGATCCTTTGTATACTGCTAAGAAGGAATAATAGTTAAAGTCAATGTTGCAAATCAAGTTGGGAATTAGCAAAAAACTTTAGTATTTGTTGAGTCTCAACTAGTGAATGCTGAGTTAATTCAGAAGCCGAGATGCATAATGTAGAAAATGCACATACTAATTTTGAAAATAGTATGCAAGAAAGAAATGATGAAATACCAGATGAAGAAGAACAAAATGACTTTGAAGCTGAAGGATCAAATATGGAAAGAAGGATTGAACCCAGATTAGCCAAGTATGTAAGAAGACATCACCCTGCAGATCAAATTATTGATGATAAGGATGCTAGACCAATGAAAAGGAATAGATTGAGGAATGAATCATGTCTACTAAGCAAGGTTGAACCCAAAATAGTCAAAGATGCACTACAAGATGATGATTGGTATAAGGCCATGTAAGAAGAGATAGATCAGATTGAGAAGAACAAAACTTGGTCTCTAGTTCCCAAACCAACTGATAAGAATGTGATTGGTACCAAATGGTGTTTAGAAACAAGCTTGATGAGAATGGTGAAATAACAAGAAACAAAGCCATATTAGTTTGCAAAGGCTATGCACAAGAAGAAGGACTTGATTATGGAGAGACATTTGCCCCTGTTGCAAGAATGGAAGGAGTAAGAACATTACTTGCATATGTTGCATATAAAGGTTTCAAAGTCTACCAAATGGATGTGAAGTCTACTTTTTTGAATGGTATACTGGAAGAGGAAGTTTACATAGAACAACCAAAGGGATTTTTTGATGAGAAGAACAAGGACATGGTCTGCAAGCTGCACAAAACACTTTATGGATTAAAGCAAGCACCTAGAGCATGGTATGAAAGGTTGCACAAATATCTTGTAAATATAGGATTTGAAAGAATAGATGACAACAACAATTTGTACATCAAAGCTAAGGAAGGTAAAGACATTTTGATATCAGAAATCTTTGTTGATGACATAATATTTGGAGGAAAAGAAGTTTTATGCAAAGATTTTGTTGATAAAATGAAGCATGAATTTGAGATGTCAATGTTTGGAGAAATCAAATTCTTTTTTGGATTGCAAGTACATTAGTTGAAGCATGACATACTTGTGACCCAATCTAAATACATCAAGGAAGTACTCAAAACATTTGGGCTAGAAGACTCAAGACCAGTTAGCACACCAATGGTAACAGGCTATAAACTATCCAAAAATGATGAATCTGCTGAAGTAAATTAGACATTGTATAGGTCAATGATTGGAAAGCTACAATATGTTGTACATAGTAGACTAGACAGTGCATTAGCTATTGGAATAGTAGAAATATTTTCTACCAATCCAAGAGAAAATCACTTAATGGCAGTGAAGAGAATATTGAGATACCTAAAAGGAACTAATGACTTTGGTTTATACTACAAGAGGAATGAGAAGTTTGAACTGAAAGCTTACACTAATGTAGATAGGGGAGGTAACATTGATGATAGAAAAAGCACCAGTGGAGGAGCACTTTTCTTAGGAAAGAGGTTGATTACATGGACAAGCAAAAAAGAAAAGTTGCACCCCATAGTCTACTACTGAAGCTGAATATGTGGTAGCTACTATAAACTACACCAATATTGTGTGGATCAAACATTTGTTGCAAGGTATGAAGGAAGAAGTAATTGAGCCTCTGACACTTTATTGTGATAATAAAAGTGCTATCAATATATCAAAGAACCCAGTAATGCATGCTAAAACTAAGCATATTGCAATCGAGTATCACTATGTAAGAGAGCTGGTGGAAGAAAAATAAGTGAAGATGGAATATGTCAGCTCAAAAGAATAGTTTGCTGATATATTCAAAAAAGCACTACCTAAAGATGCTTTTGAGTATCTTAGCGGTAAGTTAGGGGTGATACCCTAGCTAAGCCTACTTGAACCAAAAAGCAAGAATGCCCTACATTAAATAAGCCAAATGTTGAAGATTCTACATATTGATGCAGAGGATGTTTACTTTGGGATCCATAGAAGTGCTGAAACTTCAAACCAGTCACAATCAAGGTGATAGGGGGAGACATTAAATGAACCTATAAGATCTACATCTACATATTAAGATGCTAATATGTCTTTGGCATTATTGTCAAAGAGGGAGAAGTGAACAACTGATCAACAACTGTTGAAGATAAAGGATCAAAAAAGAAGAGGGAGATTTCAGAGGTTGATCAGAACAACAGAAGATGAATAATACAGAGGGAGAAAGATAAAGATAAAGGATACATCAAGAAAGAGGGAGAAGTGAAATGAAACAATTAGAATAGTAGTAGGAGATATGATGTTACAATTCACTTTTTGGCATTTGATTTACTATTCTAACCTAGTAAGCTTTTGGTGGAATAGTTTAGCCTGATGGTTGATCAGTTTGGTTTGCCATCAATGCCAAAGAGGGAGATTCTTGGAAATCTGATTGAAAAGCTCATTGTTATTGAAGATCAAAGAGGGAGATTGTTGTAAAAGAATGTTTTTAATCATTTTTTTTCCATTGATGTTAAATCTACTATTTGTAGGGATGATATTTTCTTATAAGATCGAAGCACTATCACTTAGTTGATTGATGAAGAGGATTTGATCAACAAGATGTGACAAGAGCACCTAAAGGAAAGGTTGAGTTATGATGTTGTAATGAAGTGCAAGGATCAGTTAAGACAATGGTTAAGCAATGTATTGATGATATACTCAAAGATAGAGAGGTTGGTCACACTTAGAAACATTGGAGGAAGAAGTTGTAACAAGGTTGATTGCAAAGCTTAGACTAAAATCTTTAGTGGGTGCCGAGAAAGTTAGTTGAAACTGAGCAAATTTTGAGAAGGAGCTGAGCAACAAACATTTCTAGTATGTGCCGAGTGATCTTCAAGTGTCAAGTGAAGATCAAGTGCTGAGCATCATAAATTTTTTAGTTGGTGTTGAGTGATCTTCAGGTGCTGAGCATTAGGAAAAACATAGTTGATGTTAAGTAACACAATATGTGTCGAGCACCAATATTTCAATAGTGTCGAGCTGCTGCATTATTTCAAATGATGAAGATTCACCAAATCTAAGCCAACATAGTGGTTGCATTGAATTTTGTGAACGAGTTGGAAGATAAGGATGATGAGTTGTTGGCATAGAATCTTATGTAAACTATTTTTGGGTGAATTCTAAAGGATTATTCAAGAAGTTTCTAGAGGAAATAGAATGTGGGTTAGATACAATGAATCCTACCTAATCCATGCAAATTGAAATTGAAAAATGGAAGAATCAAGTGGGAAAAGGAACTACAAGACTTCTATTTAAGAAGTCATAAACCAAGAAGCAAAGAGCTGCTGACACTGTTGCTGTTGAAGTGCCAAATTTGTGAAGTGGTTGAAAGGGTGTCAAGAAGGAGACATCTAGGAGAAGGTAGAGCACAGAGGCTCTACTTCTACGAGTGGTCATGAAGAGATGACTGCATTGGTACATTGAATATGGAGACTCAAGGAGACAAAGCTTGAAAGAAAAGGTAAGCTATTAAGAGTTGTAGAGATTGAAGGCCAGTCAAGGGTATGAGCTGAGAAGTGATCTAAGATCTACAAGATAAGTTGTATGTTGTAATCAGGTCAAGATTTTCTAATACTCTCTAGCAATTGCATTAGATTTGAAAATCCTATGGACTTAGGTTGGCCTAACAACCATTTGTAAATCCTTTAACATGGTGGCATTCCAAGTGAATATTCGGAAGTCCTCTAACTAGGCCCACTTCTATAGGGTGGTTAAATCCTCTAACAAGGTCACATTTAACAGTGTGTTGTAAGCCTTTAGCAAGGCATCACTTCAGAAGGGTGAAAATTGAGTAGCATGTTACTAGTAGTTTTTCCCAAATTGGGTTTCCATGTAAATCACTACGTAATGTGTTGATTCCTCATGTGTTTTACTTGCATGTTGATTTATAATAACTTGCTAATTAGATAAGTTAAAGCTTGGATGGATGAATGGTTGAATGATTTCACTATATTTAGTGAAAAGTTTGAATAGGACACTTGGACCTTGAATAACTGATTCACACCCCCCCCGTCAGTTATTCTAAAGAATTGTAATAGTGTTAGGAAACCTATGTGAAGTTTGAAATATGTTAGATCACATAAGCAGTAAGAGTAATAAGTAAATAATTTCCTTTTAAAGATTATGACATACCTTCTTTCCTCGGGTAGTACTATTTCTCCATCATGTCTTGCACTTTTCTTAGTGGCACAATTTTAAAGATTCTCCCACTCATTAATAAGAATATAGGGGGGCATTCATAATAAGGGTTGCATTCCATTTGGGTCCTATAGTTGTACCTAATATACTTCAAAGCTTGGTCTACTTTATCAAGGAGCCTAAGTTTTTGAAAGACATCGGGTCCAAAAAGTGTTGTCATAGCATCAATGATTTCATCCTTTAACTCTTTACCTTGTAAATTCCACCTTTGAAGAAAAGAAAAATGTTAGATTCATAAATGAATTAAAGCTACCTTTTAATATTCTTGAAGAAATGGATCAAAGGAAATATGATCTAGCAATGAAATCAAAATATGGTACCCTATGTATATGGTTGGCCCAAATATTTGCAAACATTCATCATTAAGTTTTTCATAAAATAGATTATTCCCTGCAAAATAATAATGAGATTAGTAGTTATTGCAAAGGACCGCACGAGAGGTTAGTGCATTTTATTATGAGTATAAGATTTTATAGTAAAAGAAAGGATCAATCTTTAAAGTACTTGGAATTGGGCTACTCTCAGGAGAAGTCCATTTTCATTGCTCACGAGCAATTGATCACAATTCTTTATTGTTTCCATACATCTAACATGGGTAGATCTAGGAATGCCCTCATCACCTCCTACATCAAATAAATGCAATATTATAAAATGCCCCCTAAGAAATAATAGTTCAAGTGAAATAAACACATGAAAATGAGAGAGGAAAAGAGGAATCTACTTACCACTAGGAATTAGCATCACGTTTGTGGTCATGCTATGTGTTGCCAACATTGCAATTGACATTATCTCTATGGTTATGTTCCTCATAGAAGGCAACATACTGAACATAGGATCAATACTAGGTGCTGAAAAATAAGATTGTTAGAGCATAAAAATATGGGCAACCATGGACAATATTATTAGAGCTATTAAAAATAATATTGTCTGAGCAAAATACAAGTGTAGGATAGAACATGTGATGTACTTGAACCACCTAAAGTATCTGCATTTGGGGCATGACCCTTTAACCTATTTTTCATCCTCTGTAAAAATAACATGTGCATTTTATTTTATGACATAAATAAAAGAGTATAGTAAAAAAACCATTATTGAACTTTTGTTATAATTAAAAATGACATTAATACTTATTGTATAAGTCTGCACTAGGTGCATCGACTCATCCTCTCTCATCTATATTTGAGGAGTCTAAGGTCGAATTGATGTCAATCGAGTTAACTCTCTTGATAGAGCACAAAGGACCTTTTTTAGTGTAGCCACAGGATCAACGACTAACAAAAAAACAACAATGAATGGATCTTGCTCATCGTGTGGCTCCTCATGGACTACTTGTTCCTTCCTATTTTTCTAATCAACACTCATTTATGAGAATAATATTATTAGCACTATATTCAAAATCAATCCAAAATAGTAGTGAAGAATAAAACATAATTAAAAATACCCATTAACATGTTTCTTGTATCTAATTTGTACAATAACAATGAGTTTTACCTATCAGGAAGAAGAATTCCCATGAGAATCATCATCGTCATGTGTATCGTGTGGCTATTGATCCACACTATAGCCCTATATTTAAAAAAAATAAAATTGAGACATATTAAAACACGTGTTCTTATTCTAAATTAGCAAATAATAATAATAGATTAATGGTGTGTTGGAGTCATTGATTGGAGTTGATTTAAAATGTGCATAGTACATACCACCTCGCCGATGATAGTGGCTTTGTTTGTATCTATGCGATTCAAATTGTAATCAGTAATAAGCTTTTTGCCTCCATGTATTGATTTTATTGCACACACACACACACACACAATATCCCTCGTGTGCCTCAAATGTGCAATTGGATTTCTTGTTAGTTGAAATAGGTTGTGTACTATTTATAAAACTTGTAATATTCCCTGATGATTTTGGACTTTTGTCAATGTATATAGCTATTGTTTTACTTTGTTCATTGACTTTTTTTTTGTATATAAGTTGTCATGAGTGCATACCTACACATACTTTTTATTTATCTAACAATTTGCTTCCAACTACTATAATCATACCAAGGTCTGACATACTCCATCAAAGAAAAAACATTTTTGTAAGAGACCTTTATGCCATCCATGGAAAATAGGCCCAAACTATGTAATGAGGACGATGTTATGCGATATATCCTCTTTCGAATGCAAAAATCAGTGTCTATTGGAGGAAGTTCATCAAGAACCCATTGTTTTTATAGATGTTTGTACCTAAAGGGAATATCGGAGTCACCTTCATTCTCATCATCATAAGAACATGACCCCCCTTGAGAAAGGAAAAATTTAATGCACTTATTGAATTTCCTTATGATATTTTGACCTTGAGTTGATCTCCTTGATTTAAACATACTAAATGTCTCACTTTCTTCTTCCATTCTTACATTTTCCTCGCTCGAGGAAGAAAAATCTAACAAATACCTATTCAATGGTACTTGCATTAGAGAGATAGGTGGAAATGAGAGAGATATTTTAAATTTGATAAAAGATATTAATCTCTATGGGGTGTATTGACTTATACCTGATGATCCATGAGACTGTGTGTGATGCTCATGAAAGGGCTTCAAGTTTCTGCATATGTAAATCGATTGTCTTATGTTAGCTAAAAGATTCATGATATATATACTCAAAATTACATCTAATATTAGCATCACATATAAATTCTAAACATTAAAAGGTACATGACAAGTTAATTTGATTAATCATTGATCTATCAAGAACTCAATATTGAATAGCATAGACATTGATCATATAACTACCCATTTCAATCATGTCATTGATAATAAAACCCCCCTTTAATGTTTACTAATCATCCCCCTATCATTGATATTCTTCTTCATTTATCTGATCATTATGATCATCATCATCATCGACATCATCACCACCACTATCACGGTCATTGTCATCATCATCATCATCATTATCATTGTGATTAGTAGCAACATCATTGCCATCTTCAAAAAAAAATTACATCAGGAACATCATCGACTAAATCTCAATCGTGATCATTATCTACATCATCTTCCACTTCTTCCTCTTCTTCGGTATCTTATTCTTTCATCACATTATACTTTATTGACCTTTCTCTTGGATCATGTCTAACAAAAAATGACCAACCCGATTTATGTGGAGCCTCTGAGTAAAATAACTTCTTAGATTGGCTTGGAAGAAAATAGGGCTCATCACCAACTGGCTCAAACAACTTTGTATTAATTGTTGGAAATCCATTCTCATGCTTAGTAATAGTTCTATCAGGATTATTTTGATTGAGTTGTAGTCTATACCATTTGATGATGAAGAAAAATAATTTAAAGGAATTAAAGTCATAGTCAAGTATATCAACCAAAATGTCATAGTATCAATTTTGAAACTCTCAAGGATGTAACCCATTTTTAGATGAAATATTGCTCACCTAGAATACTGCACTTATTTCAGAATGACAAGTTCTCTTCATGTCATCTAACTTTTTGATTCAAAATTTATAACCATTTCATAACATAGCCTTGTGGTGTTTCACCTACAATAATGTCAAACATGTATAAATTATTGCATCACGAGTTGAAAAACATATGGTTGATTAACAAATTTATAACTACTTGGAGGTCTCTTAAACCATATGCTAATTTTTTTTCCTTTTGTGTAACATTGGGATCTCCATTAAATTGAGCTTGTATAACCAATGAAGGCACTAATTCCCATTTGAATCTATGACCCAAATGTTGACATCATTCAATCTATATTGTCAGCCGATCTTGATTTTTTGCAATAAACAAATATATTGCATATCACTCTTTAGCAACTACACAAAAGTAAACAGATGACTAATGACCGATTGATTTTGAAGATTAAGAATTAATTAACTACAATAACATATCATTATTTATTACCTTTCACTTTCATTAATCTATCATTCCCCACCAAGTACTCCTCTTTGAATTTTTTAATGAAGTCGAGATCCCAAATACGATCTATATGGGTCTTTGCTGCAAGATTAGGAAGATATTGAATAACATACACTATAATTTAGTATACCATATATCCCTTAACCATTAAACTATCAAGACATTCTTTTTGTCATACCAAACCCTTCAAAAATTTCAAGTGTCTCTTAACCATCCACATTGACCTATTATGTACTACTGGTCCACAAAATTCAATCTCCTCAAGTTGGTGTTTGGGGTAGTGTCCTTGTGCATTGAAAAAAGTTGAAGGTAAACACTTTTTCATTTCACACATTAGTTGAGGAATTATTTTCTTCCAATATTTTATATATTCTTTATGGATTTCTTTAGATGACAACCACCTATAAGGGATTCAAGACACAAAAATATATAAATATGAGACTTTACAATATATCACTTGTTTGATATATTGAACAAATATCACTACTTACCTCATGTATTTTACAAGATCATATATCACTTGTTTGATATTATTGTCAAAGTTTTCTAGGAACAATAAGGGTAGCACATACTGCGGCAATTGTCAATTGATCATTTCATTCTTTTCTAATGTAATAGAATGAATATTAAATACAATTTCACAAATATATTGTATATACAAAATATTGTGACTTACCTTGATGAAGGTATGCCAATCATGTGTTTTCATCCCTGGCCTAAATTTAGTTTTGTTTGATATGATATTGCTTATATTCACATTAAATCCTGTAGGACAAAAAAAATTCGTATGACTTCCTTTATGGCATTACTTTGCTGCTCTATTAATAACTAAGGAAGGACACTCACATTAATGCAATCTCCATTGCTATTTGATTCAATGATATTTTTTATTGCATGATTGGAATCATGAATGCCATTACAAATTTTAACAAGTTTTTCTTTGTCATGCCTTCCATCCAATATTTTCCATAGTGTCTCTATTACATTCTTTCCAATATGCATAGAATCAAACAAATGCACAATCTATAGTTGCTTGTAGTAGGGTAGCTGACTAAATTCTCTAGGATAATATTTTAGTCTCTTTGGAAGGTGGTTAGTGATGCCTTGATGACCTTCATGATCATCAATTACATAATTAGCTAACAAAACACAACCAAAATATATAATTTCCAAACATAAACCATTAGGTGAGGTGTCATTCTTCGTGGCTTTGATGTAGTCTCTTCTTTCCTATTGAAAAGATATTTTTCAACACTTTGATGCTTATGATTTCTATGGAGGAAGTGTCTATACTCATCAAACACTTACTTTCTTAAACTTTTGAATTATGAGATTTCATCTTTGGACCACACATTTGACATGTAAATTTTCCCTTTGTTTGAAGACCTACAAGATAATGATACAATTGGATTATACATGTTAATTGTTAGAATTAGAAATATTACATACAACTAGAATTCACCATAACATACTAAAAAAAATTGTCAACCCTGGGCATCATGAATTGTCCACACAAGCATTGCATAGAATTGGAATTGTTTTGGTCCAATTGGTCTAGAGATATCATACATAGTGAAACCATTCCATAACATGAGCAACTCATTGATAAGAGGCACAATATATACATTCATATATTTCACTTAGTACTTACCTAGTTGAATGAACAACAACATCAGATAATTATTGTGGCTATTTCACTCTAAGACTTATAATTACATGTAGATAACTATAAAATAATAAAATACCTAGAACAATCATTGCCAACATAATGTGCTCCCTCTTTATTGACATCCATGGAGGAAGGTTATTGTTGATAACAAAAATAGGCCACAGAAAGTAAATAGATCTCATCTCTCCAAATGGATTGACACCATCACCTGCCAGAGAAAGCATGAGATTTGAAGATTCTTCTTTAAAGTCTGAAAAATTTTCCTTTATGTCCATAAATTTTGAACCATCCATAGGCATTCAAATAATGTCATCTCTACTTCTATTCTGTACATGGTAATCCATAAATTGTGCCAAGCTATTGCACTTGAATAAATCATTTAAGATGTGGAATAATGGGGATGTAACAAATAACCTTACAAGACACCTTTCTTGTCACTTGATCATCTCGATATCTGCTCATATGGAATTCAGGGCATTTTGTTGCATATTCATATTCTTTATGATAAATAACATGATCTTCAAGACAAGAATCTATTTCTTGATACTCCATTCCAATATGTTTCATAGTGGCACATAATTCTTAGTACGAGTGAGACAAATCATTTGATGCTGGTAACAAAAACTCATTGATGCAGGAGCATCTTGGGTTGACATGTTATCCTACTCATTTGTGTTCATTTTTCCAGTTGTTGCCTAGTTATCGTCATTGCCAAGTTGCAACAATTCTTGAGTGCTAGTAATTTTGTAATATCTACTGAATTGAATTTATCCCACATCATGTTAACCTTCAGTTAGCATGTTATCCCATCTCACACTATAGTATGTGTTGAGTGATCCTTTATATGTCAAGTGATCCTTCATGTGTCGAGTGTTCCTATTGATGCCAAGTGTTAACATTTTGGACGAGTTTTCTATGTTTTGGTTCTTAATGGGAGCTAACTTGTGGGATTAATTTTGATCATGAATTTTATGATAAGATATTGTCTTGGGATGTGTGAAAACCATTTTAGGGTTAGCCTTTTTATTATGTAATATTCTAGAATCTTCTACGAGTCATTTTGGAAAGTATAAATAGGGTTTTTAGGCTTAGAGTTAGGGCATATTTTAGGAGAACCTAGATAAGTTGGAGTAGAACTTAGAGCATTTTGAAAGAGAAATGCATGTGTCTGGAAATATGACTTTGAAGTTGGATCATGGATCTAGAAGTTGTATTTTGTATCTAGCCATAACCCAAAAGGCCTTATAGCTGGGCATGTATGCTGATATTTTGATGAATCAATATAAGTGTTGCTCTCTCTCTCTCTCTCTCTCTCTCTCTCTCTCTCTCTCTCTGGTGTTGTTCTCTTTGTATGTTTTTTCTATTGTGTTAACTTTGCAAGGTTGGTTGGATTATCGGGTGTGCCTTTGGCCCTAGTTCTTCTTGCCCTCCTTATGTTGGGTGGTATCAGAGCTTGAGGTCCATCCTTATGGAGATTAGATCATGTAGAACCCTGATTTGAATTTGGTTGTAGGGTTGCAGATATGAGGATTTGACCTATAACTTGTAGAGGGTTACAATCTTGTAGGAACCTACTTTGTAAAGATGGTTCGAGGTAGAGGAAATGTTGATAATGAAATATTGGATACATTGAGATAAGTTGTAGCTATATTAGATGTTGTGGAGATAACCTAGACGAGAGGAGAACATCTTGATGATGAAGTAGTAGCACCAAACCCTAATCTAGAACCCGAAGAAGATCAAGATGAGGAAAGATTGTTGAGAGTATTGTTTAGGGCACATTCAAAACCTTTTGTAGAAGTTGTTCCTTATGATAGAAAATTGGACATTAATGTTGTGTTGGATTGGATCTTTGATATGAAGAAGTTCTTTGAGTATGAAAACACTCCTGATAATAGGAAGGTGAAACTCGTAGTTACTAGGTTGAAAGGTCATGCTTCACTATGGTGGGAGCATTTGCAAACTAATAGACAAAGGAGAGGAAAGGAGATAATTAGAACTTGGGTGAAGATGGTGAACAAGGTAAAGAACAAATTCCTTCCTATTGATTACCAAGCTAGCTTGTTGAGAAAGATGCAAAATTTGAGACAAAGAGACATGACTGTGAAAGAGTATATTGAGGAATTCTATAGATTGGACATTAGATCCGGACATGTGGATGATGATGTTGACAAAATTGCAAGGTATCTAAATGAATTGAGATCTAGAATTCAAGATGAGATAAGTTTTGTGAAATTGGAAAGTGTGGAAGATGCATACCAATATGCCTTGAAAGCTAAGGAGATCTTAACAAAGAAGCATGAACAAAGACAAAGAGGTAGAGGTGGTAGATTCCAAAGAGGCAGAGGTAGATCTTATGGTGAAAGTGGTAGATCTAATAGTTCTATGCAAGATAATGGAAAATCTGAATAGAGGAATGATGAAAAAGACAAGATTAAGTGGAAATCTGGTAGTTTATATTGAGGAGGTACTGGTTCTTACTGAGGAAGAGGTAATTCTTATTCTAGAGGTGGTTTTCATGGTAATTGTTTCAGATGTGGTAAAGGAGCACATAGATCTTTTGAATGTAGATCGTCTGAAAATGGGAAAGGTAACAAAAATGTTGTGATTCAAGGATACATTGAGAGTTCACCTAGTGGACCTAAGGCTGGAGAAAATATGATGGTGAGAAGAACCTTATGTAATAAGAGAAGTGATGAGGAACTTGTCCTTAGAAGAAGTCTTCTCAAGACTAGATGTAAGATGGCTGGAAAATAATGCAAGATGATCATTGATAGTGGAAGTTCTACAAATTTGGCATTAGAAGAGCTGGTCACAAAGTTGTTGTTGCAGAGGCTAAAGTATCCTAAACCCTATCATGTTTCATGGATCAAAGATAAGAAAAAGATATTGGTAAGTGAGAAATGTGTTGTGAAGTTCAAGATTGAACATTATTTTGATGAAGTCCTATTTGATATTATGCCTATGGATTGTTGTCATATTTTGTTGGGTAGACCTTGGCAATATGATAGATATGCTATACATGATGGAAGATTGAATCAATATACTCTTTGGGTGAATGGGAAGAAGCAAATATTATTTCCTTTGATTGAAAGTCTAGATGAGGTTAAGTGTACTACTACAAGAATTTGCATGGTTAATGGGAAACAATTTGAAAAAGAAGTAAAGTAGAATTAAGTTTGTTTTGCTATAGTTCCTAGAGGACCAAGTGTTGGTACTAATCACCGAGTGATAGTGGAAACTGGTGATATTGACTGAGTACTAGTAGAAATTATAGAATTTTTGAACGAGTATAAGGATATTGTTGTTAAGGATATTCATGATGGTTTATTGCTAGTAAGAAGTATAATTCATTGTATGGATCTGATTCCTAGAGCCATTTTTCCAAATGAAGCACCATGTAGATTGACACCTATAGAGAATGAAGAACTTAATAGAAAAGTGCATGAATTATTGCAGAAAGCTTTGATCAGAGAAAGTTTGAGTCCATGTGTTGTACCTACTATATTAGTACCTAAAAAGAATGAAGAATGGAGAATGTGTACTGACTCCAGAGCTATTAACAAGATCATAATGAAATATAAGTTTCCTATGCCGAGGATGGATGGCATAATGGATTGTTTTAGTGGAGCAAAGTATTTTACTAATATTAATTTGAAGAGACTATTATCAAATCAAAATCAGAGAAGGTGATGAATGGAAGACTACTTTCAAGACAAAAGATGGTTTGTATGAATGGTTGGTTATGCCTTTTGGTTTGACTAATGCACCTAGTACTTTCATGAGATTGATGAATGAAGTTCTAAAAAGATTTCTAGGTAAGTTTGTGATTATTTATTTGGATGATATTTTGATATTCAGTAAGACTAAGGAAGAACATCTTGAGCATGTTAGACAAGTATTACAGAGATTGAAAGAGGAGAAGTTGATGATTAATCTTAAAAAGTGTTCTTTTATGCAAGAGGAGATTATGTATTTGAGATTTGTGATTTCAGCTAATGGTTTGAGAATGGATCCTAAGAAGGCTAAAGCAATTTTAGAATGGCCTACACCTAAGAATGTAGGTGAGGTAAGATCATTTCATGGTTTGGTTAGTTTCTATAGGAAGTTTATAAAAAAAATCAATGTTGTTTGTAACGTTATGATTGAGACAATGCAAGGAGATAAAAAGGAATTCAAGTGGACACATGGAGTTGATAAGAGTTTTGAGACTTTGAAACAAAAGGTTGCTAAGTTACATGTATTAGCTTTGCCTAATTTTATTAAGGTATTTCAAGTTGAATGTGATGCAAGTGGTAGTGCAATAGGAGCTGTATTAAGTCAATAAGGTAAAGTTGTTGCTTTCTTTAGTGAGAAGTTGAATTATGCTAAAAGGAGGTATTTTGTGTATGATCAAGAGTTTTATGCTATTGTTCAAGCATTAAAGAAGTGGATACATTATTTGATTCCTAAGGAGTTTGTGTTATATACTAATCATAAAGCTTGAAAGTACTTGGGAAGTAAACATAAATTGAATAAGAGACCTGTGAAGTGGGTTGAGTAATTGCAGAGTTTTACATTTTTGATTAAGCATAAAAGTGGAGTCATTAACCAAGTTATTAATGCATTGAGTAGAAGATGTTCTTTGTTGACTGAGATGAAGGTTGAAGTTCTTGGTTTTGATGAGATGAAAGAGTTGTATGATATTGATCCTAATTTTTCTGAGGCATGGAGAGAGTGCAAAGCACCAAATCTAACAGATCACATCAGTAAGTATGATGAATATTTTATTCAAGAAGGTATGTTGTTCAAAGGTATTCAATTGTGTATTTCTAGAAGTTCTATGAGAGTTAATCTGATTAAGAAAAAGTATAGCGGTGAATTGGCTAGATCTTTTGGAATTGATAAGACATTGACTTTGTTGAAAAAGAAGTATTATTAGCCATAGATGTATAAGGATGTTTAGAAATTTGTGAAGAGTTGTGGAGTTTGTCAAGTTGCAAAAGGAGTAAGTTAGAATATTGGATTGTATGGAGCTATTATTGTTCCTAAGAAACCTTAAGTGACATCAGTATGGATTTTGTTCTTGGATTACCTAAGATAGCAAAGGGGTATGATTCTATATTTGTCATTATGGATAGATTTTCTAAAATGGCTCATTTTATACCATGTAAGAAGACATCAGATGCTGAGCATGTTTCTGAAATTTTCTTCCAAGAGATTGTTAGATTGCATGGATTACCAAGAAGTATTATTTCTAACAGATATAGTAAATTTGTTGGTTATTTTTGGGGAACTTTGTGGAAGAAGATGGGTACACTAAGTTGAAATTTAGTTCTAATTCCATCTATAAATTGATGGATAGATAGAGGTTGTGAATAGAAGCTTGGGTAATTTGTTGAGATGCTTAGTTGGAGATGAAACACATAATTGGGAGACGGTATTAGCACAAGGTGAGTACAAGGAAGACACCTTTTGAGATTGTTATTGGAATGAAGCCTAGAGAAGTATCAAATTTAAGGGATGTTGCTAGTGAAGAGAAGAGAAGTGATGCAGGAGAAGAATTTTCTAATTTAATGGAGTCTTTGCATAAGTGAAACTAAATTTGGAACAAAGTAATCAAAAGTATAAGGAGAATGCTAATAAGTCTAGAAGACATCATGTTTTTGAAGTTGGTGATGAGGTGATGGTTCATTTGAAGAAAGGGATATTTCTTGTTGGAACATATAGTAAGCTAAAGGTTGAGAAATTTGGACCTTGTAAGATCTTAAGGAAGTTTGATAGTGGAAATGCTTATGAAGTTGAGTTACCTGATGACATGGATATATCTTCTATATTCAATGTTGTTGATATATATAAGTATCATGAGTTAGATGATGACATTGCTGTACCTAATGATTATCCTAAGAAGCAAATTGAAGAGGTTGAACATATATTGGATCAGAGAGTTGGTAAAAGCACAAGAGAAAAAGATTACTATGAATAATTGGTACAGTGGAAGAACAAAATAGTTGAAGATGCTAAATGGATTTCTCAATTTGAGTTGGATTCAACTCATGTTGTGACATCTTAATGATTTTGTAGAATCATTTCTTTCTGCCCTAGTTTTCTAATTTAGGAGGATCTTGGGTTGACGTGTCACTAGTAAATTTAGGCTTAAATTTCGATGCAAAAAGGTCAAAATTTTGACAAGAGTAGGTCGATAAGGTGACCAAGCTTGCCGTCAGTCTTTTTTGGTCAATTTTTTGCCACATACATTTCGCGTCAAAATTTTAACTATATAAAGGTCGACTTACTGACACGAATTTTGTCACTTTCCCTAGTCCAAGCTGAAGTGATATCACCTCATTTGCCAGTGGTGCTCGTCCAAATTTTGATGTAAACCTTCATACTAGTGCGTCGAAATTGCGACGAATCCAATTTACATTTCTCCTCCGGTGGCATATACATGCGATGCCAAAGTGGACTAGTTTTGTGTCAAAATTTTGACCAAAATATTGCATTTTGGTCGAAATTCAGACGAAAGCGCTTTACATTTTTCTGTCGGTGCCATACTAGCGACGCCAAAGCGAGCCAATTTTGTGTCAAAATTTTGACCTAAATATTGCATTTATGTCAAAATTGAGACCAAGATATGTAGAAATTTCGATGAGCTATCCCATTTATTGTAAAAGCTTTGCTTTCATAGGAGCCTTCTAAACTGCACAAAACTTGATTCTAAAGCATAATTGCTCGATGCATGAGAGTCAGGGTATCGTACACATTTCTACCTCCACACCATTGTTTCATTTATCACATGATTTATTTCATACAAAAAAATGGGAAGGAGGAAGAAATGTGCACGATATCCTGAGTCTCCACCGAGCAATTATGCTTTACAACTCAAATTTTGTGTAGTTTAAAAGGCTCCTATGAGAGCAAAGCCTTTGCAATAATTGGCACAACACGTCTAAATTTTGATTCCTACAGGAAGAATAACATTAGGAAAGAATTATTTATTAGGAATGAAAGCCAATAATTTCATCTATTTTTCAAACAGATAATCGTGACAAAAAAAACTTACTGTCCTAATCACATCATCATAAGAACGCATATATAACTATAACTTTGTCTAAAACCAACATAATTTACAAATATCCACAATTCAAATATTATCCTTTGATGTTTTCTTTAATGCAAAGTTTTAAGTGAACTATGTTATCACCTTGGATGTAATACCAAACTGTCATTAGGCTAAAGACTGCAACAAGATTTACGATTTACAAATGCAAGGAGAACTACCCAACCAAAGTAGAAAATGACATGAAAAGTTAACAATCTATCAATTAACAATCTAGATGAAATATTTCTAGCAATTGAACTATACATTATAGAAACAAAAAATTGCCTTAAAATTGACACCTCACCAGTTATTCATTTGCATCTGTAATGGCTTCACAAAAGTTGAAAGCTTACAATTTGTCAAGAACACAAAAGGCACTCATAGTTCAGTTGCATCAATAAAACTAAAGTAATTCAATTACACGGTGAGGGCAAGAGACTATCAATATCGATTGTGGAGTTGCAGATAGGTAAGTGATAAACATAAAAAGGTAGTACAAGATTTTAATAGCAATTGTGACCTTCACAATTTTTCTCAGTAGTTTTGGGTCATTAAATTGGATAGAAAATTGATAGTAAAATGTGAAAGAGAACACACATAATGTCACATCAAAATAAGTTTGCATCCTACATATGAGTATGCATCAAAACTGAATTTTTACCTCCTCAATCTATCTATATCAATAAAGAAATAAGCCATTTTTGTAATACAAAATTCTTGAACCCTATTCGACTATAATCTTTCAAACCTGCAAAATAAAACAAAAGCCATAAGAACTAAAATAAAAGGATTTATTTCTAACAAACAATCACATATGCTTTGTATATACCTTAGGACATGATACAAGCTATTTCACAAGCAACACTAAACATTCCAATTTTTTTCTTGTTTACTAGAGTGATGATAAACTATATGCAAAGTAGTAATAGTGCAGCATAATAGATGATTAGTATCTAGAATTTTTAATACTGAAAATTATAAAGAATGTAATACTCACAAGTGTCGCTGCCTAAGAGAATGTAACCCAAGTTTATCATGATCTCTGCAACATTCATTGCATTGGGAATATCCTACTTATTTGCAAACGCGAGTAACACTGCATCTCGTAGTTCATCTTGCAAGAACAAGAAACTTAAATGATAAAAAAAAATTGTATGGATAACATGAAAATAATTGTTAAAAGAATGAGGCCAATTTTACACATAATAACCAAAGTTGCCACCCATGAGAAATACATGAAATCTTCTTGATCCATTTTCCAATTGTGTTTATACAATCCTAAAAATTCACTTTGATAGTTCTGACTAATTATTGTTGGAAGGATTTTATTTGCTTCATCAAATGAGTGTATATTGTAGTCTTGGCTTCTTGCATTTTTCAAGATAGTATCAATACTCATCTAGTATTGTTCAATCTGAAAGGATGATATTGATATGTTGTTTTCCTATAACAACCAAAACAAGGGGTTGTTAACCTTTACAAAAACAAGGGATGAAAGCATAAACATAGGGCATCAACAAAACAACAAAATAAACCTTTTCTTATGCACTTGGACAAAAGTCTAAGCAACGCTATTGTTAGGATTGCAACAAAGGAAACCCCACTACAACCTGTCAACAAGGCCCAAGAGTGATTATTTAAGAGTCAGCATTATCAGTAGAATTTTGTTCAAAATAGAAGTGGTAGCAGTAACTTCAACAACATAGGCCACAAGGCTAGTAGGCATCGCACCTGAAATATGGTCTAACATCCAAAATTGTGACAAGAATGGAAGCGATAGAAGTCTAGCTCAGACCAACAGCATGAGAAGCATCAATATAATCAAAAAAAAATTCTTCTTCATTAGAAAACAAGTCCTCAAAAGGAAAATCTAAAATAGAATCAGAAGCTCTAATTGCAAATGGTCATTTTCCACGGCCCTCCATCAAGTGACAACACCTATCCAACACAAAATGGCAATCATTAGGCATGTATCCTATAGAGATGCAATCTCTACAACAAAATGGAAAACCCTCATATTCAATGCTTCACCCATGGCCTCTCATCAACCATGATTGAAGTGGAGAGATCTCTATTTCAACTAGAATACAAACATAGAATAGCCCAAAATTGTACTAGATCCATCCAATTTTAGGAACTAGCAAAGGGAATTTCCAATGGCCTCGGGCAAAACAACTCACAAAAGTGAAATGAAGATGAGGAAGGAAAACCCAAACATAACTCACATAGGTATAGCTCAATGTCACCAAACATTAGGAACTTCAAAGAATTAGTCACCCAACGGTGTAAATCTTAGAGGCACTAGAGACTCTAAGAATTTATAGACCATACTTCTGCACTGATAAAAGTTAATATTATCACCACAAAATAGGACAAACTTTGCATAAGACTTGATAGCCCAAGCATAGCTCCTTCAACCAAAATTTGACAGACAATTATCTAGAGCATTTAGCAGGTCTAGAACCACCAACAAGAGCAAATATCCTAGCACCTAGAAGCCTAGCTTAACACTACACCAGGAGAGTCAAACCCCAACAAAAACCATCAAATGGATCTCTTCTGATGGGGTGTGTTATGAGTATATTAAGTTCCCCTCTTTCTCCAGAGTAGAAAACATCATGAATTTTGAGTTCAGATCTACGTTATGCAATACTGCTTTACTCATGTTTAGAGACCCTTATAGTATATTCAGAGATAATTATTATATCTACTCTAAAATAAATGGCAGTGTAATAGCATACTAGCATCAGAGTTCATAACCCACATCAAAAGTGATTAGTTACACAAGAAGAAGCATCGAACATGGGACATGAGAAACAAATTTAGATTGACTTGTCCTCTATTATCAAAGGATCATAGTAAGGCACAACACAAATTCTCAAATATAAATAATAGTCAACCATCATTTTACTTAGATCCCTATGAAAATGTAGCATTGAAATACAATATACATTGGAGTTAGGAATTTGGTTGACAACCAAAATCAATTGAATTGAAATAAGAAACTTCACCAAAGAATCAACTAAATATGTAATTTTAAGCATATTTTGCTACTCAAAATGTTACGAATTCTTCCTTCTTGACCTTAAACTTGTGACATTTTCTAGTTTTACAAGGGGAAACACGATCTCTCCAACTGTTAGTTGTAAATGGCTTCCACCTTAGGCACATAGAGTCTTTGAACTAGATAGATAAAATATACAACCATGCTGAAGACCATGGAAATAGAGGATAACATAGAAAATACCAAACAACAAGTTGGATGATGATGAAGACTACAGTAAAGGTAGAAGATCCCAGACATCATCAATTAATACCAAACTACCAAATGGAGTATACAAACTTGAAAAGATAAGACACACCTTACAACTAAATGAAACTCTAGAAGCTACCATCAAATGACATGACATTGAATCATTACCAATAAATGAATACAACATAGAGGATTAGCTACTAGATATGGTATTTCTATTCATTTTTCAAATGAAAGAGTGTAGTAGGTATGGAAACACGACTAAGGAAAGTGCAATTTCACACCATTTTCCATGTTGATGTTAAGATATAGACCTGTGCAATCCAATCTCCCAAGGAATAGACAGCACCACGTATCACCATCTTTTCCAAAACAAGATTTGTCATAAAGCGATGTTAGAATAGTTACTAAAATGGTCATAAATTATGTTGTTATAGTAAAAGAATACTTTAACTTAAGAAAAAAAACTATACAATATTAAAACATGATATTGTGCTTTAAGAACTAAAAAGGTACCTATAACGAAGAACTTCATTTTGACTTGCTAATTGGTTGTCACTATTAACTATAAGCTTATCTTTAAAGTTTGAGCTTCACTTGGTTTCGAGAATAGTTAAATATTCTCTACTTAATAGGGCCAACCACGTGAAGGTGGAAGCTCATTTGGCCCCTCCCCCCCCTAACATCACTCTAAATTCCCTATTAACATTTAATAACATTCAATTCATCCATTTTTGAAATATAACATTCAATCATTATAATCACATGATAACATTCATTAACACATAAAATTCATAAACACACAACATTCATGAATAATTCAAAAGTAAGTCATTCATGAATAATTCATTAACACAATATTCATTAACACCCAATATTAATGAATAATATTCATTAACACAATATTCATTAACAATATTCAAGAGTAAGTCATTCATGAATAATCATATCTTTTTTGCTTTCTTGCCATATCTTTTTTTCATAAAATTTCTAAGAGGAATATCAATGTCCTCGTCATCCCCATTAACATTTAATAACATTCAATTCATCCATTTTTGAAATATAGCATTCAATCATTATAATCACATGATAACATTCATTAACACATAAAATTCATAAACAAACAACATTCGTGAATAATTCATTAACACGCAACATTCAAGAGTAAGTCATTCCTAAATAATTCATTAACACCTAACATTAATGAAGAATATTCATTAACAATATTCAAGAGTAAGTCATTCATGAATAATCATTTCTTTTTTGCTCTCTTGCCGTTTCTTTTCTTCATAAAATTTCTAAGAGGAATATGAATGTCCTCATCATCCCCCTCCTATACTGGTTCTAACACATGTCTCCTCCTCATCCGTTCAGGAACATCATGAGGTTGTTGCACCAAAGGAGGGTCCGCTGTAATAACAAGTACTACATGAGTTAAATTTGCACCATTTTATATTAGTGAATTATGAGTTTTTATTTAAGTAAAAGAACTATAAATCAATAAATTAATTTAAAAGAACAAAACATAGATTTTCTTTACCTGAATGTGCGACATGATCTACCTCCTGATCAGTCTGAACATCCTCCGGCACTCGTTCAACACGACATGATTCTATATCCTCAACACAAAAAGGTTACACCGAGTTCAATTAAAGATGTTAAATTTTATTAATAATTATATAATTAGTTTTAAATAACAAATGAGCACCTCCATCGATAGTACAATGCACATCAGGGGCTTCATGATGCTGCGTATGATCTGTGTCACGATTAACAGGCTACATTGCAATGTCATGCACATTATTATCAAATAAATTGTTGCTCAAGTATTCAATTTCTAATATATATGTTGGCATATTTACCTGTGCACATGATGCAGGAGACTGTTCAGTTGGGGCAATGGAAGTTTGCCGTAGGCATTCAACCACTGCTACATAGCCTTGCTTGAAGGCAATTTTTTTGTGTTCTTCTGTGGCCTCCAGATTAAAATCAGTGCCCTGCATTTTTTTATTAATTAACAAAATTATTTGCATTTTATAAATCATTTTTCTTTGCAATTCATTTATTGCTACTTACAACGCGTGCTTTGATTTTTGAATATCCCCCAGAGCCAAGTCTGTGCTGCCCAACCTTTTCTAGCGTCACCTTTGTTGCCTTTGATGTGTCTTGCAACCTATGAAAAGTTTGAAATATGTTAGATGATATAGATATAAAGATTAGTACTAAATAGTGGATTATTATATGGTATGAAGGTTTTAGCATAAGTAGCATGTTCCACCAAAAATATGAAAAAAGGGAAGAAATTATAGCATCATACCTTTAATTGACATGTGTAATCATGCTATTTATCCATGGAGTTCATGCTAAGTATTTATCCATATTTTGACATGCCTCTCCATAAAATTACACATCAATTTCGACAGTCTATATTATCCATTGTCACACAAAGTAAACGATAAGCTAAAAGTTGAAACAGCTAGTAGATTTTATAGATTAAATTTTTATCCCTACGTTCCACACTCAAAGTGTTTTTATCCCCAAGGCTGCAACAGGTATAAACTTGAGGGTGGATGTTAGATTTTAGATTGTTTTAGTAGCATTCCTTTTTACCCGTAGCTGAAAAGTAAGTATTTTTTTGTTTTCAATTTAAAAGACATCACCTTTGTGCATCAAGTGCTTCTTTAGCCTCCACACTGCATGGAACTGATTTTATAAATGGTGGTTGTAATTGAAACATAATCCCCACTGATTTGCTAAGATAACTAGCAACTAACAGAAACTACCTAGCATTGTTCTAGCAGAAGACTCACGACTTAAGACTTGTCTTAATCTATGTTTATTTTGATTGCTTCTAGCAGTGGAGCACCATTCAGAATGTTTGAGAAGATCAGAAATGTTACATCATAGTTTGGAGGATGTTTCGTATAGTCTACATCCACAAAAAATGATTTAAAAGCTGACACTTGGATAGAAAACTGTTTAGATAAGCTTCAACTATTCTTAAAAGTCACACGATAAAAGAAGCATTAAGGATAGAAAAAAATAAAAAGTCAACTTTAACACTTCTACTATAGAAATTAAGAAAATTAGTATGTGATCATGTTTAAACCATTCGCTTTAATAATGCCACATAATTTTGATCCTATAAATAAGGTATAAGAGTTTAAGAAATAGTAAATTTCATAGAGTGGAAAGAAATAGCAGAAATTATCAGCATTATTTATAAGAATGAAATTTGGGTTAGAGTTTTCCAAAAAAAAATTCCTAACTTTAAATGCTTGCAAACAAATGCTTTCATGCAGATTAAAATAACATAAATGCTTACACTTGTAGGGGACACGACCAATAATGGAGAATGCACGCACAAATCCTCCAAATAAGGAAAGCATTGTAGAACTTTGACATTAGTAAAATCTTCATCATCAGAATAGGTGATTTTCCTGATCGATTTCACTTTTGCAAAATGTTCCAGAAGTTGAGTGTCAGTTTCCAAATAGAGACATTTAGGTAAATAGAAGCTCACCATTATCTTACTGGGCAAACTGCAATCAATAATTCTAATGCTTTCTAAGAGTGGACAATTCACATCTAGTGTCATATATATATCATTGACATGTCAGAGGGGTGATATAATCAAAAGATTAAAACTAAGTGCTAATCAGAGCACTATCAATATCTCAAGTCTCAAAATGATACATCAAATATACAATGAATCTCATGATCAATATAAAGATACAAAAAGGAATAAAAGATAGCATGGACCTAACTACAACCTTCCCCCTCATCACCAGGAGGAGGAGGAGGAGTAACATCTGTACATGTGGGAGGCACTACACCATCAGAAGCTCAAGCATAATCAAAGAACCTTGAGACATGTTGAGCTAGAGGTACTGCATTTTCATATACTACATAATAATGAGTAGCCCGAGAGTTATGATGATAGGTCTCATCTCGCTCTAACTATAGGTCTCAGGTATGATTACTATATTATATTACAATTATTATATATCATTATATATTAAAATTACTGAATATCATTTATCACCTATACTGCTAACACATACAACTATGGTACATGTAGTTGAGCATTACTATATTTTAAAGACATAATATAGCTATATGTGAAGTTATAAGTGCACTATTTATATCTTATGTAGGATTTATGACCAGATTGAGATATATACAGTTGTGTCAGCATTGAGATTGAGATTTATAAGCAATTGTGTCAGCATATGAATTTAGGATTTATAAGCAGTTGTGTCAATTATATCTTATGTAGGATTTATGCCTAGATTGAGATTGAGATTTATAAGCAATTGTGTTAGCATATGAATTACATACCTTTCATCAATAGATAGATTAAATTGAGCTAGTTGAAATTGTTGATATTGAAGTTGAACCCTAAATTTGCTCATTAATGTACTAGTAGTTAATACTATTGCATACCTTTTCGAATTTGCTGGTGTACTTTCTTCTAGATTTGCTGGTGTACTTTCTTTTGGACGTTCTCTTTTCTCCTTTGCATCCAAAATGAACTCATTCTAGTCCCTCATTGAAATAAAGGGAGGATGCTCGTACTTCAGGTTTAGGATGAGGCTCTTTCTATATGTGTACCTCACAACCTTAAGATGTCTAGAAGCTTTTTGTAACAATTTCTTATGATAAAAAACATTACTACCAAACTCATGCTCTATATCTTTGATGAGCTCATCTTTTAATTTTTGATCTTGGTAGTTCCACCTTTTAAGAAAAAACACAAAATTGTTAGATATAGCTAGTATAAGAAAAGACTTGAATGAAAGGAAAAATGTTACACCAATTAATGATATGAAAAAAAATAGTGGGATAAAATTAGTTCAGTTATGATGTTCCACCTTTTACGTATGGTGGGCCTGAATCTTTGTAGTGTGAGGTCATAAAGCCTCCTATAAAATGTATCATTTCCTACAAAAAATGTCATGGGATAATTAATAGTAAGAACCATTAAAATGAATCATGCAAAGAATACTTTTTATAGTGAATAAAAAATACATAAAATGAGATACATTTCATCTTTTTAGTGATCTATTTCAGGGTTGGAGGATCAACTTGACCAAAATTGACCAAAAAAGAAGGTTAGAATTTTTTTTAAAATGTCTAAAACCAGTCAAACTCTATGATGCAGAGACCTAGGTGGACTTTTCAGTTATTCATAATCAGAGGGACTTCCTTTAGTTCTCACAACACAATCAAGCTTCTTTATAGGATCATTCACCTTGGTCCAGTCAACTTCAACCATATCAAAGTGCACATATCATTCTCTTTTGCCACCATTGGCTCTACATCTTAGAAACATAACCTTTGTCCCTCAATCCATCCATTGGATGCATCTAAGCTATTTTTTCAACAAGCTATCTATTACTCCCTCAATGCCTCAATAGGCTCAAATCTTGTCTTCACTTCAATCAAGTTATTCCTCCACCTTCACACACCTCAATTAACATCAAATAATATGTTCTTGAGGATTCCAAACCCTCATCTCTTTATCTGATACCAAAAGCCAACTCTTGCCCTTTACTAGGCCTATTCCCAATTAGCCTTGCCTAATCAGTTTTTCACTATTTTCTCTCACTTTTCCCAAACACTCAAAAAAAAAACAAGACCATTTCCTAATACCCTTTTGGACACCACATGACATATCTCAGAGGTTCATATTGTTCCTTTTGGACCAAATGCCAGGACCATGATTGCTACTCCACTACTAGCCCTCTTTTAACCCTCCTGTTACAAAGCAACCCCTAGTAGATCACCTTCCCAAACCTTATAAAACCAAAACAGAGTTGTCTCACCATCCTAAACAAAGGATTTTCAAATTCATTGGAGATTCCATCAAGTTTTCCTTACCCAACTAGAAAACCCTTCCTTCCTAGGTGTCTAAGCCTAGGGTTTCATCAAACTCACCTCTCCAAACATTTTCTGATCCCTCCAATGGATCCAACACCTTCAGATACTTCAAACATGACCTTCCATGTCATAAAACATAGCCCTCCTTTGGATGGGATCCCCAAACCTATAACTTTCCCAACATCTAGTTTTCCTAAACAACACTCTGTCTTCAACTAGAGACCTTCTTCTCCAATCTCATTGCACATTCCTGCATATCTCTACACAAAAAATCATTATATAGATACATTTAACATATTGACAGCCTCTCCCATGAGTTACATCTCCATTACAGTAATGGGAGAGGTGAAACTTTAAATAATCTCAAAGAATTAACTCTCTGTCACGTGACAGTGCTAGTCACTAAATTATTGTGCAAAATCTTTTCCAAAGGACCTATCCAAATGGAAAGAAATTTTGAAAAAAAAACCTTCTAAGACATTTGTATGTTCAAAAGGAAAACTTGAAATGAAACAAAACTTGTTGGAATCAAAAGACAATCAAAATATAATGTCACTGTTGTGTGACTATCTGTAGTGGCAGAGAAAACACTATTTTTTTATTGATTTTCCAAAGTTTTCTTAAATCCTCAATACATATCCTTGAAACTCATTTACATCATGCTTTTATAGACTCCTTTGGCACCTTTAAACTGCCTAATCCCCTAATGACAATTTTGATTAACTTTTAATAACTTTTAATAACAGTTCTGCACCATAGCCTTAGGCAGTCAAAGACTAAAGACCTTTTAACACAATTCCTAAATGACTCAATACTCCTTAATAAGACTTAATGACTCTCAAATAGTGCAATGTTCCTAATGACTCCTTCTTAACTCCTTGATTCCCTTATTGTTAACATTTTGACAATTTGACATATTTTGCTAAGTACATTGTACTTGTACTAGTATAGATAAAAGGTCATTGATAATTCAGATGATCCTACCAAACCACTTCCTATCATGTTTACGTCTTGCAAGAAAATCCTTATTACAATATAAAACAATATTATTTAAAGTACCTAGAATCTTAGGACATTTCAAAGGCATTGATTCATCATTGTCAATCAACAACGATGTCTGCATAGCTCCCGTGCTAGAAATATGGGTAGCTCCAGGAAATGACAGTGAATTATCACCAATACATACACTATGATCTGCATTTTGCTGAGTACCAGATGGTACATCTCCTACCACAAAAAAAACAATACACTATGTGATGCACCCAAGATTAAAGTACATATTATCAACTCATAATAAACACAAAACCAAATATAGAAAAACAAGGATTTACCAGCTAGACGTCCCCTTGTTGCCGACATTGCAGTCGGCAATCTCGTACGGGCATCCATCAACCTCTTAGGAGTCTCCTGCACTAGATGACTTGAACAATACATTATTAGCAAAGACATTCTGAAATAATAAAAGTAAGAGTTAAGAAGTTTTGAATGTTTGAAATAAAAAATTCCTTCTAACTTGTCAACTAAAAGATTATTTTACCAGTGGTAGTCGGAGCTCTGCTACTACCGGCCTCACCGTGTTGTCCTTGACCAAGTTGTGGATCAGTTGCCAAAAATTCCTGTATAACAAGAATTTAGTAGTTAAAGTTTCTTACAACTCTTTAAAAAAATTGCATCAATAAATTATTTTTGCCAATATTACATATTTTACTTCACAACATAAAAGATTATAAAATAAAAATCTTTATTAAACTTTTCTTATAACTAAATATTCATTGGAGCTTACTTCATAACGACGTGCTTGCGCTCTCAAATCTGATAGCCTCTTCATCATCTCCTCGGATTCCATATTTGCCTCATCCAAAATTTTCATTACTTCTAAATTAATTTTAAATTTTTTTTTCTTCAACATTTTTATGAAATTGGGAATTTCAACAATATCCTCATCAGAAGGCGTAGCTAGTGGCTCGGCACTTACTGATACTGCTTTACCCTTATCTTGAACATCAAATTGTGAGAGAAACATCAGTAAAACTATCATAAAAACTAAAAAACCATAAATAAAATAATGTAATAATATAACATTTTTCAACTATCTAATTTGTACAATTTCAAAAAGGTTTACCCTCATTGAAAAAGGGGTGGGATAGCATCCTGGTGACCTCTATCATCTGTTGGATCCATATCGTCTTCTCACAAAGATTAAACATAAAAAATTCAGTTAACTGAAAGCAATAGACAGCAAAAAAAAACTTATTAACAAAATGGTAAATAGTACTTACACCGTAAATAAAATAAAAATTTTCAACTATCTAATTTGTACAATTTCAAAAAGGTTTACCCTTGCTGAAGAAGGGGTGGGAGTAGCATCCTGGTGACCTCTATCATCTGTCAGATCCATATCGTCCTGTCACAAAGATTAAACATAAAAAATTCAGCTAACTAAAAGCAATAGACAACAAAAAAAAAAAACTTGTTAACAAAATGGTAAAGAGTACTTACAACCCTCATGATAGTAACTTTGTTTGTATCTATGCGATTTAAATGGTAATCGATTAGCAGTTCTTCCCCTGCACTTATTGATTTTATTGCACAAACAAAAACTTCATTCCCCTCACGTGCCTCAAATATGCAATTGGGTTGCTTACTAGTTGAAGAAGGTCACGTACTATTTATAAAACCTACAATATTATCTATTGCTTTTGGTCTCCCATCAATGTACATAGCAAATCTTTTACTTTGATCATTTTTTTTCGTTGTATATAATTAGCTAATACCCCATACCTACGCATACTTTTTTTATACCAAACAATCTACATCCAATCATTGTAATTGTAACATGGATTGACATACTTGAACAATTCGACAACTTTGTTGTAACCTACCTTTATCCCATGCATGAAAAATAGGCCCAAACCATGTAATGAGGATGGAGCAATGTGATATATCCTCTCATTAACACAAAAATTTGTGTTAATTGGAGGTAGCTCATTCGGTACCCATTCTTTCTCAATGTGTGAGTCCCGAAAGGGCACCTTGATGTCGCCTTTGGTCTCATCATCATAAGAACATGACCCCCCATTAGCAAGGAAAAATTGCATGCATTTATCAATTTTTTTTCTATTCTTTTGACCTCTAGTTGATCTCCCTATTTTAGTCGTACTACATGTAGAGCTTTCATCTACCAGTTCCTCATTTCCCTCATTCGATGTAGATAGATCTGACAAGTACCTATTTGGTGGGTCCTACAATCCATCAAATGGAAAGTGAAAGTGACAAATATAAAATGTAGTAAGTTGAAAGTGATTATACAATTATATTTCTATACGGACCTTCTTTGTCTATATATACATTATATGATTATATAATATGTCTATTTATAACATACGTGCTCAATGATAAACAAGAAGAATATAAGAAATTATGTCTATTTATTGACTTATACCTGCTGATCCATGTCAATGTGCACAATCCATGCCAAACGATTCAAATTTCCTGTAGTCAATTGATTGTTTGCAAAAAGGGTGACAATTAGACACAATATAAACATTGGTAATTATAAATAACATATGTTTTAATCATTAGAAACGAACACAATAAATATGTAATCAAATTTCCTAAATATGTTAATCATTTACTTTAAGTTAGCTAAAAATTACATGATACACGTTTGCTTAAAATAACTTAGAAGACAACATGAACAATAGGCAACATCACAAACATGAACAAATTTCCCTTATATATGGAATGCAAGATCGTCAACAGAAGGGGTGATGATGTACCTGTAGTCAATTGATTGTTTGCAAAAAGGGTCATAATCAGACACAACATAAACATTAGTAACTATAAATAACATACGTTGTAATCATTAGAAATGAACACAATAAATATGTAATCAAATTTCCTACACATGTTAATCATTTATCTTAAGTTAGCTAAAAATTACATGATACGTGTATGCTACAAATAACTTAGAAGACAACATGAACAAATTTACCTTAATATATGGAATGCAAGATCATTAATAGAAGGGGTGACGATGTTTGTAGTCATTGATTATCTTCTTCTTCATCATCATCATCATCATCATCATCATCATCATCATCATCATCGCCATCATCATCATCATCATCATCATCATCATCGCCATCATCACCATCATCATCGCCATCATCACCATCATCATCGCCATCATCACCATCATCATCGCCATTATCACCATCGCCATCATCATCATCATCATCATCACCATCATCATCATCATCATCACCATCACCATCATCGTCATCATCATCATCTTGATCTTCATCATCTTCAATATCTTCTTCTTCCATAACATTATACTATATCAGCCTTCCTCTTGGATCATGTCTAACAACAAATGACCAACCTTGTTTATGTGGAACCTCTGAGTAAAACACTTTCTCACATTGGCTTGGAAGAACATAGGGCTCATCTCCAACTGGCTCAAATGACCTTGTATTGATCATTGTAAATCCATTATCATGTTGAATAACCGTTCTATCTGGATCATTTTGATTTAATCGTAACCTGTACCATTTGACTATGAATAGAACTACTTTGAAGGTGTTAAATTCACACTCAATTATATCATCCAAGATGCCATAGTATTGATTTTGAGATTGTTGAGGATGTATGTCATTTCTAGATGATATATTGGTGACCTCGAAAACTGGAGTTATCCCAGAATCACAGGTTTTCTTTGTGTCATCCAACCTTTTTGTACAAAATCTGTGGCCATGATAGTACATAGCTTTGTGGTGCTTGACCTGCAATTTTTGAAGTGGGTAAATTATTTGCATCGTGAGTTGATACGAAACATACGTCGAGTTATGATCATTAATAAATTTCTACATACCTCTCCACCTCTTAAACCCTTTACTAGATCAACTACCATCGGCATAACATTGGAATCTCCATTACGATGAGCTTCTGTAACCAATGAAGCAATACCTTCCCATGTTAATGAGCAACCATTTTGTTGACATTGTTCAATCCATTCCGTCATCCAATCAAGATTGTTTGCAATATACAAATGTATTGCATCCCACTCTCGACCACCTGTTTCAAAAAAATACACCAATTAAAAATAACTTATATTGAAGATTTATAAGAATTAATTAATTACAATAACATCTTAGATTTACCTCTCACTTTCCTCGATCTACCTTTGCCCATCAAGTACTCCCCTTCGAATTTGTTAATTGAGTTGGGATCCCAAATACGATCTACATGGATCTTTGCTACAAACTTAGGAAGATATTCACTAATGTACACCATGGTCTGGTATACCATATATCCCTCCACCATAGAACCCTTGAGATGTGCTCTCTGTTGAACCAAGCCTTTCAAAAATTTCAAGTGCCTCTCAACCATCCACATTGACCTGTTTGGTACAGGTCCACACAATTCAATCTCCTCAACTTGAAGTATGAGGTAGTGTTCTTGTGCATTGAAAAAACTTGGAGGTAGACACTTTTGTATTTCACACATCAAAAGAGAAATTTTTCTCTTCCAATATTTTATATCTTCTTTATTGATTTCTTTAGATGACAACCACCTCATGTATTTTCCAAGATCATATATAACCTGTTTGACATTATTGGCGAAGTGGCATGGGAGAGATAGAGGTAGAACGTACTGCAATATTTGTAAAATGATCTTGTCAATATTTTATAAAAGAATGCAATTGAAACTACATGCAGTATATAAATATATAGTGAATACAAAATAACATGAATTACCTTAATAAATGTATGTCAATCGTGTGTTTTCAACCTTGGCCCAAATTCACTTTTATTTGATATGACATTGTTTATGTTCGCAACAAATCCTGTGGGAAATCGTATTTTTTTTATGACTTCTTTTATAGCATTGCTCTGCTGCTCTGACAATAACCAACTAAGGGCACTTGTATCAATCTGGTCTCCATTGTTATTTGATCGAATGCCATTTTTCATTGCATGGTTGGATTCTTCAATGTCGCTACAAGTTTTGACAATTTGATCTTTGTCACGCCTTCCATCCAAGATTTTCCATAATGTCTCTGCTACATTATTTCCAATATGCATAGGATCAAACAAATGCACAATTAGGAGTTGTTCGTAGTATGGCAACCTAGTAAATTATGTAGGATAAATTTTTAGTCCTTTTGGAAGTTGGTCATTGATGTCTTGACGACCTTCACAAGCATCAATCACATCATCAGTAAATAAAACACAATATCAAAATATAAATTTGAAACAAAAACCATCAAATGGAATGACATTACATCGACAATTTATTTTTTGTATGCCAACTTCCATAGGCGAGGTGTCATTCTTTGTGGCCTTGACGTAGTCTCTTCTAGACCATTGAAAAGATGTTTTTTTGATAATTCGGTACTTATGATTTTTGTGCAGAAAGTGTCTATTCTCATCAAACACCTGCTTTCTTAAACTTTTTGAATGACAAGATTTTATCTTTGGACCACAAACTGGACATGCAAATTTACCCTTTGTCTGAAGACCTACAAGATCGTGTATAATTGGATTAAATGTGTTAACTTTGACATACCAAAAAAGAGGTGTCAAGAAGAGAACATACCACAAAAATGTGTTAGCCTAGGGGCATCATGTATTGTCCATACAAGCATTGCATGAAATTGAAATTGTCTTTGTCCTATTGGTCTACATATGTTATACATAGTAACCCCATTCCATAACACCACCAGCTCATCGATAAAGGGTTAAATATATACGTTGATATCTTTAACTTGGTACTTACCTAGTTGAATGAGCAAAAACATTACATAATTATTTTGACCATTTGATGGATTAGTAATAATAAATTAATTTAGATGACCACTAAATAAAAAAATACCTAGAACAATAGTGTTAGCATTATGTGCTCTCTCTTTATGGACAACCAAGGAGGTATGTTATTGTTGATAACAAAAATAGGCTACACCGAGTAAGTAGATCTCATCTCTCCATAAGGATTGACACCGTCTGCTGCTAATGAAAGCTTGAGATTACGAGGTTCTTCTTTAAAGTGTGGCCATTTTTCCTCTATTTCCTTAAATGTTGAACCATCTACAGACATTCACATAATGTCATCTTGACTTCTATTGCGTGCATGGTAATTCATAAATTGTGCCAAGCTATTACACTTGAATAATCATTGCAAACGTGGAATAATGGGAATATGCTGAAGAACCTTGCGAGACACCTTTTTTGTTAATCGATCTGATTGATATCTACTGATATGACAAGTAGGGCATTGTGTTGCAAATTCATGTTGTTTATGATATATAATATGATCGTTCGAACATGCATGTATTGTTTGATACTCCATTCCAATATCTTTCATAATGGCAGATAATTCTCAGTATGAGTGAGGTAGAATGTTTGATGGTGGTAACAAACACTCACCTATCAACCTACGACCAAAAATATAATTTCTTAATTTAAAGAATATTAATTGCTACACGAACCCAATGTTAATTGTAAGGGAACTACAAGTAAAATAATGAAAGATGATGACATACCTTAACATACGTGTCATTGCTACGTTGGATAAACCATTCATAACCTTCAAGTTCACCAATAGCAATACAACAACAAGAAGAGTTGTTTTGGAGCCTTCATATAGGGACTATTGTGCCTTCTCAAGTAAAGGTACATCAAGCTCTGCATCATCATCATCATCATCATCATCATCATCATCATCATCATCATCATCATCATCATCATATTGATCATCGTGATCTTCATCATCCTGGTCTCCTTCCATGGTATCATTACCTTCTACTTCAATATTCACACCTCCATGTTCCCTCATTTGGAAATCCACATTCTCTGAATTGTCATGGTCCATAACATGAAACTCAGGGATGTTGACCTATATGAAAATGATGACCTTATATTAACCATGACCACGATGTCATCATCAAATCATGTCTTATGTAATTTATAAACTATTAAAATACATACCAATGGGTGATACTCATTTCCCCCTTCAATGTGACCATGTTGCCTACAATGTTGCTCAACTGTTGCGATTAGATATCTTTGAGTCTTTAAGCCCTTACACATTTTGCAAGGAAAATAACATTTTCCATCACCTTTTCTTTTTAAGGTAGACCAGAGTCTAGCAATTGTCTCCCTATTTCTTTGTGTGTTGATATCGTCAGACATGGTCTTTCTTGAATGGAATGACTCGTTGGTGGAAGAAGGATGATTTGTTTGCAACCTGCAGATGGAGTAGTAAGAGGAAGACACATATAAAAAGGAGTTAGGTCTCTGAACCAAGTAGGAGTTAGGACATGTTGGAGTGGGGTCACCCCAAGATATTTTGGAATCTTGAAGAACCTGGTAAAGGGTATTTGGAAAGGTGAAAATAAACAAGTATTTTTATAGCTACAAAGGAGGAATTGAGAGCATTATAAATAATTAAGAAGAAATTTAAATCCATACAACTTCACCTCTATTTAAAATTTTACCTTTCTACAAGTGAAATATGACAACATACAAAATTTCCAATCACATTTTCACTTAAAAAAGAACACCAAATATACCTTTGCTACAATATCTTCTTCAAATTCTTCGCTATCAGATTCTTCAGAACTGCAAGCTCCTGTGCAAAAAAAAGAGTAGATGTACGAAGTAATTTTTGATGGTCAATATTTAAACAAATCAACTATCAAAAAAACAATTTATGAAATTCAGTTGCTTTATTATGTACTGAAGACTTGGCAAGATGTTCCCAAGTCTATCTATAGAATGCCTATCTGCATGGTTGTTTGCAAATAGTCTAGTATGGTGCCGCTTTTGAACAACAAAAAATGTCACTGGGGCTGGTAATTTGGCACAAGAGATGCACAAGCCTGTTGACACCACAAAACTTTTAGTTCATATAGCATTCAGCTGTCTTCTTTAACAAAATCCAAAGAGAATACAAACAAACTAATGAGCCATGTCTATCTCAATTAAATAGCAAGTACTATAGTGAGTATTAGGAAACTGACCTTGTGAATAGCATCCCGTTCATAAAGTATTAGGAAAGTGACCTTGCTGATTAGTATAACATAGATTGGTGAACAAAAAATTCGTAATAAAAATCTGATTTTTTTCCACACTTGTTCAAACTATATAATGAAATGACAAAAAATGAATTGTATACGAGTCACTCCAAGCCCTTAGCTTTTAATACGCTTCATAGATGAGATTACATTATATGGTTTGAACAAATTTGTGGAAAAAAATCAAATGACATAGATATAAGCATTCTCACACCATGAGTGAAGCAACAATTGCATTATAAAGCTTTCTAATGAATGGTTCATAAGGCACAACACTTGGTGAAGGTTTTGCAAATGGGGTTGCAAGCTTTGGGTTTAACTGTGGAGGAAACTTCATAGTTAAGTGCGCTCAGGCTGGAGTAGTACTAGGATGGGTGACCTCCCGGGAAGTCCCGGTGCTTCACCCCTGTGAGCATCACCTAGATCCAATGAGTGCTAAGTGTTCCATTTATTCTCATGAGAGATGGATTCATGTTGAATCACTACTCATGAAACATGGGTCATCGAGTTTGACTCAGAATCACACAGTTAAATCCTGATATTCACATCACAATTTGACTAGCTGTGGAAATCATCTCCTACTTATCAATTGATGAGCTTAAGGGGCTTTCTAACGAATGTTTCATAAGGCACAACACTTGGTGAAGGTTTTGCAAATGGGGTTGCAAGCTTTGGGTTTAACTGTGGAGGAAACTTCGTAGTTAAGCATGCTTAGGCTGGAGTAGTACTGGGATGGGTGACCTCCCGGGAAGTCCCGGTGCTTCACCCCTATGAGCATCACCTAGATCCAATGAGTGCTAAGTGTTCCATTTATTCTCATGAGAGATGGATTCATGTTGAATCACTACTCATGAAACATGGGTCATCGAGTTTGACTCAAAATCACACAGTTAAATCCTGATATTCAGATCACAATTTGACTAGCTGTGGAAATCATCTTCTACTTATCAATCACACTTAGTATCAGTGCAATCCTCAGAATTGATCATGACACTAGAAAAAAACTATGTACCTAATGAAAAGGTGGTGAGGAGTGTGACTAGAGAATTTATCTTAGACATCCAACCAAATAATATAGAGAAGGTATTCCACATTCCTTAGGCTGATGAATACCAAGAAATCACCTATGAGAGTGCATATCATTGGTGCAGAGAATACCAACAAGCAACCAAAGACATAATATAGGAAAAGTACTTGATCACCAAGATCCCACAAAATAAGAAGCCAGGAAAAGTGGATATGACAAGAGGATATATGATTGATGATATTGGCTATTGCATTATTCTCTTGAGCAGGATGATGGGACTTCTGGCAACATGCCATTTAGAGACATGGATAGTCCATTTTATAGAGACAATTAAAATAATATAAGACTAAAATAATGACTATGACACTATTAGAAGCAGCTCTTTGGATGGGCAATTCACCTCGATCTAGAATGACCCATGAGTTTACATGAAATCTTATGTGATCTACCTATTGGCAACTAAAGAAACAAATTATCCAAGTTTGGTAAGGAGGGAAAGCATACAAGATCCCAATGTGTGGCCACATGCAATGTGTACCCATAATTGGTGGTAAAGAAGCTCCTAGATGAGAACCCATAGTATAGAATAGTAAATGATGCCATCATCTTTACCATAATCCAGTTCATAGAAGGGGATTATGCAAAAAGGCTATCATTGGGGGTTGAAAATATAGTAAAATAGGTGGTAGGATACTTCATCCAATATCGTATATTCACATATATCTGAGTGGCTAGAACCCTCCTTTATTTGAAGAAACTACCTTGATATCCATTAGATAGGCCTGTACTCGTAGAGATTTATAGGAAACTAAATTTCGTGTACGAAAGAGTTCAAAAGAAGCATCAGAAGACATAGGTATTTCCTATCACCATTGGGCCTTATGAGGTGAAATAGAAACAATACATTTGTACCTACAAGGTGGAATGGGAGAAGTATCCTCTAGAAGATTACTCAGTGGCCTGCCCATATTTTGATAACATAGGGATGATCCAAAATGTTGCAAATGAAGAGTTCACTCCAAATGCTTCTATAAAAGATCATTTCTTGAAATGTATGGATGGTTATGAGGTCTGAATGAAAGACTATTGTAGGATGAACCTAGCACTGGTGAAGAAACTTTTGAACCTGTGGACACCTCTCAAGTTGTAGAATAAGAATAGCCCCAATGTCCTCGATCCCACCTACAATATAGACAAGATCTTTGAGTGTCCCATCATGAACACAAAGGTAAATAGAGAGGAGACCGATAATATCCAACACTAGGCTTGACATGTGGTTGAATTGACAAGGAATTGGATATGAAAGCACTTCCACCTAGATTTTGTACCTAATATTCCTATATTACTTTTACAACCAAGGCCACAAAAGGGAAAAGGGACTAAATTCACCATCTCCACTTATATGGACAAGCCCCCACTTAGACTTGAGACCATATATAGCCATGAAAGGGATGTGGTATATATTCACATGGAGGTAAAGGATAAGGGTAAGAAAAAGAGAAAGGCCACAAAGGTAGAAGAAGCACAACCTAAAGAGCCTCTAGTTTAGATGGAAATTTCCTCACCATTCTCTAAACAAAGAAGAAAAGAGACAATGGTAGTTGGTGAGAAGAGGAGGAAACTGAAGAAGAAAATAACTCCTTCACCACAGATTATTAAGACCATCCCAAAGAATGAAGAGGAGGAAGAATAAGGGGATGATATAGATATCCCCCCTTTAAATAGAAGGACCCATTCAACCAAGGCTACTAAAGAAGAAAGAAGGATAAGTTCAACACAAACATCCTTGACATCAGAATAACAACTAAACTAGATTGAGGGATATGTGGATCAAGAGAAAGAAGGATGGATAGAGTCCAAACTAGGGGATGGATCAAGTTAGTTTGATCTTTTTGACTTCATCTTCATGCATGTGAGAACTCATTTAGAGGAGGGAAAGATAAGAGATATGTCATGCCTAGAAAAATTTGACAAAGATTGGAATATGCTACCTCTACTCCCACATGGTCTAGTAGGGATACCTTCTCCACCTCTAAGAAAATTAGAGGCTCCACCTCTACCTCCATTAGAACAACACAACAAACTTTTTCCTCCTTTGATTACATAGCAATAGAGTCAAACTATAGAAGAGGAGTTGTATGTAGTGTATCATTCAGAGGAAGCTCTAAAGAAAGAATAGGTTCTCACCACATAAGAGAAAGCTTAACCTATAGCACAACCAATTTCCTCTCCTCCTAGTGACCACCCTAGTGGTGGAACAACTAATATTAGAGAAGACCCCAAAGATGATAGATAAAGGAAAAGGACCAGCAACTACGATGATTTTGTCATTAGGTCAGTACATATCTCCAATGGGAACTACTCCATCTTGGTTGAAATATGAAGTAGAAACCCAAAAAAGGGGGTACATAAAGGCTCCTAAGGAGGAAATTAAAGTTTTGAGAGAGTCAGTAAAGCCAACATTATCTATTTGGGAGGATCTACAATAATTGGTCTTCATCATGAACAACAAACATAAGGATTTGGTTGTACACATAGCAAAATTCCTCCTCATGTAGATACATAAACCATAGCCCTAAAGGACTATCAAATATAAGAGATCATGTTGGGGAACAACCAAATTTTTGACAACCACAAGCCTTAAAAAAGTGTTTCACCATTTAGACCAAGATAGGGTGGAACTTCAAAATTTAAGGAAACAAATTCATGTTTTTTGGGAATTTATAAAATAAATAATGGGTTCCATTGACCCAGATCACCCTGAGATAGCACTAGGGGCTACCCTCTAGAAAAAAGCTCTGATCTTAGAACCAAATATTTCATTTTTGGACATGTGCAAAAGATGGTGTCTTAGTTTTGAGGAGAAAGGAGTAGAGATAATAGAGGGGAATATGCATTTTCTACATAGTATACACAAGAATATGGATAATTTAGCAACAATGATTAACCAAGATTTTGGATTAGTGGATGAAGTGTCCAGTTGAACTAGTGACCTGGATGCACTATGGGCAATAAATGGTAAGAGGTACATATTGGAGAAGAATTGTATAGGATAGATGATTGAATATAGAAGATACAAGCCAATAATAAGGTACTATTAGCTATGTATGAAGATATCCAAGAAATGCAGGATAGGACTTAGGCCCATTTTTTGGAAGCAAATAAGCACTATAGTGTGTTCAACTTGGAGATTCTTAATAATGATTCTAGAAAAAAAATTATGCTTAGTGGAAATAGTGGTACAACAATTCTAAGAATCCTTTGAAGTAGTGTCCTCCAAGGATGATTTTTGACACATTCAAAGTTGATGAGACATTGCGGGAGTTATATTCCAAGCTGGAAGATTTTGTATAAGTGTGCCAAGAAGTTTGCAACTTTTATAGGGAAATGAGGGCCATGTACAAAGATTTAGACTATCTAGATCCTCAAGAAATCATTGTGACAATCGAAAAGTTCAAATAAGCCTATCTAGACATTATTTTGGTTTAGAATCAACAAGATCTAGATGTTGGAAATTAAGATTTTGGAATTCAAAAAATCTTGCCAATTTTGGTCTAGGGAACCTTGAAGGTGTGCAAATCTGCATTTTGAAGTTCTGGCCAAGTAAAGAATTTTGTCTCCAAAGGTGCATAAGTGTGAAACTTCCCAAGGTGCATAGGTGCAATGATTTTTAAACACTTTTGGTTGCACCGATAGTTAACAACTAATTGCTATAATTGAGCATTTTCATGTACTAGGAAGATAAGTTACTATTTTTTAAAGGCCATTAAGCTCTAGCTTGCACGCCAAGATGTATATTTTCTTTCTTCTTCTCTTTATTGTTTTTAGTCATGTGAAGGCTCATACACCCATCAATGGATAAAAACAAAGGTAAAGGCCTACTCAACACCATTTTACGATTCATTATATATATAATTTTCTTTATTTGATTAGTTTTAGCATACTCTTTGCATGATAAAAACCCTAGCTCCTCAATTCACATGAAGGAGAGGGTCACAATATATACAAGATTATAATATGTATTTAAGGTTGACATTTTATGTAATAAAGTTTGATATTGGTGCTCTCATTCTATGTGTAGTGATTCTTTCTAGGATGTGCATTCTCTTTGTGAATTAATACTTCATAAATAATGAAGGAGCTAATAGTCTTATTGTATTTGAATGTTCGTGCGATTTTAGTATTCTGGGAATTTATCATGAATAGTTATTTAATACCTCCATTGTGACTAATTAGAGAAGGGGATTTTCTTATGTGTGTTTTATAGAAATTTGTCTCATGTGTGCACACTTTCCATGGTTGTATGATTTGATGAGCTGTGAAAAATCATTTTAGAATCTTTCAAAGTTCCATTAATGATTGCATCAAGGAGATTACGAGGCATTGCTTTAATTTTTTTTGGTTTTCTACCATTTTCTTCAAAGATTTGATTCACAAACACATTGCCGTTGTGGCTTATATTCGTCTAGATTTCCCATTTTCAACAATTTTCTTATCTTCTTGTTACCCTATCTTTGTAATTTTATATTCATAGAAAAATGACTAAGTTAAAAATAATGTTAATTTAGGCTTGCATCCATCATCTTAAAATTTAGAAAATAACAAAATTATTGTTTTTGCTAAATATTTGCTAAGTGTCAAAAATTTACAGATTGGATTTCTATAAACTAGCAAAGGCTTCCTTGTTAAACACAAATATTTATCTTTATTTGAGCTACCTAGTTGGTTGAAAATTAGCTTCTCAAAACCTTGGAGTTGATATTTTATTGACTTTTGAAGAGAGATATTCTCATGAAATTTTTTCATTGTCATCGTGCAAACACGATACTCAATAGAAGTGACACTAGAAGCAAAGCCTAAAGCTAGTTTTAAACTTTGAGAAAGCTAGAAAATTTTGATCCATTATCCCCCTTTCAAAGAGTGTTGTAATCACCACCTAACCAACACAAGTTCTCGAAACTTGATCATTTTTGCAAAACTTGTGGTGATAAAGGGATCCCCAAAATTAATACTCCACTACCTTTCATATTTCCAAATTCCACTCCATGGTCCCCCATTTCTTCACAACCAACACTTCCCCCACAACAAAAAAAAAAAGCCATCTCCACCACCAATGGCTTTCTTTGCTAATTCTTAAGATTCACCTATGAGCTTACGAGGTCAACTCACTATCCTTCTTTAAAATCTAGATACATTATCCCCAAAGTATGTTTATGAAGAGACAAAGATGATGGAGGATCACATTAAAATTTTCAGAGAAATGTGCAACTGGAAGTAGATTCAGCATGAAGATGTGGTTGTTCATTTGTTCCCTTATACTTTAGAGAGACAACATTTAATTTTTATGTGAATTTTCCTCCAGCATGTATCACAAATCAAGACTATTTTGAAAAGACATTCTTGGATTAGTTCAAGACCTTTGTAAACCCAATGGTGGTGCACCAATAATTCCTTTCCATAAGGAGGGATCCTAATGAGACAATTTCAAGATTTAATCATTGTTTTTATATTCTATACAAAAAGATGGAGTCCCCTTATATAGTACCACTTAAGGATGAAAGAAAAATTTGTCTCAACTCTATGGTGTACCATCTTAAGATGGACACACTTTCCTTTTAAGACCTTTAAGCACCCTTTCCATAATGTATTCTTTGGACCATGGATGTACTTATGCTCAATCCCCTTTTCTCATATCTTCTTACACTTTCCACCTTATTTCTTTTGGTATGTGCAACTTCTTTTTGTGGTACTTTAGAACCCATCTTTAGGGCCAAGTCAAATTAGGTTGACCTATTCTTATTGGAAATATAAGAGGAGTAATAAGAGTGCAGGGGTGAATCAGTTACCACAAAAAAATTTCAAGTCCCTTATATGTCAATACAAACTTCTCACTAATCTAAATCCTTGCACTGCTCAGTTAGAACTAGATATCTATTGTAACTCGGTTAACAAAATAGTCTTAAGATATTAAAGTGTATTAACTTTTAGTAACTTAGTTGAAAAAACATAAAGAATTGAGAAAATAACATGAACACATGAGTCACCTAGATTTAATGTGGAAATCCAATTTAGGAAAACCACCAATGCAACTAGTTACAACTTTTCACTCTTCTAAAGTGAGCCTTGTTAGGAGCCAACCCTATTAAATGTTACAAAATACATGGTTAAGTGTGACCCTATTAGACAATATGAATCACCCTATTAGGAGTGGTCTTATTAGAGGTCTTCAGACACTTCAATCTAGAAATGTCACCTTGTTAGAAGATTTACAAAATGACTGTTAAGTCAACTCTGTTAAGAGATTTCTTTCACTGCTATAATTGTTAGAGAGTAACAATGATTGACCTAATTGATGAAGAAACTAACTTTGTAGATTTAGATTGTTGTTCTAGTTTATCCATTTGATCCTTCCTAATCAAAATATTCTTTGTAGTTCCTTGGATGTTCTATCTTCAATAAAATATCCTTCTTATTTCACATATTTCTCATACTTCTTATTCCACAATTCAATCCACAACTTAACCTTTCATATATATGAAGCACAATGTCAAGTCATCTTGAATACCCTTTCAAAAAAATATTTAACATCCACTGAGCTATCTTGTATTAACCATTTAATTAACAAAAGTATTTTGCTAATAGTTGGCTAACATTAAAATGAGTCACTTAGTTAATACTAAATTCCTTTGGTAACCAACTTAACTAGATTAATACTAACACTCTTCATTGACATCGGATATTTAGTTAAGACCATCAAAACTTAAAAAAGAGAATAAAATACTAGTGGAAATGGAAAAATAAGTAGACTAAGCTAAAACTAAAAACAACCAACAAGTTGAAACTAGAAAGAACAAAAAATACATCCAACCAAAAGCTAGAGACAAAAATGAAGCTAGGGGATCTCTCTAAGGACATGAACTACCCACTTCTCTACAATTTCAACATCACCAACAATATCTAGGATAAATTTATCTGCAAAAGTTTGACCTTTCTTCCTCACACTTGCCTTTGTCCATTTTTTAGGACCAATAATATCAATTCCATGCCCTAGATCCATGTAACTAGTACCTTGGTTTCCATCATTGTTATCCATTTAGGAAAATAAATCCATGGCCTATTGATTAAACACCTTCATCTTCTCTTCACTACATCTCAAACTATCCTTCAAGTTCTCCTCATGCAGCTTTAGATCCTTAGGACCCTATCCAAATTTCTTTTCCAAGTTCATCTTAATATTGTTGTAAGGGGTTTTAGGATCCCCTCAAAACATATTTTTACCTTAATCCAAAATAATACTAATCATAAATCTCTTTCTATATCCAATAATATTTAACAATCTCCCCCTTTGAAATTTATGGAAACATATGGTGCATAAAAAACTATCAATGCACAAAGTAATATTTATCTCTCCCCAAAAGTAAGCCAATCTTTTTCTATCTGACCTATTTTTCACATGATATCTCTCTCCCACCCTTTGAAATCAATACAAAAGGGTCAACATGCCCTTTTCATAGCTCAAAAAATGCTCAATCTGTCAACTTGCATAACTTCTTCCTATGAGGGGTAGCTCCTAAAAATTCAAGTCCAAGAGTATGGAAAATCAATTAGGATGAATGGACCATTTCCAATCTACATTAATAAATTCTTAAAAGGAGGGGCCTTCACCCAGAACATTCCTCTTAGATATTCAAAGACATCCATTGGTAAAGGATTTGAAAATATGATAGTTATTTGTTACTTAGAGTTTACATATTCTAGTTTTTCTTCCTTCTCATCCACTTTCTCTCTCAAGTAATAATATTTAATTGAAATTTGTTTATTACTTGTATGTAACACATGATTCTTTGAAATATTAATAGAACTTCAATTATCACAATGAATAGTACCCAGTTCATTGTAAGAACTCTAATATTCTTTAACATTTGCTTCATCCAAATAATTTGTATATAAGTAATAGAAACAAGAATATATTAATCTTTTGTAGTAGATTGTGAAGTGTAGTATTTCTTTTACTAAACCAAGAAACAAGTATTTTTACCAAAAAAGATCCTCTGCTGGTTCTCTTTTAGTCATCAATACTTCCATCCCAATTTGCACTATAGTAAACATGCAATGTAAAAACATTATCTTTGCCATACCAAAATCTATAGTTCATTGTTCATTTCAAATATCTTAATAATATTTTAATAGAAGCTATAGGTGATTCCTTTAGATTGACTTGATATCTAGTACTTGGCATGATGATTGTTAGAGTCAAAATTTTTAAGTCATCATACTGTTATTTTCATTGCTAGCAACAAGATGATATGAAACTCACAAATAAACCACATCATTAGAAGAATTGATCACATTGATATAATTGTGAAGTATGCAATGTACCCATGAACACATAATTGGTCACAATATTTTGTATGTAAAATAGTGTTTTTTGTGTTTTGGCATATGTATTACACCAGTGAAAATCAAGAGATGTGGTGGATGTGTGAATAATGAGAAAACCTCTTAATTTTCATTGTACATTAGGGAAAGAAAAAGAGGTAACATCAAGCATAACCTTTTAAGGGAGCCAAATTAGATTAGGACCACCCAAAGAGGATGTAATGGGTGCCAATGCTAAATTAAAGTCCTTCTCTATGATGTATACACAAAGCATCTCTTTTTCTAGGATGCTCTCTCTCTCTCTCTCTCTCTCTCTCTCTCTCTCTCTCTCTCTCTCTCTCTCTCTCTCTCTCTCTCTCTCTCTCTCTAATGTTGTGTAGTTAATTAATTCAATTGTGTGTTTGTGTAATGCAAGTAAATTAACCAATTGATTGCAAGTAATATAGAACAAATATGATAGCTAAGCACATGAAAATAAAAAATCTTAAAAAAAAAAAGGAAGTGCTATGAAAAGACAAATAAGGAATTAAACTCGCCTCAATGACTAATTCAAATCTAAAATTAACCACCAAATTATGAAAACATCTAGAATAAAATTGTTAGACCTTGAAATTGATATTTGCTAATCCTAATTAATTCAATTAAATGTTTGTGTAATGCAAGTAAATTAACCAATTGATTGCAAGTAATATAGAACAACTATGATAGATAAGCACACGAAAGGATCAAATCTAAAAAAATAAAGGAAGTGCTATGAAAAGAAAAATAAGGAATTAAACTCACCTCAACGAACAATTCAAATCTAAAATTAACTACCAAATTATGACAAAATATAGAATAGAATTGTAGGACCTTGAAATTGAGATTTTCTAATCCTAAACACATGGGATCCTTTAGTAAATGATGCAGTGAGAATCCAGATGTACCCCAAAATGAGGTGATCTAGAAACTAGCCAATAAACACATAGTGGAAAATGAACAAGAGGAACGAGATTTAGATCTAGGGAGACAAAATTTTGTATATTTGAATCAAGAAGTTTACATCCAACATGTTGACTACACAACCTTCCAAGTTACAACCATTACAAAGAAGAATACATCTTTAAAAGAAGATTAGATCTCCACATTCAAATGCAAACTTTTGCCCCCAAGCTACTCCACACTAAGACTCACACTACATCTCCATCATCAAATAATAATCCTTAGACTCTACCTAAGACCCCTTTAAATACATGCATGACCACAAGTCATCCTGTTACAAATTATCAACTAAATAAAACCTTACATTAAATGCATAACCAAGCCACAAGTCATCTCACAACAATATTAAATAAATATATGAAATTAAATATGTGCAAGATCAGCCCAAACTAGAACCATACATAGACAACTTGGTCAAAGAAGGACCAAGGAAAATATTGGAACTCGACAACCAAAGAGAACTCAACTATAACTAAAGAGAACTCGAAAACCATTACAAATTTGACAACCAAAGAGAACTTGGCAACAACTATGAACTTGACAACCAAAGAAAACTTGGTAACCAAAGAGAACTTGACAAGAACAAGAACTTGACATCACTATAACTCAATCAACACTACATACTTGGCTAATATTACATACTTGGCTAATACTACATACTCAGCTAACACTACGTACTTGGATAATACTACATACTTGACTAATATTGTGTACTCAGCTAACACTATGTACTCGGCTAAAACATGAACTTGGTCAAGTATTTCACATAGCCACCATAGCCACTCAATAGCTACTATAACTTGGCAAGCACTGTTACTTGATAACCACTAACTAAAAAGAGTAGGAAAGTTAAGAAACCAAGGATGCCCCTCCATCAGACTAACATAGTAAATAGAAAAGACCTCAGATGCTCTTGCATTAGTAAAGGTCAACCTAAAAGGTCTAGGTTGACTTAAGGTCTAGGTTAACTTTGGTTGAGGTAAAATTTGATCTTAACTTTCTCTCCACCAAAAAACCTAAAATTTGAAAGTTCAACAAAACTCAAAACCCTAGTTCTAAGACCTAGATTTATTTCTCTAAAAACTTGTAGATATACTCCTATACAAAAAGGTAATTTTTATTTATTTTATTTCTATAATAATTTTCCTAAGTCAATGAATGCAATTCCAAGATCTAGAAGTTCAAGAGATATCACAAGAGAGACAATAGATGATCAAATGAGAATCTCAATAATAATCAAATGAATACATTATAGATGTGCTTGTATATGAAGGAAAGCAAGATAAATAGGAGTCGTGCAAGTGACAAGCATAACAACTAAGCACAAGCACACCAAGGGTGGATTATGCTCCATTGTACATGAAATTAGGTGCAAAAATGAGAGCATAAGAATAAAAAGGTGTACTACACAAAGAGAGGTGTAAGACAACATGTGGTCAAAGAGAATGAAAACTCGTGTGTGTCTACATGAAAAATAATATTAAAAGGTGATCCCCAAGGTGTCTACATGATAATTAATATGAAAATACATTATCCTATGTAAACTTAAGTAAAGTTTAGTTAGTAAATACTTAATTACACCCCCCCTTAAGTGCAACTTAGGGGAATACATTAAAGCTTACAAAAGTGAAATGACAATACACAGATGGGTATCAACTAGTAGGCTATGTTAGGTACCCATGCATAAATGATAAGTGAAATCCCCACCCCTCCCCCAAAAAGAAGAAGAAGAAGAAGAAGAGACAGATAAGTATAATAAGATAAAATGACAGAGAAGAAGATCTCATGTGAGGAAAATACTCCCCCATAAGACAGAAGAGAGAATTCAAGTGACCCCCTTGATGAAATATCTCACACTCCTAAGAGATCTTACAAATGAAGATATTTGACCTTAGCAAAGGGTTTGGTAAAGATGTAAAAACCCTACTCTGTTGTACAAAAATACAATAGCTCAATTACCTTCTCCTATATCAGCTCTCTAATGTAATTATTGTCACAAAGGTTTGCACCCTTGCCTGAAGTCTTACCTAAAGGAAACCTTGTGAAATATGGAAATAATCTTCAGGTTGTGGGACTTGAACCATGAGATTGAGTCTTTGGAGAAGGTTGAATTCCTCACTATCAGGGCACACCTAAGTACTTCTTGAGAGGAAAAGGGAGAAGGAAATGCATGAAAATCAAATCAACTAATCTAACTTAGAGGGGGTGATACACCAAATAGTATGTTCAATCTTATCTCTACCTAAGATTGCATAGTTCATCAATATAAACCCAAAACATATAGATTCAATCCTTGCTTAAACTCAACAACCACATGAAGATTAGAAACCAATAGAATGATATAAGGAAGGAGCTTCACTCTATATCATTCAAAGGCCAAATAGATACAATCATGCAAGTTGAAGAATGGAAAAAATACATTAACAAAAGGCAAGATGATATTGCACAATATATTAATAAAGAAAGAGGTACAATAGATAATTACATTCATTCAAAGAAAAAGGAAATTGTAGTAGTAGAGCATGCAATACAACTACTATAGACTCAAAGAAAAGACTAACCCTTGGAAGGGTTGCAAAACTTTCTTTTATAGCTCAAGCATAATTGAGAAAACTTCTACTGAAAGCCAAAACTCAACTATGGCATGTTGATCTTAGATTGGTTTTGATGAGTGAGTGTCTATACACTTAAGTCATTTACTTAGTTCATGTTAAACAAGCAGTATATGCCAAGAACAACATGTATAAGATAGAACACATCGAGTCCACAATGATTGTTGAGTCACTCAAGTGCTGAGTAGACAGTGTATACTGAGTGATTTAGGAGTCGAGTAAGCAATGCATAATGAGTCATTTAGCTACTAAGTCATAGTATAGAAATCAATATATTCTAAGCATTAGAGACTTTAGATGCCAAGTAACATAGTTATGTCATAATTATTTGTATTGGCAAAAACTACTATGTAAATCATTTTTGAGCCAACTTATAGATTGAATTATGATATTTTGGTGATAAGGATGAATCTCAAGTTGGAATACCTATGCATCACATGCATCCAATAAGGTAAAGGGATGGTTTAAATGAAAAAATGGATGAATTATAGTTGTTGATTCATACCTAACCCTAAGTCACCTAGGTCTTCTTAAGGAAGACAAAACCCTAAACTTCATATGTGTGTGGAAGGAGCAAATAGATAATTTTGCATGTGCAAACAGAGTATTCATGGTGACTAAGGTACTGTGAATTGAAATTGCATTGGAAAATCAGTTGAAGGAGAATAGAGGAAGGAAATAGTGAGCAAAAAAGAGACATCTGATCAAGAAGGATCAAGAATACATCAGTTTAGAGGTGATCTATCATCAAGCAACAAAGTTCTAACTGCAATATCAATGCTAAAACATTCTAATAGGTGAATAAGTTAAATCTCTTAATAGAGTAGTCCTAATAGGTTGTATTGAAATCCTCTAACAAGGTGCTTAGTTTATCATGAGTTAAGTTGCTTTAACAAGACACACTTTTAACAGGGTAAGACCTAATAGTCTTTATCAGCCTTTAATAGGGTAGACCTTTCATAGGGTAGATCATGTCTCATGATCAAACATTGTAACCTTCATTAGATACACTTTATTACTGTAGTAGTGAAGATTTGCGGGTGTCATCCCCACCCCAATTTTACCTTCTCATTGGAGGGTTTCTAGGTAATCATATCTAGTGTGATATATGTGTGAATGCTTACTTGTTTACATGATTTAGATGTACATACTTTACATGGTATTTTAGTTTACTTATTAAATGTATGAGATGGATGTGTGGTGAATTTTTTATGAGTCAAAATTTAAACTACTAATTCATGCCCCCTCCCCCCCTCAAAAGTTTACCTTTCCTATTGTAATTCCAACAATTGGTATTAGAGCCTAGTTCTCTAAAAGAGAAGCTTTATAGCTTTGAGGAAAGATCTTGAAAAAGGAAGTCTACAAGTTGGGAAAGATCATTGAGAATTAGGGAATTGAAATACAATTCATTCTACATCAACTGAATGAAGCAAGAGAAGACTTAAAGAAATCTTTAAAGAGAAGGAAGGAAATTACTATTGAGAGAATGACACACAATATAGAGAGATGAACACTACTAAGCTGTTTTCTAATGGAGACTCCAATGAATTTGATGTAGTAGTTGCAAATCTAATAGAAAAGAATAGAACCCAAGTTGAAGAAATTAGAAATCTCAAGTTAGAGAAAAAATCACAGGCCATACTACTATGTGAGGTGACTAAACATAAAAAGAAAGCTATGTAAGACAAAGCCATGATTGAAAATGACAAAAGAGTTTTGACCAACAGAATAGAAGGCAAATCATTGGAGCTAACTAGGATTGCTAACATGCAATTTCATACTTTGAGTCAAATGATGAATGCTAACTATGAATTGAATGTCAAGGACATTGACATAACAACATTGAAGTTGCAAAATAAGCAATTGAATAATGACCTAAAAAGAGAAAAGGATTTTGCTGGAAGTTTCAGTAAACCAAGTGAAGCCATCAAATACTTTGAGCAATTAATGAGATCCGCTAGACCTAATAATGATACATTTGGATTGGGATACATAAGTACTTAAGAAGGAAAGCTATCCAAAAGTGATGAAGAAAAGAGTAACAAAGGTAAGAATTAGTAAACCTACTTGTCATAATTGTGGTAAGAAAGGACACATTGTAAAGGTATGTAGAAGCAAGACTGTAAATCAGAGTGTTAAGCAAAAGAGCATGGGTCACTATCATAAGTACAACAAACAAGGTCATCAAGCACATGAATGCAAAACTAAGACCATGCACACTCAAAGATTTGAAAGATATTGTTATAACTATCAAAAGTATGGACACAGAGCCTTTGAGTGTAGATCCAAACCCACGTGGTTATCAAACAAGAAAATAAAGATAAAGAACAATGACAACTCTTATAATTGGGATTATAATGCAAGGTATATTTATTATTATTTTCAAGAGTATGGAAATGTTCCTGAGAATTATATTAGAATACACTTCAGAAGTGACTACAAAAGGTGGTTGAGTCAATCGACATGTTTTAGTTGTTTGAAGATTGGTCACATTAGTCGATATTATCAAACAAGGTCAAAGGCACCAAGTTGTGAGTTCAATAAAGATAAAGTCAAGGTAGATATTGTAAATGTCAAAAGTGAAATGAACAAGAAATGGAAGAAAAAGGAGGATTGTAGCACATCAAGTGGAGAATGGATCACTTCACCCAATGGATTAGGTGAATAGACCTCATCAAACTAAGCAATCAAAAGGTATGTGGGACTAATATTCAAAGGTTATATCATACATCAGTTCCAAAGAATTTAGTTCTAAAAAGATTACATAAGAATGAAAAAAAAGCAATGTGTTATTAGGAATCAAATTAAAATCTTTAAGTTTTTCATGTTATTGCCAAGCATGAAAAGTTTCCTATGATTGCCAAGTGAAATGCTAGAGGGTGTCGAGCTAACAGTCTGGCTAGCTGTTGCTGAGCTTGTAATGGTTTTTGAATGACTAGTGGATGCTAAGTGAGCCAAAAATTGGTTGATGCCAAGCTTATAGCTATGTAATAACTCAGTAATTATTTTACTATACTTCAAAGGGGTATTTGATTGATTTCTATTCATTCAACATCATTTGAAATCGAAAGAGAGAAAAAAGAGCTAGAGTTGATCTTAAAATTCCATCCAAAGAGATTGTAGGAGATTTGAATAGTTATTCAACATCATCTCATCAAATTTTGCAAGTTATTTATTATGTGCACTATTTCTAATTTAGTAAACCCTAGTTTTGTAAAATGGCATCTAGTTCTTCAAATACAAAAGGTGTAGAGGAAAAAGAGGTTTTGAATGTTTAGTTGGTTAGCAATGAAGTAAAACAACCTATTTCAAAGCCATACTAGACATAGCATACAAACAAGATCCCTTCGATGCATTATCTATGATATTGCCAAAATTTTTAATGATTCAAGATGTCAAAAGTGTTACAATTGTAAGATTGGTAGTATTGGTGACATGGAAATAAGAGAAGCATATGGAAAACTTTGTGAAAATGGTGTGTTAATGGAAGAGTTTAAGATTGTAGAAAAGAAAGGGTTAACTCGTGCCCTAGATTTCCCTAACATTTTCAAAACTGAATGGATTAGGATTCATGATAGTTCATTGTGGTTAGATAATGGGCCAATCAAAATTACAAAGAGAATAATCCATAGGGTAATAGGGTATCCAACCCTATATTGGCCAAAGACCATGAGGAGTGAATCCAAATAAGTTATTGAGAAGAACACATGGGTTGTGTGGAATAAGAGAGGAATGACCATAGACACCATTACAAATCCTTTGATAGATTTTTTAGTAAAGGTAATTGCACATAAGTTTTACTAATCAAGTAGATTGAATAGTGTACCCTATATTGTAGTAGATGTGGGTTACAAGATTGTGAAGAAGGTTCATACATACAATCTTGCCAAGCTGTAGCTACAATAATTGATTGAAAACCTAGGAGCAATAAGGAAAATAAAGAGAGCTCAATGTAAATTTGGATCTATTTTGATATGTAGCTTTTTTTATATTCAAAACAAATTTCCTACATTTGGCACTATGGTATGGAAGACAAATAGGTTTGTTGAAACTCAAATAGGAAAATTCATTGAACAATTAGGTGAAAATTTTGAGTCAGTAATGACCAGTTACTTTGAGGACTTCAAGCAATCTATGAAGAAGAGATTGAGAATTCTAGTATCATTAGTGGAAAAACATTATGGTGATGTTTGTTTTCTAGTTGATGCTGATTATACATTTGTTCAAGCAACAACTCCAAAAGTAAGATGGCTAAGGCCATTAGGCTATGAAATTAATGTAGATGAGGTCTCTACAACAATAACAACATTACTTGCAGAAGAAATAGACAAATATGCCAAAGCATTTGGTAATTATGAGATGACCAAATCTAAGATTACAATGGAACTAAAGACTACCTCTATCATCAAGAAGAAGGAGAAATTAGTAAATACATTGAAAGAAAAATTTAGTGAAGGTGTTGAGCAAGAAGAGGATGAAGAGGAAGAAGACACTTAGATTCAAGCCCCACTTGCATTGAAAAAAGGAAAGGGTGAAGATCAACAAGAGGATGAAACATAAATTGCAAAAGGTGTCAAGGAAGAAGAAGTCAAGGAAGCACCTATTCCTATTGATAAGAAGAAGAGAAAGGCTAAGGCACAAGCTGTAAGAAGAACTAAAAAGATTTTTAAACCAAGCTAACTGAAACCTAGTGCACCTACCATAAGGGCTAGTGCACGTGTCACTACACAAAAGGCTAGAGAGAAAGCCAAACCTATAGAGTAGGAAGGAGGAGCACATAAAATACCAAGGAGAAAATACATTGTTTAAGCTAAATCTAATGAGGAAATAACTAAATCTGATGATAATAGAAAATTCCAAGTGGTGAGTCATAATCCATCTTCAAATCTAGACAACCTATGTGAGAATGTTAGAAATAATGCTAATTTATCAAGATTTTCTCACATTGATTTTGAAAATTTTGGAAAAGTTGAAAAGAATCAAGTGGAGGAGGAAATATATGCCATGATGTCTACTTTCAATTGCCAACTCCATACCTAAAAGCCTATATGAAAGAGTTCAACAAAAATGACACTTTTGTTTGGATACTGAAATGAAAATAAGAGAAATTGCACTCACTCAAGTTATGCTTGAACTTAGCAAAGCACAAATGGCTAAAGCCATAAAGAAATATGTTTTTAGATTTTTCCCTAAATATAGAGCCTTTAACATATTACAAAATAACATAGAAGATGTTGTAAAGAAGACTAGATAGATGTGGAAAGTTACATATGGGTTAGCTACGATCAAAGCATGAGAACAAGAGCCTATTGAGGTTAAAGATGAAGAAGAAGATGAAAATAATGAAGGAAAAATTGAGGGAGGTACTAAAATGACTATAGATGATTAGGAAACAACTCAGAAAGAGTAGCGACAATAATAGAGTGTACAAAATACACAATTACCAAATGTCAGCTCTCAACAAATAACAATTATGAGTACTAAAACTATCATAGTAAGGGATGTTTCTGATCTCACTACTTAGAACATCAATCCCTTAATAGAGGAAGACTTGAAAGAGATACTTGATCAATCTACACTACAGGCTAAATTGTGTGACAACCCTGTATTGGTGAGTGTAGATGAAGTTTAGAAATCAATAACTGACACTATAAGGGAGGAGGTGAAAACACAAGAACCACCTACCATCACCCCTCAAGTTACTAGTGTACAACCTTTAGATAAAGTACTAGAAGTTACATCAACAAAGGTTGATACAATTGGAGAGGATAAAGTGGAAACTCAAGTCATTACTGAAGCAAAGAGTCAAATAGATCAGATAGATTCATCTGCACATCCAACACAAGTTCAAGGTGCAATTCAAGGTAATGTGCTAGAAAAGAAAAATCCTAAAGAGACTGAGTTGACACCAAAGCTGAAGGAGCTAGTAGTAATTCAAGCACTAGTAACTTTACTAGAATTTAGCACTCCTTCTAGTCACACTCTTTAGAGGCCGAGAATAGATGCAACACCTTTTCTATTCTCAGTGCCAAGTCCAAGTTCATCAAAGGTAGAAGAGGTAATAACATATGGAGATGTAAGCCTAGATGGAGAAATTGTCTTGCCAAAATATGATTTCGACACAATGATGATAGAGCAGATGGGTATACTTCAAGAAGCCCTAGCTAGAAAGAAACATCAAGAAATACTTAGAAAGGAGCATTGGTAGAAGCAAGATTTGCTTGATATTAAAGACATTTCCTAGATGCAATTAGTCTACCTACTCTAGATGAAACCAAGCCACTTATTGAATAATTGACAAATATAGTGGAAAAGGCAAGTGATGCAAACCTTTATACTAATGCAAAATTGTTAGAGTGGTCTGAAAATAAATTTCAAAGTAAAGTAAATGAGAAAATATTCAATGATATAGCACTTACATGAGTTGCATTGGAAACTAAGATAGAAAGTGGGAAGAAGGCACTTGAGAACATTTTCTTTCTATACACCAAACTGTGTAATCCTACACTCTTCACACAAGAGACAAGGAGTCACATTTTGAGCTTGGAAAGTCAAATTTCATTAGGTGCAAAATTGCTCATGACTCCAACTTAAAGTGAGAAGCATTTTAGGACTTTATTGCAAACCCAGAGTTAGTTAGCAACATTATCTGTAGATGAAGCCAACATAAGGGCCAAATTGATAAGTATCCAAACAACATTAGCTCCTCACATGGATATTTTGCACAAGGAGTTAGGCTATGCAAAAACTCTTATGAAGAAAGACCCCAATCTTTCTACATTAGATGGCCTAGTTCACCTTGCTACTGAGTTGGCCATCCAAATTAAGTCTTTAGATGTAGCTTGTAACAATTGGGATGCCACTCTTAAAATTATTCTTGAGGTCCACAAATCTTTCTTGGAAAAACATACTATCAGTGTATAACCCATTGACATTTGTGTCAAAAAGAGGGATAAAGAGAGCTAAAAATAGAGCTAACTAGTGGAGGAGAAAGTTAGCTTAAGAAAAAGGAGAGAAAGAGAGCCAAGCTAAGGAAGAGTAAGAGCATGGGGGAGCAAGAAAAGAACAACAAGCACAGAAAAAAAGCAAGTAAAATAGTATCAGTTGAGGCACATCTACTCAAAAAGAGTAAAATTTTGAGTCCGAAACCAGATCTAACAACTTAGGGAAAGTTATAAGATTTTGAGGTATAAGTTGTTGCATAAATTTGATATTTTGAAATTTTGTAAAGAAGCTGAATAAGAGATAAGTTATGCTCGTAAGAATAGTAATATTAAGGCATGATCAAGTATTTTTGACACTCATGTCAAAGAGGGAGATTGTTGATCTCAGATTGGTTTTGATTAGTGAGTGTCTATACACTTAGGTCAATTACTTAGTTCATGCTAAACAAGTAGTATATGCCAAGCACAAAATATATGAGATAGAGCATGCCAAGTCCACAATGAGTGTCAAGTCACTCATGTGTTGAGCATATAATGTATGCCTAGTGATTTAGGAGCCGAGTAAGCTGTGCATGCCAAGTCATTCATAAGCTGAGTCATAGTATAGAAATTAGTATATGCCAAGCATTAAAGACTTTAGATGTTGAGTAACAGAGTTTTATCATAGTTGTTTGTATTGGCACAAAATACTATGTAAACCATTTTTGAGCTGACTTACAAATTGAATTACGATATTTTGGTGATAATGACAAATCTCAAGTTGAATCCCTATGCATTACATGCATCCAATCAGGTAAAGGGATGGTTTAAGTGACAAAATGGATGAATTAGATTCATACCTAACCCTAAGTTACCTAGGTATTCTTAAAGAAGAAAAAACCCTAAACTTTATATGTGTGTGGAAGGTTTGAAGAGAGAAGTTTTCATGAACAAACAAAGTATTCATGGTGACTAAGGTATTGTGAATTGAAATTGCATTGTAGAATTAGTTAAAGGAGAACAAAAGAAGGAAATAGTGAGCAATAGAGAAACACTTGATCAAGAAGGATCAAGAATACATTAGTTTAGAGGTGATCTATCATCAAGAAACAAAGTGCTAATTACAAGATCAATGGTGAGACATTCTAATAGGTGAATCAGTTAAATCTCTTAAGAAAGTAGCCCTAACAAGATGTATTGAAATCCTCTAACAAGGTGCTTACTTTATTGTGCTCGTTAAAGTCCTTTAACAAGGCACACTTTTAATAGGGTGTTGAAATCCTTTAACAGGGTAAGACCTAACAGTCTTTGTAACCCTTTAATAGGGCAGACCTTTCATAGAGTAGATCGTTTCTCATGATCAAACATTGAAACCTTCATTGGATACATTTTATTACTGTAGTAGTGCAGATTTGTGGGTGTCATCCCCACCTTAGTTTTACGTTCTCATTGGAGGGTTTCTAGGTAATCATATCTAATGTCATATATGTGTGAATGCTTACTTGTTTACATGATTTAGATGTACATGCTTTACATGACATTTTAGTTTACTTATTAAATGTATGAGATGGATCTGTGGTGAATGTTTTATGAGTCAAAGTTTAAACTATTGATTCACCCCCCACCTCTTAGAAGTTTACCTTTCCTATTGTAATTCCAATACTACATTCAAGTTCGTAGAGAAAAATCACTGCTAATCCCAAAAAGATTTGATTAGGGTACACTTCCATATCCAAGAAATTTGATGTTGGGTGAAAATCAAGCCTTGAAGAGATAGAAATGATGGCTACAACTACTTTGATTGGGTAGATGGATAACCATGGAAGTAGAAGGATGAAATCTACATTTATCAGGCATGGAGAACACCCAAAATAGTAGTTACAAGTGATCAAGGACATGTTTGCCATTAAAGGAGTTGCTTGATATTGTTACAAGATGAAAAATCAACTATGTCATCAATAGCTCAATTACCTTCTCCTATATCAGCTCTCTAATGTAATTATTGTCACAAAAGTTTGCACCCTTGCTTGAAGTTTAACCTAAAGGAAACCTTATGAAACATGGAAATAATCTCCAAGTTGTGGGACTTGAACCATAAGATTGAGTCTCTAGAGAAGGTTGGATTCCTCGCTATCAAGGTGCACCTAAATAATTCTTGAGAGGAAAAGGGAAAATAAAATGCACGAAAAAGAAACTACCTAATATAATCTAGAGAGGGTGACACAACAAATAGTATGTTCAATCTTATCTCTACCTAAGAGTGCACAGTTCACCAATATAAGCCCAACATACATAGATTCAATCCTTTCTTAAACTCTACAACAAAATGAAGATTAGAAACCAATAAAATGATATAAGGAAGGAGCTTCGTTCTATATCATTCAAAAGATAAATAGATACAACCATGCAAGTTGAAGAATGGAAACAATACATTAACAAAAGGCAAGATGATATTGCACAATATATTAATGAAGAAAGAGGTACAACAAAGAATTACATTCATTCAAAGGCAAAATGAAATTCTAGTAGTAGAGCATGCAATACAATTGCTATAGAGTTAGAGAAAAGACTGACCCTTGGAAGGGTTACAAAACTTGCTTTTATAGCTCAAGCATAATTGAGAAAACTTCTACTGAAAGCCAAAACTCAACTATTGCATTCAAGTTTGCAAAGAACAATCACTGCCAATCCCAAAAAGATTTGATCAGGGTACACTTCCATATGTAGGAAACTTGATCTTGGGTGCAAATCAAGCCTTGAATCTAGACAAAAATAATGGCTACAACTACTGTAATTGGGTAGATGGATAACCATGGTAGTAGAAGGATGAAATTTGCATTTATCAGGCATGAAGAACACACAAAATAGTAGTTGCAAGAGATCAAGGATCTATTCACCATTAAAGGAGCTTCTTGATAATGTTATAAGATTCCAAATAAGGTTTTTCAATAGTTCAACCAAATTCAACCATCTACCTTCACCATGTGGCCCAATATCCTTTAAGCATTCTGCCACCTTGCCTAACTTTCTATCTTTACATTGACCTACTGGTTGTCTCTATTTGTGACTTCATAATTTATTTTCTTATTTAACTATTTGGTCTTGCAAAACCATGATTGCCAAATCTTTTGTATTTATTGTTGCTTCATAGTCTAAAAATTCTTTAGCTCATAGATTGCTGTGACCTTGTGATTATAATAAAATGAACTACCTCGCACCCTTATCATGGTTTGAACTTAACAACCCTTTGATCATGTAAAGCTACGATACAATCATTCTTGCCTTTGTCACTCCATTAGAACTTCCAAACATGAAACTCCCTAACTCCATGCAATGTTGCAATTACTATCGTAATGACTACCATCTCTAATTTTGCATCTTCACACCAAAAACTATAATTGTGGGAGAAACCTTGCAAAGCTTCACCTAACATTTAACTACTCATCATTTCCTTGTTTGCAACTTTGAATTTTGAGCTCTTGACTCATGATTTAACCTTGTGAGAGTGCAAAATAGGGGAAATGTCACTTCACTTCCTAAACCTAGTTTTTCCTTGACTTAGGTGTGATGGTACTAAAACAATTTGCCTGATTGTATGGCACTTTTCATGGCTTTGCAACCTGAGAACATTTATCTATTTTACCACCTACAAGGTTGCAAAAACTAAACTCAACTATACATCACCCCATTATAGTCCTAAAAATTAATTATATCTTTAACCCTACGAATGAGTGAACAAAGAGAATTGCATCACCACAACCATGACCTTAGGTTAACCTTGATTGTAGTTGAAGATGCAAAGACCATCAAACTTGACTACTTCCTTGAATTGTAATACCACAACTTAAAATTATTTAAGCTTGAGACTATCTACAATGATGTGATGAAGTATCTAATAAATTGGGGTCCTTTGAGACATGTGTCCACTACTTAGATTCTCACTTCAACTATATCACATAACTTTGAAAAGTGGGGAAGCGACAAGCATTGATCTGGCAAGTCTGACGGTGGAAAATAATAACTACTGATATATTGATTCTCACAACTCACAAGCAAAGTTTGTAACCATAGGTGAACCTTTGTGATAATGTGCCTAACTGCTTTTTCTCCCTAATGACCTAAAATTGGATGTCATCCCAAATAGCTATGAAGCTGTACTAACGATAATTTTAACTGTATCAAACTTTCACAACTTATTTGACTATTAAGTCTCAAATGGCTATGATAGAGCATGTTGGAGTTCTTTCTAGTAAGGAACATGTTAAGTAGATTTAAACCTAATACCAGAAAACAAAGATAGGGACAAGCCTAAGGATGAGCTAAATCCTATATTTAGAAAGGCTAAATCTTGGTTTTGGGCCAACATTAATAGAGTCATCAGGACTCACTTCACTTTAGGCTCTATAGGGCCAAGGTGGGTAAAACTTAGGAATTGATCTTATTAACTTGATACTTTACTCTGCAAGATTATCCCCTATAGCAAAAATGGTCAATATTCTTCTATGATTTGTAGATAAACTTCCTGATTACAGTAGCTAATTACAACTAAGAAGTAGATGCAAATAAGTAATGACCAACACTTTTAGTTCTTTAATACATAAAAAGGTAAATTGAGATTTGATTAAATATTTTGATCTTAGCATAACCCAGGTATGCAACAACAGAGAACATGCAAGCTCTAAGCTAACTAGTCCCTTATCCATTGGGCATCAACTAAACTTTAACATGCACATGGACACTTGAGGTATACTCATATATCTAGAAATTGATCTATCTATCTAACTTGTAAATAGACATCTATCTTCATAAAACTCTCATACTTATTATAAAATCCTCCTGGTGAAAATTGCAACCTTGTCAATGTAAACAAGTGTTTACTTGGCCCTTTGTTCCAATAAATTTTTTATCTAGACATACAACCATAAGGGATTACAATTGAGTTTAAGCTCTTCCTTCTTAAACACAAAATATTGCAAATGACAAGGGAAGGAGATGAGAATTAGAATGATACTAAGAAAAATGACACTCTTGTATTAATCTCATTGAAACCAATACATCATATGTATGTCAAAACTCAGAAAATACAAAATGAATGACTGTATAGTATAAAATTCTTTAGAAGAAATACACTATTGTTATTCATAATAGAGGAAAATACTAAGAAGAAATGGTATCACAACTCTAAAACTGGAGCCAACTTTGTGGTCTTACTAGTCATAAAAATTGGAAGCCCTATTAAGAGTAGAGAAGAAAGATATATAGAAGAGAAGATATTTTAGGATCTAGAATATGAAATTGACATGTGTTCCACTGAAAATGTCTTTATTCTGATGTTTTTGAAATTGATCTTCCTTCATCTACCTACAATTAAAACCATAAATGATGCAACAAAATATCTAATATATTTCTCAAAACAATTAGCAAAATATCCTCTAAAGAAATATCAGATATACATCATAGAATATGCTAGAGCTTCAAATCTAATTTTGGCTTGTCACTTTTGCTTTTTCCATGAAATTCAACTGTACTATCGAAAAAGTCTTCATTATTTCCAACTACCTTTAAAACTATTAAATTATCCCTCATAACTATCAATGAAATCAAATCTGATGCAAATCTAATCAAAATTTGATATTATCCCAAACTAAAAACATCAAATCAACATTCGTACTAAGGAGTCCTCAGAAATACAAAACCTCATATGGCTACTTCTGGTGAATACATGTGCATAAACCAACTAAAGAAATGGAAAAGTCATCTCTTCCTAGTTCCAATGGTATATTATAGTGTACATTTTGGATAAAAATCATGCCCCTAAGGTTGATTCAAAATTCTAGCTCCCAGGCTATGAATAGTCATTAAAATGAAAAATTTAAATGATCATATAGTTAAAACTATATATAATCATTAAAATAATTCAAATCTCTCAACTATGAAAAATTTGTGCATTCAGAATCCCTAAATTTTATTTTTTAACTCCTTTCCATTTCTTTCCAATCTAATGACGCCAAGTGTTAGATTACCATTCATCTAGAAATATTTAAAACATTTAAAATTTACAATCTTATCATATTATCTTAGCCTTAATACTTTCTCTCTTGGATCACATGATGAGCACATTAGTCATAACATCTTCTACCATATTTCTTACCTATACGACAATGTGATTGCATTAGTTTTAACTAAATTAATTTTAAATTTTTTTTGTCGTAGCATCTTACATCCTAATTTTGACCCCTTTGATCCTATGATGGTTGTAGCATCGTAGGCTTCCATTTTCCATGTCCCAATATCATGATCCTCATGAGATTGTAAGCCTTTATCCCAGCTCTTCCAACCATACGATGGGCACTTAGAGAATGCCACGTGGCACCTTGTAAATCATATGCATTTGGTCAATATACAACCTTGGTTGCCTCTAGCTAGCTAGGTGGGCCCATTCACGAGCTTCGACGATGTCCATAAGCATGGACTACTTAAGTTACTTGCCAATTGTGTACCTATGTTTATAAATTAAAATGTTTTCCACCACTTGCCCAATGTGGGACAAACCAAATGTGAAAATTGCTTGCATTGATAGTGACCTTGCATTGATGCTCCTCTATTTGAAACTATCCACAGTTGTGTTCTCTATTTTCTTAGTGTTTTCCTTTTTATATTCAATAGTAGTCCTAGATTGTATGAATTCTTAGTGCAAAGTATCTAGCTCTGCCCTTAACATAGGAACCTACTGCACATTAGCTTGTGTTCTTGCCAATTCCTATTGCAAGGTGTGAACTTGAACTAAAAGAACTTGTTGGGAAACACTCAGCTTTTGAACATCAGAACATAATTGCATAACTTCAACTCTCAAAGGCTCAACTACACACAGGTCTATTTCCATTTTCAAACACATAGGTCTATTTCCATTTTCAAACACATAAAAAATAATTTCATAGCTTCAAAGTTTTGTTAGTTTTAACAATTCCCACTATCTAATTTAGATTATGTTTTCATCCTGAGCAAAAACAAACTCTTGGCACAACCCAACCTATGTTGCTGCAAGCTTTGTATTCTCTACAACCAACCTTTGGATTTCTGCATGCTATAATTCAAGCTCCTCTTCCTTCAATGATTTCAACTTCATTTCAAGGTGTTAAAGCTGGAGGTACTTATGAGCACACCCAAAGAAAAGGAGGCATCAAAAGATGCCTTGCCAGAGACTTCAACTTGGTCTAGATTGGGGAGCATGAGGATCTTTGAAAAAAGTTTTTAAAAAGTTTATAAACCAAAGGGAAATGCCAATTTTTTTGCATTAAGACAACTTAGATCTAGTCTAAAAGCTTCTACAAGCTTCGTATTCTCTACAACAAACCTTTGGATTTCTGCATGTTGTAATTCAAGCTCCTCTTCCTTCAATGATTTCCACTTCATTTCAAGGTGTTAAAGCTGGAGGTACTTATGAACACACCAAAAGAAAAGGAGGCATCAAAAGATGCCTTGCCAGAGACCTCAACTTGGTCTAGACTGGGAAGCATGAGGATCTTTGAAAAAAGTTATTAATAAGTTTATAAACCAAAGGGAAATGCCAATTTTTTTGCATTAAGACAACTTAGATCTAGTCTAAAAGCTCTATAAGAAATGCCTACCATCGATGCAGGGGAAACTTCAAAAGTTTATATGATTGAAGAGGTGGGCTTAAGATTCCATTCCAACATCAACAACTGCTCAATCCCAAAATGTCATTGTATTCTTGATCATGACCCCAAATTTACATCATCTTCCACTCTTAAAAAACTAGTCTTGATTTTAGAATTTGAAAACTCCTTGGTGGAAAATAACTTATCAAATCCATTTCATTTTTGTCTAAATGATGCCCTTGAACAACATTTTACTCTCATATAATTGGAGTAATGATGCTCAAAACTTGAGGTAAACAACTTCTTTAGGTAGATACACATGTGTTTACAAACAAACCCTTTGGTCTTAGAAACACTATTATCATAGTGATTAAAAATTATTATGACATTCCTTGAAACAACTTGAAACACTAACTTCTTATCAATTCATTGAAGTCAGTCGTACCCCCAAAGTGGGTCTGGCTAATTGTTTTTTTAACTTGAAACAATTGACCTCCCAAAATGATCGAATGAACCTTTGGAATTGATTGAAATTAAAATTTACTACTGATTGATCATTAAAACTCATTTTATCCCTTATCTACAAATTGTGACCTGTTGATAGGAAGACATAAAAACTAGCTTTAAAAACTAACCCAAATAGATAACTGGGCTTTGGAAGCTGACATGTGGATACTTTTTTCCACATCCTAGCACCTTGCCAAATCTTGTGACATGACAACCTCTCAGTCAAAAGATATTGACATTCAAAGTTGCCTATAGATAAACTTGTCAAAAAACCATAAAAGTGTTTGGTTTTAGCTTTGCAAACTAGGAAAATAGATGCTAGACAACTTAGATACCAGAGAATTAGTTCATTGAAATGAGGAGAATATAATTTAGTGATTTGTGATCATAATTAATAACATGATGCATTTGGCAAGCATGCAAAGTTAGGTACTTAGAATTGCAGAATAGTGAACATCAACAAAATAAAGGTTTTTGCAAATGGAATGGGCCTGGGAAAGTATGTAGATGGATTCATCAAGCTTTAAAAACTAGAAAAATTGAAGTATTTTTGGAGTAAAATGCAATGGTACAAACCATTTGATCCAAGTAATCATGGATTTAACTTTATAACATCTCAAATAGGGGTATTGACCATTCTGCATTTTATGACACTAATGAAAATTACAAATTGCATGCAAAATTGCATTTGAAAACTAATCAAATAGATTTTGCATAAGCTGAAATCCAAAGTGTAGCAACTATGAAACCTCTAGAATGCAATGCAAAAAGAATATTCTCTGTAGGGTCAATGAGGTCAAAGGTATAATTGGTCAAATAGGGCCTCCTAGATTTTTGGGCAATTTGCATCAGCATGATAGAGATAAGTAACCAACTTTGAGGGATTCAAAACATATTAAAATGACTCTAAATTTGAAACATAGGTTCACTGATATGCATAATAAACAATCCCAAAGTGGCGAGTCATGAAACATTATCAGATGAGAGATATTCAAATGCAAACTAGGTCTGCTACCATTGTTTGACACTTAGGCAAAAATGTAGAATTGAACACTACTAAAAATGAAACTTCACAAAATGACTTGGAATGTTAGTTTAACATTATAGAAAAAATACATATTGTGAATGAAAGGTTTTAGAAACATAAAACACCTCTTAGGTCTTAATACGACAGTGTCATGTCCCGCCCCGACCATCATAGCACTATTGACATTTTGTTTCTTTTGGACTTTGATAGTTAGACTCTAGATGACACATTATTACCCACTATGGACATTCATATTTTGATCCTTAGACTATTTGATTTCATTTTATATTATTGGGACATTGATACCTATATCATTAGGCTATATGATGATTCCTTATGATGTTACTAGGACACTAATATTCTAAGTAGTTTTTATGATGTTATTCAGATATGCTTACTTACCTTCTTGATGATCCATATGTCATGATTAAAGCTTATGTTATACTCAAGTGAATGTTTGATTTTTGAATTGTGGTCTCCATATGGTGCTAGATTATCATGTCTTAGCATATTTAGAGTAACATTAAGAATTCATGTATCATTTGAATAAACTAGAATTGTATACTTATATTATATTTGATGCATTGCTTAAGGTAGATTAATTCCATAATTTTCTGTAAGAATAAATGATCATAATGTTTTACTATCTAGATTAGAAAATTGCTACAAATGTGAAGTGTGTAATGTGATATGAATGAAAATACATATTTCATATTAGTTATGTTATTCATTGATGATAGAATCTATGTGATTTATATTTACATTATCATTTTATCACCTTATTCTTGGACTACTGATATTTGCAATAAGTGTGCAGGAAAGAAGCCCATGGATTTATGGAGAACCTTGCTAGGTATTTGGAAAAACCAAGGTTAACCCTAAGAAAGGTTTAACCTTTTTACCCTTGTATTTTATTTGTAAAACCAATTTGTGTGTATTATTGTGATTCTATAAAAGTAAATTTGTTTTTTCTTGATGGCTTTCCAAGTGTGTTGTGTGTATTGTGGTGTCAATTGACACATGTTCTCCTTTGTAGCATGCTTAGTGGGATGGTAGGTGGTTGAGTGAACCAAGGAGTGGTTTGGTAGGATTTCTTTTCCCTAGGTGTATTTATGGATCCAAGAGGGATTCTTTCCATGCTAGGTCGAATGCACACCTTTTGTGAATTTCTAGGAGGTTTACACCATCCCTAGGGGTAGTTTGAGGTCTTATTTTAAAGCCCATATGATATACCTAGGGGGTAGGGGCATTTTTAAGTATTATAAGCTTCCCTGGGCATTGAAAAGAGCACCCAAAAATTGTGGATTCCCAAGTTGGCCGAATTTGGAAACTTAAGCATCAAAAGAAAACATTCTTTAGGGAGAGTTCTTGGGGGGGAGAATTTTTGGATAGATCTGGAAAAAGAATCTAAGTGGGGTAAATTTTGGAAAAGAAAAAAAAACAAGGAGAAGAAGATAGCTTAGGAGGAGGATTGCTGGTAAAAAAAAGAGAGGGAGCTCAAATTTGCTTGGAAACCAGGTTGGTAACCTTGTGTACCCTTGCTATGAAAGTTTGTTGTTAAGTAGATTATTTTTATTGTGTTATGCATGTGAGTTTTCTGTAATGTAGTTGTAATATGGTGTGTTGTAATGTTGTGTTGTGTAAGGTTGAGGGATCATGTTTTAGTTTTGGTGTATGTGTGTATTGTGATTTACATTGTGTTGTGAATTCATATGTTCTTGTTACAGTTTTCTGTTTTGGGTTTGACAAGGTGAGTCTCATCTCTTGGGAGGGAAATAGAGCCTTGTGAGGGTAAGGGGTGCATAGGGAACGTGTTGGGTGAGAGTCTCTCCTAGAGTAGGAGAGGGATGCCATATGGGTGTTATGGGCCCCATATGCCACCTTGCTGGAGTTATAAGTATTGTAAAGATGCCATGTGAGGGCATGTATGTGGTGTTGGGTTGCCTTGTGAAGGCATGTGTATAAAGTGTATAGCCTAATGAAGGCATAGTTTCAGATGGAGTCTCCTCAACATTCATTTTCCACCCTTACCCCTTGAGATGGATCTACTTGTGATCCTAAGTGGCCTACCTTGGTTGGGAATTTTTGTGGTTTTATTTGTCAAATGTAAAATGTGTGAATAGTTTTGTAATGTGAGCATTGTGTTGTAAATGGTTGTTAATAATGTATGTCCACCTAGTCAAGGTTCTCCCTGCTTAGGGGTGGCCTTTAAAAGGCCTAGGGTTGGGAGGAGAGTACCATGGGCTTGTTTGTGTGTTGTACTGCAGGTTGTGATCTATGGATTGAAGACTTGAAGAGAAGAAGGATGTTGTCTTATTTTCATGTGCAGCAAAAACATACTTCCAAGTGAATTCTTATTGTATTAGGGATTGTCACCCTTGGGTAACTCCCAATCTTGTGTTTTATGACAGCTTGTAAGCTGGAAAATCGTATAAGTGGACTGTACTTGTTGATATGTTGCTACATTCAGTGATTAAAGAAATGTATATATCATGCACTATCCTATAGTATATAGAAATGAGTAAAGTTGTTATGTTTTTGTTTCTAAAATGATTCTAAGAGAAAATGCGTGTCTCCATTTGAAATTGATACATTTGGTTATAAAGACATTTTGTTAGAATTTCAAATAATGTTCTGGTTGGAAGGAACTAAAGTGCTTAGTGAAGTTAGTTAAATGTATTGTAGTAATGTACATCAATATTGTAGATCAAGGAAAATAAATATAAACAAATAAAATAAAATAAAAATTCTTTCATTGAAAAAGAAAAATATATTTATATTTGCTAGTTCCTTTGACTGTAATATTGGTGCACTACAGACAGTCAGGTACATAAGCATGAAAATGTGCATATATGACTCAAAGTGACTCAAAATTCTTGAATGGTACTCAAAATGGGAATGCATTTTTGAGTCCCATCAGAGTGATGAAGAGAGGTTTGGCATTTCCATAATGAAAAACCTTTATTTGATGCAAAGGATAAAGATTTAGGGATATAAGGAATGAATAAGGTTTTTTCGTATCCCTATTAGGCTTGCATGGCAATTAATGTACAAGTCAATGAATGTAGACATGGTTGTCACCCTAGATGCTTGTGAGACTAGAAATGTTGGAATTTTAGAAAGGGGGATAAAAATGGCTAACATTTCTAGTGACTCAGAGGGGATGCTTTCCTGCTAAGCATGGACCAATGGCCTTGAGCAATCCATTGGGCTAGAGTTTACAAAATAAACCCTATTTTGCAACAAAACTGGAACTCTTGCTATTGCAAAAACTTTACAACTTGTCCTCTTATAGAGAAAAGCTTGTGCTCATGCACTTATTGAAAATAGGAAAACTATTTCATATATACAAAAAACCTTAAACTTCTCTAGAAGAAAGGTTTAAGGTAAATTCCATTAACTAGAATGAGAAGAATATCACCATTGGGCCTGGAAAATTGAAAAGTGTGGGCCTCCTTACAATTGGTGATGACATATGGACCATTCCACATAACATCAAACTTGAAATGTCTTCTTGATTTAGCTTTATTAGCATCCCACTTGAGAACAAGATCTTCCTCATTGAAAACCCTAGCTTTAGCATTTCTATCAAAACTCTTTTTTACTTGTTGTTGATGTGTCTCAAGTGTCTGCATAGCTTGCTATCTTTTTTCTTCCAATTTAATCAATTCTACCATCCTGACTATCATGGCATCATCTTCAAAGGGATCCAATTAATAAGCTAACTCAAGAGAGTGGAACTCAAGTGAAATAGGAAGCCTTGCTTCTTGCCCATATACCAACATAAAGGGTGATTTCCCAATTACTCTCTTGGGTGTAATTCTATCAGCCCAGAGAGTTGTCCTTAGCTTTGAATGCCAACACATGTGATTTACCTCAATTATCCTCTTGATAATTCTATTTAGGTTCTTGTTGGAGGATTCAACCAAGCCATTCCCTTGGGGATAGTAGTTTGAGAAAGTACTCAAATAGATACCATGGTCAACTAACCAAGAGAAAATTTGAATCCCAACAAAGGATGTGGTATTATTTAATATTATTTTTTAAGGAACATTAAACTAGGTAAACATTCCATCAAGGAATTGCACCACTGAAGTCTCTATGGCATCATTCAAACCTATTAGTTTTATCCACCTTGTAAATTAATTTGTTGCAATTAAGATCCATTGATGACCAAAGCTGGAAGGTGGATTTACTGGACCAATAAAATCTATCCCCTATTGGGAAAATGGTTGATCAACCTAAATAGGATGAAGTGGAAGAGCTACCAACCTTTGTTTACCTGAGAAGAAAGAACACTTCTCACATTTCCTTGCATGCTTATGATAGTCATTGAATAAGGTCGGCCAATAATAACCAACTCTCAATTTTTTCATGGCTTTTTTTTCTAGATGAGAAGTGGTCACCATCAGGACCATCATAAAACTCTTTAATCATTCTATCTATTTGATCAAGATTAATGCACCTTAACAGGGCTCCATTGAGATCTATTTTGAAAAGAATCCCATCCACTAGCACAAAAGGAATAAACTACAATCTAAACTGGCATCTTTTGGCTCTGTCTAGTCCTTGTGCATATTCTCCCCCCAAAAAGAAGGTTTCCATGTCATGGATCCAATTATTCAAGTTTTTATCCCCTACTAGTTTCCCATCTATTAATATGAGTACAACCACCTCAATCATTTCTGAGATGAAATCATCTGCTCACATAATCCTTTACCTCTCACAAGTTTTGTAATCTTGATGTCAATGTCATATTCCATGACATTGGTGATCCATCCAACTCTTTTCTCATTGATATATTTGTTCAAGAGGAACTTGTTCACACTTGTATGTGGAACTAGGAGCTGGACCTTGTTATGTGATAACACACATATGAATTTCTTTAAGGCTCTTATGATAGCAATTAGTTGCTTCTCCACATAATTATGTTTTTCTTCACAATCCTTTAGCCCTTCACTAAAAAAGGCTACATTTTTCTCTTCATCTACATCATTTAATTGCATCAAGATAGCTAAGATGCTTGACTCACCCCCAAGTGTATAGAGAATGGAATCCTTATCAAAGTTGGGGTTGATAAGGGTGGGGGCTGATGCTATTCCTACTTTGATCTCTTACAAATAGGCTCTTCCTTCCTTTGTCCAAATAAACACCATATTCTTCTTCAACATGGTTGTAAGAGGCTTAACCATGGTAGCAAGATTAGGAATGAACCTTATTACAAAGTTGATTCTACCAAGGAAGCTTTGCAGCTCTTTCTTATGACTAGGAAGTGGGAGATCAAGGATTTCCTTTATTCTTTTTGGATCAATAGTCAACCCACCCTTAGACACAATATGTCCCAGTAACTTTCCCTATCTGGTGGAAAACACACACTTTCTTAGGTTAAAGGATGCACCATATTCCCTACATTTGATGAACACCTACCTCAGATCACCAAAGTGGTCTGCCACACTCTCTAAGTAGATTGTTATGTCATCAAGGTAGACTGGTACAAATTTCTCAAGCATCCTCTTGAAAGCCATCTCCATTTCTTTTTGGAAGGTAACACCTATATTAGTTAGTCCAAAAGGCATTTTTCTATAGGCATAAGTGCCCCATTTAATAGTAAAGGCTATTTTGTATCTATTAGACTCTTGGAATAACACTTGGTTATACCTTGAAAACCTATCTAGGAAAGAAAATCTTTTAGAGCCATTGACCTTGGATAAGGTTTTCTCCATGGAAGGGAGAGGCTAGTGATCTTTGAGAGAAGCCCTATTAAGGTCCCTAAAATCTACACATAACTTGATTTCTCCATTCTTCTTCCTAACATGAACAAGCTTGGCTACCCAAGAGGAGTGATTAATAGGAAAAATAATATTAGCCTCTATTAGCTTGGATAGCTCCTTTCTCATCATCGGCTCAATCTTAGGATTGACTGGTCTTTTTTTTTACCTAATAGGCTTTGCATAACTACTTAAATCTATGGTATGTTGAGACAAACTTGGGTCAAAATCCTTTAAATCATCATATGTCCATGTAAATACATCATTTAATTCTTGACATAAATGAATGGAATTTTCTTGTTTAGCTTTAGAGCACACCTTTCCCAAATTAAGAACTTTTCCACAATGATGACAACTAGTGTACAATCATCTTTAATTGTAACTAGGTTCAGACCCTTTCTTCTTACTTGACTATCAGGATTGAAGATACTTTCTAAGGTGATTAGCACCTTGGGAAACTTGTTGGAGCTAAGGTTCATGATCTGATCACCATATTGGGTTTGTACCTTTGACTAAAACCTATTAGAGAATTTTTCCTCACTTTGTAGACAGTTGAAAGTTTTCACATTAGAGTCAAATAACTACCAATTGGTATGGTTATCTAGAAGTGTAGGTCTTACAACCAATCTGATGTGTTTCTCTTTTTTTCTTCAACATGCTCTGGTACATCATAGCGAGAACCTATTGCTGCAAGCCTATTAGCATGTTTGTTATCTCTTCTAGGGACACTTTGGATATTGAATTCTTGGAAGCCCCTAAGAAGATCCCAAACTCTATGCTTGTATGATTTGAGCAGATTATTCTTTGTAATGTTTAGGCTCCTTACTTAGTTAACAACTAGCCTAGTATTTCCAAAGTCCTTTAAAGCTTTGATTCCCCTTGTTTGTGCAAGTTGGAGGCCTTGAATCAATGCTTCATATTCTGCTACATTATTAGTGCAACTAAATTGGAGCTTATAAGAGAAGTAAAACTTCTCCAAACTAGGAGAGGCCAACATCTCACCAGCCCCTGAGCCATTCTTGTTTCTTCAGCCATCAAAGAATATGTTCCACATTCCATCAATGTCCTCTTTTGTCTTCATGAGACTAGGGATAGTAACACCTTTCTCCAATATATAGTATGTGCCAAGGCCTATCTCTAGAGTTTCTTGTGCTATATCAAATTGAAATTTAGTGGCCCATTCATCTAAGAGATAATCAGACACCTTTGTTAGAGAAGTGGTAGGTTCATGGGTCATGCCCTTAGCATCCATCTCATGAATTATGCAATTCATTTTTACAGGACTAGGTGTGTAGGTCTCTATCTAATTAAGGGATAGAGGATTTTCCCTTAGAGAATTTCTTGTCCCATATCTTGTCCCAAAGAACATATAGGACCAATATGCTATAATATGACCACCTATATATGCAGTGAAGTCTCTAGAAAGATAGATCAAAAAATGTGGATCAACCTTGGCCACTGATGTGTCTTGAGTGATAGTACAACCAAGGCATGCATGCAATGCTATTTCCACATTTTTAAGGATCCCTACAATTTTAATAGAGCTACCATCTAACTAGAGAACATCTCTGACCATTGGCTCATACTTAATATCAAGGAGCTCAATTAGGCATTTAGGCATCACAAAACCACTAGCTCCCAAATCAATCATGTAATTATGAACTAATTTGTCCCCTATAATCAAAGAGACATAAAAAGGAGTAGGCCTACTTTTCTTACTTTTATCTCCTTCATTTGTTGGCAACACCAAACTTGTTGCATTGTCTAAGGTGGTTGATTGATTTGACACCCAATACTTTTTAACCCTTGGTGTAGTAGCTCCTTTTGTGAGGCATACTGGCAACAATATCTAACATGGAGATATTAATCATAGCCTTTTTCATTTGATCCACCACATTGAGAGGGGTACTAACTAATTTGATTGGAGCTTTAGGAGCTAAAGGAACTGATGACTAAATTTGAGTAGTTTGAGGTTCAGTAGGCACCCTGTTGCTTATGTTTTGCTTTGGGGAGCAACATTTGGTTGTGCATTTGTAACTAGAACTTGAGGAGGAACACTTGAAGTAAGCTTGATTTGGTGGAGGAGGTGTATCATTCTTAATAGATCTCCTTTTTCTTCTAGTATTATGAGCTATAGCATCATAGTTTAGTTTTCATGGCTAGCATGACAATGTTCCTTTGGCTGATGGTTCATAAAAGAATAATCACCCTACTGCTATAGGTGAGAACCATCAATAGGTTGACTGACACTATATTGCTTGTTGAAACAATTGATTAATTGTGTATTATCTTAGATGTTACACAAAATGTCATATCATTGTTAGTCAGTATATGTTGAGCTCACTTGGGCATTGAAGCCAATTTTCTATGGCTACTGAGCATTCTAAAGTTTATTTAGTTTAGAAGGTAGTGTCTATCGAGTTCACTTGGTTGCCAAAGGAAAGTTTGTGGAAGTTGAGTGTTAACTGAGCTCACCCAGTCAATGAAGAAATGTTGGATGGAACTAGTGTAAACCAAGCTCACTTGGTTACCAAAGGATCTGTGTGAGTACGTAGTGGGAACTGAGTTCACTTGGTTAACAGAGGAAAATCATTTCTAAGTTAGCGGCTATCAAGCAGGGTTGACTAATGAAGAATTTTTTTGTTTTGGCATATTGAGTTTAATTGATTTATCTATTGGTTCTAGCTAAGTGAGAAGATGAATATTAATTATTCTAAGTTTTATTTGAGCCGACTTGAAAAAATAAATGATATAAATAAAAGAACAAGTTGAGGGTTAGAAAATGTAAGAATGCATTTAAGATAATTTAAGATTTGATGATGCTAAGAGAAAGCGAATTAGAAGGTTAAGCAAAATATCCTTGAGAAGTTGAAAAGATATATTCGATCAGGAAGGATCAAGTATACACACCAAAATTGAAATCTATAATCAGCAATTTAGTTGCACCCAAATTAGGTCATTTCATTATTACTCTCTAACCATTGTAGTAGTGATCTAAATCTCTTAACAAAATTGGCTTAATAGCTATTTGTAAATCCTCTAACAAGGTGGCAGTTCTATTGAATTTTCTAAAGACCTCTAACAAATCCACTCCTAACAAGGTGATTAAATCCTCTAACAAGATCACACCTAACAATGTGCTTTGTAACTTTTAAAAGGGTTGGATCCTAATAGGGCTCACTTCAGAATAGTGAAAAATACTAACTAGTTGCAATTGGTGGTTTTCCCAAATTGGGTTTCCATGTTAAATCTTGGTGTCATGCTATTTCTTTTACATTCTTGCAAAAGTAATAAGTAATTACAAATAACATATTAAGATTTTTATGTTAAGTTTTTGCCAAGAAATCTCAATATTTACCAAGTTACAATATTTTTCAATGTGTTTACTGAGCTTTAGTAGAGTTCAATTTTCTGAGTTTATTTTGTACTATCATCTAAGGGATCTAGGATTTATTTTTGTAGTAACTGATTCACCCCTCCCCTCTTAGTTAATCCTCTTATATTTCCAACAATTGGTATAAAATCTTTTGGTGCTTGTAGAGAAGGTTTCAAGGACCCAAGCTAAAGATCAAGATGTCATACAAAAGAGAGATTCCCAAGTTGAATTGAGACAATTTTTTAGCATGTTAAGAATTTATGAGATTGCACTTAGCAACTATCAGTGATTCAGGTTGTAAGTATCTTGATACTAAATACAAGACTCCTTCTAGAACTTTATTAGTTGAAGACATTTTGAAAAGAAGAATCATAACATCATGATGATTGACATTGCATCTGCTCTTAGTTATGCTGAATTTGATGAAGTAAAAGACTACAAAACAACTCATGAAATCTGGATCAAACTAAAAGATATTTATGGAGGACTTGACAATGTAAGAAGAGCTAAAGAAGAGAGTCTCAGAGGTTTCTTTGATCAGATGAAAATGAGAGAAGATGAAAACACTGCAAAACATGTGGAAAGAATCAAAGCAAGTGTGAGTGCAATGAAAGCATCTGGAGGAGAAATTGATGAAAAAATAGTTGTAAGCAAGGTACTCAGAACTCTTCTTCCTATCTATGCAATTAGAGTGTTTTCTATTCAAGAAATGAGATGTGATCCAAATAAAAAAATATCTTTAAATGTTGTAGTTAGAAGATTGACAACTTTTGAGTTGGATAACTATGATAACTATGTTCCTAGTTCCAAACGTATTGAGTCTGCATTTGAAGCCAAACTCTCTCTAAAGAAAAAGAGTATGAAATCAAAGGAAAATCAATTAGGAAGTGAAGAAGAAATAGAAAAAAAGTTTTGACAGTGATCTTGAAGTTGTTGAAGCCCTACTTGCAAAGAAATACTGTTAAGTTAGCAGAAAGTACAAAGGCAAGATTCCTCTAATCTATTTTTCTTGTGAAGAAATTGGTTACATTGCTGCTAGGTGTCCAAACAAAGAAAACAAGGATGAGAAGAAAAGTATTAAGTACAAAGGCAAGAAGGAATTCAAGAATTATAAGGAAAAAGGTAAGAAATCTTGTTTTATGGCTAAAGATTTTGATAATAGTGAAGATGAAATGGTATATATTGCTGTAAAAGATGAATCTAATGATGAAGGAAATTAGATGGCACTTATCTCTCATGTTAGAAAAAATGATACTTGGATTATTGACAGTGGTTACTCACATCATGTGATTAGAGACAAAATAAAATTTGAGCACATGGAATATTATGATGGTGGTAGTGTGAGATTTGGAAATAGTGAACCTTGTTGCATAAAAGGAAGAGGATGTATTTCTTTGACCAATGAACTTACATGTGATAATGCTTATAGGGTTGAAGGACTAAAGCATAATCTATTGAGTGTGGCATAGTTGAATAACATTGGATTCAAAGTAGAATTCATGGATGAAAAGGCCAAACTGCTAGATGGAAAAGGAAATCTGGTTGGATCTGGCAAGAAAACAAAAGGTAATCTATTTTATCTTGATCTTAGTAAAAGTTCATGTTTTATTGCTCAAGTAGAAGAAAGCTAGTTATGGCACAAAATATTATGTCATGTAAACTTTGATAATCTGGTTAAGATAAGCAAACATAAAAGAGTAAGAGGTATTCCTAGTTTGAAGAAACTTGATATGGGTCGATAGAAACATTGCCAAATTGGTAAGATGGGAAAAACTAGTTTCAAAAGCAAGAACTATCATTCTACAGAAGTATTACAGCTTGTGCATACAGACTTATGTGGACCTATTGGAATAGAGAGTTGCATTGGAGAAAAGTTTTTCATTCTTTTTGTTGATGACTATTCTAGAATGATGACTATAATGTATCAAAAAATAAAAATAGAAGCCTTTCAATTTCACAAATTCAAGTGGTATTCAGCAAGAGTAGAAAAATAAACTAGAAATAAGTTAAAATATTTGAGATTAGACAGAAGTGGTGAATTCATCTCCAATGAATTCAATGAATTATGCATAGAAAAAGAAATTAAAAGACAAGTATCAACTCTTGGTACACCTCAATAGAATGGTATAGCTAAAAGAAGGAACACATCTATCATGGATTATACAAGAACATGGATGATAGAAAAGAATGTTGTGATAAAATACTAGAAGGAAGTAATCAATACTACATTTCATACCTTGAAAAAAGTACAACTGAAGAAAGACTCAAATCAAACTCCTTATGAACTATGGTATGGCTACAAACCTAATGTAAGTTACTTGAAATTATTTGGTAGAAAATGTTATTTCTTGAAAGAATCTAGAAAAGACAAATTTGATGTTAAAGGTGATGAAGGCATATTCCTAGGATACTCATAGAAGTAAAGCATAAATTTTTTTGAATTTGCCTACTCATAAAATCATAGAAAGTGCACATGTGAGAAATGATGAGTTTGTAGAAAATAGTGAATAAGAAAGAAACAAAGAGCCCGAGGATTATAAAAGATTTGTTTACTATGAACCTGATACCTTGCCAAATCTATCTGAGAGAAAGGAGGCTTTACCTCCCAAGTCCCCAAAATATCCAATAGCTACCGAGTTGCAAATAGTGCAACCTAAGTCATGGTCTGAAGGACCTGAGTTAGAGGCTACCAAGAAAGAGAAAAATAAGTCTAAAGGACCCAAGTAAAAGGCTATCGGGCTAGAGCAAACCAAGTTTGATGGACCTGAGTCATTGACAATGGGACCCAAGCTTAATACTAAATTTCATGATAAAATTAGTGAAACTTATTCCAAATCCAAAGAACCTATGTTAGCAAGATATGTCAGAAGGCATCATGCACCTGATCATATCATTGGAAACAAATAAGATGGAATAATGACAAGAAGAAAATTAAAAGGTACATGTTTACTTGTTAAATTTGAACTTAGAAATGTTAAAAATGCTTTGGATAATGAAAGTTGGATTGAAGCAATGAATGAAAAAATAGAACATATAGAGAAGAATAAAACTTGGACTCTTGTTCCTAGACCCAAAGATAAAAATGTAATTTTCACAAAGTGGGTGTTCAGAAACAAGCTGAATGAAGATAGAAAAGTTTCTAGAAACAAAGCAAGGTTGGTATGTAAATGCTATTCTCAAGAAGAAGGTATTGATTATGGTGAAGTTTTTTCTCTTTTCGTAATATTAGAAGGTGTTAGGACTTTACTAGCATATGCAACTCAAATAGGATTCAAAGTTTATCAAATGGATGTAAACTTTGCATTCTTGAATGTAATTCTAGATGAGGAAGTCTAATTGAACAACCTAAAGGTTTTGTAGATCCTAGCAAAAAGGACATGGTCTACAAGTTACATAAGGTATTATATGGTCTCAAGAAAGCTCCTAGAGCTTGGTATGAAAGACTTCATAACTACTTGATACATATTGATTTTTAAAGAAGGACTAGACGAGAAGATTGTATTGGTAGAAATATTTGTTGATGATACTTTATTCATAGGAAATGATGTCTTGTTCAAGGCATTTTTAGAAGAAATGAGCCAAGAATTTGAGATGTCTATGTTTGGTGAGATAAAATTCTTTGTTGGATTGTAGATTTAGTAGAAGAAAGATGGTATCCACGATACTCAATCTAAATATATCAAGGAGGTACTGAAGAAATTTGCAATGGAAGATTCAAGACTAGTTGGAACCCCTATGTCTACTAGACATAAGCTTTCCAAGAATGATGATTCCAAAGAATTAGATTAGATCACTTACATATCAATGATTGAAAAATTGCAGTATGTAGTACACACAAGGCCTGATATTGCATTAGCAGTGGTATGGTGGTAAGATTGTCAAAACATCCCAAAGAAAATCACATGATGGCAGTTAAAAGAATCATGAGATATCTAAAAGGTATTGAAGAATATGGTTTATGGTACAAAATAAGAGGCAATTTAGATTTAAACATATTCACAAATGCTAACTAGGTAGGAGGTATTGATGATAGAAAAAGCACTAGTGGTGGAGCATTCTTTCTTGGTAAAAGACTAGTGTCTTGGGCAAGCAAGACACATAATTGTATCTCTCAATCCACAACAGAGCAAAAATATGTGGCAAAAATAGTCAATTGTTCTAACATTGTTTGGTTCAAACAATTGATGACATGTATGAAGATAGAGATCAAGGATCTAGTAGTTATATGTTGTGATAACACAAATGTAATCAATATATCAAAGAATCTAGTGATGCATACCAAAACAAAGCACATTGTTATAAAATATCATTTCTTGAGAGAATTGGTTCAAGATAAAGAAGTCATACTAGAATATGTAAATACAAAAGAAAAAATTGCAAACATATTCACCAAGACATTACCTAAGGATGCATTTCTTTATCTAAGAGGTAAGCTAGGGGTCATTCTACTATCTAAAGTTCACTAAACAAAGTTCAGTGATGCATCAACCAGAGCATTATTGAAGATCAATCAATTGTTGCAATATTGACAAGGGCATATTGCAAATGAATCTGTACTTGATGTACATTGATACTAACTAATCATTGTCTTTGGCATGAGATGTCAAAGAGGGAGAAGTTTACTATCATATCTCATAGAAATTTTGTTGAAAAGAGGGAGAATTTTTCTATCATAAAAATCATGTAAAGAGATGTCAATAAGGGAGAATGAACTTGGAAAAAGTCCTGGTAGACAAAAGCTTTCTGACAGAGGGAGAAATTGAAGACATAAGAGTTCACATTGATAGAGGGAGTTCTCATGGATGAGAATTAGAATGAAACTAAGGATATGTTCCTTAATTTATTCTTGCTCCAAAATTTCATTATACTATGACATATTGTGTTGCCATCAATGCCAAAGAGAAATATTATTGAAATAACTGATTAATTGTGTATTGTCTTTGATGTTACACAAAATGTCATATCATTATCTATTAATATATGCTAAGCTCACTCAAGTACCAAAGGAAAGTTTGCAAAAGTTGAGTGTTAACCAAGCTCACTCGGTTAATGAAGGAATGTTGGATGGAACTAGTGTTAACCAAGCTCACTTGGTTACCAAAGGATCTGTGTGAGTCTGTAGTGTTAACCAAGTTCACTTGGTTAACACAAGAAAATAATTTCTGAGTTAATGTCTACCAAGCAGGGTTAGCCAATGAAGGATTTTCTTGTTTTGGCATATTGAGTTTAATTAATTTATCTATTGGTGCTAGCCAAGTGAGAAGATGAATATTAATTATTCTAAGTTGTATTTGAGCTAACTTGAAAAAATAAATGATATAAATAAAAGGTCAAGTTAAGGGTTAGAAAATGTAAGAATGCATGGAAGATATTTGAAGATTTGATGATGCTAAGAGAAAGCGAATTAGAAGGATAAGAAGAATCTCCTTGAGAAGTTGAAAAAATATATTCAATTAGAAAGGATCAAGTATACAAGCAAGAATTGAGATCTATAATTAACACTTTAGATGCATCCAAATTAGGTCATGTCATTGTTACTCACTAACCATTGTAGGAGTGATCTAAATCTCTTAACTGAGTTGGCTTAACAACTATTTGTAAATCCTCTAATAAGGTGGTAGTTCTATTGAATTGTTTAAAGACCTCTAACAAGGCCACTCCTAACAGGGTGATTAATTCCTCTATAGGGTCACACCTAACAGTGTGTTTTGTAACCTTTAACAGGGTTGGTTCCTAACAGGGCTCACTTCAGAAGAGTGAAAAATAGTGACTAGTTGCAATTGGTGGTCTTTCCCAAATTAGGTTTCCACATGAAATATTGGTGTCAAATGTGTTCATGCTATTTCTTTTATGTGCTTGTAAAAGTAATAAGTAATCAGAAATAACATCTTAATATTTTCATCGTAAGTATTTGCCAAGAAATCTCAATATTTATTGAGTTACAACATTTTTTAGTGTGTTTACCAAGCTTCAATAGAGTTTAGTTTCTAGAGTTTATTTTGTACTAACATCTAAGGAATCTAGGATTTATTTTTGTAGTAACTGATTCACCCTCCCCTCTCAGTTACTCTTCTTATATTTCCAACAATTGATATCTTGCTACTTGATCTTGTATGGTTAGTGCTCGGGATAATTCTTCCTTATAGGACATACAATACCCATATGAGTAATTACAAGAACAAAAATATTCCTCATGAGCAATGCTATTCTGAGGAACTAATGCCCTGTTTAGATTTGTGCTTGTATTTGCAATAGAGGCATTGCTCATAGGTCTATTTTGGTTGTGTGGAATATTACCCTAACCTTGATTTGGTGGTCTTTTATATGTGGGGTTTTCAACATGAGTTTGGAAAGGCCTACTATTTTGATCTTGTTGCCTTTCTAAGGATACCACCTTGTTTCTCATCTTTTGCACCACTAAGAAGTTGTCCTCCAGCTTCTTTTCCCGATCCTAGAACTTCTTGTCTATATTTTGCATTAGGGTTTGCATCATGTCTTTCATTTCTCCTAATTTTTTGGAGGATGTACAGGCTATTGGGGGCTATAACAAGAGGTTGGCTTGTGGATGTGATAGGAATAGGAGATACTGTTGTAATGCCCCACTCGGAGATCCAAATCAAGCCAAGATATTTTTGTTTTACAAGAATGCACAAGACAACATCATACAGGGATCACAAAGATCGCAACGGAAGACTTTAACACAATCCCGACAACCAACGAATCTCCAAACACCACTACCCAATTGACACACCCAAACAAAAGCCAACAACCACCACAACTAGATGAGGGCACAAGAGAGGACCACTCATCAACAAAACACCAAGCTGGGGTAAGATGTAGAATCTCAAAATTTGGCAAAGCCTGAAATCCTAAAGCCCTGAAAATTGGCTAAGTCTGGATTTCTGAAGCCTTGAAATTTCCTAGAATCCATAACTTATCTCTGAGAGGTCTGAAACCTATCTCAAATGATTTGTCGCATATATTAAAATATATCTTAAATAAATGTCAACTTATACTTAAATGATATATTTTAAACCCTAAGAGACTAAAATAGAAACACGAAACTCGATTCCAAGAGAAACTGACAGAATTCAAAATGCAACAACATAGGGTCGAACAACGCCCAAAAGGGTATCCAAAACCACTCTCAAAAAGATTGGATCATGAAGAAAAGTGCCCGCTGATGGCACGCGCAGGTTTTTCACAAAAATTGTGTGACACTTTTCACTAAGGGAGGGCGACACTTCTCCCTTACTGCGTGCGACACTTCTCAAGAAGGCGTGCGATACTGGAAAAGTATCATGTGACATTTCTCATAAAGCCATGCGAAACTCTTCCAATGTCGTACGACACTTCTCCAGTAATGTGTGTGACACTTTATAGTATCGTACGACATTCTTTCTATGGGCGTGCGATACTTTATCAGTGTTGCACAATGCTAAACAAATGTCGCCCATAGAAAGTAAAATCACTTCTAGAACTCAAAAACAGGGAAAAACTGACAAAAGAACCTCCACACCCGGGAGTACCAGATCCACAAAGGCTCAAGGAATGAACACTCGAGTGCAAGAACAACACAGAAAAAAGAACACCAAACCATCTAAACTACAGTAGCAAAGAACGCACTGAAAATAAGCATTGTAGAGAACAAAAGCAACATCGCAATGTACAAAAATACATCTCAGGAACAAAACAACCAAACTAAGTATGCGGTTCCTCCCAACCGTCAATAGCATCATAAGACCATCGTGGATCCTAGCCATCCCCCACACATAACATCCCAAGCCACCGACCAGATCGCTAGTACTGTCGTAATAGGGACATCACTACTAAAACATGCAACACTAAAAGCATAAGGAAATCTAACATGCTAGTGATAATGCATAAGATAATCCTACAGTAGATAACATCACCTATCACATGCTAAACAACAATAAGCAACAGATATACTACTAAAGCAAATCACATCATCTAATCATATGCTAAACATCATAATAAGGGAATGCGCTAAATAAAATAACATCATCTAAACATGATATAAAGGCATCCCAATGAAAGCATAAATCACAAGAAATCATACTTCAGAACCCGAAGTACCAAGTGAAGACATCCAGCAACGGTCACACTAGGACAAAAGATCATCTCTGTACACCGATCCCTAGTAGTGGTGAAGGTAGCTGCGCCTCCCAACCATGTGGCACCCGTAGGTCCACACCCACCGTGCTGATGGAGATAATGATCCAACCAAAAACACACAAAGAATATCCATGGCCAACACTCATGCCAGACAGTATGATGGCTGCAACCAAGAACCTAAGACAATGCAAGGAGTACAGGTCCTGGTCAGACACTCAATAGGCTACTATGTAGGGGCTAACATCCTGGAGAGTCGCTTGGCATCAAAAGCCCAAGCTTGGATCGTGTGTCCTCAAACTTAAATGGGTGCTCACACATTGTGTCCTCGAACTTAATCGGGTGCTCACACATTGTGTCCTTGAACTTAATCGGGTGCTCACACATTTTACTTATCTTAAGTTTTATTAACAATCACACATTTTATTTAGTTATCACTTGCTTAAAACTTCCTCTGCCAACCCATGACGCCATGATCATCAAGCTACGAGATAGAAGCCCCCTCCAGATGCTACCCTACCCTACCCATGCTCATCCTATAAGAAGTGCCCGTGGGCATGCATACTCCCATCCCAACCCCAATGATCATAACTTCCAGCAAATCCATGGAAGATTGGGCCTCGCAATTCACCCAACAAATGTATGAGCACGTACTCGTGTGTGGCGCACCACCATCACGAAGATCATAACACAAGGACAGGAATGAGAACATAATGCAAAGAAAACACTCAACTGAAAGCAACACGGGAAGGATGAACTCTACATGAATCCCAAGGCCAATAAAATCATACATCATGAAATCACTCAATTGGCCTCAATCCAAGAGTATGGATTCTACATGAATCCCAATGATGTAACAAGACCAAAAGTCATGAACTTACTCAACTGGCCTCAATTTGAGAGTATGGATTCTACACGAATCCCAATGTCCATGAAACAAGGCAAAGGTCCAAAAGAAAACCATAACAGGTATAAAATCACTCAACCGAACACAACGTCAGGAGTAAGGATGCAACACACATCCCAATGCAACATAAAAGTGCAAACATGGTCTAACTAATATCCAAACGGATCATCAAGGTCCACGACCCACATTGTGCCAAGAAAACTCGAGAAAACAGGGCAGCACACAAAACGAGGTAAAAATTCCAAATTTTGAGAAAACTTCAAAATTAAAACCCATTTGGCCTTTGGGTTCAAAAACCCCAAAAATCCAAAAATAACTAAAATCGAACACCGTATGCAAAAATGGCCATCATAACAGTGCAAAACTCCAAACCCTCATCTCAAAAAATAGGGAAATGTTCATACCCGCCCAACCGGGTAGAACTAACATACAGAAACGGAGGGGAACACTAGTTCTCAGCCTCCAAACAAATGGCTACCAAAAACAAAAGCAGAAACGGAGTAGAAACAATAAAACGAGAAAGACCTACCTCATAGCGAAAAGGGCAAAACAGGAATCTGAACCATAAAATAAATATCCCACAGAAGTAGCTGAAAATTGCGGCAATCCAAGGTTTCCCCGAGCTGGATCCAACAAGCCCAACCTCGTGACGATCCCACGCCCGTAGCTCCCACAATGAACAAAACAGTAAATCCTCATGAAGAGGATTTTGGGTTTTACTCTCCAACTTTCTAATTTGAAAGTGAGAAGTGAGGAATTAAATTCCTCTTTGGATACTTATTCACTTTTCGGGTGAATAATCGATTAGGGCATTTAACCGACCAATCTAGTTAAACCCCGAATCGACCCAAACAAAAACAAGCTATTCCTATAAATAGGAATCCATCTATGGAAAAGCTACTAGAAATTAAAATAAATCAATTAAAAAGCCCAAAAACCCAAAAACACATAAATCTCCTTAACAACTTTCACAACAATGTGAACCTCTAAATGCACAGACATGCTTACTGGTCTAATCACATAATGCAAATGAGTTCAAATTTAATAATCATCGAAAGGTTTAAATTAAAACATTTAATTAAGGATACGTCGACCATACAAAGGTGACATTGGTAAAATATGAACGACTGAACCACTAACTCCAAGTGCCACTGCCAGGGATATAAATCCTGCACACTAAACAACACGATCAAGTGCAATTGCATATAATAACATAGCCGAAGCAATAAATGTATTAAATCACCTAATTTAACCATTTATTTAATTATATTAAAATAATCTATTTACATCACTCACGTTCAAAAAAGGCATAGCAACGCAGGAATGAAGTAAATAACCATAGCATTAAATCCATCACATAACAAAATCAGAGGTATGTCCAAATACCAGATAACTAGATAACATCATAAAACACACTATCATCTCAAAATGGCATAATCATGTAATATGATTAACTGAACAACATAGTAGTCTAAAATCCATGATACTGGAATCAAAGTGTAGCATTTGACCCTTAGCTCCTCTCAAATGGGAACATAACATGAGTAACAAATATCTCTCTAATCAGAAATATAACAAGGTAAATGTCTGCAGCACATAACCAAAGAATCCAACATGAACAATCCATTCTAATTACTTAAGCATTTAATAATGATTGATTGCTCTGCATTAAAAAGGTATTTAAAACACATAAGCAAACACAGTCATAAACATGACTAACCATTGCTATAGGAACCTAGTCCAGTGTAGCATGGTAAAAAGAACATAGTGCAATCTCTGCACACATCTCAGGGTAATCACAAAACAACCTCATGATACCACATCGATCTTGGTAACCACTGGCACAAACCTCAGTGAACCAAAAATCACATCATAATCTCAAAGATTTGTCAAAAGCATAATCAAAGCAACTGATACATAAACATAAATCCAAACACCTCAACGGTGTAGACCACTCAGGATCACAATCATGATCCCATCACAACAAAAGATCATCAAGGTTGCATCCATCAGGACGACTTACAAAAGTCAAATGGGAGAGGCACTAAATCTATAGGTTTATGAGTAGGCATATCCAAAAAGAAAGGCATTGGAGGCCTTGGAGCTAACTTTCCTACTTGAATCAAGATATTTTATGCTTTTATGGCAATTTCATAGGTAGCTAGTAAGGTATCCCCTCCCATGACTTGTAACGTAGTAGCAATATCACTATTGAAAGCTCTTAGGTAATGCAATAAAGCATTACTGGGGGAAGGTTTTATTTCAATATGTATTCTATCCCATGTCTTCTGAAATCTATAATTAAAATCCATCATATCTTCATGGGGTGCTCTTTTAATGGTAGTTAGTTGCTCTAAAAGTTGTAGGCGATCACTTTTATCTTCAAAATATTTATAAAGCCTTTCTCCTAACTCATCCCAATTAGCGATAGAATTATGTGGTAATCCCCTATACAAGTGTAAGGCTTTTCCTTTTAATGATGAGGCTAAAAGTATAACAAAAACATCATCCTCCATCATACCATGTATATTGCATATGTTTGAAATCTTTGGAATGTTATCTATAGGAGAAATGGAAGTTTCACCAATAAAATCAGGTATACTCTTAAGGGCAGATACTGTGATATCATATCTTTGGGCTAAAATGAGAGGACTACCACCATTAAAGGTAGAAAACACCTAATTCCTAGGGAGAGCCATATGGAACAATCATCTATTCAGATGAAGAGATGGTACTCTAGGTTGTGATCTATCAACAAGAGGAGTAGAAAGAGATCTAGCAGGTGTATGTACTACTCCTGAATTCCTAACTGATGATAGAGAGAGTCTATTACTTTTTCTTCTAGGATTTGAAAATGAAATTATAGTATACTAAAAAGTACCTCTAAAAGATCCCCTTGTTTGAGCCTTGGTCATGAATTACAATAAAATTGGGTCTAGAACCAAGATATTGAGATTGAGTTTCCAAGTGCTTTGAATGTGAGCCTCTTGAAGGCTTCAAATGCTAAGAGTAACACTATCTCCTCAATATAGTTTTCAAGTTATTTTCTTGAGACCAATAAACTAGTAGACTTAAGAAATGTTTCAATACCAGACATGCCAAAAATTGTTGTCACAAAAGTTTGCACCCTTGCCTAAAGTTTGACCTAAAGGAAACTTTGCGAAACATGGAAACAATCTCCAAGTTGTAGGACTTGAACCATGAGATTGAGTCTCTAGAGATGGCTAGCTTCATCACTATCAGGGTGCACCTAATCTAATATAGAGGGGTGATATGCACAATAATATGTTCAATATTATCTCTACCTAAGACTACATAGTTCATCAATATAAACCCAAAATACACAAATTTAACCCTTGCTTAAACTTAACAACCACATGAATATTAGAAACCAATAGAGTGCTATAAGGAAGAAGCTTCACTCTATATCATTCAAAGGCAAAATAGATACAATCATGCAAGTTGAAGAATAGAAACAATACATTAACAAAAGGCAAGATGATATTGCACAATATATTAATGAAGAAAGAGGTACAACAAAGAATTACATTCATTCAAAGGAAAAAGAAAATTACATTAGCAGAGCATGCAATACAACTACTATACAATCAGAGAAAAGATTGACCCTTGGAAGGGTTACAAAACTTTTTCTCATATCTCAAGCATAACTGAGAAAACTTCTACTAAAAGAAAAAACTCAACCATTGCATTGAAGTTTGTAAAGAATAATAACTGCTAATGCCAAAAAGATTTGATTAGGGTACACTTGCATATGCAAGAAATCTGATCTTACACGCAAATTGAACCCTGAAGAGATATAAATGATGGTTAAAACTACTCTGATTGGGTAGATGGATAACCATGGTAGCAAAAGGATGAAACCTATATTTATTAGGCATGGAGAATACTCAAAATAGTAGTTGCAAGAAATCAAGGACCTATTCACCATTAAAGGAGTTTCTTGATAGTGTTATTGATGCTGAATTGGCTATGTCATCAAGTCAATTGAATTCAACCATCCACCTTCACCACGTGGCCCAATATCCTTTAAGAATTCTGCCACCTTGCCCAACTTTTTGTCTTTATGTTGACCTATTGACTATCTCTATTCATAGCTTCACAACTTATTTTCTTATTTAACTATTTGGCCCTACAAAATTGTGATTGCCACATATTTTGTCTTTATCGATGCTTTGCAGCTTGAAAATGATTTAGCTCATAGACTGCCATGACCTTGTAATCATCATAAAATGGACTACCTCGCACCCTTACCATGATTAGAACTTAACAACCCTTTAACCATGTGAAGCTATGATATAATCATCCATTCCTTTGTCATTCCATCAATACTACCAAATATGAAACTCCTTAATGTCACGTGATGTTGTGATCACTATCTTGATGACTACAATCTCTAATTTTGTAGCTTTGTGACAAAAAATTGTAAGTACGAGAAAAATATTGCAAAGATGTGCCTAAACTTTAACTGCTCATCATTTCCTTGTTTGCAACTTCATGACTTGATTTCTTAATTCATGCCTTAACCTTATGAGAGTGCAACAAAGGAGAAACACCATTTTTCTACCTAAACCTAGCTTTTCCTTGACTCATGTGTGATGATACAAAAACACCTTTCTTGAATGTATGACACTTTTTACAGCTTCACAACCCGAGAACACTTAACTATTTTGCCACCTACAAAGTTGTGAAAGATAGCCTCAACTATTGATCACCCCATTGAAACCCTAAATCATAACCATTCCTTTAACCATGTGAATGAGAGAACATGGAGAATTGCATCACCACAACCATAACCTTGCATTAACCTTGACTACAAGCAAAGATGTGAAGACTATCAAAATTGACTACTTCCTTGAATCGCAACATCACAACTTAAAATTATTTTAGCCTGAGATTGTCTACAATGATGTGATGAAGGATCTAATGAATTAGGGTCCACTAAGACACATGTCCACTACTTAGATTCTCACTTCACTTATCTTTCATGTAACTTTCAAAAGTAGGGAAGTGACAGGTATTGATCTAGCGATGGAAGATAATAACTGTTGGAATGTTCAAAATGGGAAGAGTACTTTTGAGAGGGGGGGCGAATCATAAGGACCAATTTTTATCCTTTCAAACCCTTATTAACACATAACTAAAAGTGATGTACATGGATGTAAAAATATAAGAAAATATGAAATGAAAGCATGCATCAACACATAACACAAAAATTTGGTAACCCATAAACCCTCCAGGAATAAGAAGGTAAAACTGGGGTGGGGATGACACCCACAAAAATCACTGCAATAATCAATATTCAACCACTTCTGATGGTCTACCCTATGAAAGGCCTACCCTGTTAAAGGCTTTACATTGTGTCAATAGTGACCTGGTTAGAGGATTTACAAACACTTACATGAAGTGTCACCCTGTTAAAGGATTTACAATAGGTTGTTAAACCCACCTAATACATAGGATTTTGAAGACATTCTCCAAAGGTTCTCCTACCTAGCTATTAAGCTAACCTATCAACATAGGATTTCAAAATCTAATACAATTGTGAGAGAGTATTAGAATATTTGACCTGATTGTATGCAATCTCAAATTGTTGGGTTCAGGTACTAAATCTGCTCTTCTTATTCTGATCCTTGCTTGATCTAATCTCCATATGTGTTCCTTATCCCTTGTACTATTCTAATCAACTGGATATGCAATTTCTACTCTGTTCCTCTAAGTATTTTCCTCTTTGTTTTCACTCATAATTGTGTTCTCATTTTGAGTGACTATTTGAAATTTTGAGTCAAATCAAGCCCCATAAATGCATATGTACCCGATTGTACCTTTGAGGCCCTTGAGGTGTTTAATGTTTCTAACACCCTTTGTTCAGCCTATCCACCTATTCCATGAAGTTAATTTGAGATTCTGAGTCATTTGAGTGAAGTCCTATTTTGAGCTAGTGTCAATTCTACATTTTCACCTGTGTCAAACAACGACAGGAGGCCTTGTTTGCATCTGAATATCTTGCACCTAGAAATGTTTCATGACCCAAAAATTTGGGAGTGTTTAGTGTCCATAAAAAAGAACCTATATCTCAAATTTTGAGTCATTTCAAGTCTGTTTGACTAGGTTTTGAATCCCTCAAAGTTGGTAATTTATTGTTTTTATGCTTTTGCAAAATATTCATAATTCTGGGAAGCCTTGTTTGACGTGCTATAATTTTGACCCAATTGACCAAAATGTTGAATTTAATTTTGCATTATATTGTAGACATTAGAGACTTGTTATTTTTCAAGTTTCAGCTTATGACAAATCTGTTTGATCAGTTTTCAAATGCGATTCCAAACGCAATTTCTTAAGTTTTACTTGTGTCAGCATTTACAGATTTGTCAGGACCCCTGTTCATGATGTTATATCTTTGAACCCATGATTGGTGAGATTGAATGGATTGTACCCCTATGTTTTCCTCTAAAAATACTCCAAGTGTTTTAGTTTTTTAGTCATGACAAATCCATTTGCACACTTTTCCATGCCAATTCTGTTTGCCAAAATCATTTTCTTGCCATTGTTTCAATTTGCAATAACTGAGTAGCCCATTTTGAATGCTCGCCATTTGCACCCTATTATTCATGATGAGCCCAAATCACAGATCCATATTCCCCTCATGACAAAGAACTAACATCCCAAGTTTTGTTTTCCCAAGTGTCCATTTGCCCAGTTTTCAAGGCCGATTCCAAACCCAATTTATGGTTTTCTGACGTGTTTGCTTTTAGGTAATTCTTAGAAGGAAATTTTGATAGTGAATATATTTTGACCCCAATTTTTTTATGAGACAAGATTTGACAGGGTGTAAGAGTGTGGAACACAGAGTCAGTGTGCCAATTTTAAGAGCACAATCAGGTGTTTGGGTCAGTTTTTAAGGCCAATCAATGGACCTCATGGTGCAAAATTGATAGGTTGCACATTAATGGAAAATGAGTTTTTAAGGATTAGTTAGTGCTCGAATTGGATTCCAGTTAGTCTGAGAAGGTTGGTGGATCAATTTGAAGGTTCAATTGTTCAAAAATGAATTTTTTTTAGCCAAACCCATTTACGACCCAATCAATCCTGTCAGATAAGTGTAGCAATGGGAAATTGAAAATCTCCAATTTGAAGGAGACCATGATTGCAAAAGGAGAAACCATAGTTGCGGTTCTTTAAATGAGAAGTCATCTAATTGCACTATGGCATGTTGTCTTAATAATGCATGATGGTCCTCATAAGTGCAATTCACCTCAACATATGTGCAAGACAATATGCTCCCTTGAAGGTTGCCAAAATCCTTGTGCAGTACCAATTAAGCTTTGGGATCATGAAAAACATGCTTGCCATACAAGGTTTTTTCCCAAAAAAGGCATTATAGATGGTTTCCCAAGACTTTATGGTTATGAGGATTGTTTCCATGCATTAAAAAGCAAGGAGCATCTCTATGGTAGTGAACACGCTTGTGGGGAGACATGATCACTGAATAGCATCAGAGAAAAAGCACAACAATCGTCTTCCTCTTCAAAGAAACACTCATAGAGGCAACACAATATATCTATCATGTAAAAGTATATATGCACAAGTTAGTGCCCTTTTCAAGGGTATCCTTATACGTGTTCTTTACTTTTCCTTCACAAACATGAAAAATAGGAAATGTGGTGTGCGTGTTGAAGTTGGTGGAGAACCTAGGTATGCAATTCACAATAGTAAATTTGCTTCTCTATTAGAAATACCTTTTGAAGGCACTTCAACTATTGCTGCTCTATTGGAACAATCATGAGCAAAACTCACGAAATGAGAAAAGGTGCAGTCAATGCATGTTTGAGGAAAGACTCAGGGCATAAGAAGCCAAGCATAGCAGGGGGTAGTAGAAGATGTTAGGTAAAAAGAGACTCCACACACAATTGAAAGCCGTGGCAAGAAAAAGATAGAGTAGATATCAAAGCAGCTCCCACACATTCAAAAGGAGATGTTCACGACAATTAGAAAGGGAACAACCCACACCGTGGCATAACAAAGAACAATCCCATGCTAGTTTAAAGAAAAGATGTAGTTAAGAGGAGAGCAAGCACATAAAAAGGTAAAGGTTTGTCATTTTTTGCAAGAAAAGTCTCTCATACATAAAAGGAGAAGGCGTTATGACAGAAGAAGCCCAAAGCATACAGTTCACACAATATGAAGATATGGTGCCGGTTAAAGAACAATAGAGAACCCATAGCCAAATACAAGTTTGAAGCTGCAGTCTGCACGTAGGAGACATTTTAAATCTTTTATCCCACATCACCCATATAATGAGTATTTTTGCTATTTAAATACCATTATACACAATATCTAATGTGTCCACAAGAAAGAAGCCTTTTCAAAAAGCAAAGGCAGGCGCAGGTGGGGGCCCACTCATCCAGCTAGTTGGATGAAAGGAATTAAATTTTGAAGGAATATTCAAAAAACAAGGTGACATCAGCATATGAAGCTGCCTAAAAAATCAAGAATCTAGCTAGTCGCTACTTCACTAGCTAGAAAACCCAAGGATTTTTTGCTAGTGACATAGCGAGTCACAAGAAAAACTTAGAAATCTAGTGAAAGATAAATGAGCTCAGAAGGAGGAGATTTTGCCACGTGTCTTGATCATGTGGTCATCGCTACATCACCAAACAGAAGATGCATGAGAATTACCATAGTGACATAGCGAGCTTTGATTTGGTGACAACACGTGGCAACAGGTCTCGATAGTGATGACAAGTAGGTGTTGACTAGGCAATGACTAGGCGATGATGGAGCAACAATTTAGCCAATTAGGGGATGCCACGTGGTAGCTTGGGTGGCACCCAGTGGGCTTGAGGAGGAAAGTGAAGATTTCAAGTATTAAAAAATATCTTTGCACTACATGTTCATTCTGAAGTTGAATAAATTTGATTACAAATTATAAATTTCCTATAGTTTGAGCTATGGGTTTATTTTAAAATTTTAAAATTTATTCTTTTACTTGCCATGGAGCCATGAATAGAGCCTAAAAATTCAGAGGGCCATAACCTAGGCATTTTTAATCCAAAATAAGCATTCCAATATACCACTTGAACTGAGAAAATCTAAATTTTCCAAATATGAAGTCAGATTGTGCACAAGTGTTCACCAGTTTGTGCTATAGGCTAGTTTGTGTTTCCTAGGGCATTGGTGGCAGAACAAGCAAATTTGATCATTAAGTATCAAAGTTTGTTAAAGAGTAGATTTGAAGACCTTTTGAAGCTTGAATGTGGTAAAGATAAGCTAGAAAAGATTATTTTGCATTTTGGAGGTCACATTGAATTGATTTTCACTTTTTACCACGCATTTACTTTAACATTAAAAATGAGTTACATGGCCACATATATGAGATTATTTATGCCTCTAAGGCCAAATGATGGGGATTTGATAGGCAGTTATAGAGAGAAGGTAGAGAGAGGCTTTTTCATCTTCTTGGGAAGGAATTTTGAAGGGACACTTGTTAGTTGCAGATTTAATCCAAGAATTGCTTCTTTTCTATATCTTTCTTCCTTCTTCTCTTTTGCAAGGGTTGGCAATTTTCTTTGGGTAATACTAGTAGGGTTCCAGTGTTCTACTATGAAACCATGGATGTGATTAGTTTTTCTTCTTGTTTATTGAGCTGAGCTCTAGTAGTGAAGATCACACACCCGCACCTGTGCAGATTTGCATTTCATTTTCTTGCATTGTTTCTGAGATATGATACTGGATGCTAGATTATGTGACATATCCTTAGCTTCATTTAGTTTTACCAGTCTAATGTATTTAGTCTTTCCATAGATGAATATAAAATGGGATTTACATGAATTCTTTAAGTTCTCTAATTTTGTCTCCTAATTCTTCATGTGCTATTGACTTTGAGATTAAATGGATAAGGTTCATTTGATTTAAGGCAACTTGGATGAGTTGTATGTCACATCTATTGTTGCTTTCGAATCAAGGAGTTAAGTAAATGCTTCAGTATTCTAATAGGGTTTCTAGGTGTATGAAGGGGATATTGCATAAGAATGGGATTTGGGGATTTCAGTTGATAAGCTTGATTGTATTGCAAACAAGTTAGGTCATCCTGCTGGTAATGACTCTATGTTTCAATGGATAAGGCACTGATCACTAAATCAAATGCAAGCTGATATGAATGTCATTTGCACAAAATCTTTAATTCAAAGTAAATTCAACATTTCATGTTTTGTAGTGGGCTAAAAAGAATTAACCCTCACTCAACTTATGAGATTCATAGATTTGCATTAAGCTGCTGTAGATCTGTTTCATTTCATGAGTTATTAGGAGATATAAGGGTTTTCATTTGTAGTAAATAGGTTCAGATTTATGTTTTAAATGCACTGGTACCATATCTCAGAACCTCAAGGTTAACCTGCCTAGGTCTCATAGAGCCTAAACTAAAGAAGGTTCAAGCCTTATAGTTGTCCCAAGACTGTAGTTAGGTGCATTCATCATAGGAATTCGCTAGCCTTAGATGCATTTGTCTGGTTTCTTGGTTGTTTTCAAAACTATTAAATTAGGAGCCAACACTCTTCACACTAAAATTTTGCTATAATCTCCCCATAACACTATTCTCTTCCACACATGCAATGGGTTCTTGACCTCCTTATAAAGAATATGAAGACTTAGGGTTAGGTATGAATCTACGATCCATATTGAATCTCAAATTCCTACTCATACCTTGGATTTTTCTCATTGGTTGCATGCCCTCTCCATTTTTTTGATTGGTTGCATGCAAATTTCATAGGGAATGCAAATGATTCATCCTTATCCTTTTTCTCCTTTGAAATATCTCTAAGTCAGCTCCAAAAATGGTTTACATCTTAGTTTGTGAAAGCACAAACTCTTATACCAATCTTGAGTTACTCGACACTCATTACATTACTGATGCTCGACATGAACTTATTCCTAGATTGCTCAACATCTATTACTTTCCTAGTTTTCTTGGCACCTATTAGACATTTTATTTCTTAGCACATGTATGTTTTGTATTGCTTGGCACATGTATGTTCTATATTGCTCAGTACCTAAACATTTCCTGGATCACTCGACACATACTACGTCTGACTTGCTCAACACCAACTATGGCTTGGCACCTATTGAAATTATGGCTTGGCATACATTATGTACATGACATACATAGTAAAAATGGTTAAGTGTGTTGACACTCAATTGTCAAGACTATTCTTTTGACCAACAATCTCCCCCTTTGACATGAGTGTCAAAAACACTTAACTAAGTATTTGTGAACTTAACCTTATTGAGTACATTCTTTATTCACTTGTCATTCATGTAGGATTTCAAAAATTTTGTAAGTAACAATATACCTTATGACTCCCCCTGAGTTGATTATGCCTTGTACATTCTTGAGATCAAAATTTTGTGCTAATGTGCCTGATCCTTTCTGTCCTTTGTCTTGTTTTCTACATTCTAAGCCTATGTCCTATATCTGATCTGAATGAAGTTCAAAATTTTGCATCTCCCCCTTTCTCCTTTATTACTTGACATCTCCCTTTTTGGCTATTTACAAACTTTCCACTTTATCCTCAAAATTAAAGAATGTAATCAAAAAATGATTCAAAATTTGGTTGTATCTACATATATACATATCTCCTCTTATGCATATATCTCCTTCTTACTTTATCTCCCCCTTTTTGACACTGATGTCAAAGGGTTCTATGGAGTAATACCATGCTTAGCCAAAAAAGTGCTATTTACCTCCAAGAGTATCTTTAGAGCTACATCCCAATTTGTTATTGCAATGTCCAATGAATTATGCTGGATGGAAACTTCTACTGCTAGATGTACAAGTCCATCTGAGGTAGAAAGATTTGAATCTTTCTTGAGGATTGTTTTTGCATACATTTGCTCCTTATGGAGTACCTCCAAGTGAGGGGTTATAGAGGACTAAATTTGCATCAACTTGGCTTTTGTATTTGCCTCCTCTGCTATTAATATGACTAATTCTCTTTGAGTGTGAAGCATTTGAGTAAAATGCTTCTCACTTTGAGCTAGATTGGTGGGGAGTTGCATAATAGAAATCTTTAGATTTCTCTCCAAGCTCATTATTTTCTGGCTAGTCTCCTATGTGAAGTTGGAAAAATCACACAACTTGTTGTACAAGGAGAATATATTCCCAAGTAAAATTTTGATTTTATCTAATTTCTTAGCTAGCTCAACTTGTGATAGTGCTATATCACCAGATATTTTCTCATTTACCTTTCCTTGGAACTTCCTTTCTGACCATTCCATTAATTTTGCATTTGTATCATGGTTTTCATTTTTCACCTGGTCAACTATGTCAAATAGTTACTCTACTATTGGCCTTGGTTCATTAGGTGTCTGCAAGCTGAAGGCATCCATGAAGATGTCCTTTATCTCATTCAGTGCTTGCCTATATTTATACTCTTTTCTCAATACCTCTTGTCTTCTTCTTCTATCCAGTGCATTCTGTATTTCATTGATTTTCTCCTCAATGAGAGTACTAGATTCATAGTAGGGTATTGTGATTTCCTCATCAAGCTAAGCAATTCCATAATGAAGTTTCTTGGCTACTTTTGTTGAGCTTGAGCTTGGTGTTATAATTTGCAATGCTAGTGTTTCAGTGCTCAGCTTCTGAAGAGTTTGAGTGGGAGTACCCATTTTTGGTAATTCAACCAAAGTTTGTATTGTAGATTTCTCCTCATCTCTTGTCTCTTCCTTCTCTTCAACTTGTTTCTCCTTTTCACTATCAATTGCTGGGGGTGTGCTTGTTGGCTGTTCTATTTTCTCTTTGTCTTTCCTATTGCTACACTCGACACTTGAAGTGCATCTGTGACCTCTTTTGGTGGAGATGGTGGAGGAAAGAATAAGATTCTAGTAGTTTTTATGGTTGAAGGTGGTTCTTGTGTTTTCACCTTGACTTCCTTTGTTTTTACTACTAATTTTTGGAACTCATCAACACTGACCAGTATTGGGCTTGAACATAATCTAGCTGCTTGTGTTGATTGGTCAAGATCTTTACTAGATCCTCTGTAGTTAATGGATTGATGTTTTGACCATAAGTGTTAATAAAATCCTTAATCTTGATTATCTTTGTAGGTATGATGGTGGCATGAGGAGGGATAGGAGGTGATAGTTGTGTGTCTTGCACACTTTTTTCTTGCTTCTCATTTGTACCCTTTTCTTCCTCTTTCTCCTCTTTATTCTCCTCTTCATCTTTCTTCTCTTCTTCCACTCTCTTCTCTAAATCTTCTTCTCTCCTTCCTTCTTATCTATTTCTTTTAATTCCTTTTTCTTAGCACTTTCTTCCACCTTGTATTCCTCATCAAACACATCATCAATTTTCTTGTATATTATTTTCCACAATCTTGTGGATTTGCTAACTACATCTTCAATTTTATTTTGCAAAATACTAAATGCCCTATACTTTGGAGTAAACCTATTATTGTGCCTCTTGACTGCATTAGTCACTTGATCCTTAGTCAAATCAGGAAACAATCTTGCTAAAGTAGATTCCCTTCTTTCTTTTTCCATCTTCAAGAAAAAATACCATTTGTCTTCTACTATTTTGTACAATTCCTTGGGCATTGAGCTATCTAGCTCTAGAGGTGTGTGCTTGTACTCAGTCATCATAGCATACATAGATTCCTCTATTTTGTTTTTCTCTTCCTTAGTGATCTTATTAAAATCTAAATTATTTAAATATTTCAAGTCATCATTTCTAATCTTTGTACACAACTTATTTATGGTAGACTTGGGTGGATGATTTACCACTTTAAACTGACTATTATCTTTTGACTCTATCTTTTCTTCATCTGAGTTAGGTTGAGCTACATATTTTCTTCTCTTTCTTGGCTCCTCATTAGTCTCCTTGGTGGATTTCTTCTTCTTTTCCACCTCTTCTTTGGCCTTTTGAGTTGTAGCTCTAATGGTGGCTCTAGTAGTAGGCTTCTTAGGTGCAAGTTTTGCCACTCTCTTTGCTTTAGGTTGAGGAGCAGGTGGAGTTTTAGCTTTCCTCTTGGTCACTTTAGTTCTATTAGGTGCTTCCTCAGCTTCTTCTTCCTTGACACCTTCCTCTTTATCTTCACCTAAGCCATGTGTCAATTGTAAAGGTTCATCTTCTTCATTGTTATCCTCTTCTTCATCTGCTTCCTCTTCCTCTACTGTGCCTACTTCTTCAGCTCCAAATTTTTTCTTGAGCTTTTGTATCATTTTGTCTTTCTTCTTAACTATAGTGGTCATTTTAAGGTCTATGACGACTCTAGATTTAACAATGTCATAGGTTCCAAAATGTTTTGTAGTCTTGTTAATTTCCTCTGCAAGTAGAGCTGTTATTTCTAATGAGGCTTGATCAACATCAAGTTCCTAACCTAGTGGCCTAAGCCGTCTCACTCTAGGTATGACTGCTTGTATATAAGTGTAATCAATGTCCATAAGAAAAAAAAATTCCTTTTAATGCTGCTCAACCAATGAGATTGGTATCCTCATTCTCTGTTTCATGGACTTCTTGAAGTCCTCAAAGTAGCTAGTCATTTTTGCATCAAAATTCTCACCCATCTGCTCAATGAATCCATTTATTTGATCAACAATGGTCTTATTTGGATCCCATCTCACCTTGCCTACTGAAGGGAATTCTTTCATAATATAGAAAAACATACAAACCAAAATTGAGCCAAATTTGCATCGAGGTCCCTTAGACTTCCTTATAGCTCCTAGATTCTCATTAATCTACTATAACATGAGCTTTGCAAGATCATATGTATGATCTTTCTTCACCAATTTATAGGCAACATCCACTGCTATACATGGTACACTATTTAGTCTACTTGACTGGTAGAATTTGTGTGATATGACTCTCACAGCAAAATCTAGTAAGGGTTCTATGATGGCGTCTATTGTCATTCCCCTGTTGTTCCATTTTGCACTTGTATTCTTCTCTATGGCTTCCTTTTTGTCACTCCTTAGGGTCTTTGGCTGATCTAGGGTTGGAATACCAGTAACCCTATGTACAATTTCCTTTGTAAACTTCACTGGCCCTGTCTCTAACCAAAAAGCTCCATCATGGATTCTGCTCAAAACTATACGTATCCATTCTATTTTGAAAACAATTGGGAAAACTAGGGCTTTGGTCAGACCCTTCTTCTCAACTATAGAGAATTCATCTTTAAATTTTCCATTATCACACAATTTATCAAATGCATTAAAAATCTCCAAATCTCCTATGGCTCCAACTTTACAGTTATAACACTTTTGAACATCTTGAACCATAACAAATTTATCAAGAATTATAGATAGGGCACCAACGAGATCATTCTTATAAGCAACTTTAGGAATGGGCCTAAACTCTAGCTATTTGACTTCATTGCTGACTAGTTGAATTTCATGACTGTCCTTCTCCTTAGTAGATTTTGACCCAGATGCCATTGTTTACCAAACTAGGGTTTAAAATTGAATGAAATTTCAAACTCTGCATAGCTTGGCACTTGAATGAAATACTTGTGAATCAATGAACTGGAGTTGAATTACTATTGGAATCACTAAAAATTGCTATTTGATCACTGTAGAATCACCTCTTTTCTTTTCTTGACTTTGCTTCATGTTTGAATGATTCAAAAATGAACCATTTTCAATTTTATTAGGTTCAAAAACCTAGCATTTATTGCACTTGTGATTATAGTTTTACACTCAGCTTCCAAAGATTTTATCAACTCAACTTCTACTAAAGTTCATCTACTCGACATCTACTATCTTATTTCACTCATCATCAACTAGACTTTTCAATGCTCAGTAGTCACTAACATGTCTTACTCGACATCCACTAGTCTGTTCAACTCAGCATATATTGAAGTTTCACTCGGCAACCAAAGGTAGCTTGGTATCATCTTCTAACTTTTAAGTTGACATCTTTTCTCATGCATATTTCTTCTTTGTAGAACTTCTATGTTTTCATGGGTTGATCTATGATACATCTTTATATGTATAAACCCCATGTATTTGTCTTGTGCTTAATTGAATGAGGTGTGATCACTTGACCTCTTGGGTGAAGTGATCTCTCCATTTGATGTGCTACATTCACCTTTCTTCTTCCATGTCTTGTTCAACTATCCTCTTATTTGTTCAACATCAATCTTCTCTTTTCCTTTTTTGACTTCAGCTTTTGGTGCTTTTGACTTTGGAGGACAATTTCTACTAATATGACCAGTCTTCAAGCAACTAAAACATGTAGTTTGATTTAGCCATCTATTGTAACTTCCCTTGAAATGTGTCCTTATGCAATTTTTAGGAATGTGTCCATATTCTTGACAATAGTGACAGCTATATTTGGTATTGTAATCCCAATTGTAGCGATCTGCATGATTGATTCCTCTTGCAAGCTGATTAGGTGTCCACATAGGCTTGTTTTGCATTCAAGTGCTCTATATCCATAATTTTTGTAGTTGTAGCAGTGACCTTCAAATCTTGGTGTCCTCATGGTCTTCATTCTACAGTCTTGTGTTAAATGTCTTCATTTTTTGCATTTGTGACAAAAGTTTGCATTCATAGGTTTATCATGTTGATGACTATTCTTGCTTCTGCATACATTAGAGGTATGTCCCTTTTTACTACAGAAATGACAAGTAGGTTTAGTCTTCTTACCTTTGTTGCTTCTTTCTTCTACAACCTTAGATGATTCTCCTTGTTCAGTGTTGATGTAGCCAAGTCCAAAAGTATCATTACTAGCCCTTGGTGATTTCAGCAATTGCTCAAAGTACTTGATGGCCTCATTGGGTTTGTTATAACTTTCTGCTATTCCCTCTTCTCTCTTCAATTCATTCTAAAATTGTTCATTCTACATCTTCAAGGTGGAGATCTCAATGTCCTTCATGTTTAGCTCATGATGAACATTTATCATTTGGCTTAAGGTGTCTAGTTGCATGTTTGAGATCTTTTCAAATTCAATTGTCTTTTGTTCTAGCCTATTGATGAGATTTCTCTTTTCATCTTCTATCATGGCCTTGTCTTCAATAGCTCTTTTCTTTTGTTTAGTCACTTCACAAAGTATTATTTCTTGTGATTCTTGTTCAAGCTTGAGTAATTTGATTTCTTCAGCTTGTGCTCTATTTTTCTCCATTAATTCTGCTATTGCTGCATCAAATTCCTTGGAATCTCCATTGGAAAACACTTGTGTGGTGTCAATCTCCTTGTAGTGTATGTCATTTTCAGCTATGGCTATCTCCTTTCTTATTTTCAAGGATTTTCTCAGTTCCTCCCTGGCTTCCTCCACTTTGTGTAGAGCTAGTTGCACACAATCACTTGATTGTCAATGATTTTCCCAAGTTTGAAGACTTCCATATTTTGACCTTTTTCTCCAAGCTGTTAGGATTTTCCTTGTGAGAAGCAACGCTCTGATACCAATGTTTGGAATGTTAAAAATGGGAAGAGTACTTTTGAGAGTGGGGGGGGGTGTGAATCAGAAGTACCAATTTTTATCCTTTCAAACCCTTATTAACACATAACTGAAAGTGATGTACATGGATGTAAAAATATAAGCAAACATGAAATGAAAGCATGCATCAACACATAACACAAAAATTTGGTAACCCAAAAATCCTCCAGGAATAAGAAGGTAAAATTGGGGTGGGGATGACACCCACAAAAATCACTACAACAATTAATATTCAACCACTTTTGATGGTCTGCCCTGTGAAAGGCCTGCCTTGTTAAAGGCTTTACACTACCTGGTTAGAGGATTTACAAACACTTACATGAAGTGTCACCCTATTAAAGGATTTACAATAGGTTGTTAAACCCACCTAATACATAGGATTTTCAAGACCTTCTCCAAAGGTTCTCCTACCTAGTTGTTAAGCTAACCTATCAACATAAGATTTCAACCTCTAATACAATTGTGAGAGAGTATTAAAACATTTGACCTGATTGTATGCAATCTCAAATTTCTAGGTTCATGTACTAAATCTGCTCTTCTTGTTCTTATCCTTGCTTGATCTGATCTTTGTATGTGTTCCTTATCCCTTATACTATTATGATCAACTAGATATGAAATTGCTGCTCTGTTCCTCTAAGCCTTTTCCTCTTCACACTAAAATTTTGCTATAATCTCCCCATAACATTGTTCTCTTCCACACATGCAATGGGTTCTTGAACTCCTTATAAAGAATACAAAGACTTAGGGTTAGGTACGAATCTATGATCCATATTGAATCTCAAATTCCCACTCATACCTTGGATTTTTCTCATTGGTTGCATGTCTTCTCCATTTTTTTGATTGGTTGCATGCAACTTCCATAAGGAATGTAAATGATTCATCCTTATCCTTTTTCTCCTTCAAAATATCTCTAAGTCAGCTCCAAAAATGGTTTGCATCTTAGTTTGTGAAAACAAAAACTCTTATGTTGATCTTGAGTTACTTGGCACTCATTACATTATTGATGCTCAGCATGAACTGATTCCTAGATTGCTCAGTATCTATTACTTTCCTGGTTTTCTTGGTACCTTTTAGACATTGTATTGCTCAGCACATGTATGTTCTATATTTCTTGGCACATGTATGTTCTGTATTGCTTGGCACCTGAACATTTCCTCGATCACTCGACACATACTATGTTCTAACTTTCTCGGCACCAACTGTGGCTCGACACCTATTGAAATTTTGGCTCATCATACATTGTGTACTTAGCATACATGGTAAAAATGGTTGAGTGCGTTGACACTCAATTGTCAAGACTATTCTTTTGACCAACAATAACTACTGATATATTGACTCTTGAAATTTTGTAACCAAGATTTGTAATCACAGGTGAAACTTTGTGATGATGTGCCTAACTTCTTTCCCTCCCTTACAACCTAAAATTGGATGTTAGCCCAAACATTTTTGAAGCTACGCTAATGATAATTTTGACTATGTTGCACTTTTGTAACTTATTTAATGGTCAAGTCTCAAATGGCTATGACAGAGTAATGAAGAGAGGTTTCACATCGTCGTAACTAAAAACCTTCATCCGATGCAAAGGATAAAGACTTAGGGATATAAGGAATGAATAATATTTTTTTGTATCCCTATTAGTCTTGTATAGAAATTAATGAACAAGTCAATGAACGTAGACATAGCTATCACCTTGGATGCTTGTGAGACAAGCAATGTTGGAATTTCAGTAAGGGTGATAAAAATGGATAATAGTAATGCATACAACCTCAATATGATTTTTGTATTTCTTTTAAAGTATTTGTTTTGAGATCTTAATAGTACTTTGATTATCACAATGAGTTACTCTAGGTTGTGGAATTCTTAAACCAAAATCATTCAAGATATGTTGTAGCCATATAAATTTTGTAGTTGCAGTGACAACCCCTTGATACCCAACCTTAGTTAAAGAAAGATCAATAGAATTCATCTTCTTACTCTACCAAAAAATAGGGAAGGAACCAAAATGAATCATGTACCCTGAAGTAGACTTGCATAAATCAAGATCTCATATATAGTTTGAGTTTGTGTAATGAACTAAATGAAATCCAATACTAGTATCATAGTGTATCCCATGTGTATATGTATGCTATATGTAGTGCAAGATACATTTGGATGCCTTCTAGTGAAGCTCATGTAGATCTTGCATGAAGAAAGAAACTATGCCAACTACAAAATCTATGTTAGAGTAGGTATGTGATGTAGGAGCATCCAGAGGTATAAGGGCAATCCTGTGTCACCCAAAAAAAATGTACTTAGACTTAGTTTCTGTTTCATGTGTTTTCATTTCTGGATACCCATTTGGGTCAAATAAAGGTCCCAACTCTCACAGTTCCACTATTAGTGTTCTAGGATAGAGTATTTGAACACCTTGGGATATGTGTAAATGCCAAAAAAATAGGAGTATGTAATTGAGCCATCATTTTGGTGAACTAGGAGGTGTAAATTGGCCAAATGAATGTAATTGCAATTTAGAGCATTCCAGAAAAAGAATCAGGTCAAAAGGCCCCACGGTTGAAAGTTATTGCAGTTTTTCAATTTTTGGAGACCTCCTAAGAATGCTTCAAATTCAGGTTAGGGGCATTAAATGACCTCAAAAAGGGCCAAAAAATGGGGGATGAGTGATGCTATCCATAGGGCTATAGAGCGCTTCAAGAGCTTTTCGAAAATGTAAACGGTTCATCAATCGGAGCTACGGTTCAAAAGTTATGCCTCCCAAAAGTTTGATTACCATTCTTGGATTCTTCTAGATTTGCACAAACTTCTAATGTGGCTTCTGGAGCCTTCTACTTGGTCGGTGGATGCCTACTAGCACTTTCTAGAATGTACTCCTAGTCCTTAACCCTTCGGGGTCTATTTAAGGACATTTTTGGCATTGTAAAAGGTAGCTTAGAGTGGAATTTGAGAGGACGTACCAAAAGGAGAAATTATCTCTAGTTTTGTGCTATTGTAAGCCCTTAGGGCATGTTTAGAAGTCTATTTTCTCTGTACTGAATGTACTAGCTTATTTTCATAGTTAATACAATTTCCCTTTTCCTTTTGTGTCCATTCTATGCTTGGGTTGTGTCTCCATCAAGTGGTATCAAGTAGATGAGACTTCCAACAAGCTGTCTATACAATGTAGCATCAAAAGGTGGTGCAGTACACTTAGATTTTAACTTGACACCTAACATAAAAAGGAGTGGTTGCATCCTTGTAATCACTCATGCAAAATTGAGCAAGTAAGTCAAGAGCATACTTAGGTTTAGAAAGTGTGATCCCTACTAAAGATTGCATGATCTAAATACCAAGGAAATAATGAAGTAAACCCAAGTCTATCATATAAAATATATGTTACAAATAAGTCTTGACACTATAAATAATGGATGAAATGCTCCCTATAATGATCAATTCATCAACATAAAGAACAAGTATTAAGTCTGATTCATCCCTTTGAAGAAACTAGAGATTTGAATTTGAATGACACTTGGTGAATCCTACTGAGACAAGGAAGGGATCCATCTTGGAATACCAAGCACTAGGATATTTTTAGGTCCATAGATAGACTTCTTCAACTTTCAAACGATAGTAGTATCATAAAGAAATCCATGTGGCTACTCCATATAAATATCTTCAAGAAAATCCCCATGTAAAAATGCACTCTTTATATCTATTTGATGTACAACCCAACTATGAGCTGCAAAAATAGCTAGCAAAAAATGAATCAAGTCCATCTTGGTAACTAGTGAAAATGTCATAGTATACTCAATATTAGGAACCTATGATAAATCATTTAAAATAAGTCAATCCTTATACTTGTCCACACTTCCATCTTCTAGATACTTGGTTAGATAGATCCACTTACAACGAACAAATTTTATTCTCTTAGGAAAGGGAACTAAGTCCTATTATTTTTCATCAAAGAGTAATATTATCCTCCATAGCTTTGTCTCACTTTGGAACTCCTAATGCTTCACTAAATGATTGTGGATCTAAAGCAATGGATATATAAGTATGTGGAAATAATTTTTATTGTTCCCTTTTCTTCATAGTACCTAAAGGATTCATCACAATTGTGTTAGAAAGTAAAGTCCACCAAGATAATATATGGAGGGGGGGGGGGGGGGGGGGGAATCAGTTATTTAATTAAAAATCTCTCAATATCCTTATTAATTTTGAAATATGTAAATAGTAGATGCAACCACAAAAAGATAACCATACACAATAATGCCAAATCTATTAACTAGGGAAACCCTTGATAAGAGGCAAAACCCCGGTGGGGATGACACCCACAATATGATGTAATAATATTGAAGTTCCTTATGAGAGGATGGAACTTGTTAGGAGTCAATGAAATATAATAAATACATATGAGTCCTTGCTAGGAGACCATGAATCCCTATTAGGAGATTCCAATCTTGTTAGGAGTTGTTCCAACCTATTAGGAGTTCAAAGGAATAAAGATGGATCCACTGTCCAAACCACTTCAATGCTATCCTCATTGAATAATACAAGTTTACATAAAAAACTATCCAAAAAAAATTCTTTTCAAAATATAGTTCCTTTTAAGCTTGTCACACCTCAATTGTACCAATCTCTTCACGCATCCAAAATATATTCACATGTAGGTTCACACTACAACAAATATATATGATCACATATCATACTTTCCATTCATGGAGATGAACTTTACTTTATACCAAGTCCTAGAATAAGATATTGAGTCATCCTTGAAGCTTTCCTAATTTAAAATAATAATACATGATCAACTTAAGATATTACATTACATGTTACATTTAAATATTACATCTTTTCACAACTACTAGCAATCTGTTGGGTCATAGTCTTCATATATATTTACTAGTTGATCATCTAAATTTTCTTAATTAATAAAAAAATATTCAACATGTCTTTAACCTTTTTCCAAGTCTTCTCAACTAGATTCCATTTCTATTAGGAGATACAATCCAAACAACAATAACCACTTTCCAGAGACATTGTCTAAAAGCTGCCTTCACCAAAACCATCACAACTCTATTGAGTCTTCATATTTCCATAAATTTTTTTTAATTGTATCATCTAGAAATAATATATAACATTATCCCATGTGCACATGAGTTTATCTTTATTCCTTGAACTGCACAAGCTAAATTTTTTCTATTGTTGTGCTAGTCTCCATAGAACAAATAATATGTTAACATTAATGATAAACTCTATCATGAATGCAACACACAACCTATAAATCATGTCTCCAAAATTTTTTGGATACTCTCCCATAGGAATACCATAAAAATTTAGTCTTAAAGTCTCCCCCTTGGCATTGATGGCAACTTAGATGAAAATGTCTAAATTCTATGAATACCAAAAGTCTCTGCTGCAACTGCTCCACCATTCTTTTTGTTCATGAATGTAAACAATACTATAACCATAATGCACAAGGAAGGTGTTAATATACCCATACATCAATATCTTTTCAAATCCTCTTCATCAATCAAATCTTGAAATCCTATTCAACAATCTTCTCAAATCCTCTTCATTAGTCAATCTCTCCTTTAGGAATATTTCTCCCCCAAAGGATAAGCTTCTCTAAATATTCTTTCCTTATTTATGTCAATAAATATACAAGAATGACTTCATGTGCTACTCTCTCCCAAATATATATATCAAAAAAATATTTTTCATGTGTTATTGTCTCCCCTATTGACATCAATGACAAAGGTATCATTTTGCCAATTTTCTACATATGATCTACAGTAAGATCAAGTGTCCAAAGACAATATTATAACAATTACCCAAAAAAATTTATGACTTGGCTCAAACAAATATACTTGCCCATAGAGGAAGAATCAAAAATCCATTCTAGAAAAAAAATAGTGCTTTGTTAACACTAGATTGATGCAATATTTGCATCAACTACTCAAGACTAGGCTGGGGAATAACCCCAAGAATAGCTCTCAAGTACTCAAATGTATCCTTTTGCCAAATTTTTTTGTAAATATTATTTGTTTCTTTGTGCTAATGTTCATTCTCCAATCTTATATCTTTCTTTGTAAATTTCTCTATAAGAAAGTGATACTTAATAGATATATGTTTTTTCTTTGAATGTAAAACTTGACTCTTTGACATACTCAATGTACTTGTGTTATCACAATGTATGATAAAAATCGAGTGATAAAGTCAATCCCAATATCTTTTAGCATTTTCTTCATCCAAATAATTTGTGTACAATGTTTTTCCATTGCTATATACTCTACTTCTACCATGCTCAATTAAATATAGTCCTATTTCTTGCTTAGCCAAGAAATCAATCTTCTTCCCAAGATAAATTCTCCACCATTAGTACTTTTTATATCATCAACCCATCCTCCTCACTCTACATAAATGTATGCACACAAAGTAAAATAATTTGATCTAGTCATACCATAATCCATAGTCAGGTGTACCCTTCAAATATCTAAAGACTCTTTTTACTGCTGCATAATGTGTTTCTTTAGGATCTTGAAGTTTTTCCACAATTCCAATTGCATTAGCTATATCATATCTAGTATGCATCAAATATTACAATCCAGTAATCAACGATCTGCACTTTTTCTTTTCAACAATAGAGGATTCATCTTTGCTAGACAATTTATGTCTAGTTACCATAGGTGTTCCAACATGTTTATAACTTTCTAAACCAAATTTCTTCAATAATTTCTTAAGATTCTTAGCTTGTGATATGAAAATACTAGCTTTGTTTTGAATAATTTGCAATCCCAAGAAATACTTCATCTCACTAATCATACTCATCTCAAACTATTTCTTCATTTCTTCTAAGAATATCTTACTTGCTTCATCATTACCTCCAAAAATAATGTCATCCAAAAATACTACAACAATTAGTAATCCTTTATCATCTTTCATTAGATACAAAATTGACATTAGCTTTCACATATCCAAAATTTTTCAAGTGTTTGGTCAATTTTGCACACTAGACTCTAGGTGATTATTTCAATCCATAAAATGCCTTCTTTAATATGAAAACCATATCATTTTCATTTTTCAAAAGAAAACAATAAGGATTCTCAATGTATACCTCTTCTTCAATTTCTCCATTTAGGGAAGCTAATTGGACATCTATCTGACAAACTTTAAAGTTCTTGTTAGCCATATATGCCAAAAAAATTCATACTGCTTCTAATATAGAAATAGGTCCAAAATTTTCTTCAAAATCAATTCCTTCATGTTGTGAGTAACCTTTACATACCAATCTTGCTTTATTTCTTACAACTTCACCTTGTTCATTCATCTTGTTTCTAAATACCCATTTACTTCCAATAACATTCTTGTCCTTAGATCTAGGAACCAATTCCCATGTATTGCTCTTCTCAATCTACTCTAGTTATACTTTAATATCTTTAATCTAATTATCATCTTTGCAAGATTCATCAAAATTCTTAGTTTCAAATTGAAAAATTAAGCATCTTTCTTCATGTACCTTGTTCCTTGACATCACTCTTTTGTCTCTTCTTCCAATGATCTATTTAGCATGGTGATTCTTTATTAGGTTTGTGTTAGGTGTCACCACTTCAACTCTAATTTCAACTCTATGTTCATATCTAGGTTCTTCTCTTTATTCTTCTATCTATACTTCTCTATGAATTTTATTAAGGAAATTAGTGTTAGTCTCATAAAATAATTCCTACTTATCATTTTCTTTGTTTGGCCTTAGATTAGTTTCTTCATCAGAATTATAATCAACATTCTTGAATTATAAACTTTTCATCAACTCTCACATTTGTGCTCTCAACAATAGTCTTAGTTATCTGATTAAAACATCTATATGCCTTATTTTTTAATGAATATCCAAGGAACCTACCTTTATCACTTCTTGAATCAAACTCTTAATGTAACATTTATTTCCAAAGATTCTGAAATACTTCACAAAAGGTGAATGTCCAAACCAAAGTTCATAAGGTGTGTTATCGTATTAGGTTTGTGGTAGGTGTCACCACTTCAACTCTAATTTCAACTCTACGTTCATATCTAGGTTCTTCTCTTTATTCTTATATCTATACTTCTCTCTAAATTTTATTAAGCAAGTTAGTGTTAGTCTCATAAAATAATTCCTACTTATCATTTTCTTTGTTTGCCCTTGGATTAGTTTCTTCATCAGAATTATAATCAACTATTCATTCTTGAATTATAAAATTTTCATTAACTCTCACATTTGTGCTCTCAACAATAGTCTTAGTTATTTGATTAAAACATCTATATGCCTTAGTTCTTAATGAATATCCAAGGAACATACCTTTATCACTTCTTGTATCAAACTCTCCAATATCACCATCTCTCTTAATGTAACATTTATTTCCAAAGATTCTGAAATACTTCACAAAAGATGAATGTCCAAACCAAAGTTCATAAGGTGTGTTATCGTATTAGGTTTGTGGTAGGTGTCACCACTTCAACTCTAATTTCAACTCTATGTTCATATCTAGGTTCTTCTCTTTATTCTTATATCTATACTTCTCTCTGAATTTTATTAAGAAAATTAGTGTTAGTCTCATAAAATAATTCCTACTTATCATTTTCTTTGTTTGGCCTTGGATTAGTTTCTTCATTAGAATTATAATTAACTATTCATTCTTGAATTATAAACTTTTCATCAACTCTCACATTTGTGCTCTCAACAATAGTCTTAGTTATTTGATTAAAACATCTATATGCCTTAGTTCTTAATGAATATCCAAGGAACATACCTTTATCACTTCTTGTATCAAACTCTCCAATATCACCATCTCTCTTAATGTAACATTTATTTCCAAAGATTCTGAAATACTTCACAAAAGGTGAATGTCCAAACCAAAGTTCATAAGGTGTGTTATTAGTGTCTTGTCTAATTTGTACTGTATTTAAAGTGTACACTAATGTATTCACCAATTCTCTCCAAAATATCTTTGATACATTATTTTCAAACATCATTTCTCTTGCTAGACACTGTTCTATTTCTTCTCTCTGCTATTCCATTATGTTTGGATATCTTAGGGGCTAAAACATGTCTCTTTATACCATTATCTTCATAAAAATTGTTAAACTCATTTGAAGTAATATCCCCTCCTCTATCATATCTCCTATTTCATACTGGACTTATGAAATCTTTGCATTAACTACTCTAAAGAGGGTTGGGGCATAACCCCAAGCACACCTCTCAAATAATCAAATGTATCCTTAGCCAAAGGTTTTGTGAATATGTCTGTTATCTACTCCTTTATGCTAACATACTCTAATATGATATCTTTCTCTACTCCCTTTTCTTTCAAAAAGTAATACTTAATTTAAATGTGTGTTGTCTTTGAATGTAACATTTGTTAGGATTTACCTCAAAAAAAAAAATAATTACATGCAAATATAAATAATATTAGGAAATAATAAATTACACATAAGAGAACAAAAGACACTAAGATTTAACGTGGTTCACACAAACATTGGGCTATGTCTACCAAAAAACAAGTCTAATATTATTATGATCTAGTGATTACAACTTGATTACAATCTATAATTCCTTATAGCTCAATACCATCGCAAGAAGCAATTTTTGCATCACATATAATGAAACAGTCCCTAACCCTAAGTCCTATTATATAAGTATTTTTTTTTCTTTAGGGTTAAAATTAGTTACAATATGTTAGCCATAAAATGCAGATAAAATAGCCCGATACCCTGCTAAGGAATTATGGAGTATATATAGTACTTCCTTGATTAGTCACCATAATCTAACAATCTCCCACTTGGGGACTGATCAAGCTCCACACTAAACAACAATCTCCCACTTAGAGACTAATCCTATAGCTATTTTGGCACTAATAGTCAAATATCTAACATTCAAATATCAACAAGAATCATCTAATAGTCAAATATCAACAAGAATCATAAAATACCTTACACTATAGAATTATCTTGTTTTTGTAGGACCACTCAAGTCTATGTGCACAACCTCCAATTTTTTCATATAATAAATTTATTTCTTGAAAATGAAATTTTCTTTTGTTTCACTATAACATATTATGTCAGTAGGTTTCACAATCTTAGGAAAATCTCTTACTACAAATGTAATACTAACCTTCACAATATTATTAAAGTTGATTTGAAAAAATATTTTATGCCATAATTAACTATCATCCACTTTAGCAACTAAACATGTCATCTCCATAGGATTCAACTGAAATACATTACCTCTTTCTCTTATACCAGTAGCAATCAATGAACCATCTTTGTCTTTGATAATGCAAGTCTTCTTTGTAAACTATAACTGATATCCTTTGTCCACTAGCTATCCAACATTCAAAATTTATGTCTCAACCCATCCACATAGTAAACATCATCTATGTTAGTCTTTCCGTCAAGTGTAATGGATCCTTTTCCTTTTATATGAAATGCTATATTATTGCCAACTCTAACTACTTCTCCATCATAGCTATTAAATTCAATGAACTTATTCATATCTCTCATCGTGTGATGGGAATAACCACTATCAATAATCCAATCAAATTTCTTCTTTTCAACTCGTAATACTAATGCTTCTTCTTCTCTAACCTCTTCTTTTTCAGGGTTTTTTTCCTTAATAGCAATAAATCCTATTTCATTATTCCCATCATTATTTTCACTCAAGAATTCTTCTAGTCTAGCATTAAATTGTTCTTCATTAGAAAAAAGGAAATCCTTATAAATTCTTGATTTCTAGGGCTTCTTATGCTTATTTATTGTCATAGGACATTTAGCAAAATAATGACCAAGTTCATTACAAGTCCAATACTTAAATATTTATCACCTTTAGGCTCTCTTTGCATAAGAAGGGAAATTAATTCCTTAATCTTCTTGTATTCATGCACTTTTGTTCTAGTACTATTGCATAATCTCCACTTGTACTCCTTGTCAACATAGGTTGAACACTTAATGTGCTAAAAGTAGTTTCAACTTTAGGAAATTCTCCACTTTGTCTTATCCACATTTAAACTAACTATAGTCTCCTAAGAAGAGTCCCTATTGTAAAATCTTTTTTTAAGGGAATAACTTGTTCAATCATTTGTGTTGTCTATCTGTATGCAGGTGTCAAAGTATTCAATATCTTCCATACAACTTCATCTTCAAATTTATCTCCTCTACAAGTCTTAATTATTGTAATAGTCTTTACTATTCTACCAAAGTAACTTCTTATAGATTCATCTTCCATTATTTTAGCATCTTGAAATAAGTATATCCAAATTTGTAATCAAACCTTCATAGTATGTTTATCACCTTCAAACATGATTTTTAAATATTTCCAAACTTCACGATCAAGTCTTAAAGATTTTACCTAAGAAAATTCAATTTCAAAAAGAGATGATAATAGTCCTTCTCTAACAAGCATATTGAACATGAATGTGTCTTTCTCTATTTCATCACAACCTTCAAGCTTGTCTTCTTCATTCATTTCATTTTTAATTTTAGTAATCAACCAATAATTTTGAACCCATGCATAACAAATGCAACTTCATATTTTCCTTCCAACTGTCATAGTTAACTCCATAAAACTTTGGATTTTCTTTCTTGAATTGTGCCACAGATCTCCTTAAGCTTTTAATCTTTTCCTTCAAGGACCCGATGCTTTGATACCAATTATTTGAGAGTAACATCCAACAAGATAACTAAGAGGAGGGGGGAAGGGGGGGAAGTGGGGGTGGGGCGAGGGGGTGGGGGTGTGAGGGTTGGAGATTAATCAATTATACAATTAAAAAAACTCTCAAAATCCTTTTAATTTTGAAATATGTAAGTAATAGATGAAACAACTATAGAAAGATAACCATACATAATAACACAAGATCTGATAACTAGGGAAATCCTTGATTAGGGGGAAAACCATGGCAGGGATGATACCCACAAGATGATGTACTATAATAAAAGTTCCTTGTGAAAGGGTAAACCTTGTTAGAAGTCAAAAAAATATAATTAGTACATATGAGTGTCTTTTAGGAACCTTTGAATCTCTCTTAGGAGATTCCAACCCTATTAGGAGTTGAAAGGAAGACATATATACCCATTTCCAAATAACTTCTATACTAACCTCACTAAACAATACAAGTTTACTTAAAAATTTATCTAACAAAAAATTATTTTCCTAATAGAGTTACTTGTAATCTCATTGTACCTCAACTGCACCAATCTCTTCAGTGATCCAAAAGATATTCACATGTAAGTTTGCACAATACATCAAATGGATATGACCACATATCATGCTTTCCATCCAAGGAAATAACCTTTCCTTTATACCTAGTCCTAGAATAAGTCATTGATTTGGCCTTGAGGATTTCCCAATTTAGAATAGTAATATGGGACGAATTTAAGATATTACATTATACATTACATTACAATATTAAATCTTTTCACAATTATAAGCACTCTGTTAGCTCACAGTCTTCATAAATCTTCACTAGCTAATCATCTGAATGTGCATGATTTACCAAAACATCTTGAACATTTATTCAACCTCTATCCAAGTCCCCTCAACCATATTCCATATTTTTAAGGAGGTACAATCTAAATAATAGTACCCTCTTTCCAGAAACACTGTCTGAAAGATGCCTTCACCAAAACCATCACAAATATTTCCAGTCTTTATATTTTCATATGGTCTCTTAACTATATAATCTAAACATACTCTAGAACATTATCCCATGCACACATAATTTGATCTTCAATCCTTGAACTGAACAAAGCCAAACTATGTCTATTTTTTTTCTAGTCTCCACAAAATAACTAGTATGTTGGCATCAATGAAAAAATCTGTCATGAGTACAACACACAACCTATGAATCACGTCTCCAACACTACTAGGATACTCCCCCATAGGGATACCATTAGCATTCATAATTACACAATGAACCTTCTAAGTCATTTTTTTTTTGTGCTCAATGACATCTAGTGGAAGAAGAAGATGAAGAAAGAATATTGTCAAGTTCTTGTGGACCTTGTGGAGGTGGTGGCCTATGAGTCAAATTTGAAGTAATATCATCTTCCAAGTCACTATCATCACTATCAATTTCCAAGAAGGAGTAAGAAGGAGGAGTTTTAGAAGCCAAGATAGAACAATTCACTTCAAAGTAAACACTCATCTCATTGAAAATTTCATGTCTCTGAACTGATGAATTTTTATACCTTAAGATAGTCAAGATAATAAATAAATATGTAAGGTTTACTTTGTGGTTCTAATGCCTTGCACTTTGTGGAGGTATCCTTTCCCAAGCTAGACAACTAAACACTTTAAAGTGTTTCATACTTGGATGTCTTCCATGCCAAGTCTCAAAAGGAGTAACTCCATTTAAGACCTTATGAGTACTTATATTTTGGATGTAACTAGCTCAAAACATGTAGCTTTAGCCCAAAAATGTTTCTCTAGATACTTATGTTGTAGCATGTAGGCAGCCATCTCCTTAAGGGTTCTATTCTTACTTTCTAGAACACCATATTGTTGTGGTGTGTATGCAACTAGATGTTGAAGATCAATACCCTCATTTGTACAAAATTTTATTATCCTTGAGTTCACATACTCTCTTCCATTATCTAGTGAAAGAATCTTGATGGCTTTCTTTGATTACTTCTCAACTTGATCATTGAAGGAAAACAATTTGTTAAACACTTTACTATTATGAGAAAGAAAGAAGACCCAAGTGTAGCATGAAAAGTCATCAGTGAAGGTGAGAACATAGTAAGCCTTTCCAAATGATGACATTGAAAATGGGGTAGCTACATCACTACGAACTAATTCAAGACTAATTGTTTCTCTTTGATAACCCCCTTGTTAAAAATTTCTTCTAGATTCTTTCCTTCTTCACAACCTAAACATACACCCTCTACATAATTGACTTGAGGTAGACCTTTGACCATATCATTTTTGCTAAGTTGATGGAGATAGTGGTAGTTGAGATGTCCAAGAATTTCATGCCTAAGTTTACTTTGTGAATTTGAGTGTGTTAGCAAGGCAATTAAATTTTTTTTAGGTACAAAGTGAATAAAATAATAATGTCTTGTACCATGATTAGCCTTTCAAATTTCCACTATGTAATCATCCTTAAGATTTTTTACCACAACTAAATAAAGAAGGAACTCCACTTTGTTTCCACACTCACAGGGAGTGATTTGGTATATTGAAAGGAGGTTGGTGCTAAGATTGGGAACATTAAGAAAATCCTTGAAAACTCCATTGTCCATCTCAACATCCCATTTTTCTTCATTTTCTACTTTTTTATCATCTCCAATATAGATGTAAGGTACATTAATAGGTTTCAAAGAAGAAAATGGATCTTTTGGAGCATCCATATGATGTGTAGAACCTAAATCAAGAATCCATTCTTTAGAATTATTTGTACTTGTTACCAACGCTTATCCTTTGCCATTTGAAGTGGATGATGACCCCTTATCCTTCTAGGAATTTGGAAAATAAATGTTATTTTTCCTCATAATGTTTAACAACTCATCAATTTCCTCATTCTTAAACTTATACTCATCATGACTATCCTTCTTGGAATATGCACAAGTTTTCTTTTCTTTCTTGTTAAAGTTGTTTTGCTTCTTATTATTGTTAGAAAATTAATTATCTTATTGCAAGGAGGAAGATTTTTGTGTGGAGGAATATTTTCATGTCTAATCTTGTGGTTTAGCCTTCCACTAATTTTTCTTCTTGTTAGAATTCTTACCACCTTGATTCCCTTGATTCCCTTTCTTAGCCACAAAATCTTTAGACTTGGAAGATTTGAGAATCTACATACTCATTAAATTTTCTTACTCTAAGATCAACATTTTTGTGAATGACTCAAATGAAGGCTTAAAGAAGGCATCTCCCACTTTCAACTTGTGAGTATTATAATTTGAAAAAAATTGGTATACTTAGGAGGAAGATGAGTCATCAAATGTATGATCAATTTTCCTTCCCTAATGGGTTCACCACAATCTTGAAGTTGTTATGTATATAATTCTACTTGGTAAAGATAATCTTGTATGGTGTCAAAATTCCTAGGATCCAATTTGAGAATATTATCCTCAATGGTGTAGGATAGCTCTTCATCGACTTTGCCATACAATTATTTAAGTTTGTCCCAACCTTATTTAGTTGTATTAAGTTTTTTGATGTGGTATTTGATAGGATCTAAAACTATCTTGAAAAAAAGTTCCTAAAGTCATGTCTTGTTTTGTAAACCAATTGTCTTTAGTATAATCATCAACATCATCATAAGGTTTTGTTAGAGCACCATTGACATGGAAAATTAAACCATTTTGACATTAATAATTCCTCCATTTTTTTTTCTTTCCAAGTAGCATATTTATGTGGTGCTAATTTTGCAAAAGAACCAACAATGAAAAAGAAAGAGCACAATGAACACAAGACACCTTGACTTATCACTCAATCAAAGACCACCTCACCCCCCCCCCAAAAAAAAAAATGATGAGTTTGGCACTCTATATATAGTGTATGTAAAATAGCCACTTGCCAATCTTGGGCCAATGTGGACTTTTGATTTTGATGTTTACAACTAACTTTTTGAGACAAAATCACACACTAATTAATATAGCTCAAAATTAAAAAAAATCTAAAGCTTTACAATGATCATACAAGGCCAAAAAAGACCAATTTTTGCAAGTGATATTTTTCCCAAACAAGGCTACAATGTTATTGTAGATTTGCAAAGTAGAAAAAAAGTGCACTTTTAAAATAATTTCACTTGAATATGTGAAGGTATGAGCCCAAATGAAGCCTTTGAAAATGTAATTCTCAAGATTGGATAGGAACAATCACCAAAAAATATAATTTATAATAAATGTGTACACCAAAACCAGAAAAAACCACCATCACTAAAAAATTTAGGAAATTCTATCCATGATAAAAAAATTGTACTTGATTTGAAGCTTAGGTGACCAAGTTATGACCATTCAAAGTTAGATTGCAAATGGTTAGGGGTTTGAATTTTCATAGTTTGATGACATTAGCATAATGATTGGATTAAATTTGACATCCAAATGACCATCAAAGAAAAAAAACCAAATCTAACTGTCAAATGGTCATCAAGTTAAATGTTGTGAAAAGATGATGGCAGTAAATATTTTATGACACAGATGAGATGGTAATGAATCAACATATTGAATTCAAATGTGGCTGTATAGTCTATTAATGTGGCCAAATGACATTTCTTGCTAAGTTGACTAATGATGCCATTACTAATGTAGCAACTAATGTTTCTCCTGACATGGTAGTAGATTTGGTATGTTGTAAGACTAACATGTCTACTTGTGTGGTTTCAATAATGTGACAGTTCATGACATGAAAAATCTAGAAGCCGACATGTCAAGTGATGACTTGGAAGTATAGAAGTCTGCATTTCAAGTTGTTGTAACTATTTATGTAGTAGATCACAAGATTGGGGAGTGGCCATATGGAAGTTGTCTATGTTTTTGTATGGAGGGTTGGCATTTATCCATGTGGTACCTTTTGTGGTTTCACAATGCATGCCTCATTTTCATATATAATGGGGACCCCCTAGTTTTGAAATTTCTACACCAGGCTTCTAGTCTAGAGTTCTAGACATTTTGGACTTCCCCACATGTCTAGGTTTAGACCCTAGTTACTCATGCATAGGTTTGGGTAGCTGGAAGCTGGATAAACTAAGTTTTTGTACTTAAAAGTTCTTTTAGAGTGTACATGCCCACATGTGCAATTATGCATGTATGCTTACTGCATAATTGTGCATTGTACTACCACTCTAGCAATGCACACATGTACATAAGTAAAACCTTGGAGGGTGCACACCTACAAAGGTGCACACTAGTAGGGGTGTGTATTGGGTTTGAGGTCTATATAAGACATTGAACCCCTCTCCTCTTCACACTTGCATTTTCCAACCTTTCGAGTGTGCACCTCTGTATAGCATCCAACTCCACATCTACTAGCTTTCCCCTTCCCTCCACACAACCAAGGAACAAGGTTACAAAAACCTCATGAATTTGTTTACAAGTTTCAAAGACCTTAAAAAGCCTTTAAAAAAAAGACTTAAAAATACTAGCTCCTAAGACCTAATGAAGGTGCACATGTGCACACCTTCCTATACACCAAAGACAATCAAACTAGTGCACAAAGCCTTCAAGTCTTCATGAAGGTATGCACATGTTCACCTTCACTCCTTATGAAGAAAAACCAAAAATTTAGAGTTCCTCCTTGCCCCCCATATGCACTGTGCAATTGCACATTTGCATAGCTATGCACATGCACACCTCACAAAGGTGTGCACGTGCACATATGTGAAACTACACCAAAAGGCCATTCAAGGTCTAATTTTTGTGCACTAGTGTACTTGTAAGGGTGCACTAAAGTGTAAAAGAGAGAAATTTGAGGGGGAGAACTATTTTTGTTGTGCTTTGCATGATTTTTGACCTATTTTAGAGTCAATTAGAGTTTGTTTTGGGTCATGTTTTAACCTTTTGACTAATATTTTCTTCTCTTGTGTAGATAAGATGACATCACCATCCTCTTCCATGGTAGAGAAAATGACTCCAAAATTGGTTGCATTCAAATATCAAGGGGCACCAAAAAATTCAATGTTTCAAGATGGACATGTAGAAATTAAGGACACCAAACTCATACACATTGACTGGAATGCATTCCTCACAATCAACAATAAACCAAAGGAAAGATCAAAAATCATATTAAAACTCATCAAGTTGGGCCTTGTGAACACAAAATCTCATTCAATATTAGTTCAATCCTTAGAATTGATAATGACCCTTGTAGAACACTATGTGATCAAAGAGGAGGTCGTTAAGAGTGTCATAGGAGAGATAGTCCTTGAACTTTGACCCCATAACATAGAAAAGGTATTTCATCTCCCAAGGGTGGATCAATACTTGCAAGTCTAATATGAAATGATAGAGAGATGGTACAAGGAAAATAAGAAAGAGGCAAATGAAAAAGTTCAATCCTCTTTCCTGATTAAAAAAACACTAGTGGGCCACCGAGTGGAAAAAGTTGATGTGACAAGGGGATACATGAAAGATGATGTTGGGTATGCAACTATACTTCTAAGAAGAGCCATGGGCCTCCCAACAGTAAGTCACCTTCAATCTTGGATGGTCCATTTCATTGAAACCATCATAATGAAAATGATGCCAATTGATTGGGCTACCATCCTAAGTGGCAACTTTGATGAGAAATTATTAACCATTAAAGCCAAGCCATGCTTCTATATAACATCATAGATGGTGTACTTACTAGTAGAAAGAGCCACATGTTACCTAGGACTTTATAGAAAGGGAAGGCTGCAAGATGCAAATTCTTGGCCTTATGTGGTATATCCATAATTGGTAAACAAGAAGCTCCCTCTACAAAGTGTAGAATACAGAGTGGTAAATGATGGGTTTATCTTTGCAATCATAAGGTTCATTGAAGATGAATATGCCAATAGAATGTAAGTAGAGGAAACAACTAGAATCACAAAAATTACCACCTATTACATTAAGTTCATGACCTTCACCTATCTTTATGTAGCCGGTACCTTACTATGTCCAAAGATGCTCCCAAGATACCCATCAGATAGACTAATACTTCTAGAAATTACATGCCAACTCACTTCTTCATATGATAGAGTGAGAAAACAACATCATAAGATATGGGTCTAGCCCATCACAATTGGTGCCTTTGAGGTGAAGCAGAAGTGGGATATTACCAACTTTGATTTTGAAAGGGATCAATATCTCTTAGAAGAGTACAACTCCCCTCACCCATTCTTTGATAACTTTGGGATGGTATAGCATCTAATAGGGAAATAGTTCATACATGTTGATGCCTTGGAGGATCATTCGGTAACCGTAATAGATGACTACAATGTATGAATAAGGGATTATTGTACAATGAGTATATCCCTAGCAAAAAATATGCTAAAGATGAAGATTCCCCTTAAAACTATGTTAAAGAATGCCAAAGAAGTTATGGATCCTTTATACAGTAGGGATAAAATATATGACTAAATGATAATGAATTCCAAAATAGGGAGGGATGAGAATGATGATATAAATCATTGGGCCAGACACATAGTCAAATTGACAAAAAATAAGATCAAGAATCCATTTAGAATGGGTCCAATTCCTTAGGTCACCTCCCTATAAGAAACAAAAAGGCCAATCAAAGGGAAAGGTGAGAAGGTCACCATCCCAACCTTTCATGCTCAAACCCCAATAAGACTAAAAATGGTACATCAACATGAGTGGGAGGTTGAATACTTCAAAGCTGAACGAGGCAAGAAAAGAAAAGGGTAACTCCCAGGGAAAAGAAGGAATTGACTCAAGCTATAGAATCTCCACAATAGGGACAACTTGTACATGCACAAGAGGAACAAGTAGAGAAGCAGAGAGTTCCATTGGTGACAACTATAGAGAAAGACACCTTCCCTCAGATTTTAAGAAAGAAAGAATTGAAACAAAAGTGGCACGAACACATAGGAGGACACTAAAGAAGAAAAGTACTCCATCACCATAGGTTCCTGAGACCATCAAATAAGTTGAGGATGAAGAAGAAGGGGAAAAATAGAAATTGTCCCCTTCAACCAAAGGACCTGATCAACTAAAGCTACATAGGAAGAGAGGAGAAGAAACTCTAGAAAAACACCTCTATCTACTCCTAAAGAGCCTATCCAAGTGTTAAGCTCAGAAGATGAATAGCAAAAATGGATAGCATAGATGGAAGGGGAAGGAACTGATATCTTCAACCTTTCTAACTTTGACTTTATGCCAATGGGCACTAAGATGGTAGGTGAGAAAATTAGAGATACTCCCATGAGTGAACCCTTAGGAGAGGATTGGAATCAATTTCCACCTCTACCTCAAGGACCTCTAGGCATTCCACAACAACCATCTCAAGATTTGTTAGTTTTTGATAAAGGGTCAATAACTCCACTTCCTTCAGGCACTCAATAAGAGGTAAAAGAACAAAAAACTAAGGAAGGGGAGTTCCAACAACAATGTACTAATGAAATAATCAAGGAAGGATAAATACTAGAAGAAATTAAGAAAACTCCTCAAGATATAGAGGCTATGACCTTAGCCCAACAAGAGATAGAGATTCCTTCTCAAGACTTTTCTCAACATGAGAAGACTCTAAAATGAAGTGACAATGGAAAGGAGCTTTCTCGAGAACAACCCTCTTCAACCAAGTATACATCACCTATGGACACTACACCAACATGGCTAAAGAGGGAGGTTATGTTTCATTAGAAAAGGCAACTAGAATTGATAGTGGAAGAAGGAATGAAGGAACTAATCAAAGTAGTGAAGAGGCTTAAGCCACCTAAGGGTGATGCAAGAACATTGGCCTTTGTAATGAAGAACCAAGATCGAGACCTACTTGCACATATTTCCATTCCTTCCCCTCATGTTGACACCAAAGAATTAGATCAAAAAGATTACCAAATCAAGGAGGTCATGTTGGGAAGGCCCATGGAAGATACAACCAAAGTGACAATCACTATGGGCATGAAGGAAGTTTATAGTCATATGGACCAGGATGAGTGAGAGTTGATAATGTTGTGGAAGAAAAACAAGATAATAAGAGGCCACTTGAATGAAGTTGCAGGACCAACTAACCTGGAGAATCTATAGATCCCTCTCAAAGTTACATTAGGAAGAAAGGGAACAAGAATGTAGTTGGATCCATTTTTGGAAGCATGTCAACAATGTCATGACAATTTTGAGGAGAAAAGTGTGCAAATCATATAGGAAAAATTGAACCTGTTGCACCACATCCAATCAAGTGCCAACTAGTTGGTTTCCATAGTGAAACAAGATTTTGGACTAATGGATGAAGTACATACTTGGGCTAAAGATCTATAAGCTTTGAAATCAATAAAGGGTCAAATATATCATATGTTGATGGAGGTGTATACTACAGAGGAGCTAGACAAGATCGACAATTGAATTGATAAAATATCAATAGGGATCAAAGTAATGGAAGGACTGCATGTAGAGATCCAAAAAATTAAAGACCAAACTCAAGTGCATTTTTTGGAATCAGAAAGGTGCTACAATGCTGTTTGCTTTGATATTTTTGAAAATGAGTCTAAGACCAAGCTTTTTGTGGTGCAATCTATGGTCCAACAATTTAGAGCAACATTTGAATATGCTTCATTAGATGAAGACATAAGACAAGAAAATTCTTCCTCATAAACATACACATTTATCTTCAATTAAGTGGATTCTAGTAGGTTGTAAGACCACCAAGAACCTTGGAGTTGATCTTCAATTAGCTTTTCAAGTGAGGGGTTTGAAAGGATCCCTTCCTTTCAACATCATGCAAAACAACAGCTCTACAGTGCACTATGTGCCACCATAGTGTCTAAGGAGAGGTAGTGCTATGGGCACTAAAGGCAAAGAAAAGTGGCATGTGAGGGTGGTGGATTTGGGTTTAATCCCACATTTTCTGCAAGAGGTGATATAAGCCTTTTTAAATTCCCTTTTCCACAAACCTTTAAACTATGAATAATTACTATATATGATGTGTGCTTGCTAGTTTGGAGTGTAATACTTATTGAAGAAGCCTGATTTGGGTCATGATGTAATGGCCTGATCTAATTTTATCTTTGATTGGCTTGTGCACTCTAACTATAACCAAATACAAAGGCCTAAAATGATTTCTTTTACAATAAAATAATTCTAGATCCAAAATAAATAAAATAATTGCATAATCCAAAAACTATATAACAAAATAAATTTGATCCAAAAATTTAATGAAGGAAATGAAAATAACTTAGGTCTAAAAGGAATAATTACAAAGAAACATTATCCAATTGCAAATCAAGTCTTAGGGTTCTAATTTGCACATTCTTTTTTTCCTTAGCTTTGACTTTTTCCCAAGGTAGGAAAATTCAAAATTTGCTGGAAACACCACCTAGATGCAATGACAAGGTTCATTCTTTCTCAAGAATCTTCCACAAGAATGTTGATCCTAAATCCAAATCACAACCCTCCAAAGTGCGAGACAAAGAATCTCTACAATGGCTAGCAAATGGACCCTTATATGGCGTTGATACCATGTAAGAATTTTGCCATGGAAATGAATGTATTTCCAAGATTTAAAATCTTAAGGGATAACACAAGAGAGACAAGAGATGGTCAAATGAGAATCTCAATAATAATCAAATGACAATGGATGAATGCATCATATATTTTCTTGTATATAAAGGCAAGCAAGATAACTAGGAGTCATGCTAGTCATAAACATAAAAACTAAGAATATATCCACTAAGGGTTCATTATCCTCCATTGTGAATTAAAGTATGTGCAATAGTGAGAGGATAAGAATAAAAAATAGTATCATACAAAGAGAGGTGTGAGACGACATGTACTCAAATAGAATACAAACTTATTTGTGTCAACATGACAGCTAATATGAAAATTCATTATCCTAAGTGAACTTAAGTAAAGTGTACTTAAAAAATACTTAATTACACCAAAAATTTTGTTTAGGGAGGAGGGGATTGCCTTAGTCAATATTTGGATGAGAAATAATTTTTGAAATGAGAAAGCATGTAAAAGTACCCAACAAATGTAAATATTTACCTTAATTTCTAAATCTATATGGATGGATTAAAATATTATATTAACAAGATTTATGAATTATTCTATGTTGATGTAGAATGTAGGATGTCTCCACAAATGCAATAGGTCCACATTTTCCAAATCATAGAACCATGGACATAATTATGCTCTCAAATGCTTGAGAGATTGAATGCTTACACATTCTTTGAAGGCTTTCTCTCAAATGATGGCTTGTATTCTTGAAAGTGTGTATAATGGATAGCTTGTGTATTTAGTGGATGATAATGGATGAAAAAATAAAGTGAGAAGGCCTCCTTTTATAACAGTTTCAACATCAAAATTGAAAGGGTTAACTACACTAGGTAGGAAAGAATATTAAAAACCCTAAAATGGGCCTAGGGTCTTGAGTGAAAATGCCTCAAGTTGAGGTTGACTTGGACCTCAATGCAATAGAAATTTTGCATTGGGATGTTCTCTAGGATATTAGGGATAGAGAAACATGGCTGGAAATAGACAAAAAATAAAAAAAGTAGCATTCTGACCATAAATGCATCCATGTTATAGGAGGTCATCAAAATAGAGGTTTGAAAGGTCATACAAAGAAAGTATGCAATTTTAAATAAGGTGGATATGTGTATGTGATGCAAAGAGAACATCCAAAAGAATACTTTATGGGCCACTTGGATTACAAACCTTCAAACTTGTCTTCTTCCTTAGAAAATTTACCCACACTTCCTCCAAGGAAACTCCACACTTTCTCAAAAAAACCTTACAAATTCATAAGGTTTAAGTCCAAATAGATATCAATTTATATTTTTGGGAAAAGTTCTATAAATAGGTCAAATTTTAGAAATCCACTCCAAACTTCTCACATACTCAATCATATTATGTGCACTTAGGATAATGATGTATATTATGTCCACAATAAGAAGGAAATATTGTAGAACATGGAAAGGGAAAACAAGTGTTCACTGAATAAAACTATCAAATAGATAGCTAAAAAAGAAAAAATGAGCACAACTTCTGAAATCTTCAAGTGACAAAGAAAATGAAATAGTGTTTGGGACCCCTTTTTGGATTTCTATGTGACTTTAAAATCATAGGTTCCAACTCCACCCAAACATCCTTTAACCCTTCCAATGTACACATACCAAATAGGCCTAATTAGGCTTGGTGTACAAAGAAAATCCTATGAGATAGATTTATAGAATCCAACAAACCCCTTATGAAGCTTTACCAATCTTTAAATACACCATATCCATTATTTATATAGCCGCTTTACAAGTTGTGCTCAGCTGTTTGCATAAACTCCACATTTCAGGGTCAAATACATAGGGATATTTCACATAGGGCTTGATACTAAAAATATAAAACACTAATTTTCCATCCCAAACTTTTTAATTTTTAAGATACATTATCCTAACTTTCATTTACCAAGTGGCCATGAAAATTGACTAGTGAAATTACACGTTAGGCCACCATTTATGAAAAACCCTAGTTTCTATGAGGGTTTCAAACCAATTGAGAAAAATGATTCTAGCTTCGTTCAAAAATCAACAAATTTAATGAGACCGAGTGATTAGAAAGGTAACATAGATCAATATCCAATTATGTCACCTAATCACATGTGCCAATCTGTATAGAGTCATAAGACTTCATAAAATAGCAAAATTAGATAAAAAATTAGTGCTCATTTATTGATCAAACTTTAAATCTGTACAATCTCCATCCATTGCCTTAGGAATGGTTCAAACATATTTAAAATAGACTCATACCAATTACCAAAATTAACTTTTGAATAGGTATGACTATTGGTAACTAAGCTGCTTTATACCAAGAAACTTTTGCAATTTTTCCTCCAAGCCTCAAACCATTAGCCAAATGCATATAAAGTTAATTTCCAAGGTTAATATTGGAACAAAAAATAACACATAACATCCTATTCTACCTTCCTAACAAGGTCCCATTGGTCTAATGAAAACAAAGGTTTATAAAACACCTTTGGGCTCTTAGCCTCACATTATGGACCTAATGATCTTATGGGTTGATCCAAATGATCCAAACCCCTTATTACATCACAAAGAACCTATGAAACACTAAATTTTTATTGAGTTTCTTTCACTAGTATGTGTGTTTATGTATGTGTATGTGTATGTGCATGTGCATGTGTATGTGTTTGCATATGCATATGCTTATAAGTCTAAGAATATATCTATGTATATATATTTATATGTATATATGTACATACATACATACATACATACATACAAACATAAACACATGTGTGTTAGAAAATTACAACTGGTATAATTTTTGTTTTGTCATTGATGTCAAATCTATTGATGAGACATATTTCTACCTAATCTAAATGTCATGTCTATTTGATTGATGAAGAGGATTTGAGAAATTTCTCATAGCAATAGCACCTAGAGGAAAGGTTGAGTTACGAAAAGGAAGCTATAATAGAAATTTGATTAGATAGACTTTGATAAAGAAAAGTGATTAAATATTTCAAGAAAGTTAAGCCAAGTTGAGCAATAGAGTAAATGGCAATGGAATGCCGAGTGATGCTAGTGTCAATCGAGGCATATTTAGTGCCAAGAAAATCTAGTGTTGATTGAGCGTTAGTATCGATCAACCAATATAGTCGATGTTAATTCATAAGTTTTACAGTGCTTAAGTGTTAAGTGATGACTGAGTGTTAGAACTTTTTGATTGCCGAGTAACACTGTTGAAGATGAATTTGAGAAAATTGTGGTTCCTAGCCAACTTAGCTTATTTCTTGGGAGATGTAAACCTAGTTGAAGATATGATTGATGAGATGGATCATTAAATTCAAGGAGAGGATTAGGTAAAGACCAAATAGATGGATTCCAAAGAATTTTCTAGAAGAAGATCAAGAAAATGGACATATACAATGAATTGTGTTGAGCCTAATTATAAACCTTAAGATATATGATGATCATGGAAAATAGTAAATCAAGATTTTCATATTTAAAGAGGTATAGAGCCAAATAAGATGTGTGTGTGCAAGTGCATATGTTAAGAGAGGCATATAGATAAAGGTGGATCGGAGACACACAAGTGTAAGAGTGAATGCAAAGCTAAAAGAGATTGCTTACAAAAATGTTGCTGATAGTAATAAGGTGAATCTAAGAAAGAAGGATTAAGTATTTTTGGAAGGGGGATACTAATTTTTTGAAGGGTTATTGAGAAAAGCAAGAATAGAGGTGAAAATGGAGATCTTATTAGTGAATCAACACCTAGACCGAACAAAGATCAAAACTTGCAAACTAAGTTGTAATCACATAGATCAAAACCTATTGTTTTCTTTCTAATAATTGTAAACAATTTTTATTGAAATCCTTTTAATAGAGGTTTACCTAAAAGTCATTTAAAAGACTTAATAGTCTGTGTAAATCCTTTTGAAAGGTGACATTCTAAATGAAATGATCAAAGTTCTCTAACAAGGCCACTCGTAAAAGAGTGATTAAATCCTCTAACTAGGTCATGTTTAACAATGTGTATTGTAACCTTTAATAGGGTTAGCTCCTAACAAAGATCACTTCAAAAAGAGTGATAAAGTGGTGACATTTTACTAGTGGTTTTTTCCAAAATTGGTTTCCATGTAAAAATCTTAATTTCAAATTTGTGTTGAATGCTTTATATGTTTTGGATTTAATATTCAACAAAGAATGTTATATTTGGAATAATTAATTTTGTTTACAGTAGAGACTGAGTAACAGTAGAGACCAAGAAACAACATGATAAGTAGAAAAATAATTTTTTTATTGTTTGAATGTTTAAATGGCACTTAATGACCTTGAGTAACTGATTCATCCCCCTCTCAATTATTCTAAACATTTCTAACAATTGGTATCAGAGCCCAATGATTATAGAGAAAAGTTTGAAGGTACTTAAAGAAATTGATCATGACTCATAAGAGAGATGTACCTAAGCTAAACAAGGAGAACTTTCATACATGGAAAACCTTGATGAGGTTGCACATATCCAATATTAGTGATGTTGCTATCAATTTTTTGGACAATGAGCATGTAAAGTTAATCACTACTTTGACATCTAATCAACTGAAGCAGAAGCCAAAACATAATCAAGAAATGTTGGAGATTGCCTCAACCCTAAGCTATTGCAAGTTTGATGACTTGAAGGACTATGATAGTATAAAGAAAATGTGGGAAAAATTGAGAACCATATATGAAAGTGATGAAAATGTCTTGAGAGCCAAATTAGAAATCAAAGACGAAGCTATGATAAGCAAGGTATTGAGAACTCTACTCCCTATTTATGCCATTAGAGAGTCTACAATCCAAGAATTGGGATGCACACCAGGTAACACTTTGACCTTGGAAGGTGTAATTGGTAGACTTACTACTTTTGAAATGTATAACTTTGATAACTACACACTTGCTACTATTGAATATGCATTTAAGTCACAATTGGTTCTTAGCAAAAGAAAAGCAAAACATGTGAAGAGTGATAGTGATAATTTTGATGATGAGATTGATGAACTTGAAGCCCTTGTTGTAAAACAATTTGGAAGAGGGGAAGGTAAATACAAAGGTAAACTACTTATTATCTATTTTTCATGCAAAAAAGTAGGTCATATTTTTGCTAGGTGTCCTCACAAAGAGGATAAGGATGAAAGGAAGGAAAGAAAGTAAAAAGGAAGAAGAGACGACCAAGAATTTAAGAGAAACAAGGATGAAAGAGGTAAGAAATCTTGTTAAATTACTAAAGAAGAAACTAATAATGAATCTAAAAGTAATGATGATAAAGTAGTCTATGTTGCTATGAAAGAAGATTCTGATGAAGATAAGAAAAATGCATTTATTTCATATGTAAACAAAAGTGACAAATGGATAATTGACAGTGGATGTTCAAATCATATGATTGGTGCTACTAAAAAATCTGAGGACATTGGTCCATACAAAGGTGGATGTGTAAAATTTGGTAATGATATTCCATGTATTGTAAAATGTAAACGTACTAGTCAAATGACTGACAAGATACCATATGACAATGTTTACTGGGTCGAAGGACTTAACTATAATTTGTTGAGTATTTCACAACTGAAGAAATCATGTTACAGAGTTTAATTTCATAAGAGAAAGTGTTGATAATTGGATAATAGTGATATGTAATTTTTGTCATTTATGGCAACACATGATGTACATGCTGATAGGAAACCTCAAAAATAAAGATACTTAGTGTTTGGTAATCAAAAAATTGTCTAAGTATATAATTTGGTTTACAATAGTGTATTGGTTTGTTTATAACATGTTGCAAATGTCATATTATGACAAGTGAAGTTACATGGAGATAGTATACATGTTGGTGATGACATGTATAACCTCAAAAGTTTGTACGAACTATGCAAAATAGAGTTAATCATGTTTTGATGAAGCAGAACAATAAAATTGAAGGAAAGAATTGTTTTTTTTGCAAAATAATTACTTGTCCAATTAGGGCCAACATCCTAGATGTTTACTCTAACTTGGAAAAGTGAATTGTGGTTTTAGCCAACCCAATAGTAATTTATGTAAAGGCATGGTATTTATGTAAAGGACTTCTTGCAATAAGAAGTGTGAAAGTGATGTTTTACAAGTGCTATCTTGTAATATTGCAAAGTGAGTGAACTTTTGTGAAATTGATATATGTAAAGTTTTATCTAGTGATCTGAGATTGAGTTGAAGATCAAAGATCAGAGAAGAAAGGAAAATAATAGTAGATTACTTATTTGAGCAGTGAGCTCTTCTTATAGTTGTAATTGCATGTTTGGGCAGTGGGCTCATCTTGCATACATTATACTACAACTCCTAACAAGGTTGACACAACTCCTCACAAGGTTAGAATCTCCTAACAAGGATTCAAAGTCTCCTAATAGGGACTTCTTATACTAAATTTTCTCATTGACTCCTAATAAGGTCCACCCTTTAACAAGGAACATTTATCTCAATATATTATCTAGTGGGTATCATCCCCACTAGGGTTTCCCTTGTTAACAAAATATGGTGTTATGAGTTATCTTTGTGTAGTGTTACTATTACTATTCAACATTACTTTATTGCTTTGTTATGCATGGTTTAGAGTAAGTAATAATATCCAATTGGTGACTAAATTTTGTGGATTACTGATTCACCCCCCTCTCAGTAATCCCTATTTCTAACATTTGGTATTAGAGCCCACTTACTTTGAAGATGCTTAATAGCTTAAGTAAGATCCCTATGGATATGGAATAGATAATGAAGAACCTTGAAGAAGCTCTTGAACAAATTGATCTCCTTATTGAAGAAAGAGATAAGCTAAATGATAGATATGAAGACTCCAAAGTATACATTGTCACTTGAAGGAAAAGATTGATCATCTGAAATCAAAGCCTAGATCTACTAAATATAGAACTAGTGATGATGACTATTCAAATTTGAAGATGGAGTACAAGATCTTGAAGCATGAGTTGAAGACTACAAATTTAAAGTTGAGTTTGAGAAATGATCCTAGCAAAGGTGAATCTAATTTGAAAACTAAAAATGTAGATTTGATAGCAAGTCTGGCAAAGAAAACATCTGAGTTTGAAACATTGAAATAAGATCATGAAGAACTCCATAAGTATAATACTATTGTGAAAGGTGAATTGACATAGTGCAACCAATAGCTTGAGAAACTTTATTCTAGTAAAGAAAAGCTTGATGATTATATGTCTATACAGAGACCATCTTATGACAAGACTAGTCTTGGTTATCTAATTAACATGTCTACAAAGACACCTAAGATTAGATTAGATTCAAAAGAAAAAGACAAATCTGATGATAAGATTGAATCTAGTCAATCTTCTGAGAAACCTAAAGAAGTTGAGCAAAAAAAGGAAGATGAAGTCTTGGATGAACCAAAGCAAGTGGAAACTCCTAAGGCAACTAGTTATGAATTTAGAGATAAGTGCTTTTTATGTAATGGAGTAGGTCATATGAAAATAGATTATACTAATAACTTATTTAATCATGTTAAGGACTTTTATTGTCATAATTTTCATGGTATGGGTCATAATGCAAGTAATTGTAGGAAACCTAAGTATGATAATGATAAGAGAAATAGTACAATGTCTAGATATACTAACTCTGTAGATAGAAGATCTCATGAAAGGAAATCAAGAGAAAGAAGATCTTATGAAGATAGAAGATAAATCATAAGTGTAACAACTTAGGACACATTGTTTAGAATTGTCATGCACTTGATGATTAATAGAATCTTAGAAGCAGAGCACATATATGTCAGCTATGCAACAACTTCAAACACATAAAAAAGTATTGTAGAATGGATAGAAACTTTAGAGGTAGAAGAAACAATGGAAGAAACTTTGGAAATAGAAGGAATGATAGAAGGAACCATGAAAGGAACTCTAGAACAAACAATGAAGAAAAAAGAAACATTGTGAGTGAACTTCAAGAGGAACTTAATGAAGCATTCTTGAAAGCAACAAACAACTCTAAAGAAAAGTTAAATGATGATGAGATAGAAAGAACAAAGTTAGTTGTTCAGTTTGATTCAATTAAGTTGAATTAAGCTTGTCCACAACATCAGAATTTGAGAACTTCAGTTAGAGACCAAATTAGAGGTAGAAAATTTGGTAAAAGGTGTATCCAGTTATGTTTAGATGTTACCTAATCTTTCTTGTGATTTTGGAGCTCATCTAAACAAGTTATGATGAAATTTAGAGTTACTGGTATTATAGTAAAGGCTAATTCTATAACAGAAGATGAAAAGTAAGTTTTTGCAAAGAATTTTGTGATACAAAGTCTTGAGGATGATTTTAATAATGGAAGGAGGCTATATTAAACCTTGGGTGACATTTGAAGATCGAATAGATGAGTTTGAGAAGTTACGTGATTATAGAAGGTTATTGACAACTTTTTCATATTTTGCAAAGTACACAATTAATGTAGTTTCAAGTTGATGTATAAATGGATTATAGAATTGATTTTACTTCATTGTGAACACATTTGAAGTGAAGTGCATTTAGAAGTGACTCATCAGAGTAATTTTGAAGAAAACCCTATTTTTGAAAAGAGGTATTTTATCATTTTTCTAAAAATTTGCTTGGTAAAAGTTCATATTGATAAAGAATTATGGATATGTCAGTGGTACATAGTGTTGAAAATGAGGATTGACCTAAGTTTAAGGTAGTTTCCATAAAACCTAGTGATGGAAACCCTAACTTTGCATTGTCTATCACTCCAAACAATGTAGTTTACCTTGAAGAAGTAGAAAATTATTTAAATTGCAAGTTTGAGTCAATTGGCAGTGAATATATGAATAAGGATATGGAATTAGTCTGTAACCATGACATGAAAGTGAATCCCAGATTTGAACATTTAAGTGAATTAGACTTGTTTAAGTATCATTTTTACCGTGAATTAGATAAATATGAATGGACACAAGTTATACTGAGTAGGATACATGATGGAAAATTATAGATGCAAGATAATGTAGTAGACATTTCTATTGATCTTATACATGAGGTAACTAGTCTTAGCAAACAAGGTAGTGTACCGATAGGAGAGAAGTTGGTAAAGAAGAAAGTAGAAAGCTATAGTAAGGCAATATACAATGGGAAAGTAATGGTAATTAGCCCAATCAAGTAGGATGATGTGAGATTTCTTAGTAGAATTATTGCTTATTTAGTTTGTGCAAGTTCTAAGATAGATGAACTTTCAACAAGATTATGTAGCTTACAAGATATGTGTAGAGAAAGAGCAAGTTAATTTGAGTGAAATACTGAGGATGCAATTCCTAGAAAATCTTGAAAAGATTAAGAGGACAAAGAATGGTGTGTTTAGATTCCAATCATTGATAAACCACATATTCTTTCATGTGTTGAAGAAATTTCCTTACTTGTTAGTAACATATATAATGAGTAGTGATAGATGCACCATGGAGAAGATATCAGAGGTAGGCAGAAGGCATCTTGAAGATAAGATGTTAGATAGTGGAAACTTAATAATGAAAATATTTTAAAATGAGATGAAACAAAGATTTAGGATTTCAAAAACAATTGTGGATAGGTTCAATGACGACATTTGTATATTAGTTGATATAGATCACACTTATATTCAAGCAGTGGAACCTCGATAGACATTTTTGGATCCTTTGAGCTATTAGTTGAGTGATGATGTTGCAATTGACTACATTTATTTTTTATTGAATTATGCAAAAGATAAAGCTAAATACAGATTCGGTACATTTGATGAGATCATTCGACATGCTCATCAAGAAACCTTGGAGAGGGCATCTCACAAGAAGGTTGAATCAATAATGAAGAAGGAATTATCTGAGCTTGGAATGACAAAGAGTGAATTTGAGGCCATGATATAGATAATGAAGCAAGGTGTATTGAACATAAAACTCTTGTGAGTTTCAGTTGCTAAGACATCTTTAGGATAGAGCATACCATATGCAATAGTGTTTGATGTTCAGCCCATCGAATAGAAGAGAAAGTCAAAGAGATTAGTTGAAGCAATGACTATAAAGGAAAATAGAGTCAAACATATGGATATAGGACCTAGTAAGAGGTATAAAACATTGTTGACACTTGATTCAAGTGATGAAGAAGAGGAGGAATAGGAAACCAAACAAGCTAAAAAGGTGACTCCACCTAAACAAGTAGCTGACAAAGCTCAACAACCTTGGAAGACAAAGATTGAGAAGATTAACATAGCTATTGTAAATGAGGGAAACTTTCTTTAGATGAAGTAATTTTATGATATATATAATAATTTTGAGAAGGATCAGATTGATATATCTACTATGAGACATGTCATTGCAAATGATCTAAGTATGAAGGATATCAAAGTAGTGAACCAAAAAGTTTTTGAGAGACTTATAGATAAGAAGACTCTAGCAAGACAAGAAGACCTTGAATTTCAAAAGTCTAGCTAAGGACCAGTCGCAAGACTCATGACAAAGATGAAATCAAGAGATTTTTGATTAACCTCACACCATACTTGAGGAATAAGTTGAGGCCATTCTTATTTATGGTTGGTGAGAAGGATAAATTAAGAAAGGAAACAACAAAAACTATCAGTAAGATGTTGTTAGAATCACAGGCAACATCTTCTCCAACTCTTAGAACCTTGGAAGTTTCAGTGAGTGGTGACACTATGAATATTGATCAAACCAATGTTACTTTTAAAATTGATGATAAAAATCCATTTGGTATTTCCAAACTAGATGTACTAGACACCAAGGATGTTGAGGAAAAGTTGAAACAAACTGAGGAAGAAAAGATGCTATTGGAAGTTGAAAAGAAGAAGATAGAGGAAGCCAAGCAACAATTGCTTGAGAAAGATGGAAAAAGAAAGAAAGATGAAGATAAGAGAAGGATTGAAGAAGAAGAAAAGAAAAAAAAAATAGAAGAGAAGAGAGAAAAAGAAGAAAAGGAAAAGAAAGAAGAGGAAGAGAAAAGAGCACAAGAAGTACCAAAGAAACAAAGGGAGGATGAGACTAAACCATCTAGTTCATGTACTTTTCTCTCTCTTGCAAGTTTGGCTACTGATGATGATGATTAGGCTAATTTTATTTCATCATTATCTAAAATTTTATAGAAGAACAAAATGGTGAAAAATTTGCAGAGATCATTAATGGAGGTGATTGACAGACTGCACAATACTTTAATAGTACAACATACTAAGTTAGATCCAAAATAGAGAGAACAAGTAGTGCTAAAGTCTTTTGATGAAAGGTTTACTAATTTGTTGAATGTTGTAGAGGCAAAGGCTCAAATTTCTCATGATGCTAATGTATTTAGCACCATCTACTAGAACATCAAGAATGACTTAGTCAATCTTGATACATGCATAAAAAACTTTGGAAATGTTAGCAAGAAGGGAAAGATTTGTATGTTAAGTGTACCTTATCATAAAAACTAACTAAAGACTTGGAGAGTTAGATAGAGGAAAATATGAATGAGCTAGAGGCTTTATCTAGCCTAATCTAGCACCCATCTAGAAAAGTTGATGATTTTAAGAGTCAAGTTGCCAGTGCTCATAGTGAGATCAAGAAACTAGAACTTTGGAAAGAGCAGATGTTGAAGAGAACATCTAATTTCAGAGAATCCATTTCTCTAAAGTTATTATTTGTTAAGAAGTAGCTAGAAGAATCTTTCAAGGCTAAATACACATATACAAACTTTTTGTATTAAGATATCAATGTAGTTGAGATTGCATCATATGCATTATGTGAAATTCTCACATCAGTTGAGTCTACCAAAGAAACATGGAAAAAAGGTATGGATAGTTTGAAGACTATTTTTGATGATTGTATGGAGATTATTTCAGCATAAGGAAGGACAAAATTTTTGATAGTTTTTGGATAGTATCTTAACATTTTGACCTTTGCCATTGATGTCAAAGGGGGAGAGATACATGTGAAAATTGTATACATGTCATTATTGGGAGAAATAGAAAGGGAAGAGATACATTTGAAGATTGTAAAGTATATTGTAAGGGGGAGCATATATGTAAATTTGAACAAGTTGTAATAGATGTAATGTTTATTTTGATAGTTAAGTTTTTGTCACTTAGCCAATTTTCCCTATTTTGTTGACATCAATTCCAAAGGGGGAGATTTTTGACAATTGGCTAATAGTGATATGTAATTATTGTCATTTATGGCAACACATGATGTACATGCTGACAAGAAACCTTAGAAATAAAGATACTTGGTGTTTGGTAATCAGAAAATTGTCTAAGTATAGAATTTGGTATATAATAGTGTATTGTTTTGTTTATAACATGTTGTAGACATCATACTAGGAAAAGTGAAGTTACATGGAGATAGTATAAATGTTGGTGAGGATGTGTATAACCTTAGAAGTTTATATGGACTATATAGAATAGAGTTAATTGTGTTTTGATGAAGCAAAACAATGGAATTGAAGGAGAAAATTATTTTCTTTGCAAAACAATTACTTGTCCAATTAGGGATGACATCCTAGATGTTTAAACTAACTTGCAAAAGTGAATTGTGGTCTAAGCTGACCCAACAATAATTTATGTAAAGGCATGGTATTTATGCAAAGGAATTCTTTTGATAAGGAGTGTCAAAGTGATGTTTTACAAGTGCTATCTTGTAAGATTGCGAAGTGAGAGAACTTTTGTGAAAGCAATATATGCAAAGTTTTATCTGGTGATCCGATATTGAGTTGAAGATTAGAGATTAGAAAAGAAAGAAAAATAATAGTAGATTACATGTTTGAGTAGTGATCTCTTCTTGTAGTTGAAATTTCATGTTTGGGTAGTGGGATCATCTTGCATACATTATACTACAATTCCTAACAGGGTTGGCACAACTCCTCACGGGGTTGAAATCTCCTAACAGGGATCCAAAGTCTCCTAATAGAGACTTCTTATACTGAATTTTCTCATTGACTCCTAACATGGTCCACCCTCTAACAAGTAACATATATATATCAATATATTATCTAGTGGGTATCATCCCCACTAGGGTTTTCCCTTGGCCAGGGTTTCCCTAGTTAAAAAAATATGGTGCTATGAGTTATCTTTGTGCATTGTTACTATTACTATTCAACATTACTTTATTGCTTTGTTATGCATGGTTTAAAGTAAATAATAATATCCAATTGGCAACTAAAGTTTGTAGATTACTGATTCATCCCCCCTAGTAATCCCTATTTCTAATAGGAAGGCCAAGATACATGATGTTGATAGTAAGCTAGTTGGAAGTGGTGAATAGACAAGAGGTAAGTTGTTCTATCTAGATTTATCAAATGAGACATGTGTTTTTGCACAACAAGAAGATGTTTGGTTATGCTACAAGAGGTTATGTCATGTAAATTTTGAAAATTTGGTGAATATCAAAAATATGAAGAAAGTAAGAGGATTGCCTAAACTAAAGAAGCCTAGCAATGCCATGTGTAAACAATTTCAATTGGGAAAAATGATCAAGTCTAGTTTTAAGAGAAAAACACACACTACTAGTGATATTTTGGAATTGGTTCATATGTTAACCTATGTAGACCCATTGATATTAAAAGTTACTATGGAGATAAGTATTTTATTCTATTTGTTGATGATTACTCTAGTATGGTGACCGTCATATTTCTTAAAGCTAAATTTGATGCTTTTTAGTTATTCAAGTTGTATTAAGCCAAAGTTGAAAAATAAATAAAGAAGAACCTAACATGTTTGAGATCTGACAGAGGCAGTGAATTCATTTCCAATGTGTTCAATACATTCTACAATGACAAAGAAATTGAAAGACATATGTCAGCACCAAGGACCCCTCGTTAGAACGGAATAGTTGAAAGGAGGAACATATAAATAATGAACTATGCAATGATAATAATGATGGAGGAGAGTGTATCAAAGAAATATTGGAGAGAAGCTATTTTTACTATTGTCTATACCTTGAATAGATTACAAGTCAAGAAAGGTACAAATGCTACACCTTTTGAACTATGGTATGGATATGCTCCTAATGTCAAATATTTCAAAATATTTGGAAGTAGATGCTATATACTTAAAGATAACAAGAATGGAAAAATTGATGCAAAGAGTGAGGAAGGAATATTCCTAGGATAATCCACTAAGATCAAAGCTTATAAGTGTTTGAACTCTAACACTAACAAAGTTGTGGAAAGTGTAAATGTGAAAATTGATGAGTTTGGAGAAAGAAGTAACACTGCATGTGAAGAAGAACAAATTCTGTTGGCTCTTGATTTAATAGTTTTACAAACAACCAAGAAACTAGATGAGTGCATCTAAGGCTAGCAAATTCCTATGAAATATACATCTAACTACAATCTTGGGCCAACTATAAAGCTAGACCCTTTTCTAATTCAGGCTCTGCCTCCATGGTGGATTTGATTGCTACAAATTTCTTATTTTTGGAGGCTTTGATTGCTTGGACATGGGATTCACTTTCATTCCCTTACCTGTGGTGTGAGCTACTTCTTCCTTGGTCTACAATTGCTTCTTCAGATGCAGATCCTACTCAAGATATGAGATATTAAACTATAGAATTATCTCCCTTGTTATTTTCTGACTACTCCTTTATATGGCGTGAATTGCTTCATCATGCTCCTTCTAACCACATGGGTTTCTTTGTTTTTAATATGTGAATAGAGGTGCTTTGTATATGCTAACTTTTGTCTCCTTGCATGGGTGTTTCCCTTTCACCATCTACTGCTTGGGATTTTGCATTAAAATATTGGAGACTCTTCCTTCACATTACTTGCTTCTAATTTCAAATGCAGAGCTCCTTCATGATTTCTTGTGCATGTGTATAACTTCTTCAATACTAAAAAACACATTTTGACTCCTGAGACGTGGGCTCCCTTTTTATAATTTATAACTCTTCAAACTTGTCTTTATGCCTTGTGTGCTTGCTCTTCTCCCTTAGCCATGGCCTTTTCTGATTACTTTGTGGAAAGGAAAATACATTTTCTTTATAGACTTGCAGGATCTAGTATTCTCACAGTTAGACTAAATTCCCAAACCCACTTGAAGGTGTCTTCCCTGCTCGGTAGCCATTGAATTATCTTATGACTACTGACTTCTTCCTTTTTAAAGATTCATTTAACTTTTTACCTTCAGTATGTATTTTTTCAATACATTAATGTATCACCCCTTCACACCCTACTGATTAAAATTTGCAGGATTATAGATATGTGCCAATCCATAAATTAGATTATACCCAAAGATATTCAATTGATGATTAAAGACAATGATAAATGCATGCTACAATATCATCCCTTTGATCGAGAAAATTTCATCCCCTTCAGTTGTCTGCTGAATTTAGTCAGGCCCCAAAGTGGGTCCAGCTAATTTTTTTTTTTTTTTCTAAACACCTGAACTGGTAAACTGATCCACTAAACACTTTGAACTGATTGAAACCAAGTTTGACACCGAATTATCCTTAAAAACTCATTTCTTCCCTTTAAATCCAACTATCACTTTTGTGTCAAGAGATCCGTTGACTGGCCTTAAAAATTGACCAAATCATCTGATCGGGCTCTGAAAATTGGCACATTGATTCTTTGTTCTACACACTTCCATCCTGTTAAATCATGTCTCATGAAGAATTCAGGGTAAAAAGATATTCACTATCAAAGTTAACCTCTTAGAACTGCCTACAAGAAAACATGTCAAAAAACACTGAATTGGGTTCAGAATCGGCTTCAAAACTGGGTAAACTGATACTTGGGAAGATGAAACTTGGGGCATTGGTTCTCTATCATGAGGATATTATAAATCTATGATTTGGGCTCATGATGAAAAACAGGACGCAAATGACAAGTTGTCAAAGTGAGCTACTCAGAAGTGCTGACTGGAAACAATGACAGAAAGGTGATTTTTGCAAATAGAATTGACCTGGAAAAGTGTGCAAATGGATTCATCAAAACTTGAAAATTGACACACTTGGAGTATTTTTAGAGGTGAACACAGTGGTAAAATTCATTTTATCTCATCTATCACAAATTTTGAGTTATAACATCCCAAACAGGGGTACCAAACAATCTGCTCCTTCTAACACCAGTAAAAAGATAGAAATCCCATTTGGAATCGTGTTTGTAAACTAATCAAATAGATTCTTCATAAGCTAAAAATTTAAACATAACAAGTCTCTGACCTCTACAATTCAATGCAAAAGGAAATTTAGCATTTTCGTCAACTGGTCAAAAGTTATAGCACGTCAAATAAGGCTTCCCATAATTCTAAACTAATTGCATCAACATGACAATATTAAATGACCAACTTTGAGGGATTCAAAACCTAGTCAAAAAATCTCAAAAAAACTTGAAATCTGACACATAGGTTCTTGGATATGGACTCTAGAAACTCCCAAAATAGTGAATCACAAAACATTTCTGGGTGTGAGATATTCAATGGGAAACACAACTTCCTGTCGTTGTTTGACACTTTGGTGAAAATGCAAAAATGAAAATTGCTCAAAATGGGACTTCACGAAATAGCTCAGAATGTCAGTTTAACTTCATGAAACACATAGATGCAGTGAGTAGAAGGTGCTAGAAGCATTAAACACCTCTTAGGCCCCAGACTGACAGCCATGTACAATCTCATCAAAAATCATTTATAGGGCTCAATTTTCTCAAAAGTGCTCAAAATTTGGACTACGATTTTGAGCACCAACACATTTATCTATATGGATGATGATGCTCCAAGCACTCCTAATGAACAAGAAAACTAAGTTGTAGTCTCTTAACAAACAGGAAATGTAGTAGAGCAACAAATTGTTGAGCAACATAGAGTGGGTGCCGAGCAATAGAAGATATTGAGTCACAGATGGGGAATGCTAACCATTAGATTGCAAAGGTCAAGCATGTATAAGCCAAACTAGAATCTAAACAAGAAAGAGTAAATGAGATTGAGATTAATTTCCAAGATGAACTTGTAGAAGAACAAAGAAGGAAACTACTTGTGCTAGAAAAATATGTGAGAAGACATCACAAACTTGAACAAATCATTGGTGATGTTGAATTGAGTGTTATGACAAGAAATGAAATCAAAGATGACACATTCTTACTTTTTGAATTTGAGCCCAAAATAGTGAAAGATGTTTTGGGGAATGAAGATTGGATTTAGGCAATAAACAAGGAAATTGAACAGATTGAGAAGAACAATACTTGGACTTTAGTGCCAAGACCTTAAGAGAAAAATGCCATTGGGACAAAGTGAGACTTTAGAAATAAACTCAATGAGAATGGAGAAGTAACAAGAAACAAGGCAAGATTGGCATCCAAAGGACATGCTCAAGAAGGAGTTGATTGTGGAGAAACTTTTGCTCCTACAGAAAGACTTGAAGGAGTTAGAAGTCTACTTGCATATTTTTCCTACAAGAATTTCAAAGTATATTAGATGGATGTAAAATTTTCATTTTTAAATGGTATACTAGAGGAAGAAGTATACATTGATTAACCTAAAGCATTTGTAGATCCAGACAAGAAGAATATGGTATGTAAACTAAAGAAAGGCCTTTATGCATTAAAATATGCCCCAAGAACATGGTATGAAAGATTGCATAATTATTTGGTGAAGATTGATTTTGAAAGGACAAATGATAATAGTAATCTATATTTGAAGAATGGTAAGAAAAATGAAGTACTATTATCTAAAATATTTGTTGATGACACTATATTTAGAGGAAGTGAAGAATTATGCAAATCATTTGCTGATGAGATGCAGAAGGAATTTGAAATGTCTATGTTTAGTGAAATCAAATTCTTTTTTGGATTACAAGTATGTCAAATGAAGTTTGGTATTTTCATTACTCAATCCAAATACATCAAGGAGATACTAAAGAATTTTGGAATAGAAGATTCAAGGCCAGTGAGTACACCTATGTCAATAAGACATAAGCTATCTAAGAATGATGAATTTGTTGATGTGAACTAGACCTTATACAAATCTATGATTGGAAAATTTCAATATGTTGTTCATAAAAAACTAGATATTGCATTAGTCATTAGGATAGTTGCTAGATTTTTAGAAAAACTTGAAGAGAATCACATGATAGTTGTAAAAAAGATATTGAGATATTTAAAAGGTACAAAAAACCATGGATTTTTATTACAAGATAAGTGATACATTTGAAATAAAGGTATTCACTAACTCAAATTGGGCAAGAAATATTGATGACAAAAAAACACTAATGGAGGTGCATTTTTTCTTGGAAAAAGATTGGTGTCATGGACAAGCAAGAAACAAAATTGTATTTCCCAATCAATAGTTGAAGTCAAGTATGTGGTAGCTGTAATGAATTGTTAAAACATTATGTAGATCGAGTAATTATTGAAAGGTATGAAAGAAGAGATATTAGATCTAGTGGTTATCTATTATGATAATGATGAAGGGTGTTTCCCCTTAATACCATAAACCATAATATACAATAAAGAAACGACAACAAATATCAGAACAAAATATGGACTTCTTATTTGTGCCACAAACGTGGAATTATAGAATTCACAAGTATAATATAGTAACCCACATGGGCACCTTCATTACAATAATCTATAGGAAAAGTTGTGAACCATCACCTAGAGCTATTTTGGACAATGGTTAAGCCCTTCTTAAATAGGCAATTTTATGCTACCTGGGAAGGTTCTCAAAAATGAAACTTAATACCTAAGGCTGATAGACCCTAACAATACACATTAAGTAGGCAAAATACATATTTGACAATTATTTTAGATATTTTGGGTAGCCCAACTTTGGAAGGCCATAACTCTCAAACCATTTCTCTAATTGGCCATTATAACCACTTTTTTGAAATGCCAACTCCTAATCTATAGACTTAGAATTGCGCAAGGACCCTTCTATCAAGTTTTTAGACCTCATTCAGGCACTCTAAGACCTCCAATGGTGAGCTTGAAGATTTTTCTACAAAATTTTCCACCAAAAATCTTCAATAACTTCTCTGATACTTAAGTTGGATCAATGAGATTTTTATGGTAGGCTTATAACTCAAAAATTAACCTTCATGTAGAAAATGAGAACATTCCAAGCTCATATGAAAACCTTGCTAAAAATAACACACTCCCATAAATAGTAACCACCCTATCTACTAGTCCTTATTAAAATAGAAAAGACAATTTTTTTTTTTTTTTTTGGGTGATGCAAGATTACTCTTACACCAAGGATGCTCTTGCATCAGACACTCAGGCTAATTTGAGAAGACTCTATCACGTCTCAGGTGTTCAGAGGAAAACAAAGACAGTTAACCTCCTCCCTTGCTAGCCATGATGAATCCTCTACTATCCTCCTTTTCCATTTGACCAGGTATTCGTCATAAGTTATGTTCTATGTACTTGTGCCAATAAAAATATCCAATATCTTCTCAATCTCCTTTGTAGCTGAACTAGCTACTAAAATACTCCACTGCGCTTCTGCAACTTCTACTCCATCGCCTCCTTTATAATACTTTGTCAAATCTAAAATATTAAATACTGGTGAAATATTCAATTTAACAGGAAACTCCACTTTATAAGCATTTCTAGAATCATTCCTTTTCATGATCTTGAACAATCCAAACTTCTTCATCTTCAGCTTATTATATGTATCCATTGGAAAACACTCCTTTCTCAAATGAACCATGACTTCATTGCCAACCTAAAATTTCTTATACTTACTTTTCACATCTGCTATAGCCTTGTACTATGTATTCATCTTTATGATGTACTTCCTCACCTCCTCATGGATGTTTTTCAAATGTTTAGCAAATTCTTCTACTTTAGCACTACTTATCTCTCCTTTATCCAATTGCCATAATTCAGAAGCATTTTTTGGACTACTCCCATATACAATTTGCAATGCTGATTTATCATTACTCCTATTGATAGAATTATTATATGCAAATTCTACCTATGGTAAAAACATATCCCATCCTTTTGGCTTGTCTCCAACCAAATATCTCAACAAATTACTGAAACTACGATTTACAACTTCTGTCTATCCATCAGTCTATAGATGATGTGATGAATTGAGCTTCAACTCTATCTTCAATTTCTTCTACAATGTACACTAGAAATACCCAAAAAATTTGGTATCTCAATATAAAAATATACTCTTGGGTAGACCATGTAGTCTCACCACTTCCCTAAAAAATAATTTTGCCATATGAACATTGTCACTAGTCTTCTTGCAAGGAATAAAATGTGTCATCTTTGAAAACCTATCAACCACCACAAAAATAGAATGATGCCCTCACTATGTCCTTGGTAATCCATGAACAAAATCCATGCTGACATCCTCCCATGACTTTTTTGGTATAGGTAATGGCTGATACAACCCTGTATTCTACTTTACTCCTTTTACTATCTGACATACCCTGCAACTCTATACAAAATTTTTCACATCTTGTTGCAATTGTGGCTAGTAGTAATTTTCAAAAACCAAAGCTATAGTTTTATCTCTACCAAAATGTCCAACCAATCCTCCACTATGCTTCTCCTTGATGAGATTCTTTCTCATTGAAATTCTAGTAATGCACAACTAGCTTCCTTTAAACAACATACTATCCTAGATCATGAAATCTAACCACTTTGTCCTGTCAAGTGTAACAAGTTCTATACAAGCCTTCCATGCTTCACCAAAATCTAGATCATATCAATACAAATTACTAAGTTCCTTGAACGCAACCACCTCTATCTACATTTCTATTAGAAAAAAAATGTCTTCTACTAAGGGCATCTACAACTCTATTAGACTTCCCACTCCTATGTTTCAAAATAAATGTATAACTCTGCAAAAAATCAACCCACTTCAAATACCTTTGGTTCAATTTTTTGTGACTATTCAAATATTGTAAATTTTGATGATCAGTATACAAAACAAACTCCTTAGGAAGAAGATAGTGTCTCCACTTCTTCAATGCTTAAACTATATCATAAAATTCTTGATCATAAACAAAATATTTTCTTTTTGAAATTTTGAATTTCTTATTGAAATAAGCAACAAGTCTACCTTCTTGGCTCAAAATAGCTCCTATTACAGTACCATTAGCGTCACAGTCTACTTGAAACACCTTGTTAAAATTAAGAAATGATAAAATAGGCTACTCAGTAACCTTCTATTTCAATAGATTAAAACTCTTATCTACTCCTATAGTCCACTTAAATTCTTTCCTATCCCCTTTCATTATTTCAATCAAAGGTGCATAAATATTTCTAAAACCTCTTATGACCTTTCTATAAAAACTAGCCAGTCAATGAAAAGATCTTATCTCTATCACACTCCTTGGAGTAGGCCATTCAAGGATAGCTTTCACTTTCTCTGGGTCCATTTTTAGACCTTCTACTAAGATTACAAATCCCAAGTACACCAACTCCTTTACAAAATTACACTTCTTCAGGTTCATCAACAACTTTCCTTCCATCAACTTATCAAAGACCTTGTGCATATGAATCAAATTCTCCTCCAATGTCTTACTAAATATAAAAATATTGTCTAGGTAAACAATGACAAACTTACCTAGAAACTGCTTTAGTACCTCATTCATGAGCCTCATGAATGCGCTTGATACATTAGTTAGCCCAAAAGGCATGACTAACCACTCGTACAATCCTTCTTTTTTCTTGAAAGCAATCTTTCACTCATCACTTTCTCTAATACAAATTTGATGGTACCCACTCTATAGATCTATCTTTATGAAATACTCAGCTCCACTCAAATAGTCCATAGTATCATCCATCTTTGGCAATGAAAATTTGTACTTAATTGTGATCTTATTGATAGCATGAGAATTTGTGCACATCCTCCATTCTCCATTATACAACTAGTACTACACATAGACTTAGACTCTGTCAAATAAACTCCTTTTGCAATAACTCAAAAACTTGGCTGTTCAACTCTTCACTTTCTACTGGTGTCATTTTGTGTGCTACCTTGTTCAAAAAATTGGCTTCAGGGACCAAATCCATCTTGTGACTAATCTTCCTCATTAGGGGCAATCCATTAGGTACATTATCTGATACAATATCAAAAAAAACTCCCAATATATTTGCAACTTCTATAGGCACCTCCTATACTTCTTCCTTACTATATTTTGGAATCATAGCAAAACACATATGCTCACACTTCATACCTTTGAGAAACTCTTTTCCATCAACAAAACATATTCTGGTAGCACTACATACCTTTTCTTCTTTATCTTTCAATGGCTTCAACTTATGTTTCACTCCATCCTTAGAGTGTAGATACTTACTCACCCATCATGTACAACATGCTTGCAAACTACCACAACCTACCCAACAACATATGACATATGTCCATAGGTATGATATCACATAGTACCTCATCCTAGTAGCTTCTAATCTTGAACTTCACTGAGCACTACTCATTGACCATGACCTTGTGGTCATCTTGCACTCAAGCAATACGATATGGATGTGGGTGTTTCTATCTCTTCAACTTCAACTTGGTGACCATCATTTTTGACACCAAACTATTAGTACTTCCACCATCAATGATCACATCACAACACTTATCTTCACATCCACACCTTGTGTGAAACAAGCTTTTTCTTTGATCAAATTCATTCTCACCACTCAGAAGGACTCTTCTATTAATTAGGACCTCTCCTCTTTCAACATATTTTGAATGTGATGATCTGATAACTTTGTCAACATGTGCAACTCTAGCCTGACTTTCTATTCTTTAATCCATCCTTGCATGGCACTGGGTACATTCCAATGCTTTATGCCCTTCTTCTCTACAGTGAAAACTTTTCCACAGAAGCCTCCTCTTCCAGATCCTTGTCATCTGCCTCTTCCTCTCTGATCTCTAATATTCTAATAATGGAAATAATTGGAATTTTTCCCCCTTTGGTTTTGACTACTACTTCCAGCCTCATCCTTGTTCTTCTGATCATCATATCAACCTTTATAAGATCATTTGCTAGATCTTCTATCGTGACCTCTTCCGCTATACTTGTTATCAAACTTCTTGCTTAGTTTCTCCTCAACCCTCAAGACAAACTAGTATGCCTCTTGAATACTGGTCACACAAAAAAGACTCATCTCATCCTAAATGCTTGGTCATAACCTATACTTGGATAACAGGAAACTTTCTCCTCATTAGCTTCTACATGGCCAGCTCTAATGAGAACTCGGTAGAACTCTTCAGCATAATCTTGAAAAAATTTCCTTGCTTGCTTCAACCCTTTCATTTTATTCGATAGATCAAGCTCACAATCTACAGGAATGAATTGTCACTTCATTTTAGCTACTATCTGATCCCATCTAGTGATATTGTCCTTTCCTCTTTTATTTCAATTCAACTAGATCTCTTGCCACTAGATCTTTGCATGACCCTTTAGTTTGGCCTTTGCAAAGTTGACCATATCTAGATATTCAATATCTTCATATTCAAAGTACTCTTCCAATTCATTGATCCAGTCGATCAATTCCTTTGGGTTGAGATTTCCTAAAAATGTGGGAACATCAAACTTAGGTCTTTTTCCAATATTGGAAATGGCCCTAAAAATCTTCACCTCCTATGGGTTAAGAACTTCCTCTAATGCATCTGGGTCTGTGTTTCCTTCTTCTCCTTCATCCTCACTTTCATCATCTCCTATAGCAAGATTCATTCTTCTATGAATCTATTCCTACATCACTTGCATTTGCCTCTAGAGGGTTCTAAAATCCTCATGTGTAACACCTTCGACTCTTCCACCATGCTCTCTTCATGGAGGGATTTTCACACTTCTGCTAAAACTCTAGTACAAATTGCCTCACAATCAATAATCTATCTACATGCTTAGCCCAAACTATAGTCCTAGTACAAACTACCTTACAAGCGGTGATTTGTCCACACACTTAAGAACTAGGCTCTGATACCACTTAATGAAGGGTGCTCCCCTTAATACGATAAACCATAATAGAAAACAAAGAAACAATAGCAAATGCAAGAAAAAAATATGGACTTCTTATTGCGTTGTAAATGCAAAATTATAGAATTCACAAGTACAATATGCTAACCCACATGGGCACCTTCATTACAATATTTGCAAGACAAGCTGCGAACCATCACCTAGAGCTATTCTAGACAATATTTGGGCCCTTCTTAAATAGGTAATTTTATGCCACCCAGGTTGGTTGTAGATAATGAAACTTAGTACCTAGGGCTGACAGACCCTAATAATGCACATAGAGTTGGCCAAATACATCTTTGACAATTATTTTAGATATTTTGGGTAGCCCAACTTTGGAAGTCCATAACTCTCAAACCATTGCTTTGATTGGCTATTATAACCACTTTTTAGTAATACCAACTTCTAATCTACAGGCTTAAAACTCTAAGGCTTCCAATGGTGAGCTTGAAGATTTTTTTACAATTTTTTTGACCAAAAATCTGCAATAACTTCTCTAATACTTAAGCTAGAGAAATTAGGTTTTTATGGTAGGCTTATAACTCTAAAATGAACCTTCATGATGATGTTTCTTCTGGATTCGATTGTGTAAGTTTTTTATCATCAACGTTTCGGATCACACTCTGTGATCCATCATCACTTTTTTACTTCCTTCTCTCATCCTGATGATGGATCACAGAGTGTGATCCGAAACGTTGATGATAAAAAACTTACACAATCGAATCCAGAAGCAACATCATCATTAACAATGGATTGTGGAAACTTGATATTATTAAATGAACCTTCATGTTGAAAATGAGAACATTCTGAGCTTGTATGACAAAACTACTAAAAATAGCAAGCTCCCATAAATAGTAACCACTATGTCTACTAGTCCTTATTAAAATGGAAAAGACTAAAAAGAAAATATTTTTGAGTGATGCAAGATTGCTCTTACACCTAGGATGCTCTTGCATTAGATAATACAAGTGTTAACACTTCAAAGAATCTGGTGATGCATGCTAAGATAAAGCACATTGCTATCAAGCATCATTACTTGAGGGAATAGAAGTGGAGCTAGAATATGTGAACACAAAATAATAGATTTATGATGTATTCACAAAAATCTTACCTAAAGATGCTCATGAATATCATAGATCTAAATTAGGGGTGATTTCCCAAACCAAAGCTACTTCAGGAGGCAAGGTGCATTGCATCAAATGTGCTAATCAGGATATCCTACATATTGATGCAATACAACTCTACTTTGGGAAATTTCTAAGCTAGAAAGATCACTATAATATAATAGATCAGTCATAGGTAGATCATAAAAATTAGCCTGACATGAAAAATCTACAAAATTTAGATGTATGAAGAGATTAAAGCTATGAAAGTAAAGTTTCTTTAGAGTTATTGTCAAAAAGGGAGAGACAGACAAAGAGGGAGACATAAGTAAAAGAGAGAGATAGATAAAGAAGAGAGTTATATCAAAGAGAGATAAACCTTTCAAATTATATGGTAACCAAGTGAGATACATTTGATACATTGAGATATTTCTGATATTGAGATGTAAAGATATTTCCATCAATTTCAAAGAGGAAGATTGTTGGAAACTTACAATTGGAACAATTGTTGTTTTGTCATTGATGTCAAATATATTGATGATACATATTTCTACATAATCTAAATGTCATATCTATTTGATTGATGAAGAGGATTGGAGAAGTTTCTCATAAAAATAGCACGTAGAGGAAATGTTGAGCTATGAAAAGGAAGCTATAATGGACATTTGATTAGATAGACTCTGATAAAGCAAAGTGATTTTTTATGTCAAGAAAGTTAAGTCAAGCGAAGAAATAGAGTAAATGGCAATGGAATGCTGAATAAAATCAACTGAACCATAGTTAGTGTCAAGAAAATCTAGTGTTGATTGAGTGTTATTTTCAACTAAGAAATCTAGTCAATGTCAAGCCATAAGTTTTACAGCTCTTGAGTGTTAAGTGATGATTGAGTGCCAAAACATAGTAATTGTCGAGTAATACTATTGAAGATGAATTCAAGGAAATCATGATTTTCAACCAACTTAGTTGATTTCTTGGGAGATGTAAACCTTGTTGAAGATAATATTGATGAGTTGGATCATTAAATTCAAGGAAAGGATTAGGTAAAGACATAATAGATGGATTCCAAAGAAGTTTCTAGAAGATCAAGAAAATTGATAGATATAATGAATTGTGTTGAGCCTAATCGTAAACCCTAAGATCATGGTGATCATGGAAAATTGTAAAGTAAGAATTACCTATTTAAAGAGGTGTAGAGCCAAATAAGATGTGTGTGGAAGTACATATGTGAAGAGAGGCATCTAGAGAAAGGTAGATCAAAGATGTACAAATGTGAGAGTGAATGCAAAACTAAAAGAGATGGCTTACACAGATGTTGTTGATAGTGATAAGTGAAATCTAAGAAAGAAGGCTTAAGTATTGTTGAAAGGGAAAGACTGATTGCTTAAAGGGTTGCCAAGTGAATCAAGAACATAGATGAGAGTAGAGAGCTTATCAGTGAATTAACACCTGGACCAAACAGAGATCTGAACTTGCAAAGTGAGTTGTAATCATAGAGATCAATACCTACTATTTTTTTTCTAATCATTGTAAACCATTTGTATTGAAATACTTTTAATAGAGGTTGACCTAATAGTCATTTGAAAGACTTAACAGTCTGTGTAAATCCTTTTGCAAGGTGAATTTCTAAATGGAATGATCCAAGTCCTTTGATAAGGCCACTCCTAACAGTATGATTAAATCCTGTAATCTAATCATATTTAACAATGTGTATTATAAACTTTGATAGGGTTGGCTCCTAATAGAGATCACTTTGAAAGAGTGAAAAAGTGGTGACAAGTTGTTGGTGGTCTTTCCCAAATTAGGTTTCCACGTAAAAATCCTAGTGTCAAATCTATGCTGGATGTTTTATATGTTTTACATTTTATATTCTACAAAATATGTTATATTTGAAATGGCAAATATTTTTTACAGTAGAGACCGAGTAACAATAGAGATTGAGCAACAACATGATAAGAAAAATAGTAAGTGTCTTACTGTTTAAATATTAAAATGGTACTTAAGGACCTTGAGTAACTGAGTTACCACCCTTAGCTATTCTAAACATTTCTAACAATATGAACCAAAACACACACTTTTAAATAAAAAAAATAAAAAAATGTATTATTAATTTAGGCTTTATATATCCTACTTAGTGTATAAATAAATACATAAATAAATATGTGTAGGTATATGTATATTTGTATATATATGTATATGTATATGTATATATGTATATGTTTATGTATAAGTAGGTATATGTATATTTATGTATGTATATGTATATACATACACACACACACACACATATACATTGTTGGAAATATAAGAGTAATAACTGAGAGGGGAGGGGTGAATCAATTACTACTAAAACAATTCCAAATACCTTATATGTCAATACAAATTTCTTATTAGCTCAAATCCTTGCACAACTCAGTTAGAACTAAATATTCAATGTAACTAGGTTAACAAAGTAATCTTCAGATATTAATGTGTATTAACCTTTAGTAACTTAGTTGTAGAAAGATAAAGTAGTAAGAAAATAACATGAACACATGAGACATCAAGATTTAATGTGGAAACCCAATTTGGAAAAACCATCAATGCAACTAGTTACAACTTTTTACTCTTCTAAAGTGAACCCTATTAGGAGCCAATCCTGTTTGAGGTTATAAAAAACATTTTTAGGTGTGATCCTATTAAAGGATTTGAATCACCATGTTAGGAGTGGCCTTGTTAGAGGTCGTAAGACACTTCAATATAGGGAAATGCCAACTTTTTAGAGGATTTACAAAATGATTGTTAAGATATTTCTTCACTACTACAATTGTTAGAGAGTAACAATGATTACTTTATTAATGAAGCAACTAATTTGTAGATTTAGATCACTATTTTGGCTTATCCTTTGGATCCTCCCTAATTAGAATAATCCTTATAGCTCTTTGGATGTTCTATACTAAATTAGATATCCTTCTTTATTCACATCTTAGCTCCTTCCACAACTTTCATGTTTCAATCCGCAAATTGACCTTTCATATATATGAAACCCAATGTCAACTTGGCTTGAATACATTTATAAATAAAAAATTAACATCCACTATGTTATCTTACATAAAAATAAAAATAAAAAAAACTATTCTATTGTAGGTTGGTTGATACTAAAACTGGGTCACTTGGTTACCACTGAGTTCCTTGGTAACCAGTCTGATTCAGCTTAAACTAAACCCCTTTGGTAACTAACCTAACTTGGTTAACATTTGAATCCTTCAATGACTAGCCTAGCTTAGTTTTCACTTGATCACTGAACTTGGCTTCCTCTAAACTTCTTCTCAGTTGATACTAGAGTCTTCTAAGCTTAGCTAGATTGTAACATTTATGTAACATCAATAACAATATACAATTGAATAATTATTTTCAATAATCTCCCTCTTTGGAATTGATGTCAACATAGCATGTCATAAGGAAATGAAACTTAGAGGAATCAAAATTAGTTGCAAGATTTTATAATATCCTTAGTTTCATTCTATTTCTTCATCTATGAGAACTCCCTCTAAGATTCTCCCTTTGACATCTTAAATTTAGACTCCACTTGATCAAGTTCTCCATCTTTTATTTTGATATGAATATGACATATTCAATCTCTCCCTCTTTGAAATCAAATGCCAAATACTTGATATAATGAGTTTATAATGTACCTTATGTGCTTACTCATATGCAATGAGCTTTGAATTCTTTGCATCAACTTGATAGATCTTCAATATAGTTTGGTTGATACATCAATAATTTGTACTCTAATGAGCATCAGATAGAGGAATGGCCCCTAGCTTTCCTCTAAGATAAAAAAAATACATCCTTAGGTAATGGTTTGTAAATATGTTATCAAATTTCTCCTTTGTGTTCACATTGTTGGAATTCTTTAGAATATTTGGGGTGGGGGGGGGGGGGGAGGAGGAGTGAATAAGTTATCCAAGGTCTAAATGTATAAATAAAAGTTTTCACAACTTAGTGGACTCATAAAACATTTTTCATCATGCATGTATTCATAAGATTATGCATTTTCTTTAAAAAAAAATTATAGGTTACTGTCAAATCAAATTGTACAAATGTAAACATGAAACATAACAAATTCAACAACACATTTGACGCAATGATTTACATAGAAACCCAATTTGGGGAAAACCACTAGTAACATGCTACTCCTTTTCACACTTCTGAAGTGATGCCTTGTGAAAGGCCAAACTTATTAAAGGTTATAATACACACTATTAAATGTGACCTTGTTAAAGGATTTCAATCACCCTATTAGGAGTGAGCCTTGTTAGAGGAGTTTAGACCATTCACTTGGAATGTCATCCGATTAAAGGATTTACAAATGACTATTAGGTCAACCTTAATCCAAAGGATTTACTCTAGACTAATAGAATTATTAGAGAGTAACACTAAGACTTTGATTTTATTACAACTTATAACTCCATTTTTAAATTATAGATCTCTATTTTAGTCCTCTATTCTGCTTGGCTATTGCACATTTTAGCACTAATAGCTTGTTCACCCTTCAAGCATTCATACCCTTAAGCCTCCTTGCTTAACATGCCAATGTAGACTCTTCACTTAGCTCACTTGATGAAGCAATATCTTTGAATCCTTATCTTCCTTAGGTTCTCGTACATGACAAGTCTTTCTTTTGACCATCCCTATAGATAGAGAATTAAGATTTTTTTCCATTCATTCTCCATCATGCAATTTAGGGTTAGGATAGATTAGGTAGGATTCAATGAATCTACCCCTCATTCCATACCACTTCTAGAAATTTCTCTTCCAATCCTCTTTGAATTTTCCTCTAAATGGTTTACCATAAATTTTGTGCCACCAACTCATCAATCTTATCTTCCACTTGGTTCACACAATCTAAGAAAACAAATTTTTTAGCTTAGATTTATTGAATTCTCAACCTTTCTAATAATGCTAACACTTGGTATTTACTTGTTTCCAATGCTTGACACATACTGTGTTTCCTAGCATCCTCCAAAAAATCACTTAGCATGAACTTCATCATGAACTCTATGCCACTAGTTCATCAATCTTATCTTCCACCTAGTTCAAACAATCCAAGAAATTTTTTTATCAACTCAAATCCATCAAATTATCAATCTTTCTAATAATTCTAACACTTAGTAGTAACTTTTTTTTGATGCTTGACACATACTACATTTCTCAACATGCTCTGAAAATCACTTGGTACAAACTAAAATTTAATAGTGCTTGACATCAACTAAACTTTACTCAACATCCACTATTTCTCTTAGCATACACTAAAATGAACTTTTACTTAGCTCAAACTAATTTTCTGTTGGATTGCACTAACTTTGCTTGACACCTACTATCCATTTGGTCAAGCTTGGTAGACAAACTTTGTTTAACTTATTCTTTTGAAGTTGCTTAGTGTAACCAACCTTTGTAACCTTAAGTAGATTATCAATGCACTATGATATCACTATCTTAGCTGATTCTTATACTCCTCTTTTATATCATAACTCAGCCTTTCCTTTAGGTGCTTTTGTTACATCTTTTTGATCAAATTGTTGAGATAATGGGTGTTGCACACATTGCATAATATTTTTATTTTATTATTTTATTTTATTATGTGATGTTGTACCTAGATGGACGTGCAACATGTAAATATTCCCATGGAATATTCTTGATGAGTTGTATTATAACATTGTGAAAATATTTTATGTAATTATTTAATATTGGGGAAAAGAATTAAATGCCCAATATTAAATGTGGGGTCAGTGGGTTAGGTAGCACATGGTTTTAGCACATGGTTTATGTAATACCACTTAGTGGTTTTGTGGGACTTGCTACTATATAAGCAGCCACAAGGGTAGTTTTTGTAGAGATAGAATGAGAGTGACAAGGAGAAGACAAAATTCAAGAGTTGAGTGGGACAAGGCTTAACAGGTTAGCCAAGGGAGCATTTGTGAAGGTTGAAAGCATGGCATGGGATGTGTGGATTCATGCTTGTTCACATAGTTTGCTCGGTTGTGGCTATGGCTATGAAGGCTTCCATGTTTGTATGGCAATGGTAATTTTTGCTAAATAATACATGATGATGGATGCTTTTGGAGGCTGGGTTTTTTTCCTCAATGAGGGTTTCCCAGGGTATATCTTGTGTCACAATTTTGTGGGTATGTTTTTTATTCTCTTGCATGTGGATTTTAATTCCGTGTTTATTTTAGATCTATTATGGGTTATGTGGAAATGGCTATATTCTTTATTGCCAAGTTTCCTTACAAGTGGTATCAGAGCTATGGTTTTATTATTGTAACCCTAGATTGAATCCATGGGAATGCATGAGAGGATAAAAGAAAGGGCAAGATATATGAATGATTTATTGCAGATCTGAGGACTTTGGATTTGTTGTTATGATGGGATGTTAAAATATTTGGGCATGGGAAATTGTTGGACAAAAAGATTTTTTGGATGTTTCATTTAAATGAGGGTTTTGGGGGGTAGCTTGCATAAATGACCTCCTGGGTAAAAATAGACCTCACCATTGGATCCGGGTCGACATTTCCATTAAATTTGATATATAATATGCCCTAGTTTGGCCATGTTCAGAGGAAATGGAAGAGTTTTTTGGTTTCAGCCCATGATGGCCGTCAAATTTAATCCTGTCGGAATTTTTGTCACTGAAAAAAAATTAAAAATGAAAAATCGTACTGAAAATGGTAAAAAGACTATCTTAGTAAAATGGCCATAACTTTCTCTCAGAATATCATATTTTAGAGTTCTTATAAGCGTTGGAAAGCTAATTCAGAGCACTACAAGATGGTGTAGGTTTGGTTCTGTGATTTTAATTTTTTTTTAGGTTTTAAGAGCCCTAAAGTCAGATATTATTTATTTTGAGCACGGATTAGGGCATAACTTGGGCATACAGAGTCGGATTTTGGACTTCAAGTAGTCAACGAAAAGCTCTTGGAGAGCTCTACACATTAGTTCAGATTTGGTGCAGGTTTGGCATGATTTATTTGGTGATATATTTATCTGAACAGCTTATAGATATATTTTGACTATGGTAACATTGTGAGTTTATGGCATTGGAGATTTAAGTTTTGATGTCATTGTATACTCAAGTTTGGTCTCATGATGATATGGTTATCAGTATTTGGTTTGGATATGCATGATGACTTATTGGGTCTACAAGTTGTGCAGTGTTGTAAGCGGTCTATACTTACAGGTTGCATTTATAGCTTGGTTATGGGTTGTCTTTGCCCATTGATCTTTCATTATTGATGCATATTCAGATTGGTGGCTTGGATTTGGGTTGTCTATGCCCTAAGTCACATGATTTACTGATTTCTTCATGTAGAAGGGATGAGATGTTGTTACCAGGTACAGTCATGGTAGAGGATTGTGGTTGACTATGTTGATAGGTTGGACATATTGAGAGCCAGATGCTCAGTTCATGGATGTGATCATGGTGTCATGGATTTTGGCATGACATGATTGGTTATACAGGTACATCCTTGATGTTCATTAGCTTGGATTTTCTGATTTGGTTATGGTGGTATATCTTCTTGGTTGAGGATCATGGTTATTTGGTTTCTTTTGAGGAGCTCATGATGTGCATTTTGAGTTCTTTGATGGTTTGATGCCTTGGTTGATTCTCATGGTTAGAAGATGGTTTTTCATCATGATGTCATGGATAGCTTGGATACACGGTTTAGTGGGAGCTTGTGACAGTGATGGGGTGACAGTATAGGATTAGTTCCTAATTTGGTTTATATCTTCTTGGTTTGGAGAGGATGGATTTTATGATGCCATAGGTGACTTGGTACCACAGTTGAGTGGGAGTTGTTGGCATTGATATATTTATTGAGTGTTTGCAGATGTTGGAGGTTTGTCTTAGATCCTGTTGCTGCAGAAGCGTCTTTGACATTTGCATGGTGCACTTGTTATCTTCATGGTGTTTGAAGATGGTTAGATCTTGAGGACTCATGGAGTTCTTGGTTATCTTCATGGTGTGTGGAGATGGTTCTTCCTGGTATGTGGAGATGGTTTTCTTCATGGTGTGTGGAGATGGTTGCATCTTGAGGACTCACAGGGTTCTTGGTAAAGGTGTGGTTTATGCTTTTATTTGGCATGTTATCCTTGGTGTGAGGATGGTTTCATTATTATGTCATGGTATACTCTTGATACGTGTTTAGAGTTGTGACATGTTATGATGTGTTCATGTGGAGCATGTTATCTCTTTAGTTGAGATGGTAAGATCATGTTGTCATGTTTATGTTCCTGAGGCCATGGTTGGAACTTTGACATTGATCTTGGTTTAGTTTCTTGGTATTGAGTACACTGATCATAAGCTGGATACTTCATGATATTGCTATGTTGCATTTGGAGTTGGCATGGATTGATTGGTTACAGGTGCTCATGGATACTTAGAGACGGTGGTGATGCTGATTTCTCTTGGATTAGAGAAGTATTTGTTGGGATGGTTGATGGTTTCAGCAGGAAGTCCGAGGGGCAGTCACCTGATATGGACTTGAGAGGAGATTGTTCTTAGATGAGTCTTGGTTGGAGACTTGGGTATCTTGATGAGCATTCTCATTCCCCACTCTTGGTCTACTCGGCGCTTTGCTACTTGAGAGGTATAGCCCATTGTTTCTCTCAGTTGCATTATATTTATGCTTGTCTTTCATGGATATGGATCTTGAGCTATGGTACATGAGTTAGTTCTGGAGAGTTCATTTTAGAGATGGTTTAGCATTAGTTATCTCCATGTGCATATGTTATTATGCTGGTTGAGTTTTGGAGATGGTTTTATATTGGGCATATTCCTTGGATTAGGAATGGTTATTCCTTGGTTTAGGAATGGTTTTATTGAGTTTGATCTTCTTGTGAGAGGCTTACATCCATGATTAGTTATATGGTATGGTTTGGGTGTTGTTGAGGCTTCTTGCTGGGGTTTTATGGAGGAGATCATACTTGCACAGTTTACATCTAGAGGTGTGTGTAGAAGGACATGATACAGGTTATGATTTGCATGGTTTCTCTGATCTTGGTTATCTTCTTGGATGTTCGATTTTGCCTACATTGGATTTGAGATTGGTTAGATTGTGATCATTGGTTTGTGCTCATGTATGTCATGTGAGAGATGACATGGTTATTCCTTTATCTCTTTCCTCTGTTGGTTGTGGTGAATTTGGGAGACTATTGGAGACTTTTTATGAGAGTTTTTCTTGCAGGATATCAGTTTATGTATTGTGGATGTCCTTGATACTACATGGATTCACTTCTTTGAGATGTGTTGAGTGGATTGGTTATAGATTTGGCATTATCTTTTGTAGTGGGAGCTTCTTGGTATATATGTGGTAGGTATTGCTCTTGAGGCTTGTGATTGTAGGTTATAGATTGGATATGTCGGTGATATAAGATTCACTTGTTATACCTTTGAGGTATGGATAGTTGGATGGGTTTAGCACTTGCTGTGGGTGCTATTTCAGCTATGGATATTTTGACAACTACGGATACATGTGATTACCTTTGGATCAGGTTTTTTGTGCTTGGAATTTCAGTTGGTAAAGGATTTTATGATCTTCTAATGCGACAGGTTGGGTGGCTTTCTCTTTGGATGGCTTCTATGTATGTCCAATGGGAGTGGCATAATAGGAGGTGAGATCATTCATGTTCGAGATGCTGGATACTTTGATTTTTTATTGCGAGTACCAGGATGGAGCACTTGGTGTATTTTGATCTATGATGGTGGATGTGCTGGGAGGGATTGTTCCCTTGTTCATTTATGTGGCTACGGATTGACCCTATGCAATGCATACAACAAGTGGGAGATTGTTGAGATAATGGGTGTTGCACACATTGCATAATATTTTTATTTTATTATTTTATTTTATTATGTGATGTTGTACCTATATGGATGTGCAACATGTAAATATTCCCATGGAATATTCTTGATGAGTTGTATTGTAACATTGTGAAAATATTTTATGTAATTATTTAATATTGGGGAAAAGAATTAAATGCCCAATATTAAATATGGGGTCAGTGGGTTAGGTAGCACATGGTTTTAGCACATGGTTTATGTAATACCACTTAGTGGTTTTGTGGGACTTGCTACTATATAAGCAGCCACAAGGGTAGTTGTTGTAGAGATAGAATGAGAGTGACAAGGAGAAGACAAAAGGCAAGAGTTGAGTGGGACAAGGCTTAACAGGTTAGCCAAGGGAGCATTTTTGAAGGTTGAAAGCATGGCATGGGATGTGTGGATTCATGCTTGTTCACATAGTTTGCTCGGTTGTGGCTATGGCTATGAAGACTTCCATGGTTGTATGGCAATGGTAATTTTTGCTGAATAATACATGATGATGGATGCTTTTGGAGGCTGGGTTTTTTCCCTCAATGAGGGTTTCTCAGGGTATATCTTGTGTCACAACTTTGTGGGTATGTTTTTTATTCTCTTGCATGTGGATTTTAATTCCGTGTTTATTTTAGATCTATTATGGGTTATGTGGAAATGGCTATATTCTTTATTGCCAAGTTTCCTTACACAAATCCTCTTCATCAATCAAACAAGTGATAGTACTTAAATCATATAAGCAGTTGTCTTACCACCAGAAAGCAGTTTTGACATTAGTGACAAAACAATAATTGAAATACATTTACCATACTTGTATCAATTTGATTTCAACTTTCTCCCTCTTTTAACAATCTCCCTCTTTAGCATTAATGGAAAACTAAACTGATCAACCAAATTGACTAGGTTAAAATAGTAAGAGCAACAAAATACCAAAATAATAATAATTCCTTGTTCGAAAATTGCTCCCTCTATTAGCAACTTTAATCTTCTGAATAGGTTAAAAAATTCTTTTGTGTCAGCCTTATAACTCCCTCTAAATAGCTTCTTATATCTCCCTTCTATAGTATCTCCCTCTTACTAGGTAGATGTTATCAGAAGATATACTATCTTTCTCATGCTATGTGTTTTAGGATTTCTCCCTCTTTGTTCAATCTCCAATCTCTTGTATTTCTCCTAATTAGTATTTCTTGTATTTCCCTTGATCAGTAACTATCTCCCTCTTTGAAGAAAATGCCAAAAAATTGACTTCTTAATATGTAGAAATGAACTTCTTTAGTTTCTTCTGTGTCACCTTGCTTGTGATTGGTTTGTAGTTTCAACTTTTTGATTACTTTAGGTAACTCCTAAAGTAAGATCCACTGCATCAATTTGTAATATATAACAATCATCTTGTTTGATGTAGGGCATTCCTTTTCTTACTCACATAGCCTTTGATAGGGGTATCACCTCCAATTTACCTCTTAGATACTCATGAGCATCCTTAGGTAATGATTTTGTGAAGATATAAGCAATTCATTCTTTTGTGTTAACATATTCCATCTTCACCTCTTTATCTTGAACTAATTCTCTCAAGTAATGGCACTTGATTAGAATGTGCTTAGTCTTCATGTGCATCATAGGATTCTTAGATATATTTGTAGCAATTTTATTGTCACAATAAAGTGTCACTGGTTCTGTGATCTCTTCTTTCATACCTTTGAGCAACTGTTTGAGCCATACAATGTTTGTATAATTTATAGTAGTAGCAACATATTTAGCTTCAACAATAGATTGTGAAGTGTAGTTTTGTTTCTTGCTAGTCCATGTAACTAGCCGCTTGCCTAAGAAAAATGATCCTCTACTGGTGCTCTTTCTATCATCAATGTTTCCAACCCAATCAACATTAGTATAGGCTCTTAATTCAAAATTTTCATTTTTCTTATAGTATAAACCATATTCCTCTATTCCTTTTAGATATCTCAAAATTCTCTTTACATCCATCAAATGATTCTCCCTAGGATTAGCAGAGAATCTTGCAACTATCCCTATAAATAATGCAATATCAGGTCTATTGTGTACTACATATTGTAATTTTCCAATCATAGACCTGTACAATGTTTGATTTACCTCAGCTAAATCATCACACATTATTTATGGCTGGTCACCATAGTGTAGTTACTGGTTTGGAATCCTCCAACCCAAAAGTTTTTAGTATCTCCTTGACATACTTTGACTATACCATATTTCATATAATATACTTATACATCCATAAAGAACTTGATCTCTCCAAACATAGACATTTCAAATTCTTGCTTCATTTCATTTGCAAAAGCCCTACATAAAGCATCTTGACCTCCAGATATGATATCATCAACAAAAAATTTAGATAACAAAATACCTTTTCCTTTCTTTGTGTTCATGTATGGATTGTTGTTATCACCAGTCATTTTAAATCCAATCTTCACAAGATAATTATGACCTCCTCTTGGTGCTTGTTTCAAACCATATAGAGCTTTGCATAATCTATACACTATGTTCTTATTGTTAATATCAACAAATCCTTTTGGCTATTCTATGCAAAATTCTTCCTCTAATATACCATTTAGAAATGCAGATTTAACATCCATTTGATAAACTTTGAAACTTTTGTATGTAGAATAAGCAAGCAAAGTTCTCACTCCTTCCAATATAGCAACATGAGAAAATGTTTCTCCATAGTCAATTCCTTCTTCTTGTGCATATCCTTTGTAGACTAATATTTCCTTGTTCCTTGTGACTTTTCCATTTTCATCTAGCTTATTTCTGAATACCCACTTGGTGTCAATCACTTTTTTGTCTTTTGGTCTAGGTACTAGAGTCCACATCTTGTTTTTTTCAATTTGTTCAATCTCTTCTTCCATGGCTTTACTCTAGTCCATATCTTCTAAGGAATATTTTACCAATTTAGGCTCTTTTATGCTCAACAAGCATTTATCATTTCTCAACTTATTTCTTGTCATTGATCTAGCATCTTTATCTCCAATATTTTTGTAGCAGGATGATGTCTCTTGACATATTTGGACAATATTGGTTCAGCTCTAGTTTCTTCAATTTTTTTTGTCTACTTAGAGTCATCATGTACATTTATGTCAAGTATTTCAACATCTCTCTCATGTACATTAATGACAAAATCAAAATGTGCCTCAACTTCATTCTATAATTCGACATCTAAATGTGACTTGGTTCCTAAATGCAAGTCAACTTTCATATTATGTGACTTGATAGTCACTAAAATTTACTGTTAGTTTGTAGCTTGATTTGCAACATCTTCTTTAGTAGGCATGCCTTCATAAAAGTATACAAATGATTTGTATTCTTCTAGTTCTTTTATAGGTTCAACCTCATGAACTTTTGTATATTCATCAAAATTTTCATTTTCATATTCTACAACTTTGTTAGTGTTAGTATTTAAACACTTGTAAGCTTTACTTCTTGTGGAATAACCTAGGAATATACCTTCTTCACTTTTTGCATCTAATTTAACATTCATTTAATCTTTGAGAATAAAGTATTTTCTTCCAAATACCTTAAAATATCTTACATTAGGTGAGTATCCATACCATAGTTCAAAAGGTGTTGAATGAATACCTTTCTTAACTTGTACATAATTCAAGATATAGACAGCTATACTTACAACTACTCTCCAATATTTCAAAGCAACATTTTTCTCCATCATGAGTGTCCTAGAATAGTTCATTACAGATTGGTTCCTCCTTTCAACAATTCCATTTTGTGGATGGGTTCTAGGAGTAGATGACTGCCATTTGATTCCTCTGTCATTATAGGACATCTCAAACTCATTTGATGTTAAGCCTCCTCCTCTGCCAAATCTCAAACATATTATAATTTTACCAATTTCCTTTTGAACTCTTGCAAAGTACCACATTAACATTTGGAAAGCTTTAGATTTTTGTTTCAGAAACATAATTGTCATCATTCTAGAATAACCATCAACAAGTAGCATAATGTACTTATCTCCTTTGTAGCTTTGCACTTTAATTGGTCCACACAAATTAGTATGAACAATCTCTACTTTTCCTTTAGAGGTATGAGTTTTTCTCTTAAAACTTGACTTTTTCATTTTTCCTAACTGACATTGTTTGCACGTTGTATTATCAGGCTTCTTCCGCTTAGGAAAACCTCTAACTTTTCTCATGTTACTGATACTAAACAATTTATCAAAATTAACATGACATAGTCTTTTGTGCCATAGCCACACATCATCAAATTTTACACTTAGACAAGTAGCATCCTCTATATCGAGATAGAATAGATTACACTTGGTTTGATCTTTTCCAATTAGTTTTCCATCAACATCATATATTTTAACAATCTTGTTTTCAAACTCAACCTAACATCTTGAATTATTTAATTGTGACACACTCAACAAATTATAGTTAAGTCCTTCAACATAGTAAGCATTGTCACATAGAATATTTTCTATGAGTTTGATAGAACCTTTTGCTTTTGTCAAACATGGTGCATCGTTACCAAATCTTACACTATTTACATCATAACAATTCAAGGTAATGGACTTACTTTTGTCTCCAATCATATGATGCAAAAAACCACTATCAATGATCCATCTATCATTCTTGTTCACACAAGACATAAGTGTTGTTGCCTCATCTTCATCAGATTCATCCTTCATCGCAACATACACCACTTCATCATCATGTTCATTAGATTCATCTCTTATTTCTACTTCAACAATATAGTACGACTTCTTTCCTTTATCTTTTTAGTCCTTATTGTCTTCATCTCTTCTATTTTTGTAGTTGTCACCATCACTATATTTCTTCTTCTCTAGACATTTGGCTGCAATATGACCAACTTCATTGCAATTGAAACAAATAATAGGCAATTTACCTTTAAAATTTCCTTTAACTCTGTGAAATATCCTTGCTAGTAGTGCTTCAAGTTGTTCTACATCCTCCTTATTTGTGTCATTTTCACTAGACACATACTTTGTCTTTTCCTTCTTCTTCTCATCAGGTTCCTTTAATGACAACTTTGCTTTGAAAGTAGATTCAATATTTTCAGATTTCTAATTGTCAAAGTTAGATAGCTCAAAAGAAGTGAGTTCTATCTACTAGACCTTCAGGGATAGATTATTCCTTGGTATACATCTCAATTCTTGTATTGAAGAAACTCTAATGGCATATATAGGTAGTAATATTCTTAAATTTTTTCTTAGTAGTGTATCATCATCTATTGTACCAGTAGCTCCTCTAATTACATTAACAATATCTTTTATCCTTGAGCAATATTGAGAAATATTTTCACCTTCTTGCATTCTCATATTATCAAATTTACCTCTGAGACTTTCAACTTTGGCTCTTAGAACATTAATGTCTCCTCCATAGATAGTGTTTAAAGCATCTCACAATTTCTTTTCACTTTAAAGGCTTTTGACATCATCAAATTTAGCATATCTTAGGGCAGAGGCAATCTCTAACATTTCCTAGTTGTGTTCTTTCTTCTTTTTCATATCCTTAGTAGTTAGGGCTCCAACAGGATCAACATGCTCCATAGTAATGGTAGATTATATATGATCTCCAAGTCCTCCAAGGTATAGCTTCATCAAAATTTTTCATGTAGGGAAGTTATCTCTATTAAGTTTTGGTATGTCTCTTTTTGACATCTTGATCTTTGTGCTTTTAGTACCTTAAAACTAGTCCTCCTAAGCAGATGGCTTTGATACCAATTTTTGGAATTCTTTAGAATAATTGGGGGTGAATCAGTTATTAAAGGGCCAAATGTATGAATAAAACTTTTCACAACTTAGTGAACCCATAAAAAAATTTTCATCATGCATGCATTCATAAGATTATGCATTCACTTAAAAAAAAACTTGTAGGTTATTGTCAAATCAAACTGTAGAAATATAAACATGAACATAACAGATTCAACAACACATTTGACACAATGATTTATGTGAAAACCTAATTTGGAAAAAACCACCAATAACATGCTACTCTTTTTCACTATTTTTAAGTGATGCCTTGTGTTAGGCCAACCCTCTTAAAGGTTACAATACACACTATTAAATGTGACCCTATTAAAGGATTTCAATCACCTTGTTAAGAGTGAGCCTTCTTAGAGGACTTTAGACCATTCATTTGGAATGCCACTCAGTTAAAAGATTTGCAAATGACTATTAGGTCAACCTTAATCCAAAGGATTTACCCTTGATTGATACAATTATTAGAGAGTAATAGTAAGGCTTTGATCTAATTACAACCTACAACTCCATTTGCAAATTATAGATCTCTGTTACACTTCTTCATTCTACTTGGCTTTCACACATTTTAGCACTGATATCTTGTTCACCCTTCAAGCATTCATACCCTTAAGCCTTCTTGCTTAACATGTCAATGCAGACTCTTCAATTAAATCACTTGATGAAGCAATATCCTTGACTCCTTGTCTTCCTTAGGTTCTTGGACATGACAATCCTTGTATCTAACTAGCCATCCCTATAAATAGAGAATTAAGATTTTTTTCCATTCATTCTCCATTGTCCAATTTAGGGTTAGGATAGATTAAGTAGGATTCAATGAATCTACCCCTCATTCCATATCACTTCTAGAAACTTCTCCTCCAATCCTCTTTGAACTCACCTCTAAATGGTTTACCATGAATTTTGTGCCACCAGCTCATCAATCTTATCTTCTACCTAGTTCACACAATCTAAGAAAACAAATTTATCAGCTTAGATCCATTGAGTTCTCAATCTTTCTAATAATGTTGAGATTCGGTAGTAACTTGTTTCTAATGCTTGGCACATACTGTGTTGCTCAACATCCTCTGGAAAATCACTTGGCATGAACTAAAGTCTAATGGTACTTGAAATCAACTAAAATTTACTCGACATCCATTTTTTTTTCTTAGCATACACTAAAATGAACTTTTACTTAGCTCCAACCAATTTTTTGCTTAGATTGCACTAACTTTTCTTGACACCTACTATCTATTCGGTCAAGCTTGGTAGACAAACTTTGTTTAACTTGTTCTTCTAAACTTGCTTAGTGTAACCAACATGTGTAACCTTAAGTAGATTAACAATGCACTATGATATCACTATCTTAGCTGATTCTTATACTCCTCTTTTATATCATAACTCAACCTTTTTTTTAGGTGATTTTGTTACATCTTTTTGATCAAATCCTCTTAATCAATCAAACAAGTGATAGTACTTAAATCATATAAATAATTATCTTACTAGCAGAAAGAAAGTTTGAGATTAGTGACAAAAAAATGATTAAAACACATTTATCATACTTGTATCAATCTGATTTCAACATTCTTCCTCTTTCAATAGTGTTCACATATTCTAATCTAACATCTTTATCTTGAACTAATTTTCTCAAAAAATGATACTTGATTACAATGTGTTTTGTCTTAGAGTGCATCGCTACATTTTTGGAGATGTTGATTTCCCTTGTGTTATGATAGTAGATAACCACTAGGTCCTTGATTTCCTCCTTTATTCTCGACAACAGTTGCTCGATCTAGACTGTATTGGAATAATTAACTTCTATAGCAACATATTCTTCCTCTGATATAGACTAAGAGATGGAATTCTACTTCTTACTAGTCCATGACTTTAGCCTCTTTACAAGAAATAATGCTCCTCCACTGGTGTCTTTTCTACCATCAACACTTCCAGCCCAATCTGCATCAGTAAAGACTTTCAACTCAAGGTTTCCTCCTTTCTTGTACCATAGACCATAGTCTTGAGTACATTTTAGATATCTCATACTTCTTTTGACTATCATCATATGATTTTCTCTAGGATTCATAGAGAACCTTGTATCTATACCAACTACTAATGCAATATTAGGCATTGTGTGAAAAATATACTAAAGTTTCCCAATCATAGATCTATAGGTAGTCTAATTAACCTCTTTGGAATCATAATTCTTGGATAGTTTGTGTCCAGTAGACATAGGTGTGCCAAATGGTTTGGAAGCTTCCATTCCAAAGGTCTTCAATATCTCCTTGATATATTTTGACTAAGTAAGATAAATACCATCCTTCAACTTGTAAACCAAAAAATAAACCAAAAAATAATTTTATCTCTCCAAACATGAACATTTCAAATTCTTTCCTCATTTATTTAGAGAATGATTTACATAAGTCATCATAACTTGTGAATAATATATTATATCATCCACAAATATTTTTGCTAAAACATCTTATTATGTGGTCCTTCTTTAATATATAGACTACTATTATGATTGGTTCTCTAAAAACCAATCTTTACCAGATATCCATGTAGCCTCTCATACCATGCTCTAGGAGCTTTTCCAAGACCATACAAAGCTTTGTGTAACTTAAAAACCATGTCTCTTTTATTTGGATCAATGAAACCTTCAAGTTGATCAATTTAAACTTCATCATCTAGAATTCCATTCAAGAAATATGATTTTACATCCATTTGATACACTGTGAATCCTTTGAATGTAGCATATGCAAGAAATGTTGTGACCCCTTCATGTCTATAAATAAGAGAAAATGTTTCTCCATAGTCTATACCTTCTTTTTGAGCATATACACTAGCCTTGCCTTATTCCTTGATACTTCACCATTTTCATTCATTTTTTTCTAAATACTCACTTTGTCCCAATTACACATTTTTCCTTGGGTCTAGGAACAAGAGTCGAGGTATTGTTCTTATCATTTTTCTCAATCTCTTCATTCATTTTGTCTATCCAAATTTCATTATTCAATGCATCTTTAAAAATTCTAGGTTCAAATTTAGTAAGAAGACAAGTACCTTTTAATTTGTTCCTTGTCATTGTGCCTTCTATCTAATCTCCAATTTTTTTTTAGGTGCATGATGCCTTCTAACATATCGGGCAAGTACAAGTTCCTTTTTTCTAGATTCTGAACTTGTTTCACTTGGTACACCATGCTCAAAGGTTTTGTGAAACTCTAAACTCTACTCTATTTCCCCTATCTAAGACTTGATTCCCACAATTTGTGACTTGGATTCCTCTTTTTGGGACTGGATTCAAATTGTCTCCAACTTGGGTTGCTCTAACTACAACTTGGGTTGCACTAGCTACAACTTAGGTTGAATTGTAGACTTAGGTGACTTGGGTGATGTTGACTATTGGAGTGATTCCATTTGTTGTTTCCTAATCACATTTGTTTCTACCTTTCGTAAAGTATTAGGCTCAAAGTAAACTAAATTTATATATTCTTCAAGTTCCTTCTATTGACATATTAGTCAAGTTTGTTATTAGTGACACACACTTATTCAAATTCTATATAGCTACCAAGCTCATTGAATAGTTCATAGTGTTTTCCATGTAATTTAGTAGCCACTGAGCTCTACAGTTGCTACCGAGTCTTTTGCACTAATCCTAGTGGTTCCCAAGTAGATTCAGTTAGTGTGAAGTCCAACAGTTCAAATCGTGCACTTAAGTATACACTGAGTTTATTAGTGGTTACCAAGTATTGTAGTATCTACCAAGTTTGAAATTCATGTGATGTGAAGCTAGTGTTAACTGAGCTACTTCTTTCTAAACAAGTGATTTAGTGTTTGCCAAGTTGCACAATATCTACTGAGTCACTAGTGCAGATCGAGTTCAAGACTACTTGAAAGTGATCAGAATGGACCAAGCTTCTATATCTACTGAGTGCATGATGATGCTGAGTATTGATAGTAGATGCCACATATTATAACCTCACCAAGTTAGTCTTTAGAACTTGAGTATCTTCATGTGGGCCAACTTTGTAATATTTGTGTTAACTTGTATCATGTTCGACTTTGTAATTTTGTAATTTGGATTGGTATATAGATGTAATGTATTGCATCATATTCAATGAGGAAGAATGTGATTGTGTGAACATATTGTATTGTAATGTGAATGTGGATGCAAAAAGTTCAAGTTATGAATACAATAGATAAAGAGTGAATTGTGAAGGCCATGTCAGTATAAGGAGCAACAGAGACATATCTATTATAGAAAAGTGATTAGTACACTAAGGAATCTCTATCAACAAACTTAGTTGCAAATTAGAGATCTAATACTTCATCCTAATAGGTGAACCAATCAAAATCCTTTAACAATGCAGACCTAACAGTATTTTATAAATCTCTTTACCAAGTGCATGCTTCATTAAGTGTTTGTAAATCCTCTTACAAGGTGGACCTAGCAGTCCTATTTGCTCCTAATAGGGTAGATCATTAGAAGTGATCAATGTAAGCCTTAACATGCCAACTTTATGCTACAGTACTAAAGTTTGTGGGTATCATCCCCACCCCAATTTTACTTTCTATTTGAAAGGTTTCTAGGTCACCAAATCTTTGTTTTCAAGTGTTATGGATGCTTTCATATTTTTAGTTTCTCATGCATGTAATTAGATCATATGTGATGAATTAAATGCTAATTGATTTATTGGATTAAGAATTGAAATTGATAAAGTTATAGAAGTTACTGATTCACCCCTTCCCTATTAGTAACTTAGCATAGTCTTGAATATTTCCAACAAATTGTATCAAATCTTTGTGGTTCTTAGGAAAAAGTTTAACAACTTGAGAAAAGATCAAGGATATGGAGATATTCAGACTTGACAAAGCTATTGACAATGAAAAGTTGGATCTAGAATTGGCCACTACCCAACTCAAGAAAGCTAAGGAGCAACTTTCCTAATCTCTAAAAAGAAGAAATGAACTTGCAAATCAAATGAATGATCATCTCTACATTGAAGAAAGAATTGAAGACTTTCACTCTTCAGGCATCTCAGATGAAGCAAATGATGCAATTGAAGAACTCCTAGAGAAAAAATAATTCCCTGCAAGAAGAAGTAAGAAAGCTGAAAAGAGAACAAGAAATTTAGTCAGTAAGGTTATATGAAGTCTTGGAACAAAGAAACAAGGTAAAAGAAGAAATGGATAGAAGAAACAATGAAATTCAGAACCAATCCCTTTAGCAACTAGACCTGATTGATTAGCTCTCCAATGCAAATGAGGAAATCATAAGCCTAAGATTTGAAAATGAAAGAATGAGGAATGATCTAAATTTTGAAAGGAAAATCAATGAAAGAATAAAAAATGATCTGAGATCTGAAAGAAAAATCAATGAAATATTGAGGAATGACCTAAACTCTAAGAAGAAAATCAATGAGAGCATGATGAAATCTCAAGTAGACATGGATCAACTAAATGATAAAAACCTCTATAGGCAAAAAGGAAAAGTAGGAATTGGATAAAAAGAAGAAGGTGAATCCTCCAAACAAGGTGCTCAAAAGAATCAAAGACCTACTTGTAATCACTATGGTAAGATAGGTCATACATCAAAAAAATGTTGGAGTAATGGAAAAGAAAAATTCAATGGAAAATGCTACAATTGCAATCAGCATGGTTGTAGGGAAATGAATACAAAGAGAAAAATATATTTGAAGGCAACTATCATACAATGTAAGAAACATGGACACAAGGCATCAAAATGCAAAACAAAGACATTGAATCCTATAGAACAAATTGTGAAAGTAATATTTGGTTGGGACTACAATGCCTGGTGTAGATGTCATTATTGTGGAGAATTTGGACACATTGGTATGAATTGTGTTAAACATCATATGACGAAAAGAGATACCACTAAATGGTGTTTCACTTGTAAAAACTTGACATCATCTTGCCAAGAATTGTATGAATACTAGTAAAACTAAAGATGAAAAGAATGCAAAGTTTAATAACATTTGAAAGTAGACGAGACAACAATGGATTCCTAAATCTACCGAGGATATTGGCCTGAGTAATGATGGACAAGTCACTCAAGAATTGGGTGACTCTACCATTTCTAATTAAGTTCTCAAGGAAGAACTAGAACCAGGCTATTAAAGAAGACATTCAAATTAGCTCCAGATGAAAGGTGACAAAGATCCAAATCCATATACAAGATACAAAGGGATCATTGAGCAAGATCGATATTAGTTATTATTGAGTTACCTTCTCTACTAAGTAAGGTCGGGTCATAGACTCTACTGAGCAAGGTCTGGAGTAACAAAGGCACTTATGGTTACCAAATTGTGGAGATGTCACCAAGTAATCAATGCCATATAGTGGATGATAGTCTGTTAACTTATCTACCTTTGTACTAAGCATTAATGGAAAAGTTTTAATAATAGGCATGGAATTGAATTCATTTCTTATCATGAATTTTTGAGTGCTATTGCAAAGAGCTATTTTTAGTGCAATCAAAGCAACTTGATTGAATTTCCTACAAAAGTTTTTTGAAGTTCTCTCAAGCTACAAAGTGAAAATGACATCTAGCAACAACAAGGTCAAGAAAGGTTCTGACATGTTGGTTCAAGGAGTTGAATGGAAAGAACTAGATTTCAAGCTCATGCCCATGGTTGCTGAAACCCTAGACCCAAGTGGAGCTCAATCCAAAATCCCTCCCAAGGTACTTCTTGTTAATGACATTCATACTCATTTTAAATGTACAATTCAAGAAATTGGTACTCTAGAGATGGAGGATGCCCTAGGTCAGTTATGTGTTGATGGAATCGTAAAACCTGAGGATGAACATTTGGAAGCAAAAGGATTGACACATATTCCCCATATGCCCAAAGAATTTCAAATTAAATGGATTAGGTTTATGCTTAGTTAGGTGCATAACAAAAAATTGTGATTACAACATCCAATTCTGATAACAAAGAAGATGATTCATCAAATCATTAGCCTTCTCATGCTTGCCAAAGGCAAAACAAAAAAAACCCTAGATCAAGTAGAGTTGGAGAAGAAAACCCTAGTCGAGAGGGATGGAAGAGGTATGAAAATAAACAGTGTTATAGATGCATAATTGAAATTTGGAATTCATGTTATTGCACATAAAATATACAACTCAAGCCATCTTAATAGCATGACATTTGAAGCCATGGATTTGGCATATAAATTGGTTAAAAAAAACTTATCTTATGACCTTGATGACCTACTATTTAGGAAATTTAATAAAAACATGAAAAGTATTATAACATCAAAGAACGACATGTGTAAATTTGGTTCACTATTAACTTGTTTATTCTTTTATGTCTAGAAGTTCTTCCCTTCTAAAGGCACTATAGTCTGGAGAAAAGAGGTGCCTATACTTTACCAAATAAATGAATATATTGTAGAAATGGGTGAGAACTATGGTAGCATCATGGAAAAATACTTTGATGTGTTTAAAGAGAAAATGAACAATAGGTTTAGAATTTTGAAGAAGCTAGTTGAAGAATACAAGGATGATGTGTGTGTCATGGTGGATAGTGACAAGGTATATATCTAGGCAATTAATCCTAGAGTTGCATGGGTCAAACCTCTTGGCTATGAAGTGAATATTGATGAGACCAAGGATGTCATTTAAGCCCTTGTAAATGAACCTATTTATCCCAAGGCCCCTTACTTTGGAACTTATGGTGAAGCTAAGGAAAGAATACAACTAGAAATAAAGCTCCCATAGGAAGTTAACAAAGGGAAGAGAAGGATAGCCAAATTGAAATCAAGTGCACCTCTTGTTAATCGAGGGAAAAGGTGAGGACATGGAAAAAGTAGAGGATGAGGAAGAATCTAAAAAAGAAGAAGAACCTTTGAAGAAAAAGGGCAAGGTGATCATCACCAAGCCTACAAAATCATCCACTATAGTCTTCACAAGGAGGTCATGAAAGAAAGGAAGTGACATTGTACTTAGCAGACTTCCTCCCACCTTTCAAGAAAAGTTAAAGAAAATTGAAAAATATTTATCATCTTCATAAACCAAGTGAATTTCCAACTGAAGTAAAGGATGTTGATGAAGAAGAAGATAAGGAGAAATATGAGGAAGAAAATGTCGAAGGAGTGAATCATTTTGATAATGAAGAAGATGAAGAGGATCAAGGTATAGAAGCTACCAAGGAAGAAGAGAAAGATAATGAGGAGAATAATATAGTCAAGATAGCTGCTATAGTCATTGCCTCATTTCCTCACTCCTTAAGCAAACCATTGACTACATCAAGTATGGAGACAACTTCAGCAAGTTTGGTTGTGACTACTACTGATAGATCAAATGTCCAATCACTATTTGCCCCAACTTAGCTCAGCATATCATTGATAAAAGTGACTTCCACCTCATCCAATGAGCTTTAGACTCCTTCATCTACCAATTTGAGTTCTTCAGTCTTCACTTCTCCAATTTTGACTTCTACAGTTTTGAGTACATCTGTGGTAAGCCTTCCTACTTTGTCTACTTTAGTTTTGGATTCTACAATTTTGACTTTCTCAATTTTGGATTCTTCAAGTATTTCTATAAGTATTCCATTAGTCAGTACTTTATCAATTTTTACTACAAGCCCAAGTATGTCTACGATTGTTTCCATTCTAGGTACAAAAGTAATAAGTGTAAGGACAATTGAGCTTGAGGCTCAACTAAGTACAGAATTATTGAAAGGAAAGGAGATAGAGGAAGACATAGATTTAGATGAGGAAATAGTAATTTCCAAATGGGATATATGCAATCTTTCTATAGACAAAATGCACATATTTGGTGAACTCCTCTAGAAAAAAAGGCCAAACAACAAAGATTAAGAGAGGAAAGAGACAAAGAGTATAAGATAATTGATGATGCCAAGAATATTTTGACCGAGACAATAGTAATTGAGGTTGATTCTTCTCAACCTATTATTAGCTAGGAGATGCAGCCCAAAAATTCAATGAGTATACTGAAGTTCAAGAAAAGTTGGTTGAAAAGGTTGAAAATAAATTTAATAATAGAGTGCTAGAACACATTGCTCAACAAATAGCCATTTATCAAGTTGAGCTTTCAACAATTTTGGTCAATCTTGAGGCATCTTGTTCAAATATGTCATCACTTTTTGTGAAGCTATGTGATGTCACTGAGTATACAAAGGAAGTAAAGGACAAATTGTTGAGAATTGATATAGATCTTAAGGCAAGTTTTCAGCAGCTACAACATGACCCTATTTCAAGCTCTGCACATTTCAAGAATTTTTGTTAGACATGCAAGCTGAATTGTTAAGAGAAGAAGCAATGATCCGCTCAACATTGATTGACATACAACATATGATCCTTCCAGTCATGGATGCTATGTAGAAACATATTGTGTATTCAAAGACTCTAATCCATGATAAAAATTTCTCTGTTGTAGATCACATGATTGAATTATCAGCATAAGTGCAAATTTCAATTCATACATGCAAGGTCTTGCAAGAAAATTGGGATAAAGCCTTGGAAATCACCCTCAAGGCACACTTTGAATTCTTATCTCATTTTGGTGTCTCTATGTAAATATGTTAGAATAAATCTTTGGCATTACTATTAAAAAGGGGGAGAAAAGTTACATTGGAGAAATGTTACATGTATATGGGAGAAAAGTTATATGTTATGAGGAAGCAAGACATGTACATAGAGGAACACATAGTATGGGGGAGAAATATGCTATGGTGGAGAACTTATATAGTAAAAAGATGTATAGTATACTATATATACTTACAAAGATCAATTTTGAAAAATCTCAAAAATATACCGAGCTAGTATCACATGGTGATGAATACAAGGTATTCAGTTTTGGACTAATAAGTGTTTTTGTCACTAATGCCAAAGGGCGAGATTGTTGACATATCAGTCAAATTTGTTATCAGTGACAGACATTTATTCAAATTTTGTATAGCTATCAATCTCATTAAACAATTCACAGTGTTTTCCATGTAACTTAGTAGCCACTAAGCTCTAAAATTGCTACCAAGTCTTTTGGACTAATCCTAGTGGTTACTGAGTAGATTCAGTCAGTGTGAAGTCCAATAGTTCAAATTGTGTATTTTAGTTTACACCGAGTTTATTAGTGGTTACCAAGCATTGTAGTATCTACCAAGTTTATAGTTCATGTGATGCGAAGCTAGTGTTAATTGCACTACTTCTTGCTAACCAAGTGATTTAGTGTTTGTCAAGTTGCACAATATCTACCGAGTCACTAGTGTAGACTGAGTTCAAGACTACTTGAAAGTGATCAGTAAGGACTAATTGAGATTCTACATCTATCAAGTGCATGATGATGCCGAGTATTGATAGTGGATGCTGAGTATCATGACCTCACTGAGTCAATCTTTAGAACCTGAGTATCTTTATGTGGGTAGATTTTGTAATATTTGCATTAACTTGTATCATGGCTGATTTTGTAATTTTGTAATTTGGATTGGTATATATATGTAATGTATTGTATCATATCTATTGAGGAAGAATGTAATTGTGTGAACATATTGTATTGTAATGTGAATGTGGATGTGAAGAGTTCAAGTTATGAATACAATAGATAAAGAGCGAATTGTGAAGACCATGTCAGTATAAGGATTAGCAAAGACATATCTATCATAGAAAGGTGATCAATACACTAAGGAATCTCTATTAGCAAATTCAGTGGAAAATTAGAGATCTACTAATTCATCCTAACAGGTGAACTAGTCAAAGTCCTTTAAGGTAGATCTAAGAGTCTTTTATAAATCTCTTTACTGAGTGCATCCTTCATTGTGTATTTGTAAATCCTCTTACAAGGTGGACCTAGCAATCCTATTTGCTCCTAATAAGATAGATAATTAGAAGTGATCAATGTAAGCCTTAATATGCCAACTTTATGCTACAGTACTAAAGATTGTGGGTATCAAATCTTTGTGTTCAAGTGTTATGGATGCTTTCATGTTTTTAGTTTCTCATCCATAAAATTAGATTAGATGTGATGAATTAAGTGCTAATTGATTTATTGGATTAAGAATTGAAATTGTTAAAGTTTTAGAAGTTACTAATTCACCCCTCCCCTATCAGTAACTTAACATAGTCTTGAATATTTTCAACACCTTGCTGCTTTGTTCTTTACTCTTTTCTACAAACTAATCAATTTTTACATGCACACTTTCTACAACTTTGTGAGTAGCAAGATTCAAAAATTTATATTCTTTACTCTTGTTGGAATACCCTAGGAATATGCCTTCATCTCTTTTTGCATCAAATTTTCCTTCCCTTGTCTCTTTCAAGATATAACACTTGCTACCAAATACTTTGAAATAATAGACATTAGGTTTATAGTCATAGCACAATTCATAAGGTGTATGATCTGTACCTTTCTTTAGTTGAACTCGGTTCAAGGTATAAAATGCTATGCTAATTGCTTCTTTCTAGTATTTGGATGCAACATTTTACTCTATCGTTACTGTTCTTGCACAATCCATGCTGGATCTATTCATTCTTTTTGCTATGCCATTGTGCTAAGTTGTACTAGGTGTAGATACTTGTCTTTTGATTCCTCTTTTATTGTAGATTTCATTAAATGCATTAGAGATGAATTCTCCTCCTCTATTTGATCTTAGATACTTTAAATTCTTCCCCATTTCTTTTTCAACTATAGAAGGATACCACTTCAACTTTTGAAAAGCTTTAGATTTATCCTTCAAGTACATTACTATCATTATCCTAGAGTAATCATCAAAAAATAAAATAAAATATTTATCTCCACTATAGCTTTCTATGCCTATTGGTCCATAAAGATTTGTATGAACTAGTTCCAATACTTCTTTAGTATTGTAATTCTTACTTTTGAAGCTAGTTTTACCCATCTTTCCAATCTGACATTGTTGGCATATGGCCATTTCAGTTTTCTTCACATTTTGAATACCTCTTACTCTTCTATTCTTACTTATAGTAACCAGATTGTCAAATTTAGATGACACATTATTTTATTTCATAGCCAACTTTCCTCTACTTGTGCCAATATGCATGAAATTTTAGTGAGATCTAGATAGAATAGATTACCTTTTGTTTGATTTCCAATTCCAACTAGGTTTCCTTTACCATCTAGAAGCCCAACCTTCCCATTCATGAATTCTACCTTGTATCCAATGTTGTTTAGCTATGCCACACTTAGAAGATTGTGGCTTAGTCCTTCAACCCATTAAGAATTGTCACATTTGAGTTTATTAGTCAATGTAATGCATCCTTTTCCCTTCACATAACATGGTTCATTATTCCCAAATTTGACACTTCATCATCATAGTGCTCCAAGTGTTCAAACTTAGTTTTATCACTAGTCATGTGATGAGAACAACAACTATCTATTATCCATGTGTCATTCTTGCTAACATGAGAAATAAGTGCTATCTTTTCATTATCCTCATAATCTAACTCATCTTTGATAGAAATATATACCATTTCATCTTCATCATCATTGTCAGAATATTTAGTAATATAACAAGATTTCTTACCTTTGTCTTTGTAGTCTTTGTAGCTTTTGAAATATTTCTTTCCTTTGAACTTGTTGAATTTCCTGTCATCTTTTCTTTCCTTTTTTGGACAACTTCTAGCAACGTGACCAAATTCTTCACAAGATAAACAAATTAGTGGAATTTTTCCTTTCTATTTACCTTTTCGTTTTGGTAACCTTCTTACAAGCAGGGCTTCAATAGATTCAAGGTCGTCATTTGATTCTTCTTCTTCTTCACTATCAGATTTTTTTCCTTTTGAGATTCCTCTCTTTCTACCAAGAGTTATTTTTGATTTGAATGGTGATCTATGTTCTAAGATCTAGGAAGATAGTTATCAAAGTTATCCAACTAAAAATATGTTAATCTTCCCACTAGTGCATCCAAAGTTATGTCATTTTTGGGATCATATCTCATCTCTTGAATAGCTAAAACTTTAATTTCATAAATAAGAAGAGTTATTAATACCTTGCTGACTATTGTCACATCATCTATTTTTCCTCTTGCATCTCTGATTGCAGTCACACTTGGTTTAATTATTTTATTATATTTGGCAATGTTTTCATCTTCTTTTATTTTAATTTGATCAAACTGGCCTCTTAAATTTTTTTCTTTGGCTCTCCTCACATCGTCATCTCCTCCATAGATCTTTTGTAGCTTGTTCCACATTTTATGAGTAGTAGGACAATCTTTGACTTCATCAAATTCAAAATAATTGAGAGTAGAAGCAATGCCAATAATCATTGTATCATGATTTTTTTTATCTACCATCTAATCCATAGTTAAATAATTAGGAGGTGCCACCTATTAGTTCTCTAAGAAGACTAGGCTTGTATCTTCAATGGTTCCCAAATGTAGCTTCATGAGTTCCTACTATGCTTTGAAGTTGTCTCTATTCAACTTAGGAATCTCTCTTCTGTAAGACATCTTGATCTTTAGCTTAGGTCCTTGAAACCTTTTCTACAAGCACTACAACAAATTTGATACCAATTTTTGGAAATATAAGAGGAGTAACTAAGAGTGGAGGGATGAATCCGTTACCACTAAAATAATTCCAAATCCTTTAGATGTCAAGTGACACTTCTTATTAACTCAAATCCTTGCACAACTCAGTTAGAACTAGATATTCACTGTAACTTAGTTAACAAAGACAACTTGAGATATTAATGTATATTAACCTTTAGTAACTTAGTTGTAGAATTAAGATAAAGTAGTAAGAAAATAACATTAACACATGAGACAACAAGCTTTAACGTGGAAACCCAATTTGGGAAAACCACCAATGCAACTAGTTACAACTTTGTACTCTTCTGAAGTGAGCCCTCTTAGGAGCCAACCTTATTAAAGGTTAAAAAATATATTGTTAGGTGTGAACATGTTAAAGAATTTGAATCACCATCTTAGTAGTGGCCTTGTTAGATGTCTTAAGACAATTCAATCTAGAAATGCCACTTTGTTAGAGGATTTACAAAATGACAATTAAGTCAACTCTGTTAAGATATTTCTTCACTACTACAATTATTAGAGAGTAACAATGATTGACCTAATTAATTAAAAAACTAATTTTTAGAATTAGATCACTCTCCTAGCTTATCCTCTTGATCCTCCCTGATCAGAATAATCTTTACAACTCTTTGGATGTTCTATTCTTAACCAGATATCCTTGTTTATTCACATCTTATCTTTTTCCACAACTTCCATATTTTAATCCACAACTTTACCTTTCATATATATGAAACCCAATATAAATTCAGCTTGAATACTTTTACAAATAAATAATTAACATCCACTAAGTTGTCTTACATAAATTATTTTAATGTATGTCAACTGATACTAAAACTGGGTCACTCGGTTACCATTGAGTTCCTTGGTAACCAACCTAACTCAGCTTACACTAAGCCCCTTTGGTAACCAACCTAACTCGTCTAACACTTGAATCTTTTTGTGCACATGTGTGTATGTATGTATGTAGACATTCACACACACACACACACACACACACACATAGATATATATATATATATATATATATATATATATATATATATATATATATATATATATATATATATATATATATATATATATATATATATATATATATATATATATATATATATATATACATAGACATAGACTTATATGTAAACACATTCACATGCGCATACACATAGACATACACAGATACACACACATACTAGTGCAACAAAAAAAATGAAAATTTAGCTTTTCATAGGTTCTTTATGATGTAATAAGAGGTTTGGATCATTTGGATCAAACCATAAGATCATTAGGTGCATAATGTGAGGCTAAGAGCCCAAAGGTGTTTTATAAACCTTTGGTTTCATTAGACCAATGAGACCTTCTTAGAAAGGTAGAATAGGATTTTGTGCAAATTTTTTATATGTGTGTATATGTATATATGTATACATATATATACATACATACATATATATATATTTATACACACACATATACATATACATATACAAGTACATATGGATATATACATATATGTATGTACATACACATACATATAATATATATACATACACATATACATATATATACACACATATACATATACATACATATATTTACACACACACACACACATACAACATAATACATATACATATACATATGTATATGTATATGTATACACACACACACACACTCATACAATTGACCTTATGGTGAAATCATTTTTTAGTTAGTGCCAAAACACTTGATCATTTGATTGGTCACATTGCAAATGAGCTTCACAATGGTAACTGAGCTATTGGAGTGTTAACTAAGCCTCATAGTGTAAACCAAGTTTTTGTAGGATCAACCAAGCAAAAAGTAAGTGTTAACCAAGCAGAATAGAAATATAGTGTAAACTGAGCTAGCCATGATAACCAAGTAGAGAAAATGTAGTGTTGATCAAGCTTCATTGTCAACTAAGATCTATAGTACCAACCAAGTTCTACAGTGTTTTTTGAGTCATCAATGTTAACCAAGTTCATGTCTACTCTTGAGTGATCAATGTGGATTGAGCACTAGCATCAACTGAGTGCTAGAATTTTCTGAGTTTATGTTGTTGCTGAATGTCAGAATATCACTTGAGTGGTCTTCAAAACCTGAGTATCAACAGTGATTGAACTTGGTGAAAATTTTTGAATTTGGTATTGTAGCCAAACTCAAAAGGTAACTATTTGCTTTAGTATATATGTAAGATATCTTTTCATATCCAAATGAGAGTATGTGTAACAAGTATAAATGCAAATTGAAAAGTAAAGGCTACAAGAAGTATAAGGAAAATCAAAGTCTCATCCATCACAACAAGGTGATTATTTTTATCAAAGGAATCTCATTCAAAAAATTGAGTTGCAGAGTAGAGAACAATTATTGGTTCATCCTAACACGTGTATAAGTTAAATCCTCTAACAAGTTGGACTTTTATGGCACTCAAAATTGCATTCCCATTTTAAGTACCATTATGACCTTTTGAGTCCATTTGAGCCTTATAGGTACATTTTCTTGCTTGTGTACTCAGCTATATTATTAAGTTCTAAGAGGTGTTTTATGTTTCTAACACTTTGAATTAAGCCTATCCATGCATTCTATAATGATAAACTATCATTTCAAGTCAATCTGCAAAGTTCCATTTTGAGTAATATTCAGTTCTACATTTTTGCCTAAGTCTCAAATAGTGACAAGAGGCCTAGTTTGTATTTGAATATCTTGTACTTGATAATGTTTCATGATTCACCACTTTGGGATTGTTTAGTATGCATATTAGTGAACCTATGTTCAATTTTTGAGTCATTTCAATATGTTTTGTCTAGGTTTTGAATTCCACAAATTTTGGTTATTTACCTCTATCATGCTGATGCATATTTCTTAGAAATCTGGGAAGCCCTGTTTGACTAATTATAACTTTGACCCAGTTGACCCTACTAAGAAAATTCCTTCCAAATTGCATTCTAGAGGTCACACACTTGGTATGTTCCAGATTTGAGCTTGTGACAAATCCATTTGATTATTTTTCAAACATGATTCTGAATGTAATTTATAACTTTTTACTGGTGTCATGAAATGCTAATTGGTTAGTACCCCTGTTTGGGATGTTAAAACTCTAAATTTGTGATTTCCTAGATCAAATGGTTTATACCACTACATTTTACTCTGAAAACACTTCAAGTGTGCTAGTTTTTAAACCTTGACGAATCTATCTGCACATTTTTCTAGGGCCATTCCATTTGCAAAAAAGACATTTTTACTGATGTTTCCAATCCTACAATTCAAAGTAGCCCACTTTGCATGCTTTCCAAATGTGTCCCACATTAGTCTAAAAATGGTTTTGACACTTGAGTGCCAACACACTTAACCACTTTCCACATTGAAGCTGAGTACACTATGTATTCCAAGCCACAGTGTGTGTTGAGTCAGGAAATTCATCAGGTGCCGAGTGATCTTCAGGTGTTGAGTAGTCTTCAGGTGCCAAGTGAAGATTAGGTGCCGAGTGAGTACAGGTGCTGAGCATGATCTAAGTAATGAGCATTATTTAGGTGTTGAGTCTTAAACAATGCCAAGAAAGATAGGAGCATATATAGAAGCCGAGTTACAGAAGGTGTCGAGCATCAGGAAGCAGTAAGTGCTGAGTAACTCAGAATCAACATATGAGTTTGAAACTTCACAAACTCAGATGTAAACCATTTTCATAGCTGACATAAGACAAATCTTAGAAGATTTAAGTGATAAGATCAAATCATTTATATTTCCTATGCAATCTACATGCAGCCAATAAGAAAAATGGAGAAGGCATGCAACTAATAAAAGATGTGCAAGGAATAAGCAAAAATTAGAGATTAAATATAGATCATAGATCCATACCTAACCCTAAGTCTTAAAGTGTCTTTATAAGGAAGATGAAATCACATTGAATATGAGAGAAAAAAAAAGGGTGTATAAGGAAGACTAATATTAGAGAAAAGAGAATCAGATCACAGAGGATCAAGATCAGAAAGAGTAGATCAAGTGCTTGTATTCAGCAATCGAAGGATTGTAAGCCATCAAATTTATTATACCTAATACTCTTTAGTCATTGTATTAGAAAGGAAATCCTATGATGATAGGTTAGCTTAGCAGCTATTTTATAGATCCTTTAACTAGGTGACTAAATCCTTTGACAGGGTGACACTTCATGTAAAGTGTTTGTAAATCCTTTAATCAGGTCACTATTGATACAGTGTAAAGCCTTTGACAGCGCAGACCATCAAAAGTGGTCAAACATTATTACTGTAGTGATTTTGTGGGTATCATCCCCACCCCAGTTTTACCTTCTTATTTCTAGAGGGTTTCTGGGTTACCAAATCTTAAGTTTTATGTGGTGATAAATATTGGTTTCTTATGATTTCTTAATATTTATATGCATGCATGTTCATTTCAAAAATATGTTATTAAGGATTTGAAACAGTTAAAAGGCTAGTACTTCTGATTCACAACCCACCCCCCCCCCCCCCCCCCCCCCTCTCATAAGCATTCTTTCCAATAATTTATTCCAACATCCCATTATTCATGATGAGCCTAAATCATAGAATTACTTTCTCCTCATGGAAATGAGCTATTTCTCTAGTTTTTGTACCCTCAAGTATCTATTTTCCCTATTTTCAAGGCTCAAACCAAATACATTTTCTAATTTTTTGACATGTTTATCTATAGTAAGTTTTGACTAGGCAATTTTGAATGTTAATATCTTTTCATTGAGTGGTTGTCATGTGACAAAATTTGGCAAGGTGCAAGAATGTGGAACAAAGTACTAGCATTTTAGCTTTTAGAGCCATGTTATCTATTTATGTTAGTTTTTAAAGCTAGTCGACAGGCCCTGTTAGCAAAAAATCACAGTTTGCATGAAAATTTAAAAATGAGATCTAAAGCATTCAATTAATGGAAAATTGTGAGTTCAATCAGTAAGGGCCTTAGTGGGTCGGTTGCATAGTTCAGATGATTGGGTTTGATTTTTTTTTGGCCAAGCCACTTTGTGACCCCGTGTACATCATAAGATATTTGTCATTCACATGTTGATCATGTAAGTTTTATCACTTTCATGGTTTAAAGGCTGGCATCATTTGGACATGGTGGAAATGGAATAATGTTATTGTTTAAAAAAGGTTAAAGCATGTGTAATAGTATGAAATTAATCTCCTAGATAACCATTTGCAACAAAATTTTTAACCATGACCCATGGTTTCAAAATGTAGGACAATTTTCCATCATGGGTGAAGATAAAAGGCAAGGTAGAGGCATGGCCTAGGAGAAGGGAGCATTCCACCAATGTTTAAAAAGAGGCATTAGCATTCACAACAAGCAAGGCATGGATTGCATTTCACATTAAAGCCATAGACCACAAGGGAGGTGATTGCAGACCATCCACCTTTGCCAGGGTAGGATTTCCATGACATTTTGTTGCATATGCATATGCCTTTGAAGGAGGATGTATCATAGCATTCAAAAACATCGATAGCCCCATGTAGATTGAAGAGGGAATAGATCTCCATGTACAACAAATTGCCCATGCTTTGAACTCAATGCGCAAATCCACAAGCACATTGAAGTATATTTTATTGTGGAAAATGAATGGGAATATGATGTAGACCACATTGAAGGTGGATTCCACTCACCAATTCAAGAGGAAAAATTTAATACAATAGTCCACACCATGTAGAGAAGCAGGTTTCCATGGCCAAGAGTGGCATTTAATGACATAGGCATCTCATTGTGAGCAAGAGTCTTTAAGGACCAGAGTAGACCATCAGAAAAAAAATTACAAATAAAAAAACAATAATGAAATGGTGAATAGAGGCAGGAGAATGAAAGGAGGAAGGTCCACATCCAAAGTAAGAAGAGAGTTGACATAATGGAGTCATCCATGGCCCAAGATAGTGCAGGAACAAATGATGTGAATATCACACTAGAGGCAACAATCTCCTATGTGCAAGCAACATGTTTGTTGTTGAGGTAAGGTTTTAGGTTTGATATCCCATATGTAGCAGGATGGAGAGTTTTTCTCTTTCAAATTATACTGCCACATTAAAATGGGGTGTCTTAAAAGGCACAGATCTCTGAAGACTCATAGCTTGCCATGTGGGGTCAGTTAGCAACTAGAGTCAATAGGTTTTGAGCATCGACACAAGGAGAAAAATATGCCATGTGGCACATGTGGAGTGCTCATTGGAAGGTCAAGAAGCTAAAGCCAAAGATGTAATATCTCATGAAAATCTTAGAGGATCAAGATGTGGAAACATAAGTAATATGATGCTACAATAGGGCCCGTGTCATGATATCGAGGATCTTGCAAAGAGGGCTTACGATCTTACAAAAATTGTAAGATTGGGAAGATGAAATCAAATTAATACAATGCCATGGTAGGAAGATTGAAGATTAATTAATATGTTAATTAATGTGCTTATCATTGTTATATTTCCATATAGGTAAACATTAATGACCATAGCATGGGGTAGAGGAGGCTTATTATAACATGTTTGATACTACGAAATGTGGAGCTTGTCCTAATATCGTAGAAACAAATGATTTCAAATTTTCAAATGCATACAATGCATGATTTTCAAGTGATGAATCTTTTAAATAAATTTAATAATCTTATATAGTTTAGCTATATAGTTTATTTAAATTTTTTAGTTTTGACTCTATTCATGGCCCAGGGCTTGAAATTTTGAAAGGACCATAGAGGCATGATTTTTATCCAAAATGCACACTATAATAAACTATTGGTACTAGAAAGAGATGATTTTTTCCATTTCTATAATCAATTTTTATACAGGTATTTTCTAGAGGCAACTACAATAGGTTTTGTGATTTAAGGGAATCTATAGTGAAAAATGCAAATTTATTATTGTAGATGAAATTGAAATTAGATATAGCTAGATTTTCATCAGATTTGATTTCATTGACAATTATGAGGGACGATTTGATTGTTTTAAAGGTAGTTGGAAATAATGAAGAGTTTGTTGACAATATAGTTGAATTTCACGATAAAAGCAGAAGTGACAAGCCAAAATCAAATTTGAAGCTCCAACACATTCTATGATGTATACCTGATATTTCTTCAGAGGATATTTTGCTGATTGTTTTGAGGGATATTCAGATATTTTGTTACATCATTTATGGTTTTAATTGTAGGGAGATGAAGGAAGATTAGTTACAACAACATCAAAATGAAGAAATTTTTAGTGGGACTCATGTCAATTTCAGATTTTAGATCCTGAAATATCTTCTCTTCTAAATATCTTTCTTCTTTACTCTTTGTACGAGTTCCAATTTTTATGACGAGTGAGACCACAAGGTTGGCTCTAGTTTTAGAGTTGTGATACCATATCTTCTCAATATTTTCCTCTGTTATGAATAACAATAGTGTATTTCTTCTAAAGCATTTTATACTATACAATTATTCATTTTGTATTTGTTAAGTTTTGACATACAAATGGTGTATTGGTTTCAATGAGATTAATACCAGAGCTTCATTTTTCTTAGTTTCATTCTAATTCTCATCTCCTTCCCCTGTCATTTGCAATATTTCATGTTTAAGAATGAAGAGCTTAAACTCAATTGCAATCCCTTAAGGTTGTATTTCTAGATAAATTTTCTATTGGAACAAAGGACCAAGTAAGTGCTTGTTTACATTGACAAGGTTGTAATTTTCACCAAGAGGATTTTACAATAAGTATGAGAGTTTTTATGAGGAAAAATTTCCATTTGCAAGTTAGATAGATAGATCAAGTGTCTAGATATATGAGTATACTTCAGGTGTCCATGTGAATGTTAAATTTTAGCTGATGCCCAATGGATAAGGGAAAAGTTAGCTTAGAGGTTACATGTTCTCTACTTTTGCATATCTAGGTTATGTTGAGATCAAAATCTTTAATTGAATATCAATTTACCTTTTTATGTATTGAAGAACTATAAGTGCTAGTTATTACTTATTTGCATCTACTTTTTGGTTGTAATTAGCTACTGTAATCAAGAAGTTTATCTACAAATCATAGAAGAATATTGACCATTTCTGCTATAGGGGATAATCTTGCAGAGTAGAGTATCAAGTTAAATAAGATCAATCCCTAAGGTTTACTTGCCTTGGCCCTGTAGAGCCTAAAGTGAAGTGAGTCTTGATGACTTTGTTGATGTTGGCCTAGAACCAAGATTTAGCCTTGTTGAATATAGGATTTAGCTCATCCTTAGGCTTGTCCGTATCTTTGTTTCTTGATATCAAGTTTAAATCCACTTTATATATTCCTTACTAGAAAGAAATCCAATAGACTTAACAATCTGTAGTAGAATCTCCTAACTAAGTGCATACTTCATTGTATTTATAACTCCTTTTACAAGGTGGACCTAACAATCCTTATTTCTCCTAATAGGGTAGATCACTAGAAGTGATCATTTGCAAACCTTAACATGCCAAATTTATATTTTAGTACTAAAGCTTATGGGTATTATCCCCATCCCAATTTTACTTTCTGTTTGGAAGGTTTCTGGGTTACCAAATATTGTGTCAACTGTTATGAAGGTTTTATTGCTTTCAGTCTTTCATGCATGCAACTAGATCATAATAGTTAATTGGTGAATTAAAGTTAAACTTTTATTGGTTCCTGATTCACCACCCCCTCCCCCCCTTAGTCACCTAGCCCAAAATACATTTCCAACATATACATACATATATGTTATACATATATACATACATACATACATATGTGTGTGTGTGTGTGTGTGTGTGTGTGTGTGCATGTCTATACATGTATGATGATGATAATTCTCTTTAATTATAATTATTGGCCATATGAAATGTGACTTATTAGGTAGAGAAGTATGTGTGATTGTATTTTAGTACATTGGATTAGTACCTCAAAAGTTAGATAAGCCCTATGGTGGAATGGTCCAAAGCTAAGAGATAGTCCAATGATGGAATGGGCCATGCTATGTCATATAAAAAAAAGAGTCTTATGATGGAATATGCATGAATTGCATCATATAAAGATGAAAAAAAATGGCTTATAGTGGAATGGACATGGGATACATCATAAAAATGATACTAATTGTGAGGGATAGTTTATTTGGATGGAAATTACTTGCAATAAAGAGGAAATGGAACCCTACTATAACTTTCCTGCAACTTATATGGAAGAGCTTTTGTGAAGCCTAATCATATAGGATAAGTATGATACAATAAAATATGTATTGTAATTATTCGTAGAATTAGAGTTATACATCTATTTATACATTTACTTGTAAGGTTTTAGATGATTTATATCATGCTAGTTTATATATGCATATCTTTACATTTATTTTATTTTTGTTGTAAATGATATTTTAAGTACAAAAGACAAAATATTCTACTTGGTAAAACATCTCTCTTACCCTACTTAATATAATTTTATTATAGGATATAACTTAGTAAAAAATATATAAGGGGACAGTTTGTAGGAGGGATAGGGATAAAGACATAAATAAATGTTGAGAGATATAAAAAATAAAACAAAATTAATATATAAACAATTAAGTGTAGAACTCTGTCCCTCTATGTGTGTGTGTGTTGTTCACATACCTACATATGGACATATATAGGTATATGTACTCAATTCTTTATAAATTGATTTCATTTTATTTTATTATGTGAAATTTATATGATATGTATTCTTAGAGTTGAAAATAGGGTGCTGTACACCTAGAAAAATGACAAAAATATAACATTTAGTTAGAAATTATAGAAAATATATAACTTCTATTACTAACTCTTAATTATATCTCTACTAATTGATTTTTGAAAATACAAATGAAACAACATTTTATTGATAGTCAGAATCTCTCGATGTATGCCCTGAGCCTCTATCGGATACCAACCAAATTTGCTAACAAAATGGAAAAGATCCAGAGATATTTTCTATGGTTTGGTCTTGAGGAAGATAAAAATATATCCTCTAGTGGCTTGGGATAATGTTTTCCTCCCTAAGAGCTACAGTGGTCTTGGTATAAGGAAATTAAAACTTCTCAATAAGGCTCTCCTAGCCAAACAGATATGGCACATTTTCAATAGCACATGGGAATGGAGAGATGTTTTAGTGGAGAAGTATATTAGAAGGTCTTCTCTAAAGTTCTTGCTAAAAAATTTTGACATATCGAATGGTTTAGTCATTTAGAATGGTATCCTTAGGGCAAGAGATTTGGCCAAAGCTTAGACTAAGTGGAAAGTGGGTAATGGTGATGAAATTCTCTTCTAGCATGATAACTGGTTGATTTAGGGTCCTCTAATTAATAATCCTATTTATGGAAATTGGGAAAATGTTTGTATTAGGAAATTTGGATTAAAAGTTAGAGACTATAGAATTGACTAGGGATGGAGAGACCTATCTTTTATCTCAAATGATCTCAAGCCAATAATGTTGATGTTGAACTCAATGGTTATAAATAATAAGAGAGATGAACTAATATGGGTAGATAATCCTAATGGGTTTTACTTGGTTGCTTTGAGATATAATTCTCTTTGGAGCTTGAAGGAGAAACCTGCTTGGGCTAGGGCTTGGGTCCCTAGCCTTACTCCAAAGATTAATATTTTTCTAGTTGGCTTTACAAGATAAAATTCTTACACTGGAAAACTTGAAGAAAAGAAGGTCACTATATCCCAAATAGATGTATTTTGTGTAAACAACAAGAGGAGTTGGTTAGTCATATTTTTATCCATTGTCCTTATTCCAAGGAAGTTTGGGACCTTATTACAAAGAATTTTGGGGTAAGTTGGTGCAAGCTAGGTAATGTGCTAGATTTCTTTTGTCAATGGAATAACATGTATAAAGGCACAAACTTGTAGGATTTAAGCACCTAGTCTTTGCCTCACTTCTATTGGGGAGTTTGGAAGGAACAAAACAATATAATATTCAAAGATAGGAAGGAACCTACTTATGTTCTAGTGGATAAAATCAATAGGCATATAAAGGAAAATTACCAAATTAGAAAGGGGGGAGACATTGAAGATGGGGGTAAGAAAAAGGAGAAGGAAAAGGACAAGAGATCTAAAAGATAGGATGTGAAATGGAAGCTTCCACTTGAGGGATGGTATAAAGAAAAATTTGATGGCATGAAAAAAGGGAATCATATTCCCTTGGGATGTTGAGGTATTATAAGAAACAACTACGGTGAAGGGATTGCTGCTTTATCTTACCCATTGGGACATAAAAAAAACCAATATGCCAAAGCTAGTGTAGCTCTCCACACGGTGAAATTAGCTTTGGATAAGGGAGTTAAAAAACTATGGTTGGAGGGAGACTCAAATAACATCATCAAATGTATTAAAGGGGCTATGCAACCATCATGGACAAGAGCTAACATCATTGAAGAAATCTATTTAACACTTGGTAAATTTGATAGCATCCATGTTAGTAATGAATATCGAGAGGCAAACTTGGTGGCTAATTGATTTGCCAACAATGTAGTAAAGAAAGACATGGTGATGATTTGGAATACTAGTGGGAATATTTTGGTAGGTGTGAAAAGCCTAGTTGAATTGGAAAAAATCTAGGGAGGTATGGGGGAAATCCAAAGATAATTATGGATATAAATAAGAATATGGGTGTATGTAAGTGCAATCATGGTAAATACGAATGGAACAGGTACATGATGTTATTAGTGCCAAATTGACATATTTTATGGGTCAATTTTTGTATGTACCATTTTAGTGGTATTGAAATACAAAGCGGCAAAAATCAAAGTGGTTTCCATTAGAGTATTTAGAGGGTTGAGAAACAGTTTTAGAGGACAGAGTTTATGAGAATAGTTAGTGCTAAGATTATGAAGATGGTGCGGGAAAGAAGTAGGAAAGAACTAGTAGGTGAGGCAAAAAAATGGACGCAAAGAACTAAAGTGTGGGAGAAGTTAGAAAAGGGAGGAATTACCAAATATATAGCCAAGCTCCATGGATGCGACCCTGTGATTATTGATCTTATGGTAAATTCATGAAAATATGGAAGGGTCAAAGTTGATGGGGTCTTGTATTACGTGACTATGGACATCATTGCTCATATAACTAGAATTTTGGATGAAGGACTAAAGTTTTACAAAGATAAGAAGGTGTCTGTGAATGCTGTGAAATATTTTACAAAAAATACAGAAGAAAAGAAGGAACTAGTGAAGAGTGAAACATACTACAAGATAGATTTGATAAAGAAACTATGGAGGTATGTTTTGAGGGCTATTATTGAGTATATATCTTTAGACATGAGATTTGATAGGGTTAGGACACATAATTTTGTTCTGCTCAATCATTTTCATTATGGGATTAAGGTCTCTTTTCTTTTTTATTTATATACTTCCATGCATAAGAATATTTTTGTGCACAAGAAAAAGCTTACTTCAAATTTGGCCCTACATGAGGATTTACTGGTTTTGATTTACAAGCATTTCAAGGCTCAATCTAGAAGAAAAACCCTGACCTAGGTAGTTGCAACATCTGAGGAGACAAGGAGTTCAAAATTCTCATCGACACAGATGATGTTCAGAATATAAGTTTGGAGGATGAAGATGCTAACCTTTCATCTAGAAAGAAGGCTAAGGATTTTGAGAAGAAATTGCCTTCATCAACTAAAGCCCCGTGTAGGAAAAGTCTTAGGGGGATTGGGTTTAAAATTTCTTGTCAAGGAGATGAGGAGTATAATGAGGAAGGAGATGATATGGGTACTTGTTGTCTTCTCAATTAGATCAATAACTTGGTTTACAAACACAACTCATAGATTAGACATCCAAAATGGGTAGTTATCTTTCTAATAAAGAAGATTCATTTGAATTGTCAACTTGAGGATGTATACTTGAAACAAGTTTGCAAAGTATATGCACCATGAAACTCTCTAAGCTATTCTATCATTGAAAAATATGAACTATAACAATGCTGGAAATAAATCTAAATAAACAGTAATGGCTGTAGGAGATTGCAAGAAAACTGCATAGTAATGGCTACAGGAATTGCATATGATCTAATCTTTATCTCTATACATCCATATCTAATGCTTGATTACAATTTCAAATATATAAGATTATTGAATCTCTAACAACCTTCTAACAAGTGTCCCATAATTCCTTTAAACAAGGAAGAGATTTATTACAAAACTAATGACTAAGTGTGCTGATTTTCTATTCCACATTTTTAGCAGTCCACTCAAATGCGTGATTATCCTTTATTATTATGAATTAGATCAAAAAAATTTACCAGGTTATTCTCCTCCTTTTTATATTTCTAGATCATTTTCAAAATCTAAATTTCATAAAGAAACCTAGAAGTTCTGATCATTTTAGTGAAAGTGGTTTTCTATTGCCTAAAAATGTGCTACCTTTTACTCAGTCAACTTCTGATCCATGATGCTCATTAACTATTCTAAACTATCTCAAATTCTCAAAAGGGTTTGTGTTCTTGTTTTCACCTTTCCAAATCCATAAGCCATTCTTAATTTCATTAAGAATTGAGTTAGATATTCCTATTTTATTGAAATTGACTTTTGACTTTTTTGCATTTCCTGCAACTGTTGAATATTGACAATTGTCAACTTGCTTCTCCTTCTTTCTAGCTACATGAACAACTCAGATACCTCAAAAACAACATGTTAATCACCTCAAGATAATTATATTTCAATAATAACCACTTATCATAATAAATCATCACAATCTAGCATTGACTAGCTACACATGCAAATGATAATCTATAAATTATTTATCTAGGTTAATGCTTCATAAATTAGGTTAATGTATGGAAATGGATTGGGAACATATTGAAACCATGGGGTAAAGTGTAATAGTATATGAATATAAATATTTCATTTTATGGGCTCATCATTCCCCCCAGCTAAAATCTTGCTTGTCTTCAAGCAAGGGATAGGCCTTAGATAGTCATGAAAGCGATTATCATTCCACACTTTTTTTTTTTCTCTCTTATTTGCATATTTTTCACCAAGAATTTAGGAGATAGCCTAAAAATATTCATGAAAGGTCATCCTTGAATGGTCTATGACAATAATACAAGGCATGTATGTGCTCCCCCAACTAAAAGGTTCTTTGTCTCCAAATGATAATGTATGTATGACACTAGCATCAAATCACTCATGAAGCATATAATTACAATAATGATAATTGAAAAAAAAATGTATTGTATAGGTAATCAATTACTAAAAATGATAATTATTATGAATAAATGGAAACCATTAATATTGTACTATTTGTATTGTTGTGAGAAACATCAAACTTTGTAAATAGTTGAAAGTATAGGTCCCTTGATTGTTGAAATTCAAGTCCCTCCAAGAGTATTGCATATTTAGTATGAGTACTATCTTCATACTTTCTGAAAGTTATCTTTTGGATCACATAGTAGTTTCTATAGAATTGTCTATTGAATCAAAGAGAACTGGCTATAGGAGTGATTATTAAAACCAAATAGTAGTTGTTGCAGGACTAACTATTACAACAAGAAACCTACAAATAATACCAACTAGACACCATCATTGAAGAGACATTCTTGACATCATAAAGACTCAAATATTAAATGGAACTTTTGGAAAATGTATGCAAAGAATCTCTTACATAATTAGAAACTTGGCTCACTCACACTCTTAGAAAAGTGATTGAAAATATGACCAACCATCTAGCTGTAAACTCTTCCAAAATAGTCATTGAGACAAGAAGAACCAGGAAACAAACTAAACTAGACAACTACTAACTCTAAGACATTGTGTAATAAGACTTATTGAATGGAAAGCCTACCCTAACCTACCCTAACCTACACTAACTAGATTATATGAATTGCTCAAACAAAACCATTAACTAGTTCTTTGAAGTATCTTCCTCTTTTCAAAATTTTCTAATGCTTCACATGCTTATGAGCAATGAGAAATAGTTGCAAGATCAATAGAAACTTAACAAAAAAAAGAGTTTTGGAAATACATTAACAAAGATGAGCTACTTCTTCACCCTCTTCTTGACTTTGAAAAAATAATTTGTGTGGCTGATTTGATAAAAGTATAGGAATTTTGCACCATCTTCATAAGGCTCATAGTTTTTCTCTACAAAAGATGTTGGTTTAACATCTAATGTTAAGAAAAACTCCTCTAAATCATCCCAAAACCAATCTTCTTCAATATCTTCTTTACTTTTCAACATGAGAGGACTGATTTTCACTTTATTATAACTCTCTTCTTGAAGTAGGAGTTTTTATTTGAGATCACTTTCATTTGCAATAGCAACCTTGTGTATGGTGATTTCTTCATTTTGAAAAATAAGGTTGTATTCATTTTCCTCCTCACAAATCAACACTTTTTCATCAATATGTGAACAAAATTCTTCTATTATGCTAGAGAACATGTCTTCATTGATTTCCAAACTTGCTGCAAATGATAGTGGCTCTTCATTCTTATTCTCCATGGATCTAAAATCCATGTTGTGTTGCTGCAAACTTCTCTAATTCTAAGTTCTTTGAATAGAACCTAAGATTCTAGAAAAATGACAAAGAATTGCTAAAAACATAGAGATTCTCATAGCTTGACCTGTCCCTAGCAATGACACCAAAAATGTTGTCTTCTTAGTTAGAACAATAACTTGGTTTACAAACATAACTCATAGATTAGACATCCAAAATGAGCAGTTATCTTTCTAATAAAGAAAGTTCATTTAAATTATCAACCCGAGGATGTATACTTGAAACAAGTCTGCAAAGTATATGCACCATGAAACTCTCTAAGCTATTCTATCATTGAAAAATATGAACTTATAAAAATTTTGGAAATAAATCTAAATACTTAGTAATGGTTGTAGGAGACTACAAGGAAACTACATAGTAATGGCTGTAGGAATTGTAAATTATCCAATCTATATCTCTATACATCCATATATGTCTGCATCTACATCCATCTCTAATGATTGATTATAATTTTTAATATATAAGATTATTGACTCTTTAAAAAATTTCTAACAAGTGTCCCATCATTCCTTTAAACAAGGAAGCAATTTGTTACAAAAATAATGACTAAATGTGCTGATTTTCTATTTCACATTTTTAGCAGCCCACTCAAATGTATGATTCTCCTTTATTATTAAAAATTAGATCAAACTCTTTTGCCAGGTTACTTTCCTCCTTTTTAGCTTTTTGGATCATTTTGAAAATCTGAATCTCATTAAGAAATGTGGAAGTTATGATCATTTTATTGAAAGTAGTTTTTTGCTACCTAAAAATGTGCCACTTTTCACTTAGTCAACTTCTGATCTGTGATGCTTATTAACTATTATAAACTAACTCAAATTATCAAAAGGGTTTGTGCACCTTGTTTTCAGCTTTCCAAATATTTAAGCCATTCTTAATTTCATTAAGAATTGAGTTATATATGCCTATTTTATTGAAACTAACTTTTGACTTTTTTGCATTTCATGCAACTACTGAATATTGACAAGTGTCAATTTGCTTCTCCTTCTTTCCAGCTGCATTAATGACTCAAATACCTCACAAAAAATATGTTAATCACCTCAAGATAATTATATTTCAATAATAACCACTTATCATAATAAATCATCACAATCTAGCATCAACTAGATACACATGCAAATGATAATCAATAAATTATTTCTCATAGTTAATGCTTCATAAATTAGGTTAATGTATGGAAATGGATTGGGAATATATTTAAACCATGGGGTAAAGTGTAATAGTATATGAATGTAATATGACATTTTATAGGCTCATCAATACTGATGAAGAGAATAAGGAGAAGGAGGATGTTAAGAGGGAGGAGCTGGTAGCTAAAAAATAGAGGAGGTCTAAGGAGGAGGATGTGCCTCCAGAGGGGAAAATAGATCCTGGACCAGAGATCACAACCATTCCTCTTTCCTCAATTTTACCTCCTTAGGAACATGACAAGGAGAAGACAAAGGATGAGAGTGGAGAGGTAGTTATAAAGGATAGGCACATTGCTTGGAAAATTTTTCATGTTAGAATATCAAAAATGGGAATTGTGAGAGAAACCATGAACCCCCATATCCTTGAAGATAAAGAGGAAAAGGTCCAGATGGAGGAACTCTTTGATATGACCCTAGTGTCTATTACTAATAATGCAAGGGAAATTGGCATGAATTTGATAAATAATGCTAGAAATAGTATAATCAACAATTTTAGGTCAATTGAATGGCTCTACAATCATAATTTGTCAAACCAGATGATTTCAATCCTGACTTCTCTTAATGAAAATATCTCTTCTCTTTCTAGAAAGTTGAAAGCCAAGGGTTTCTTGGAGGGTAATAAGGAAAAGGATAGAGCTAGAGATAGGATGGATGAGGATATGACTACAGATATTACCTTCAGCAACTTGGATCAGATGGGTAAGAAGAAGCAAGAGGATATGGCTAAGGAGATCCAAAGAGCTTATTAAGTGGTGGAAATGATGCAGGAGTTGGAAAGAAAGGCGAAGGAGTAACAAAAGTTTTTCATTTTCTATCTTTTGGACTATTTGGTTTCTATAGTTTTTGGTTTTTGGCTTTTTGCTTGTTTATTGTTCTGGCCTTTTGGTTGGCCATAGTTCTGTGGCTGGGCTTTTGTTGCTTATTATCAACATTTTGATATATATTAAATTTTGGGTTTTAGGATCTTTGTAAAACCTATTTTTCTTATCCAAAATATTTTATTGATAGAAATATAATTCAATTCTTGAAATATATCGATAGTAACAATATTAACTTTTTAGAACTTTAACATGATAAGATGGAGTAGATAAATAGGATCTTCCCAACTATATCCAAAAGGAATGCGTTGGTTATACCCAAGGAGCAAGGATATAGCTAGCGTATCACATGCTAATAATGATAAAAATGAGGGGAACAAGAAAATTAACAATGAAGTACTTGAAACTATATGAAAATGAGCATGCTAATGAAAATAATATGCAGGAATATGATGGTTGTGTTGGAAATATAAGAGGAGTAATTGAGTGGGAGGGGTGAATCGGTTACTACAAAAATAAATCCTAGATCCCTTAGATGTCAGTACAAAATAAACTCTAAAAACTAAATACTACTAATGCTCGGTAAACACACATAAAATGCTATAACTTAGTAAGTGTTGATAATGTAAATCTTTAAATGTTATCTATGATTACCCTTACTTTATCTTAGTTGCAAACACATAAAAGAAAATAGCACGAACACATTTGATAATAGGATTTAATGTGGAAACCCAATTTGGGAAAAACCACCAATTGCAACTAGTTAATGTTTTCACTCCTCTATACTGAGCCCTATTAGGAGCCAACCCTATTAAAGGTTACAAAACACACTATTAGGTGTGACCCTATTAAAGGATTTAATTGCCCTATTAGGAGTGACTGTGTTAGAGGTCTTAAGACAATTCAACAGAACTACCACCTTGATAGAGGATTTACAAATAGCTATTAAGCCAACTCTTATAAGAGATTTAAATCACTACTACAATGGTTAGAGAGTAACAATGAGATGACTTGATTTCAATGCAACTAAATTGCTGATTATAGATCTCTATTCTGGCTTGTACTTGATCCTTCTTGATTGAATATAGCTTTTCTACTCCATAAGGATATTCTTCTTATCCTTCAAATTTGCTTCCTTTCTTCATCATTAAATCTTCATAATATCTTCATACTTGTACACTTTGAATCAACAGCTTGACCTTATACTTATATCTTTCATATTGTCAAGTCAACTCATATACAACTTAGAATAACTAATATTGATCAGCTCAATTGGCTAGAACCAATGGATAAAATATTTAAGTTTAATGTGCCAAAATAAGAAAATCTTTTGTTAGCCAACCCAGTTTGGTAGTCACTAACTTAGAAACAATTTCCTATGTTAACCAACAGAAGCTCAGTTGGGTAAAAGTAAAAAGTTATGTCACCTTTTAGGGTGACTTATTAGAATGACTAAGTTTGAGTATTTCTATCAAAAAATCAATTTTATTCAAACATATGATCTAGACAAATTCATTATAGCTAAGTTATGTATGGTCTCATACTTTTCCAATTGGAAATGTCTACTGAATGTATGTTTTATACTAGTTTGTATCCAATTACTAAAGAAATAAAATTATTTTAGAAAAATGACATTTCAATAACTCTTACAATATTTTATGATATATTTTTAATAACATATAAACATTATTTTATAGCACTAAAAGTCAAGAATATTCTCATATGGAGTTTATAGTATTTTAATTAGATATAATATATTGTAATTAAAAAATTCTATAAATACATATTTTAACACTCGAGAAGATGCCAATTTTGAGAAAGGAAAAAATATTAAATCATATAAAAAAAATTAAAAATCACATGACATTCTAGAGGAGATAGTGTTGGATACAATTGATTAATTGTGTGTTGTCTTTGATGTTAAACAAATATCATATCATTATCAGTCAGTATATGTTGAGCTCACTCAGGTAGTGAAGATAGTTCTTAGTGTCTATTGAGTGTTTCTATGTTTGCCTAGTTCAAAAGGCAGTGTCTACCAAGTTCACTCGAGTATGAAAGGAAAAGTTGTAGAAAGCAAGTGTTAAACAAGATCACTTAGGTAATGAAGGAAAGTTGGATGTAACTAGTGCTAATCGAGCTCACTCAGTTGTCACCAGATTTTTGCAAGCTTTTAGTTTTAATCGAGCTTCTATTGGTTAACAAAGGAAATCATTTTTGAGTCAGTTACCACTGAGTTGGGTCGGCTATCAAAGAATTTTTTATTTTGTTGTACTAAGCTTAATTGATTTATCTATTGATTTCAGCTGACTAAGGTGATGAATATTAATTATTTTAAGCTGTATTTGAGCCAACTTGACAAAGTGGAAGATATAAGTATAAGGTTAAGTTGTGATTTAAAAGTTTGCAAGTCATGAAGATGTTATTAAAAATTTAATAATGAGAAGAGGAAGTGCATTTGAAGGATAAGCCGAATGTCCTTGGGGAGTAGCAAAGCTATATTCGATTAGGAAGGATCAAGTACAAGTTAGAATAGAGATTTGTAATTAGAAAATCAGTTTCATTCTAATTAGTTCATCTCATTGTTACTCTCTAGCAACTATAGTAGTTATCTAAATCTCCTAGCAGAGTTAGCTTAACAACTATTTGCGAATCCTCTAACAAGGTGGAAATTCTATTGAATTGTTATCAAGACCTCTAACAAGGCCACTCATAACAGGGTGATTAAATCCTTTAATAGGGTCATACCTTATAGTGTATTTTTTAACCTTTAATAGGGTTGGCTCCTTAAAGGGCTCACTTCAAAAGAGTGAAAAACATTAACTAGTTCCAATTGGTGGTTTTTCCCAAATTGGGTTTTCATGTTAAATCCTAGTGTCAAATGTGTTCATGCTATTTTTTGTTATATGTTTGCAACTTAGTTAAAGTATTGTTAATCATAGACAACATCAAAAGGTTTATATGTTAAGAATTTACTGAGCTAATTCAGTTATTACCGAATTACAACATTCTATGTGGTTATTGAGCTTCAATAGTATTTAGTTATCTATTTGCATTTTGTACTGACATCTAAGAGATTTGGAATTTATTTTTATAGTAATTGATTCACCCCTACCCTCTTAGTTACTCCTCTTATATTTCCAACAATTAGTATCAAAGCTTTTGGTGCTTATAGAGAAGGTTTCAAAGACCTAAGCTAAAGATTAGTATGTCTTACAAAAGAGAGATTCCCAAACTGAACAAAGACAATTTTGCAACATGACAAGAACTTATGAGGCTACATCTAGCTACCAAAAGTGATTCAAGTTTCAAGTATCTTAATGTTGAATACAAGACTCCCACTAGAACTTTATCAGTTGAAGATATTACTGAAAAGAAGAATCATAATATCATGATGATAGATATTGCATCTGCTCTCAGTTACGCTGAATTTGATGAGGTAAAGGATTGCAAAACTACTCATAAAATGTGGAACAAACTGAAAGATATCTATGGATGAGATGAAAATGTAAAAAGAGCCAAATTAGAAAGCCTTAGGGGATAGTTTGATCAAATGAGAATGAGAGAAGATGGCTACATTGCACAATATGTGGAAAGGATCAAGGCCAGTGTAAGTGCAATCAAAGTATTTGGAAGAGACATTAAGGAGGAAACTGTTACAAGTAAAGTGCTTAGAAATATTCTTCCTATTTATGTAATTAGAGTATTTTCTATTAAAAAAAAGAGATGTGATCCAAATAATAAATTAGTCTTGGATGCTCTAGTTGGAAGATTGATAGCTTTTGAATTTGATAACTATGACAATTATGTTCCTTCTTCAAAGAATATATTATCTACATTTAAAGCTAAACTCTCACTCAAAGAGAAGGGTAAGAAATCAAAGTCTAGTCAATTAGGAAGTGAAGAAGATGGATCATTAGAAAAAAGTTTAGACAGTGATCTTGAAGTTGTTGAAGCCCTACTTGCAAAGAAGTATTCCAAAGGAAGAGGAAAGTATAAAGGTAGAATTCCTCTGATTTGATTTTCTTGTGAAGAAGTTGGTCATATTGTTGTTAGGTGTCCAAATAAGAAAATCAAAGATGAGAAGAAAAGCAATAAGCATAAAGGCAAGAAGGACTCTAGGAGCTACAAGAACTTCAAGGAAAAAAGTAAGAAATCTTTTTTTATAGCTAAAGATTCTGATAACAGTGAAGATGAAATGATATATAGCTATGAAAGATGAATTTGATGATGAAGGATATAAGATGACACTTATCTCTCATGTTAGCAAAAATGATATATGGATTATTGACAGTGGTTGCTCACATTGTATGACTAGAAAAAAAACAAAATTTGAGCACATGGAATATTATGATGAAGGTAGTGTAAGATTTGGAAACAATGAACTTCATAACATAAAAGGAAAAGGATGTATCTTGTTGACTAAAGAACTTATATGTAACAATACCTATTGGGTTGAAGGACTAAAGCATAATCTACTGAGTGTGGCATAGCTCAATAACATTGGATTCAAGTTAGAATTCATGAATGGACAGGCCAAAGAATGGGAAAGGAAATTTGGTTGGATCTAGCAAGAAAACAAAAGATAATCTATTTTGTCTTGATCTTAGTGATTGTTCATGTTTTATTGATCAAGTAGAGGAAAGCTAGTTATGACACAAAAGGCTATGTCATGTGAATTTTGATAATTTGGTTAAGATAAGCAAACATAAAAGAGTAAGAGGTATTCCTAGTTTGAAGAAGCCTGACATGGGTCTTTGTAAGTATTGCCAATTTGGTAAGATGGGAAAGACTAGCTTCAAAAGCAAAGACTATTAGATAGAAAAAGTCTTGGAAATTGTTCATACAGATTTATATGGACCTATTGGAATAGAAAGCTATAGTGGAGAAAATATTTTTTATTCTTTTTGTTGATGAATATTCTAGAATTATGATAGTAATGTATCTAAAAGACAAATTAGAAGCCTTTCAAAAATTTAAGTGGTATCTGGCAAGAGTAGAAAAGGAAACTAGAAAAATGTTGAAATATTTAAGATCAAATAAAGGTGGTGAATTCATGTCCCATGAATTCAATAATTTTTGCATTGAAAGAGGAATGAAAAAACAAGTAGCCCCTGGTACACCACAACATAATGGGATAGCTGAAAGAAAAAAAAATCTATTATAGATTGTGCAAGAACCTTGATAATTGAAAATAATATTCCTCTCAAATACTGGAAGGAAGCTATCAACACTGTAGTTCATACCTTGAACATATTTTAGTTGAAGAAAGATTCAAACAAAACACCTTATCAACTATGGTATGGCTACAAAGCTAATTTAAGTTACTTGAAAGTATTTGGTGTTAGTGTAGTTTTTTTTATTTTTCCCTATATTGCTAGTTTTTTCCTACACTTTTAATAATCTTGCTTAGGTTAATAAAGCATGTCTTATTTAGAAAATGGTTGCAAGGTGTCACCTTCCTACATGTGAGCATCCAAGATCTATCTTAGGAAGATGCTTTTCTATCTTTAGTCTGATAGATGGTTGCTCCTCATTGGTCGGTGTTTCCACCTCCTCCCTCTTCCTAGTCTATACAAGAATGCTACTTGGATTGTATTTGTAATTGATTTCTTTTGCATCCTTTTAATGCTATTTTTCTTCTAAAATTTACATTACTCTCTTGGAGACTAACTCTATGTTTCTATTTTTTATTTTATATCATTTTCATTCATAGTTTAGATATCTATTCTTTGCACTAGTTTTCTGGGTTATTAATCTTTTCATATTCTAACATGGTATTAGAGCTTTTCTATGTGCAAGAGTAGATTTTAGTTTCCTTATTTGAGAGATAGGGGGGGTTTTGGGTGGGGGGGCTAATAAATCTTATTGTAGTTTTTTGAAAAATGAAGTATGCTCTTCTCTTGCATCTTTGAATGATCTTGAGAATTAGAAAAGTTTTGACAAAAATATTTTTAATCTCTAGGGTTTCAATCTCAAATCTAACAACCAACGTGTATATTTGAAGTTTTCAATTAGTATTGCAGGTTCTAGCATGCCATTGATGGACTTAGGAAGTTGATTCAACATTTGCATGCCAAATTTTGGTTGCTAGGGTCATTTCTTGGTTTTTGGAGCCGTAAAATGCAAGAAAAATGCTTTTTGGGTGTTGATCGTAGCACTGAAAAACTATCTGGGTATCTTTTAGTTTTTTCATGCAAGTTGTATATTTTTCATAATCAAGCATGGAAATCTACAATCATACCCCTCTCCATTGTCAGTCATAGATTTGAACCTAGTTTTCAAATGCCTCATTCTTGCTCATATGGACTTTGATTTCAACAATTCTTGTTATGACCTTGGCATTTTTTTGTGCTCTATCCACTAGTGGAGTTGTTTTTTGATTTTCATTCATAATTTTTTTAGAAATTGCAAATTCTTGGCCGTGACAGTGCATAGTTCTCATTTTGGAAACTTTAGAGGATCATAACTTTCTCATACGACCTCGTATCAAGGTGATTAAAAGATCGCATTGGTGCTATTTGTTTCCTTGATTATTGTAACCTAAGTTTCACTTTCAACATATGCTCTTCATGAGGGTTTTGCAATGCATTGAAATCAAGACCACTAAGTATTTCTTTCTAGTGGTAGTTGTAAATGTGCTAAAATAAAGTGTCAAATCATATTTCTTTGGGGGGGGTTCTTTGACTGAATAAAAAGGGGGGTCATTGTCATGGCTGGGTTCTCTTCTTTTTAGCAGTTCTTCTCTACATTTCTTTGTCATGGATCAAACAAATATGCCCATCCTATCTCCATAAAATTACTTTGAGTGGAAATCACACATGACAATTCACTTAAGGAAAGCTGGATTAAATAGGATAACTATGGGAATTGAAATTGAACCTAATAAAGATGAAGATAAGCCTAAGTGGTTTAACAAATGTGATGAGACTTGAATACACCAAATGAAATATGGTTAAATCTAGAAACACTATTTGGCACACAAGATTCAATGAGGGGTCATATGTTGGAAAATGAACTAATTAGTTTAAATCTAGGCAATTTCAACACAATCTAGAATTTATTCTCTAAATTGAAGTCACTAAGGTTGCAGTAAAAATAATGTGGAATTGAAAAGAAAGATGAACAATTGATTCTTAGTATTCTCTCTAATCTAGATTCATAATATTCTATGTTTGTCTCTACTTTCTATGCTACTAAGAGTGAAGTTGGTACTCAATTCACCATGCCATCTTTAGATAATTTTTCTATCAATCTCACTCAAGAATAGGACAAGCTAATCTAGATGGGCACTCTTAAGTCCTCTAAGTCACATGCTTTGGCTACCAACCAAGGCACAAAAGAAAAAAAAGGACAAAGTAGTAACAACAATAGTAAGGATGAGAAACAAATGAATAGCAAGGAAAAGAAGGATCAGATATCGGTTGATTGAAAAGAAACTATTGATACACCATCTTCCAAGGGCAATAAGCCTAAGAAAGAAAAGGTTCAATGTGCCTACTGTAAAAGACCTGGTCATGATGAACATAAATGTTTGAAGAAACAAATTGATCACTTGACATACATTCTTGAGAAGAATAATATCAGTGTTCTAGAGTCTATCAAACAAATTTCTAATGAAGGGTCTAACAATGAAAAAGAAAACAACAAGGGGAAAGGAAAGGGCAAGGCTCTTGTTGCAGTTGCTTCCTCACCATTCACTTGGGTTTTTGATTCAGGTGCTTTGCACCACATGGCTTCATCTAAGTAAGAACTTGAATCATTGGAGCCATGTACTATGCCTCCTATTTTGATGGGTGATGACACTCCTATTGAGGTGTGTGGGAGAGGGTCTATTGATGTGGGGGATGGCATATTACATCATGTTCTTTGTGTACCCTCATTATCAACTAATCTCCTATCAGTATACCAGATCACTCACATAGGTTCAGGCAAGTGGGTTGAACATGGAGATACGTGAGTTGCACCATGATTCTATAGTTGTAGTTGGAAAAGAATATCATCAGTAATGACTCTATCTATTTTATCACTTTGTTCTTGATCCTTGATCTATTTTTCTCACTCACTCTAATGATGTGAGTAAATTATGGCATGAGCAGTTTGGCTATCTTAATTTCCACTATTTGCATTAGCTTAACTAGCAGAGCATGGTCATAGGGTTTCCTTCTACTTTGACATTGGAGTTACTTGGAATACATGATAGATCTTCAAATGAGTTAGATTCACCTGAGCAGTCTTCTACCTCCACTTCTGATGCAAAGAGTGATTCAAAGGACTCACCTCCTTCCTCTCCTAGTCATCATTCATAGGTTGATGATTCTCCTCCAGATTCTCCATCTTCTAGTCTACTTTGGGCTAGATAGACCTTGTAGTCTGTAGGTGATTGGGTTGGGGATCCATCAAATACCAGGCAGATTTGTTCACAATTCCAAGATGCTCCACATGTCTTATTGCTATTGCCTCAGATCCACCATCCTTTCATGAGGCTTTTGGTATTTTAAAGTGGGATACAACTATGCAAGAAGAGTATAGTTACTTGATGAGGAACCACACTCAGGATCTTCTTCCTCTTCCTAAGGGAAGAAAGCTTCTTCGATGTAAGTGGATCTATTAGGAAAAATTTACGAGCTTTGCTGGGGGTGCAAGTGCTTCATCTTTTAAGGGGGCCTCTTCCTCTCACTTGGAGTCTTGATTTTTTTGGGGAGTCTCTTTTCTCTCTCTTTTGGGGGACTTTTATGTACATGGGTACCTCATTAGGCCTGACTTTTCGGGACCCACTTCTCCATCCACTTAAGCTTCACTTATGGGGGGGGGGGGGTTAGTGTAGTTTTCTAATTTCCTAGTGGGTTATTTATTTTTTAATATATTGCTAGTTTTTTCCTACACTTTTGATAATCTTACTCAGGTTAATAAAGTATGTCTTATTTAGAAAGTGGTTGCGAGGTGTCACCTTGCTACATATGAGCATCCATTAGCTATCTTAGGAAGATACTTTGCTATCTTTAGTCTAATAGATGGTTGCTCCTCATTGGTCGATGTTGTCAGCTCCTCCTTCTTCCTAGTCTATATAAGCATGCTACCTGGCTTGTATTTGTAATCAATTTCTATTGCCTCCTCTTAATGCTATTTTGCTTCTAGAATTTGAATTACTCTCTTGGAGACTAACTCTATGTTGCTACATTGATTTTATATCATTTGCATTCATAGTTTACATATCTATTCTTTGCACTAGTTTTTTGGGCTATCAAACTTTTCAGATTCTAACATTTGGCAGAAAATGTTATATATTGAAAGAATCTAGAAAAGAAAAATTTGATGTAAAAGGTGATGAAGAGATATTTCTAGAATACTCCTACAGAAGTAAAGTATACAGATGTTTGAATTTGTCTACTCACAAAATCATAGAAAGTGCACATGTTAGAATTGATGAGTTTGCAGAAAAGAGTGAAGAAGAAAGCAACAAGGAGCTAGAAGATTACAAAATATTTTTTTACTATGAACTTGATACCCTCCCAAATATATTTGATAAAAAAGAAGCTTCATCTCCTAAATCCATAGAAAATCCAATAGTTATTGAGTTGTAGATAGTGCAACCCAAGCTACAAGGACCCGAGTCACAATCAGAAGCTACCGAGCTAGTTCAAACTGAGCCTAATGGACCCAAGTTATAGATAGCAAGACCTAAGCTTGAAACTTAAATTCAAGAAGAAGATGGTTGAACTCCTTCAAAGATGAAAGATCCTATGTTAGAAAGATATGTAAAAAGACATCATGCACCTGAGCAGATCACTGGAGACAAATTAGATGGAACAATGACAAGAGGCAAATTAAAAGCTACATGTTTACTTGCTGAATTTGAACCTAGAAGTGTTAAGGATGCTCTGAAACATGAAAGTTGGATTGAAGCAATCAATGAGAAGATAGAATATATAGAAAAGAATAGAACTTGGACTCTTGTTCATAGGCCCAAGGATAAAAATGTAATTGGTATAAAGTGGGTATTTAGAAATAAGCTGAATAAAGATGGAAAAGTTTCAAGAAACAATGCAAGACTAGTGTCCAAAGGTTATTCTCTAGAAGAAGGTATTGAATATGGTGAAACTTTTTCTCTTTTGGCAAGACTAGAAGATGTTAGAACTTTACTAGCACATGCAACACATAGAGGATTTAAAGTATATCAAATGGATATCAAATCTACATTTTTTAATGGAATTGTTGATGAAGAATTTTACATTAAACAACCAGAAGGTTTTGTAGATCCTAGCAGAAAAGAAATGATTTGCAAGTTACACAAAGCATTATATGATCTCAAGCAAGCTCCCATAGCTTGGTATGAAAGACTCCATAATTACTTGGTACAGATTGCTTTTCAAAGGACTAATGATAATAGTACTCTATATCAAGGAAGGACTAGACAAGAAGATTGTATTGGTAGAAATATTTGTTAATGATACTCAATTTATAGGAAATGATGACTTGTGCAAAGTATTTTTAGAAGAAATGAGTAACTAATTTGAGATGTCCATGTTTGGTGAGATAAAATTCTTTGTTGGATTATAGATACAACAAAACATGAATGGTATCTACATCACTCAATCTAAGTATATCAAGGAGATACTGAAGAATTTGGAATGGAAGATTCAAGATCAGTTGGAACCCCTATGTCTACTAGACATAAGCTCTATAAAAATGATGATTCTAAAGAAGTAGATAAGACCACATACAGATCAATGATTGGAAAATTGCAGTATATAGTACACACAAGGCTTGATATTACTCTAGCAGTTGGAATAATGGCAAGATTCTTAGCAAATCCCATGGAAAATCACATGATGAAAATCAAAATAATCATGAGTTATCTAAAAGGTACTGAAGACTATGGTTTATTGTAAAGCTTGGAGGTAATTTGGACTTGAAAGTATTTACTAATGCTAATTGGGCAGGAATTCTGGATGATAGAAAAAGCAGTAATGGTGGAGCATTCTTTCTTGGTAAAAGACTAGTATATTTGGAAAACAAAAAGCAAAATTGTACATCTCAATCCACAAGAGAGAAAGAATATGTAGTAGTAGCAGTCAATTATTCTAACATTTTTTGGTTCAAACAACTATTGAAAGGAATGAAGGTAGAGATCAAAGATCTAGTTGTCATATATTGTGATAACACTAGTGCAATCAATATATCAAAGAATTCAGTAATGCACTCCAAAACAAAGCATATTGCTATAAAATATCACCTCATAAGAGAGTTAGTGCAAGATAAAGAGTTCAGATTAGAATATGTGAATACAAAGGAATAGATTGTAGATATATTCACCAAGCCATTACCTAAGGATGCATTTATGTATCTAAGAGGTCAGCTAGGGGTCATTCCCCTATTCACTAAATGAAGTTTAGTGAATACATCAACTAGAACTTGTTAAAGATGAATCAGTTGGTGCAGAATTAGCAATGACATATTGTAGATGAATTAGTACTTAAGGTACATTGGTATTTACTAAATTATTTTCTTTGGCATGTGTTGTCAAAGAGGGAGAAGTTTACTATCATGTCTCTGAGAAATTTTTGAACTAACATAAAGTAAAGAACCAAAGAGGGAGAAGTTTTCAAAGAAGAAGTTTTTTGAAAGAGGGAGAAAGTTCTAAATGAACTTGGTAAAAATTATTGTAGATAGAATCGAGTGAAAGGAAGAGCTCATACTGATAGAGTGAGATCTCAAGTCTAAATCCAAAATTTTGTTGTGCTATAAAATGTTGTGTTGCCATCGATGCCAAAGAGGGAGATTTTTGGATACAATTGATTAATTGTGTGTTGTATTTGATGTTACACAAATGTCATATCATTATCAGTTAGTATATGCCAAGCTCACTATGTCAATGAAGATAGTTCTCAGTGTCTATTGAGTATTCTTGTGTTTGCCTATTTTAGAAGGCAATGTTTACCAAGTTCACTCGAGCATCAAAGGAAATGTTGTAGAAAGTGAATGTTAACCAAGATCATTCGAGTAACAAAGAAAAGTTGGATGGAGCTAGTGCTAACCGAGTTCACTTGGTTGTCAAAGGATTTTTGCAAGTTTGCAGTGTTAATTGAGCTTCTGTTGGTTAACAAAGGAATTTGTTTTTGAGTCAGTTTCTACTGAGCTGGGTCAGCTATCGAAGGATTTTTGTTTTGTTTTTGTACTAAGCTTAATTGATTTATCTATTGATTCCAACTAACTAAGGTGATGAATATTGATTATTCTAGTTGTGTTTGAGCTGACTTGACAAAGTGGAAGATATAAGTATAAGTTTAAGTTGTGATTTCAAAGTGTGCAAGTCATGAATCTATTATTGAAGATTTAATGATGAGAAGAGGAAGCAAATTTGAAGGATAAGTAGAATATACTTGTGGAGAAAAAAATATATATTTGACTAGGAAGGATCAAGTACAAGCCAGAACATAGATATGTAATCAAAAAATTAGTCACATTCTAATCAGGTCATCTCATTGTTACTCTCTACCTATTGTAGTAGTGATCTAAATCTCCTAATAGAGTTGGCTTAAAAACTATTTGCAAATCCTCTAACAGGGTAATTAAATCCTTTAATAGGGTCAGAACTAATCCTGTGTTATGTAACCTTCAATAGGGTTGGCTCCTAACATGGCTCACTTCAAAAGAGTAAAAAACATTAACTAGTTGCAATTGGTGGATTTTCCCATATTGGGTTTTTGCATTAAATCCTGGTGTCAAATATGTTCATGCTATTTTCTGTTATGTGTTTGCAACTTAGTTAAAGTATTGTTAATCATAGACAAAATCTAAAGGTTTATATATTAAGCATTTACCGAGCTAATTTTTTTATTAACAAGTTATAACATTTTCTGTGTTTACCAAGCTTCAACAATATTCAATTATGCATTTGAATTTTGTACTAACATCTAAGTGATCTGGGATTTATTTTTATAGTAACTGATTCACCCCTCCCCTCTTAGTTACTCTTATATTTCCACTAGAGAGTCATCTTCAAGAATGTAAAATTTTTCTTTTGGTTAGAATAGATTTGTTTTGAAAAATGTGGTAGGAGATAAAAACTATCAATTTCAGGTGAGTTAAAATATAGGTCTAAAGCCAATTTTTCATTTTTATTGTTCTATCTATATATTTTATCTATAACATAATCTAAGATTGAACCAAAATAAATTTATTTACATATAGTTTTATGGTGGAAACTAGACCCCTAATTTTCTGCTTTTTTCAGCAAGTAAAAATTTATCATTAAAAATTAGGAAAATATATCAATTCTTATTTCAAATAATTATTAAAAATTATAATCCTTGGTGTAAATAAGTATTCACTTATTACACTTTACTTCGGTCAATACATTATTATTTTTATTTATTAGGTTGACACTTAGGAGTTTGCATAATTTTACGAGTTGTCATGTTGACAACATAGAAGTAAGCAACTATAATTCAACACATGGTGTCTACAACACTGGAGTTTGTATAATCAACTGCATTTTCATGTTGAAAACATAGTTATTCATACTCCTATTTTAGCACATGGTGTCTAAAATATAATTTTACGTGCTACACCTTTGTAGGCTTATCCTCTCATCATTGCACTTACTCCTATGCTTAACGGAGGATAATCCACTCTTGGTGGACATGTGCCTTCTTGTAAGATTTAATAGTGTGTTGACTCCTAGACATTCTAGAAGCATTCTCGAGGCCTTTATGTATAGGCACTCCTAGTGCACATATCATATCAATTACATTGAATTGAATAAATATTGATATTCTGATCATACTCTTTTGGTATACTATTGTGCATGTGCTTGAGTTCCTTGATCTTGGGTGAATTTTTCCCTAAGAAAAATTCTTACATATAATTAGAGCTTGGAGAATTTCTCTTCACATATCTATTTGAGACTATTCAAGTGCTTCAACACCTCAACCTAGATCTAGAGAATCTATAGATATTGGGAGTGTCTAGAGCCAAAGTGGACCTCACCATTGCATCCAGAATATCAATTTGGTGAAAATCAACTATAAATTTGCTTATATTGGGCCATAGTCAAATTTGAGGAATTTTTTTTTGCAAACCGTCACTCGGAGGCCCAATTTGTAGAATTGGTATGATCATTTTAGATATCTGAATTTAATTTTTAGATCTGCATATTTTATTATTTTAGTCTCTACAATTTCTCTACCTTATTTGTCAGATCTGCATTATTTTTTAAAAATTTTTGGCCATTAGGCCAGTAGGAGAGATTTTTTGCAGGTGAAGATTGGAGCCTGCTGGTGTCAATCAAATATTGGCATCATATTTAGAAGGTCAAAAAATCCCCAAATTGACTTTTGTTTCATCAAAATTGGACATCTGAGGTCAAATCTAGAGTTAATTGATTTTTTGGAGTTGCGGTGATGGTGATTCAAAAAAAAATAATAACAGAGGTGATTTTAAAACAATGATATCTCCCTCATATAGACTCTTTTTTGTGAGCAATTTTTTTTGGTTTTGGGGTAGAATTTCATGATCTACACATTGGTGCAGGATGTTTGATATCTTTGTTCCTAATTTTTTTTTGCAAGTCACAAATCCCATTTTTTGCAACCTCAAATGCTTAGTATGGGCTCATCTAGACTCCAAATCAAGTTCTATTTTTTTTGAAAGTGAATAATTTTTCATGTACTTTCCATATCTAAAATCAAATTATAGGCTTCTGTGGACAAAAATATCACTTTCACAAATAGGTCCTTTCTTTGCGTTGTATTGCTTCAAATTTGTTGTATTTTTGAGATACATTGTAAAGTTCCAGATTTCAACTAAAAAAGAGGTTGTAAATAGCAAAATGAGGAGTCCACTAAGGTCAAAATTGACAAAGTGGCCTATTGTACATGCACTACCTATAAAGTGCTCAAAGCATACATTAGGGGGGGGGGGTTGATTTTTTTCATCTTGAGGGGTTCATTAATTGATCTCATGGAGCCTTGTCACACATGTCAGTTTGGTGTTAGACCAAAGTTGATAACACAGAACTATCACAAATGGATTACTTTGATACTTGATCATCTAAGAGAATATCAAGAAGTCCTTCTTTATCTCTATTTGAAGACATTGCCATCAATCCTAATTGGACATATATTACTAAACTTCTTTGCTTTCTATATAATAGTATGGGTAAGGAATGTCTTGCTCCTCTTAGAATGACAAGTTTTCCTCATGATATTTGGATGGCTCTTTGGGAAGTATATGGAGATCCAATAGTTCCTCCATTTCTAAAGGAAATTCTATCACCAGTCACTCCAATCATGGTCCCTACAACTCCAGTTGAGATCTCACCTCTTGATACTCCTGTTGCTACTATTGATCTACTTCTAGCCATTGATGCTTTTGATTCAGTACAATAGGAAACACCATGTCTTCCTACTTTAGCTTCATGGGAGGACTTCCTTCCAGATGTTGCAAAGCTGTTCATGGAGTCTCACATTGAAGATGTGGGAGACATCATCAATGATATTCATCTTCTCTTTTTTGAGGCAACTACTTCATCCATTGCCACAGTGATAGGTCTCGCACAACAAGGTACACCTAGTCTTCCAGCTCCAGCATCAATAGATGACTTCTTGACAGATATTTTAAGTTTGTTTGTGGAGTCACACATAGTAGATTTGGGAGACATCATTGATGGTCTACATCCTCTTTGATGAAGAAGATCCTTCTTTAGTTATTGCAAGGGCTCACTTTGACCCTCATGTCCATTCTCTACATGATCAGTCTTTATAGGTTGATATGATTGTGGATCCTTATGTACAAAATTTGCAAGAGGTCTCTTTATCATTTGAGGAGACAATTGGTTCTTTGGGGTGTGTTCTACATCCATCCTTGCTAGATCTTCACATGTTCTTTTTTATAGTATTGGAAGGAGCGACCATTAGTATTGACACATGGACAATTGAGCAGGTTTCAGAGACACCATTCATCTTAGGTATTCTTTCTACACATAGGGAAAGCAACTCACCTATACCTCTGCCATTGTTTCTTCTAAAGGGGAGGAACATTATTTAGTAGCATTGGATCAACTTCTACATTGGAGTAGCTATCACTGATTGACACTCTACATTTGGGGGGGGGACTACCTTATCTCCTTCTTCTTCTATTTTATGGGGGGGAATTTTTCCTCTTATGGGGTTTTTTCCTTCTCATACTTCTCTTTTGTATATACTTGATGTATGTCATAATGGGGGCTCTTGATTACTCCATCCATCCATGCATCCTATTTTCTCATCTCTCTTTTTGGGGGAGGGTTTTTTCCCTGAGGCTTTCCCTCTTTCTCCACTTTATGAGAGATTTCATTGCATTTTGTACATGGATACCTAACATGGCCCAGTAACTAGGACCCATCATGCATTTTCATCCTAGCTTTCGTAAGCTTAAATGCATTCCCCTAAGTTGCACTTAAGGAGGCCTGTTGGTGTAAATAAGTATTTACTTATTACACTTTACTTAAGTTTACTTAGGTCAATGCATTATTTTATTATTTATTAGGTTGACACTTAGGAGTTTGCATACTTTTATGAGTTGTCATGTTGACAACATAGAAGTAAGCAACTATAATTTAGCACATGGTGTCTACAACACTGGATTTTTCATAATCAACTGAGTTGTCATGTTGACAACATAGTTATTCACAATCCTATTTTAGTACATGGTGTCTACAATATAACTTTATGTGCTACACCTTTGTAGGCTTATCATCTCATCATTATACTTACTCTCGTGCTTAATGGAGGGTAAATCCAATCCTAGTGGACATGTACCTTGTTGTAAGACTTATTAATGTGCTGACTCCTAGACATTCTAGAAGCATTCTAGAGGCCTTTATATATAGGCACTTCTAATGTACATATCATATCAATTACATTGAATTGAATACATATTGATATTCTGATCATACTCTTTTAGTCTACTGTTGTGCTTTTACTTGAGTTCCTTGATCTTGGGTGAATTTTTCCCTAAGGAAAATTCTTACGATCCTAAACTTCATCCATTTATACACATCTCATTAGTTTACTTCATAATCAAATTCTAAATAATAGAACCAATTTTATGTCATCGAAGATGAATAACTATACTTCTGTTAGCCTTTTCCTTTATAAAAGGGTGACACAAATTTGTGGTTTTACTCGGTTAACATTGCATACATGCAAAGATCCTTTGATAACTGAGTAAGCTTGGTTAATGTTGGTTCCATCCAAATTTCCTTCATTAACTGAATGAGCTCGATTAACACTCATCTTTTGTAGACTTTCCTTTGACACCAAAGTGAACTTGGTAGACACTCTCATCTGAACTAAGCAAACACAAGAACATGTAGTAGAATCAAATGACTATCTTCACTGCCCAAGTGAGCTCAGAATAAACTGACCAATAATGATATGACATTTGTGTAACACCAAAGACAATACACAATTAATCAATTATATCCAACAATCTCCCTCTATGGCATTGATGACACCACAACATGTCATAACACAACGAAATTTTAGAACAAGAATAAAGTAAGGAACATATCCTTAGTTTTATTCATGAGAACTCCCTCTATCAGTGTGAGCTCTTCCTTTCACTAGATTCTCGCTCTATCTACAACAACTTCTACCGAGTTCATTCATAGAACTTTCTCCCTCTTACAAAAAACTTCTCCTTCTTTGGAATGATAAAAATAAATTTTTTTCTCTGAGATATGATACTAAACTTCTCCCTCTTTGAAAAAACATGCCAAAGACAACAAGTATGTTAATATCAATGTACCTTAAGTATTGATTCATTTGCAATATGCCTTTGTCAATCCTTCACCAACTGATTGATCTTCAACTTGCTCTGGTTGATGCATCACTAATCTTTATTTAATGAGCTTTAGATAGGGAAATGACCCCTAGCTTACCTCTTAGATACATAAATTTATCCTTAGGTAATGGCCTGGTGAATATGTTTGCAATCTATTCTTTTGTATTTACATATTCCAATCTGACTTCTTTATTTTGCACCAACTATCTTAAGAAGTTATATTTTATAGCAATGTGTTTTGTTTTGGTATGCATCACTAGATTCTTTGATATATTGATTCCATTGGTGTTATCAAAGTATATGACTTCTAGATCTTTGATCTCTATCTTCATTCCTTCCATCAATTGTTTGAACCAAACAATGTTAGAAAAATTAACTACTCTTGCCATACATTCTGCCTTTGCTGTGGATTGAGAGATGCAATTTTTTTTATTACTTGTCCAAGACACTATTCTTTTACCAAGAAAGAATGCTCCACCACTAGTGCTTTTTCTATCATCAAGATTTCCTACGCAATCAACATCAGTAAACACCTTCAAGTCTAAATTGCCTCCAAGTTTGTACCATAAGCCATAGTCTTCAGTACCTTTTAGATATCTCATGATTCTCTTGATTGCCATCATGTGATTTTCTCTAGGATTTGCTGAGAATTTTGCCACCATTCCAACTACTAGAGAAATATCAAGCTTGGAATGTACTACATACTATAATTTTCCAATCATTGATCTATATGTAGTCTAATCTACTTCTTTGGAATCATCATTCTTGGAAAGTTTATGGCTAGTAGACATAGGGATTCCAACTAGTCTTGAATCTTCCATTCCAAATTTCTTTAGTATCTCCTTGATATACTTAGATTGAGTGATGTAAATACCATTTTTGTTCTACTATATCTACAACCCAACAAAGAATTTTATCTCACCAAACATGGACATCTCAAATTCTTTACTCATTTCTTCTAAGAATATTTTGCACAAGTCATCATTTCCTGTGAATAAAGTATTATCAACAAATATTTCTACCAACACAATCTTCTTATCTGGTCCTTTGATATACAAATTACTATTATTATTTGTTCTTTGAAAGCCAATCTGTACCAAGTAATTATGAAGTCTTTCATACCAAGCTTTGGGAGCTTGCTTGAGACCATATAATACTTTGTGTAACTTGCAAACCATGTCTCTTTTTTAAGGATCTACAAAACCTTCTAGTTGTTCAATGTAGACTTCCTCATCAATATTTTTATTCAAGAATGTAGATTTAACATCCATTTGATATACTTTAAATACTCTGTGTGTTGCATATGCTAATAAAGTTCTAACACCTTCTAATCTTGCAATAGGAGAAATTTTTTCACCATGATCAATACCTTCTTCTTGAGAATAACCTTTACATACCAGTCTTGCCTTGTTTCTAGAATCTTTTCCATCTTTATTTACCTTATTTCTCAACACCCACTTTGTGTGAATTATATTTTTATCCTTGGGTCTAGGAAAAAGAGTCCATGTTTTGTTCTTTTCTATCTATTCTATCTCTTCATTCATTGCTTCAATCCAACTTTCATTATCCAGAGCATCTTTAACATTTCTAGGTTTAAATTCAGCAAGTAAACATGTACCTTTTAATTTGATTCTTCTTATTGTTCCATCAAGTTTTTCATTAATGATTTGATTAGGTGCACGATGCCTTCTGACATATTTTGCTAACATAGGTTCTTTGGGTTTTGAATCAATTCCACTATCTTCATCATGAACTTCAATATCAAGCTCATGTTCCACTATCTATGACTCAAATCCATCAGTCTCAGTTTGAACTAGCTTAGTAATCTCTGACTGTGACTTGGGTCCTTCAAAACTATGACTTGGGTTGCACTATCTATAACTCAGTAACTATTGGAGATTTTGGGGACTCAGGTGATGAAGCTCCCTTTCTTTTAGATAGGTTTGGCAAGGTATTAGGCTCATAGTAAATAAATCTTTTGTAATCCTCTAGCTCGTTATCGCTTTCTTCTTCACTCTTTTTTGCAAACTCATCAATTCTAACATGTGCACTTTCTATTATTTTATGAGTAGACAAATTCAAACATTTGTGTGCTTTACTTCTACAAGAATAACCTAGAAATATGCCTTCATCACCTTTTACATCAAATTTTCTTTTTCTAGATTCTTTCAAGATATAACATTTGCTACCAAATACTTTCAAGTAGCTTACATTAGGTTTGTAGCCATGCTATAGTTGATAAGGAGGTTTTTTTGAGTCTTTCTTCAACTATACTCTGTTCAAGGTATGAACTGTGGTGCTGATAGCTTCCTTCCAATATTTGATAGAAACATTCTTTTCAATCATCAAGGTTCTTTCACAATCCATGATAGATTTTTTTCTTCTTTCAGCTATACCATTCTGCTGTGGTGTATCAAGGGCTAATACTTGTCTTTTAATTCCTTTTTCAATGTAGAAATTACTGAATTCATTGGAGATGAATTCACCACCTTTGTCTAATCTTAAACATTTCAACCTTTTTCTAGTTTCTTTTTCTACTCTTGCTAAATACCATTTGAACTTTTGAAAAGCTTTTGATTTTTCTTTTAGATACATTACAGTCATCATTCTAGAATAGTCATCAACAAAAAGAATGAAATTTTTTTTTTCTCTACTGTAACTCTCTATTCCAATAGGTCCACATAAGTATGTATGAACAATTTCTAAACTTCTTTTGACTAATGGTTTTTTCTTTTGAAACTAGTCTTTCTCATCTTACCAATTTGACAATTCTTGCATAAACCCATATTAGACTTCTTCAACCTAGGAATACCTCTTATTCTTCTATGTTTTCTTATCTTAACCAAATTATCAAAATTTACATGACATATACTTTTGTGCCATAACCATCTTTCTCTACTTGAGCAACAAAACATGAACATTCACTAAGATCAAGATAAAATAGATTACCTTTTGTTTGCTTACTAGATCCAACTAGATTTCCTTTTCCATCAAGTAGTTTGGCTTGTCCATTCATGAATTCTACGATGAATCCAATTTTATTCAACTATGCCACACTCAGTAGATTATGCTTTCATCCTTCAACCTAATAAGCATTGTCACATACAAGTTCTCTAGTCAATGAAATACATCCTTTTCCTTTTATGTTACAAGGTTCATTGTTCCAAATATCACACTACCTCCATTATAATATTCCATGTGCTCAATTTTTTTATATCTCCACTCATATGATGTGAGCAACCACTGTCAATAATCAATATATCATTTTTTCTAATATGAGAGATAAGTGCCATGTTATCTCCTTCATCATTAAATTCATCTTTTACAGCGATATATACCATTTCATCTTCACTATTATTAGAATCTTTAGCTATAAAACAAGGTTTCTTACCTTTATCCTTCTAGTTCTTGTAGTTTTTTGAATTCTTCTTGCCTTTGTACTTATTGATTTTCTTTTCATCTTTGTTTTCTTTGTTTGGACACCTTGCAACAATGTGACCAACTTCTTCACAAGAAAAGAAGATGAGAGGAATTTACCTTTGTACTTTCCTCTTCCTTTAGAATAATTTCTTACAAGTATGGCTTCAACAACTTCAAGATCACTATCTAAACTTTCTTCTAAGTCATCTTCTTCACTTCTTGATTGAGTGGACTTTGATTTCTTACCCTTTTCTTTGAGTGAGAGTTTAGCTTTAAAAGTCGACTCAATAACTATTGAATTAGGAACATAGTTATCAAAGTTATCTTACTCAAAAAGCTGTCAATCTTCCAACTAGAGCATCCAAAGATATTTTATTATTTGGATCACATCTCATCACTTGAATAACAGATACTCTAATTGCATAAATAGGAAGAAGAGTTCGAAGTACCTTGCTTACAACTATTTTCTCTTCAATGTCTCCTCCAAATAATATTATCATCTTTCCTCAATTTGACCTCTAATAATTTTAGCCTTAGCTCTTCTTACATTTTCATCTCCTCCATATGTGTCTTTTATTTTGGTCCACATCTCATGAGGTGTTTTGTAGTCTTTAACTTCATCAAATTCAGCATAACTAAGAGCAGATGCAATATCAATCATCATGATGTTATGATTCTTCTTTTTAGTAATATCTTCAATGGATAATGTTCCAATGGGAGTCTTGTATTTAGTATCAAGATTTTTGCACCTTGAATCACTAATAGTAGCCAAATGTAACCTCATAAGTCCTTGCCATGCTGCAATGTTATCTCTATTTAGCTTGGAAATCTCTCTTCTGCAAGACATCTTCATCTTTATTTAGCTTAGGTCCTTGAAACCTTCTTTGCAAGCACCAAAAGATCTGATATCAATTGTTGGAAATATAAGAGGAGTAACTAAGAGGGGAGGGGTGAATCAGTTACTACTAAAATAAATCCTATATCCCTTAGATCTCAGTATAAAATAAGCTTTGAAAACTAAATATTGTTGATGCTTGGTAAACACACATAAAATGCTTTAACTCTATAAGTACTAATAATCTAAATCTTTAAATGTTATCTATGATTACCCTTACTTTATCTTAGTTTAAAAAACATAAAATAAAATAGCATGAACACATTTGACACTAGGATTTAACGTGGAGACTCAATTTGGAAAAAACAACCGATTGCAACTAATTATTGTTTTCACTCTTCTGAACTGAGCCGTATTAGGAGCCAACCCTATTCAAGGTTATAAAACACACAGTTAGGTGTGACCTTTTTAAAGGATTTAATCACCCTATTAGGAGTGACCTTGTTAGAGGTCTTAAGATAATTCAATAGAACTACCACCTTGTTAGAGGATTTACAAATAGTTGTTCGGCCAACTTTGTTAAGAGATTTAGATCACTACTACAATGGTTAGAGAGTAACAATGAGATGACCTAATTTGAATGCAACTTAATTTTTAATTATAGTTCTCTGTTCTATTTTGTACTTGATCCTTCCTAATCAAATATAGCTTTTTTGATCCACAAGGATATTTTTCTTATCCTTCAAATTCACTTCCTTTCGTCATCATTAAATCATCATAATATCTTCACACTTGCACACTCTGAATCCACAACTTGACCTTATACTTATATCTTTCAAATTGTTAAGTTGGCTCATATACAACTTAGAATAGCTAATATTCATCACCTTGGTCAGCTAGAACCAATGGATAAAAAAATTAAGCTTAATGTGCCAAAAGAAGAAAATCCTTCATTACTCGACCCAACTCGGTAGTCACTAACTTAGAAATGATTTTCTATGTTAACCAATAGAAGTTTGGTTAACATTGCATACATGCAAAGATCCTTTGGCAACTGAGTGAGCTTGATTAACACTAGTTCCATCCAAATTTCCTTCATTAACTGAGTGAGCTCAGTTAACACTCATCTTCTGCAAACTTTCCTTGAAGGCTTGAGTGAACTCGGTAGACACTACCTTCTGAACTAGACAAACACATGAATGCTTGGTAGACTCAAAAAATTGTATTTACTACCCAAGTGAGCTTGACATACACTGACCAATAATGATATGAAATTTGTGTCAAATCAAATACAATACACAATTAATCAATTGTATCTAATAGGTTGTCCTTAGTGTTTTAGTAAAAATATAACTTAGAAACAAATGTATATTCTCTCATGGTAATAATCAAGATGGCTATAAAGAAAATTTAATTATATATTTTTATACTTGTATGTTTACATGATGGTACCTTTCCACCCTCTCCAAATACATAAGAATATAATGTTATGAGATATTTTCATATGCATTGGTTTATTAGTCCTACCTATTAAGGTGGAGACTATTATTTTTAGTGCATGTGTGTGGTATTAGTTTGCCTCAGGAATCATTTATTCTCAAATATTTTTCATGATTCTATAATTTTTGGTGAGTTATTTATTTTTATTTGAATTATTTAGAGAATATTTCTTTAATTTGATTGGCTCTTTATATTTTTCTGAGGGGTAATATTAATTTTTGGATACAAAATTCAAAAAAAATGTCAAACAGATCTATAGTGTTTATAAAATAATTGACTATAAACTTTGTCAAATAGATTTATACAATAATTATCCAGAAAATTTTCATCACACAAGATAGGGTTTTTATCTACCTCTCTCCTCCATCTAGATTAGGGATTTTGTGGTAAAGATCTGAAGCTAGCTATAGATGTTCATGGCATTGCAGATGCTAGACCTAAGTGGCTGGGAAATTTTTTGTAAAATTTTTCCCATTCATAATATCTCCCCAATAGCTTCATTTATTTTCTAGAAATTTAAATTAGGATGGTTCTTTTATTTTTTGTAATTATTCGCTTATAGGCTAAAAGCACGAAGGGTAATTATAGAAAAACAAGAAGAAAATATAGACTCAAATGATAAAAAAAGTAATTGAAACAAAATTCAAGAACAAATTTAAAGTGCTTTGTTGGATATTTTGAGGGGTAAAACTTAGAGAAGATCATAATTATGCTTTTTGAGTTTGTGTCATAGGTTCCAAACAAATTGCAACTTGAATCTGCATCGGCACATAATGCATTGTAAATTTGCAATATGAAAGAGGGGTAAAATTGAAGTTAGAAACAAAATTATTGATAGAAGTTTACTGCACTATGAGACAAGAACATAGCATCTATTAGGCCTTTAAACAAAAGAGTTTCTTTTCAAATTTATTTTTCCCCTTTGTTTTCCCTATTTTGGCTAGGCAGTTTCAAATTTACACTTAATGAAAAACTTGGCAAAATAAAACAAATTCATTAGGTACATGGAACTTTAGATTTCATTTACATGTCTAGTCTGTTCTACAATTCACATGCATAAGATCATTGCAAATGGAAAGGGCATATCAACAATCGACACTTGGCATTCTTAGAGAGGAAAATGTGCTTGTCTATGCTTTTAGATCTTGAAAAAATAAATAGAGCTAATCACTTGGCACTCTTATCATTCAAAATATATATTTTAAATCATTTTGGAGTTTTGAATTCAAATTTTTGATCCTAGTCACTCTCTTATAGATTTTAAATTAGTTTTAAAATGTTGTATTTCTTTCATTTTGAATCGTGGGTGTGCAAAAATTACACCCTCTTGCCAAAATTTGTGTTTTGTTTTACTCTCTGAGTGCTTTTGCTACAAGCTGGAAATGAAGCAAGACAAAACAAGGCCCCCTAAATGAAGGTTGATCATAGTCCACCAACTAATTAAATTAAATGTTTTTATTTGTTAAATAATAAATTTTCTTAAAAAACTTTGAAAATGCTCATCCAGCCTTAGCTTTTCAATGATGTTTATTTTAAAGGATTCTAATAAACATTTACATTCAAACCAATTAAATTTATAAAATTGATGATGACAATAAGAGAATATAAGAATATGGATGATTACATTAGTATTTATATTTATATATTATATCAATGTAAATTAAATTTTTGTTAAGAAACAATAGGATAATTATATTTAAGCCATATTTTTTATATTTAATCTAAATTAAATTATATATATTTAATTTATATTTAATTAATATTATATAATAAATATATTATTGTGTATAATTTGCAATATTAAATAATTCAAATTTATAAATTTAATATGTTTTAATAATAATAAAATTAATATTTAATTGAATTTATAACTATAAAATACAAAATATATTAATTATAACTATATACATTTATATTTAATAATATAACATAATTTATTATTTATATTTACATCTCTTATATATTATAATATTAAAGCTTTGAAAACTTTTCAAGGTAAAATAATTTCCAAAAAAAATTATAAATATATAATGAACTACTTACAAATTTAAACACATATTCATTTTTATATCTTAATATTCTATAATATTATATATAAATAAAACAAAAAAATTGTTACAATATATATTTTATTATGTTTCTCTTAGTTTATAACTATTTCTATATTTCTCCTTTTTATCACTATCTTTCCTCCTCTTACTAGTATGTACTTGCTTTGAACCCTTTTTTTAAGACATTGCCAACCACAATTAAATTTATCATTGTTGATTTTGCATTAGGCAAGACTATAGATGTAACTCCACTCTTGTTTTTATATTTTAATCCCCCATATTGGTAGTTTTAGAAGTTGCAATAATCTTATTATTTGTTCTCTTTCTCAAGTCCATTATGTTATCTCTTTGTCACATTAAATATTTAATGAGTTTTAAATTATCTTTTGATTTCTCTTTTTGAGTGAAGAATTTACAAACATCCATCACATTAGTTAACTGCATAATTACATCTTAAGTATGGATTTCCTGGTTAAATTTATGTTTACATGTTATTTCACTTTTCACCCTCAACTCTTTAATTGAAACTTGAGATTTACATGTCATCATAGTTTGAGGGGCATTGTATATGTGGACTTTTTTTTTGAGTTTCTCATAGTTTTTGACCTAAAAATTCTATTGGTTTTCTCACATTTTTTTTAGTTTAAATTTTTCTTTTTGGTATGCTTGCACAAATAGTTTTATATCCATCAAAATGGGGGGAAAATGTAAGGTTTAAAGTGAATAGTTTCCCATTTTCACTTCTATAATTTATCAATTTTTGTGAATGTATGTCATACATGAATCAAGAAAATAGTTTTACATTTATATTTCATGCATGCTAACTCAAAACTTGAAATTGTTAGTCATATCTCATAATTTAGAACATGTTTGATGTGACCCCTAACATTATTCTTATCTTGAATGTATACTTCTTAAGATTGACTATTTGTATAGATTAGTGGGTGCATCCTTAGGGAATTATTATTATCCCATCTTGCCTCCTACGAGCCACTAGGCTAGGTCATAGGAGTACCCTTGGGATATATTTAAAAAAATCATATATTCAATAAAATTATTGGTATGTTAATCCATAAAGTAGATAATGAGCATTAGCTCATCCATAGTTTTTAAATTTGTATTCTTGTTTGAGTGGTCATGATGTAGGAGCATCCTAGATGTAAGAGCAATATTGTATCACCCATAAATATCTCCTTTTTGTCTTTGTTGTTTGTGGAAGCATTCTACTTGGTAAGTTGGTCATATGAGCTCATACTATTTTAATTTTAAAGGTGGAGGTTCATCTTGGATATACCAACCTACCAATTGAAGTTCACTACCATATCAAGGGTATTCATGGAGTTATTACAAGTTTTTGGTGTGAAAAATTGGTATAAAAAATTAAGGCTAAGTTTTGAAGGCCTTATAGGCTTCAGATGGGCTTTGAAACTTGATTAACTGGAGCTTTCACAAGCTAGATGGTGTAGAATAGGAATTGAGGATTCTAGAATGAGGTCATAATAATTAATCAACTCAACAGTTTATAAGTTATAGACTCTAGAAGTTGGGTTGAATCTATATGTAATTCTAGGATTGGTCAAGCTCAAGGGTTAGTGTGAAATGTATAGAACCTTTCTCGGTGGTGGAAATCTGACTATATAAGGAAGGCTCATAGGTTGTCTAGGATAATTATGGGTGATAATTCATAGCTCTAACTTGTAAATTATTGTAAGGAAGGAATCTATATTTTATTCTCACAAATTCTTGTTATTTCTATATTATTCTATTTTTATGTGGTATTAAGGGGATCACTGATCATCAAGTGATATTAGAGAAGGAGCTCCCAAGTGTGTATACAGATCACAGATTGTAAGACAATTTACACAAGGACTGTGGTTTGGGCTAAGTGTGTAGATAGATCACCAATTGTAAGGTAGTTTTCACTAGGGTTTCAACAAAAGTACAAACATTCCTCCATAAAGGGAATGTAGTGGAAGAGCCAAAGGTGTTACACATGATGAATTTAGAGCCCTCTAGAGATAACTATGAGAATTGGAAGAAAAAATGCACATAGAGGTGAATCTTGTCATAAGAGATGTGAGGATGAAGGAGAAGAAGGAAATGTTAAAGAAGAGAAAGTTCTGAATCTAGAAGAAGAAAAGTTTTTTAGGGCCATCTCCAATATTGGAAAAATACTTAAGTTTGAGGTTCCCACATTTTTGGGAAATATTAACTTGGAGGAATGAATCAATTAGATTAATGAATTAGAAGAATACTTTGAGTATGAAGATATTGAGGATCTTGATAGGGTCAAATTTTTAAAGGCCAAAGTGAAGGGTCATGGAAATATTTAGTGGTCGAAGATTCAATTAGAGAGAAATAGAAGAGGGAAGGATTAAATTAGGATATGGAATCATATGATACCTAAATTGAAACAAAAATCTATTTCTGTTGATTATGAGCTTGGTCTATTGAACAAAATCCAATGGTTAAAGCAAGTAAGAAGATTTGTTTAGGAGTATACAAAAGAGTTTTCATCAGAAGAGGCCATGTAGAAGAAGACACAAAGAAATTTTCTTGTTACCTTAATGGGTTGAGGCAAACCATTCAAGAGGAGTTAAGCTTGGTTCAAATCAATATTATAAAGGAGACATACTAATTTTTCTTAAGAGTATAAGAGAGGCTAAACAAGAAGTTTGAGAGTGAATTAAGTGGAAGAGACAAAGGTTGAAGATCTCATGGATGGTCTAATGAAGGGTGAAATAAATATCACAAGAAGAAGAATGATGCTAGCAACATAGTCAAAACTAGAGGGGAAATAATTTTAATTATTTTGATAATTAGAACAATGGGGATCATAGGGAAAGAGAAAGAGGGAAAGGATCATGAAGATGAGGCTTTTGTAGAACATGTTTTCACTGTGAAAAAGAAGGGCATAGGAGAATTAAATGCCCCTAGTGGGAAGGAAGGACCAATCTAAGAATTGAAGACTGGGCTAGAGTTGTGCATGTGGATGAAGATGCTAAATCATCACATTATATGGATGTAAAAAGAGGAGAGGACTTAATTAATAAAAGAGTCCTACAGAGTGGTGAGAATAAACCTGATCAAAGGAGGATCTTGTTTCACACTAGGTACAAGTGTAAAGATAAGTGTTGTGATGTGATCATTGATGGTGGAAGAACTGATAATTTTGTGTCAAAAAAATGGTCATGAAGTTAAATCTTAAGAGGTAGAAACACCCACATCCATACTATATTACTTGGGTGCATGATGACCATAAGGTTATGGTTACTAAAAAGGTCTTAGTAAAGTTCAAGATTGGAAGCTATCAGGATGAATACTTTGTGATATCATAACTATGAACATATGTCATATGTTGTTGGGAAACATTTACTTTAGTGGTAAATATTTTCCAATTAGAAATTTTTTCTCATCGAGCAATGTGAGTTTCACAATTTTTTTCCACATATGTGGTATGACATGTCACCTCAAGTTTACTAAAAATGGGATCACACCCTTGGGCCCATTGCCACATGATTTATGCCATTGACTCTCCTTTTGACATTAAATAGCCATTCAAAAATATTGTTTGCACATAACAAAATTAAACACATTCATCTATGATTTCTGAAACAAAACTTTTTGGATGGCCTAAATTTGCCCTTGGTTTTACAAAATGTTTTATGAGAGGGATGGAGTTTGCCCCACAAATATGTGGATGTGTATCACACACTAATTCAAAGTTTTCAACTATATTATGCATGGCCATATATTGGATTAAACATATTTTCCTTGAAAATTCCATTAGATGTATTTTTATTACATGGGCTTTACCAAATATTTTGTATATGTTATAATATTCCTACAGAATTAGCCAAAAAGGAGTGGTATAAATACATTAATATATCAACAAGTTGTCTTAATTCCAATCAATAGAGAAGTCTTAATTTCTCAAACTATCAAGATCATTATCGAGTGAGTCATGAGTGTGATGACTACAATTTAGGCAAAGTTGAGTAACTTAGACCCCTATCTATCTATACTCTATAATTTTAGTTCCTTCTTATTTAATAGGTAAAAGCTAGAATGTTAGTGGGGTTAGGCCATAATAATGGTTCCTACTTTTTATAACAAAGAAATTAGGTTAAAAGTGTGAAAATCATCTTCTAGGCACTTTGAATAAAGCCCCCTTGGGACTTCACTCAAATCAATGGCCCTATGGGCTTTATTAAAAGCCTTAGGTTTCATTTGAAGCCCCTTGTGTGAAACAACATAGGGCATTTTGAACGAAGCACCTAGGGCCAATAGGTGGCCAAAAAGTGAGCCAAGGGCTTCATTAGAAGCCCCCCTAAGGCTTCTCAAATTATCCCTAGGGGGATTTGAATGAAGCCCCTTCATTTGAAGTCTCTCAAAGGGTTTCATTCAAAGCCACCTTCATTCAAAGGTCCCAAAATAGGAAATTTTACAAACTTACTAAAGTTTCTATCAAATTTTTCCCCTTTAAGGGCTCAAATAATGACTAAACAAGTCCATATTTTGAAATTAAATATAGAAAATTATTTTACTTTGAATAAAATTTCCAATGACTATAGTTTTAGTATATATTATGTTTTATTTTTAGTTCTATTAAATATAGGTTGTCTAGCCATTTCACAAATCTTTGTTTGAAGCTTTAGGAAAAATAGAAAATAAAAGATTTTTTTTTTTTCAAAAATACGTTCATCAAAGATATATGCATTACATATCCATCAAGTTAAGAAATTTTTATTTTGATATATATGAATCATGTTTTATTGATAAAAACCAACCTATGTCTAAATTATCATTAGCATTACTTTGCCACTGAATAAAATCTATAATTTTTAATGAAATTGAGTGTAACCAACTAACCTTGCTAGATATTGATGTTAATATTATAGCCTTGCAAAAATTTTGTTATTATCATATATATATATATATATATATATATATATATATATATATATATATATTTTTAATTTTTAAAATGTTGATCAAATGACTGATCACTCTTTGAAAATGTTGATTTTCATATAAACCACTTCTCAAAGGAGATGGAAAAATGGACTTCAAATGAATTTTAAATTTTTTTTTAAAATATTGTTAGAAACTAGAAATAAAATGATAAATATACTAGTTTACATCATCTTCAAATTATTTATGGGTTTTTAGTAATACACATTTGAAAATGAAGTTTGTTTTTAAAATATCCATTTTAGTGTCAAAGTCGGCCAAAAAGTAGGAACCATTACTATGACCTAACCCAATGGTCATTTAGCACCTAGGACCAATGACCAATACCACTGAGTCATGTAGTCACCAAGGAGACCTAGGACATCTATATTTTATAGTGTAGGTCATACAACCAATGAATACTATTTAGATAAATACTTGTAATAGTTGACTGTCACCTTTTAAACAACTTGATTTTTTTGGAAGCCTATATTTCTTAGGAGATGTCAAACATGAACAAGGGTAAGAGTCTTACATGTGGAAGAAGCCAAGAAAGGTCAGCCAAACACATTTGCATAACCTTGTCATCATATTTTAGTGGTCAACATCAGGAGGCTACACCATCATAAGTACATTTACAAGATTTCAAACCATTACTAGTTCCACTAGCACATATTGAAGAAGTTTTCCAACCTAATATCTCTGATCATGATGAACTTGAAGATAGTTAGGAAAATAAACAAAGTAGCCAAGATATTCAGGTTAATACCAAGAGTAGCCAAAAAATATAATAGACTTGGATGAGGATTCCAAAGGTGGTGATGCTGCATGACCAAAAAAGGGAAAAAGGAAATACAATGCAAAAAATGATGTAAAATCCAAAAAAGATCCATATTGGGATCTATCGATTGAATTTTTTAAAATAGAATGGGCCTCAGAGTATTCATTTATTAAATATGTGCACAATCCAAAAGAATGTGAGCCTTTCATAGAATGCAGATGTATGATATGCACAATGATAAATAAAAATGAAAAGAGGTTGCAACTAAAAATTGACACCATAGAAAAGCATATGGGTAAAGTTTATGAAAAGAAAATAATAGATGAAGTGGAAAAATGAGCGACAAGATGGAAAACCAAGGAGGAACATCAACATGATAAGAATACATAAATCTTAGATTTTCAGGAGAAAATGCAGACAAAGCCTACTAAAGTAAAAGGCTCAATTGAATCTCTTCTTGGAAAAGAAATGAAAGTTGAAGAAATAGGCAAAGTTCTTCAGTCAAGTGTTATCTTCTATATTTTGAGAAAAGGGCATGTTATGCCATCCTACATACATCATTGAGTGGTTTATTACACTTTCTAAAAATTCATTATTATCTGAGGAGTCATTAGTGAGTAAATAATAGATTAGAATGGGAAATTTTTCTTGCTAAGGTTGAAAAGGAAAATATCAAAGTGAAAATTAAAGAGTCAAATTTTATTGTATTATGTTTAGATGAGGTGACGACAATAGACAATACTTCCTGGGTATGAATGCATGTCTATTCTAGACATAATTTTGTCCACCAACCCAATCCACTAATTGTTGTTAAAATGATGGATGATTCAATAGAGAAAAATATATTTAAAATAGCAAAGACTTCTCTAATTGAATATGGAGGTATATATAAAATGAGAATTTCCCAAAAGTTGGCGTATGTTGGAGCAAATGGAGCTTCAGTAATGCAAGGCCACAAGAATGGTCTTTTAATAGAGTAAAACTATTTTATTGCACCTTACATTGTTGATAGTCACTACATGGCCCACATAATGAATATAGATTTTGGAATTGTTAGAAACTCATCATAAATATATAGAGTTGAAGTTTTAATCAAAGAGATCTATAGGAACTTTTTTTGAAGTCCTAAACTATTTAGGGAATTTCACTAACTTTTTGAGGGACTAACTAATGAAAGAAAGCTTCTTAAGGATAATGATACCAAATGAATCTCTCTGGATGGACCAGCTCATCAAGTTTTTTTTTCTAAATATCCATCATTTATTGGTACAATGGAGGGATTAACTAACTGGAGAAATCTCCTTAAGGATAATGATATTAGATGGATCTCTTTGGATGGACTAGATCATCAAGTTTTTTTTGAATATCCATCATTGCTTGGTACAATGGAGTTAACTCATGATGATCACGGTGGTTAAAAAAAATGGTGAGCTACTTGAAAGGTTAAGTAATGTAGAGACACTCTTGATGTTAGCATCCATTCTCCCCATGCTAGAGGAAATGAGAAGTATAATGAAGAAGATCCAACAAAGATTTATGTACATTCTAGAATATAATATGCTACATAAAATGACATGCAAGACTCTTGATAATATCTATAAAAATCCATATTCATTTTTTGTGAATGAATTTTTTTAGAGTGGATGAGAATCATAGATTTGGATGATCCTGATAACTTTGTAAATATTGATGCAAAGGGGGAGTTATGTTCCAATATATGGAGTGTTGGGATACCAATGCACTATAATTGAAGGCTCGTGTCTACAAGAAAAGGAAAGAAACCCACATGGCCAAAATTAACTGTTAAAGGAAAATGTTTAAATAGATTATTGAGTCTATAATAGATTCTATGAAGGAAATTTATCATAATATTTCCTCTAAAATTAGAACAATATTTTCTTGACACAAATTACTTGAATCAATGTGTATTTTGTTTTTGTTTTTGGAGTTTAAGAAGCCCTAAAGATTTTAGAGATAAGTTATTGGTTTTGATAGATCAATTTTGTAAAGCCAAAGATATCAACGGGGTAACTATAAATGGAGTTTTAGATGAATCTCATTTGAGAGAGAAGTCATGTCATTTTACAAACACAATGAAGGAACAATATGATCTTATGTAAAACCCTAGAGAAGAAGGATTAATGTTGTATACATCCAGATATGAAGTCAATAATATTCCTTATGGAAGGGCACTGGAATTGTGGAGGAAGAAATGTTAAAGAAGATGTTGAAGTTGATGAAAGATCAACCCCATAGCTCCCAAGAATCACCTGCATGCAAACACCTATCATAGAAAGAGAGAAGCAAAAGCTATGGAGACTAGAATTTCCAAATCCATAGATGAGAAATTCTTGATGAGAGAAAAAAAAGAATGCTATTATCAGAAGTGAACGAATAAATTACAAAGAGATAAATCCTTATAAAAGGAGACCAAAACCCTAACAAGAATCTAACCTAGGTTGTATGATAATAATTAATAAAAGAATCAATCTTATATGCCTAAAGTTTAGCTTAAGTAAACTAGAGATAATAAGTGACTTAATAATTAAATAAATATGATTTAATTAATACAAAAATACTTTATTACTCTAACACCCCCCTTAAGATAAACTTAGGGAGTAGCTAAAAACCCAAAAACTACTGGTAAAAGGAAATTGGGCCCCGACAACAAGGCCTAATGAGGTACCCAAACACAACCAAATCTCTAAAAAGAGGAGAAATAGAGAAAACCACATGGGAAAAACCCTACTCCAAAAAGAGATGAAAATAATGTTCTAGAAAATAGGAACAAAAGATGATCATGAAGAGCACCACTAAAGCATGAAGCTACAAACACTACCAAACTGTTGGTCTAAAGAACCTCCACAATAGAGAACATGACCAAGTAGAGAAGACTAAGTCAGAAGAGATGATCAATCAAAGATGAAAGGCATCTTCATGGCCTCCAAAAATAGGAATGACATAATGTCTATATGGTAAATGACTGATCTCACCGAAATGCATAGGTATCCAACCACTCCAATCGCCTAGTACATAAGATCAAATATTGAATACAAAGCTCACTCCATCAAACCAAGAAAGCAATAGAACCAACATAGCCCACGTCTAATGCTGAGAGGTAAGACATGAAAACCAAAATTGAATGCAATATCTCATGCAAAAAGAAGAACTAGGAACATCAAGAGTGCAAAAGAAGTACAAACACCTATATTGGCACATGTCATCGACACATCATGAGGTTAATATCATCTCACTTGATAAAGGAACATGGTGAAAATTTTTCAACATAAAACCCCCCAAGGCACTTTATAATGTAGTGCAAGTACAAGAAAACACAAAGATGTCAAAGATCCTAAAATGCAATAGAGTGACACTTTATCTTAGCATGTTTGCAAAAATACTACAAAAGGATGTCACCAAAGATCAAAGGAGACATAAGGCTGAAAAAATAAATAGTAAAACCAACAAAAAATCATCTGAAATAAAAAAATTGATCCCCAAACCTAAAACAATGAATTTATCCATCAAAATGTAGAAAAGAAAAAAAACTTGAATAGGATTGGACTGGAGCAGAATCTAGAAAATAAAATATCTCAAAATATGCCTCTTAGAGTGCAAACTTGAACTTCTAAGTTTGATAGTAAAAATAGGCCACCAAATAATATCAAAAATCCAAATAAATTGTACCATTATGATTGGCTCAGAATCATCACCCTGATGCTTCTTTCATATCAAAAAATGGAGTCCGAATAAGCAAGTTATGGCAAAAAGACCACATGTAGGTCAAAAAAGTACTAGAAAAGAAAAAAATAATCACTATATTGGGATTCATGCCAAAAATAACTTGAAAAACATGCCCACCAGTACCAAAATTGCATTAGGAAGTGTGCCAGTTCTATACCAAACTGTCTCAATTTGTGTGCCAAAAAAATATCAATTTTTGTACAAAAATCACAAAATTGCCACCTTGGTAAACATGAAAAAAATATTGATTTATGTACTTTTTGGTGATTTAAAAAATTGGAGGGTTTTAAATTATCCCAATGAGAATGTGACATGTCTAGGAGCAACTAAGTCCCATCTTCAACACATCATTTTAGACACCGAGCCAACTATAAGGCTTGACCCTTCTTCTACTTCAAGCTCTGCAAGACCTAGGCAGGTAGACCTCAAATTCAATCGATATCATACCAGTGCAAAACATATCCCTAAATCTACTTACTACAGATGAAAACCCCTTATATCTCCTAATAACTCATGAAATGACATAGATCTATAGTAGCTAAATGCAAATCTATGAGTCTCATAAGTTGAGTGAGGGTTAATTCTTTTCAGCCCACTACACAACATGAAGAACTAAATTTATTTGATTAAAATAATTTGTGCAAACAACCTTCATATCAGCTTGCATATGATTTAGTAATCAGTTCCTTATCCATTGAAACATAGAGTCATTACCAAGAGGATGACCTAACTAGATTGCATTACAATCAAGTTTATCAATTGAAATCCCCTAATCCCATACTTATACAATATCCCCTTCATGCACCTAGAAACCCTATCAGAATGATGAAGCATTTACTTGAATGCTTGAGTCAAAAGCAACAAAGATTTTACTTACAACTCATCCAAGTTGCCTTAAATCAAATGAACATTATCCATTTAATCCCAAAGTTAATAGCACATGAAGAAATAGGAGACATAACAAGAGAAATCAGATAAATCATGTAAATTCCCCTTTTGTATTTATCCTTTAAAAGACCAAATACATAAACTGGTAACACAAAATATAACTCAAGATATTTCACATAATCTAGCATCAATTTTCAATATCTCAGAACAACAATACATAATATGAAATGAAAATCTGCACAAGGTGGATGTGTGGCCTTCACTGTTAGAGCTCAGCTCAATAGTCAGGAAGCAAAACCATCTAGAATCCTAGTTTTAGTAGTAGAACACTGGAACCCTACTAGTATTACCCAGAGCAAACTGCCAACAACCTTGCAAAAGAGAAAAAGGAAGAAAGATATAGGAAGGAAGCAATTCTTGGATTGAATCTGCAACTGACATGTGTACCCTCAGAATTCCTTCCCAAGAAAATGAAAAGCCTCTCTCTACCTTCTTGTTGGATACAATTAAGTAATTGTGTATTGTCTTTGATGTTACACAAATGCCATATCAGTTATCAGACAGAGTCTACCGAGTTTTGTCGGTCAGGAAAATAGTTTACAGAGTCTACCGAGCTTAGTCGGTCAGTAAAGCCTTTTGTAGTGTATACCGAGCGTTCCTGTATGTCACACGGTGAGTTAGTGTTAACCGAGTTTTCATGGTAAGCTAAGGAAAGCTTAGTTTTCACCGAGCTCACTCGGTAGTCAAAGATAGCTTTTACCGAGTCTAGTCAGTTTCCAAAAGAAGTGGCAGGTTTACCGAATTCCCCGATAATTGTAGTTTTTACTGAGTTCTGCCAGTTAACACAGGAAGCAGTTTTTTTTTTGTTGTGTATTGACCGAGCAGCGTCGACCAGTGAAGAATTTTGTTTTGATTGTTAGTTCAAGCCGACTTTGGAATATGTTTTGTCAAGTTGGTTGGGCCGACCTGGTATTATGTATAGTATATAAAGAGGTGCTCAAGATGCAGAAAAGTGTGGAATAGAGAGTGTATACGGATAGTGCAAGGAAGAGACTTTTGTGTGCCTAAGCAGAGTTGAGCAGAGGGAAATCTTGGAGCTGCAAAGATATATTTAATCAGTAAGGATCTTGTGGAGCTAAACTGAGATCTGTATTCAGCAAGATAAGTTGCATGTATTTTCAGATCATTCATTGTTGCTTTCTAACCATTGTAACAGTGATTCCAAAATCTCCTAACAGAGTTGGTTTAACAGCCATTCCATAAATCCTTGAACAGGGTGGCAATTCAGTTGAATTTTTCTAAAGACCTCTTACAAGGCCACTCCTAACAGGGTGATTAAATCCTCTAACAGGGTCACACCTAACAGTGTGTTTTGTAACCTTTAACAGGGTTGGCTCCTAATAGGGCTCACTTCAGAAGAGTGAAAATTGGTGACTAGTTGCTGGTGGTTTTTCCCATATTGGGTTTCCACGTAAATCTGGTGTCTACTGTGTTCATGATTACTTTCTTTTGCATGGTCGCTTATTTCAATAAATGCTTAATAAATTAACTAAACATCTATCAAGTTTTAAGCAGTAATTTATGTGTTTACCGAGCAGCAGCAGCAACTAAGTTTAAGGCATCTTTGGGACTGTTGAATTTGTTTTTGTGGTAACTGATTCACCCCTCCCCTCTCAGTTACCCCATCTTCATTTTCTAACAATTGGTATCAGAGCTTTTGGTGCTTGCAGGAGGAGATTTCAAAGATCTAAGCCAGAGATCAAGATGTCTTACAAGAGGGAAATCCCAAGGCTTAACCGAAACAACTTCTCAGCATGACAGGGATTAATGAGACTTCATCTAGCTTCCATTGGTGACACTGGTCTGAAATATCTTGATGAGGAATATGTAGAACCATCAGGTACATTATCAGTCAATGAAATTGCTATAAAGAAGACTAATAACATTATGATGATTGATATTGCATCTGCCTTGAGTTATGAAGAGTTTGATGATGTCAAGGACTGCACTACTACCTATGAAATGTGGGAAAGACTGAAAGAGATCTATGGTGGAGATGACAATGTCAGAAGAGCCAAAGCTGAAAGTCTGAGAGGACAGTTCGATCAGATGAAAATGAAAGAAGATGAAAACATTGCCAAATATGTTGAAAGAATTAAAGCATGTGTCAGTGCTATCAAAGCTTCTGGAGGAAGTATCAGTGAAGAGACAGTCATAAGTAAAGTTCTTAGAACTCTACTTCCAGTTTATGCCATCAGGGTATCAGCCATTCAAGAAAGAAGGTGTGAGGCCAATCACAAGATAAACCTAGAGGCCATAGTTGGAAGATTGACAGCATTTGAACTAGATAATTTTGATAATTATGTTCCAGCTGCAAAGAACATTGAGTCTGCATTTGAAGCCAAGCTTTCACTCAAGGAAAAAGGTAAGAAGAAGAAGGAATCTCAGTCAGAGAGTGAAGATCAATTAGATCAGAGTTTTGACACTGACCTTGAAGTAATTGAAGCTCTACTTGCAAGGAAATATTCAAGAGGAAGAGGTAAATACAAAGGTAAAGTACCCCTAATCTGCTTTTCATGTGAAGAAGTCGGTCATATTGCTGCAAGGTGTCCAAACAAGAAAGATAAAGATGAAAAGAAAGATAATAAATGGAATAGTAAGAAAGATCTCAAATCATTTAAGGATAAAAGTAAGAAATCATTTTTTATGGCTAAAGATTCTAATGATTCTAATGATGAAGAAGGGATGAGATTGTTTACATTGCTGTAAAAGATGAATCTGACAATGAAGAAATGGCACTCATCTCTCACATAAGTAAGAATGATACATGGATCATTGATAGTGGCTGCTCACATCATATGACTGGAGATAAAACAAAGTTTGATCAATTTGAAGAGTATGATGGTGGTAGTGTAAGATTTGGAAACAATGAACCTTGTTGCATCAAAGGAAAAGGAAGAATCACTCTAACCCAGGAACTTGTATGTGATAATGCTTATTGGGTAGAAGGCCTAAAGCATAATTTGTTGAGTGTGGCACAGTTACTCAACAATGGACTCAAAGTAGAATTCATCCAAGGCAAAGCAAGACTGCTGAACGGTAAAGGAAAGCTGATTGGATCTGGTACTCAAACTAAAGGTAACTTGTTCTATCTTGAACTTGGTGACCATTCATGTTTTATTGCTCAAGTAGAAGAGAGTTGGTTATGGCATAAAAGGTTATGTCATGTGAATTTTGACAATTTGGTAAAGATAAGCAAATTCAAGAAAGTGAGAGGCATTCCTGATTTAAAGAAACCAGAGGTCGGTTTATGCAAGAATTGTCAAATTGGAAAGATGGGTAAGTCTAGTTTCAAAAGCAAAAATTATCAGTCTGAAGATTTATTAGAAATTGTGCATACTGACTTATGTGGACCTATTGGAACTGAAAGCTATACTAGTGAAAAATATTTTATTCTTTTTGTTGATGATTATTCAAGAATGATGACCGTCATGTACCTAAGGAACAAATCAGAAGCATTTGAAAAGTTCAAATGGTATTTGGCAAGAGTAGAAAAAGAAACAGGGAAAATATTGAAATGCCTAAGGTCAGACAGAGGTGGTGAATTTATTTCACATGAATTCAATAACTTTTGTATTGAAAGAGGAATCAAAAGATAGGTTTCAACACCAGGTACTCCTGAACAAAATGGCATAGCTGAAAGAAGGAACATATCCATCATGGATTGTGCAAGAACCTTGATGATAGAAAAGAATGTTGCTATCAAATACTGGAAGGAGGCTATCTGTACAACAGTTCATACCTTAAACCGAGTACAGTTGAAAAAAGACTCATTCAAAACTCCCTATGAATTATGGTATGGCTATAAACCCAATGTAAGTTATCTAAAAGTATTTGGAAGCAAATGTTATATCTTGAAAGAATCTAGAAAAGGTAAATTTGATGTAAAAGGTGATGAAAGTATATTTCTTGGATACTCATGCAAGAGTAAAGCATATAGATGCTTGAACTTATCTACTCACAAAGTCATAGAAAGTATACATGTGAAAGTTGATGAGTTTGCAGAAAAGACTGAAGAAGAAAGCAGAAGAGAACCAGAAGATTACAAAAGATTCATCTTCAGTGAACCGGATATAACATCAACTGCATCTGAGAATCAAAAACCTTCTTCTATCGAGTCATCACTAACCGAGTTGCAAGAAACATCTACCGAGCCAACATCTACCAAGCCAACGTCTACCGAGTCAGAGAATACTGAGTTAGAGATTACCGAGCCAGAGGTAACCGAGCATGTGCATACCGAGCCAGTTGATACCGAACCAGACCAAATCGAGCATGAAGGTGAAATTCAAGAAGATAACGACAAGATTCATCCAAAAGGAAAAGAACCTGTTCTAGCCAAGTATGTCAGGAGACATCATTCAGCAGATCAGATCATTGGAAATAAATCTGAAGGAACCATCACAAGAAGTAAGTTGAAAGGTACTTGTTTACTTGCTGATTTTGAACCTAGAACTGTCAAAGATGCATTAGAAAATGATAATTGGATTGAAGCAATGAATGAAGAAATAGAGAAGATAGAGAAAAACAAGACATGGACTCTTGTACCCAGGCCTAAAGACAAAAATGTAATCGGTACAAAGTGGGTTTTCAGAAATAAGTTGGATGAAAATGGTAAAGTATCAAGAAACAAAGCTAGATTAGTGTGCAAAGGATATTCTCAAGAGGAAGGCATAGATTATGGAGAAACTTTTGATCCCATTGCTAGATTGGAAGGTGTTAGAACCTTATTAGCATATACTGCTTACAAAGGATTTAAATTTTATCAGATGGATGTCAAGTCAGCATTTCTAAATGGTATACTGGATGAAGAGGTCTACATTGAACAACCTGAAGGTTTTATAGATCTAGATAAAAAGAACATGGTTTGCAAATTGCACAAGGCATTGTATGGTCTGAAACAAGCCCCTAGAGCATGGTATGAAAGATTGCATAGCTATCTTATTCAAATTGGATTTCAAAGAAATAATGATAACAGTAGTTTGTATATCAAGGAAGGACCAGAAAATAAGATTGTCCTGGCAGAAATATTTGTAGATGATACTGTTTTCACAGGGAATGATGATCTTTGCAAAGAATTTTCAAAACAAATGAGCAAGGAATTTGAAATGTCAATGTTCAGTGAAATCAAATTCTTTGTTGGACTTCAAATTCAGCAGAACAAGAATGGCATCTACATCACTCAAGCAAAATATATCAAAGAGATATTGAAAAAGTTTGGTATGGAAGACTATAAACCAGTTGGAACTCCCATGTGTACTGGACTAAAACTTACCAAAGAAGATGATTCAAAGGAAATAGATCAGACATTGTACAGATCTATGATTGGAAAGTTGCAATATGTAGTTCATACTAGGCCAGATATTGCTCTTGCAGTTGGAATTGTGGCAAGATTTTCAGCCAAACCAAGAGAAAATCACATGATGGCAATCAAGAGGATAATGAGATATCTGAAAGGAACTGAAGATTATGGATTATGGTATAAATTTGGAGGAAACCTAGACTTAAAAGTGTTTACTGATGCTGATTGGGTAGGAAACCTTGACGACAGAAAAAGCACAAGTGGAGGTTCATTCTTTCTTGGAAAGAGGTTGGTTTCTTGGACAAGCAAAAAGTAAAATTGTACATCTCAATCAACAGCAGAGGCAGAGTATGTTGCTGTAGTAGTAAACTGTTCTAATATTGTTTGGTTCAAGCAATTGCTACAAGGCATGAAGATGGAAATCAAGGAACCAGTTGTCATGTTTTGTGATAATACAAGTGCAATCAACATATCTAAGAATCCAGTAATGCATTCTAAGACTAAGCACATTGCAATCAAGTATCACTTTGTCAGAGAATTGGTGCAGGACAAGGAAATCAGATTGGAATATGTCCATACAAAGGAACAAATTGCTGACATATTCACAAAGCCTTTACCTAAGGATACATTTTTGTATCTCAGAGGTAAGTTAGGGGTCATTCCCCTATCTGAAGTTCACTAAAAATAAGTTTTAGTGATGCATCAGCTCTTACAAAATTGAACAATCATCAGTTGATGCAGCAAATCAAGGAAATATTGCATATGAATCAGTACTAAAGGTACAATGAAATTCATTGAAATTGGATTGTCTTTGGCATGTATTGTCAAAGAGGGAGAGTTTTACTGTCATATCTTTCTGAAATTTGATTATGTAATTCCTTCACAGAGGGAGAGTTCTCTATCTTAGAGGGAGAATTGTTAATTGTGTTGTGTTGCTGTAGACTTGCTTTCAAATTTCATTTCTGCTATGACATGTTGTGTTGCCATCAATGCCAAAGAGGGAGATTGTTGGATACAATTAAGTAATTGTGTATTGTCTTTGATGTTACAAAAATGCCATATCAGTTATCAGATAGAGTCTACTGAGTTTTGTCGGTCAGGAAAATAGTTTACAGAGTCTACCGAGCTCAGTTGGTCAGTAAAGCCTTTTGCAGTGTATACCGAGCGTTCCTATATGTCACACGGTGAGTTAGTGTTAATCGAGTTTGCACAGTAAGCTAAGGAAAGCTTAGTTTTCACCGAGCTCACTTGGTAGTCGAAGACAGCTTTTACCGAGTCTAGTTGGTTTCCAAAGGAAGTGGCAGGTTTACCGAATTCCCCAATAATTGTAGTTTTTACCGAGTTCTGCCAGTTAACACAGGAAGCCATTTTTTTTTTGTTCTGTATTGACCGAGCAGTGTCGGCCAGTGAAGAATTTTGTTTTGATTGTTAGTTCAAGCCGACTTTGGAATATGTTTTGTCAAGTTGGTTGGGCTGACCTGGTATTATGTATAGTATATAAGGAGGTGCTCAAGATGCAGAAAAGTGTGGAATAGAGAGTGTATACGGATAGTGCAAGGAAGTGCAAGGAAGAGACTTGTGTGTGCCTAAGCAGAGTTGAGCAGAGGGAAATCTTGGAGCTACAAAGATATATTTAATTAGTAAGGATCTTGTGGAGCTAAACTGAGATCTGTATTCAGCAAGATAAGTTGCATGTATTTTCAGATCATTCATTGTTGCTTTCTAACCATTGTAACAGTGATTCCAAAATCTCTAACAGAGTTGGTTTAACAGCCATTCCATAAATCCTTTAACAGGGTGGCAATTCAGTTGAATTGTTCTAAAGACCTCTTACAAGGCCACTCCTAACAGGGTGATTAAATCCTCTAACAGGGTCATACCTAACAGTGTGTTTTGTAACCTTTAACAGGGTTGGCTCCTAACAGGGCTCACTTCAGAAGAGTGAAAATTGGTGACTAGTTGCTGGTGGTTTTTCCCATATTGGGTTTCCACGTAAATCTGGTGTCTACTGTGTTCATGATTACTTTCTTTTGCATGGTCGCTTATTTCAGTAAATGCTTAATAAATTAACTAACCATCTATCAAGTTTTAAGCAGTAATTTATGTGTTTACCGAGTAGCAGCAACAACTAAGTTTAAGGCATCTTTGGGACTGTTGAATTTGTTTTTGTGGTAATTGATTCACCCCTCCCCTCTCAGTTACCCCATCTTCATTTTCCAACACTTCTCTCTGTAATTGCAAATCAAATCCCCATGATTCTGGCTCTTAAAGGCATAAAGAATATCATAAATTTGATTCATCATCATAACTCATTTTTGATGTTAGAATGAACACAAGGTAAAAAGTGAAAATTAGTTAACTGGCCTTCAGAAGCCAAGAAAATATCTCACAATTGATTTTCTTCACATCCAGACTTAAAAAAGCCTTCATATCTGCCTTTTATTTGATCCTAATGTTCCATGATGAATTTTTCTTATTCCATTGAGAATGCTCTGAAAATTACAAAACTACTTATAACATGAACTGGTGAATTTCTGTTAAAAAACAGATCCCAAATTTGGAAAATTTAGCTTCTCCTAGTTCCAATAGTATATTATAAGGTCTATTCTGGACAAAAAATGCCCCCCTGATAGTAGTTTGAAAAAATCAGGTCTGGACTATGAATCATCATTAAAATTCAAAAATTTAAAAAATTTACATAGTATGAACTATATAAATTATTTAAATTTATCCATATCCTTCTTTTGAAAAGATCATTCATTGATTCATCTCTTAATTTGAATTGATTTTATATTTGAATCTCCCTACCCTCCAATCTGCCATCACCATATGTCACAGTTTGATTAGCCACCATCATTTGAAATATTTTAAATTAATTAATATTTTATTATTAATTAATTTTCTTAATTCCTTCCTCGTAGCACCGGAGGCTTTTGAATTTGGGTTTACATTCATACACACAATGACAATATTAATATTATAATGATATCCCATAGCTCTCTCTTGTAAGGTTAGAACCCCTTATTTTTACCTTTACGTGCATACGAGCTTTAACTACCCTTACACTCTCACGTCTAAGCATATCCTTGAAGCCTTTCTAAATTTCCTTTACACTTTTATGTTTCACTTCTTTCTTATAGGATTAGGACCCTCTAAAATTTGCCTCCCGACCATACACAAGCATAACATCGAGGCTTCTTCAAATATGCCTTACGCTTTTATGTTGGACGTAAGAGCATAAGCCTGCTATTTTCAATTTCCCACTCATATGCTTGGCTCCCAAAATTCACCATGTGTCCTTTCCTCCTACGATACTAGGGTCAAAATTTCTTGGGTTTCTCTGCCCAACCAACCTCAATGTCAGGGTTAGGTCCCACAAGCCAAGCTTGCGCTTCAAAAGCGCTTGTCTTTTAGACATTTCAACTTATGTGTAAGATTGTATTTAAACTTTAAAAGCACCCTCCCACGAGCAATGTGGGATATATTTCTCTCAGTGTTTCCTCCTTTTCTTTTTGTGCATGTGAGTCGTTCCTTTTTTTTTTTTATGATACCTTTCCTCCTAGCTTGCATTCTTTGATTGTTCTTTGCGTGGGTGGGTTACCTTTCATCTTGGATGTGGGCATCCTTTTTCATCTAGTTGGCTTGACTTCTCAGTGTATTGCATTTTAAATCTTGTTTTTGAGGAGGGTATGTGGGTTTCTTGTTGATTTGTTGTTGCAACTTCTTTGTTGCATAATACATGCCGCCTTTGTTTGCTACCTCTGCTCTTAGCGTCTATTGTTTGCAAGCCACTCCCCTATTTCTCCTTGTACAAGTATTAGGTCTCTCTTCTTTACACACCCTACAATTTTTTCTAACATGAACATTGCCCTTTCGCTACGGGTTCCTTTTTACATGCTCCTTTGAAACGTTGATCTCTCCTTGCTATAATGTTGGTTTACTATTCTCTTGCTTTATGTGAGGCTCTGTTTCATGTATGGTGTGGTTTGCTATTTCTTGTGCTATATGTTCTTTGACCAGCATTTTCTTATTTTAAAATAACGCTCCCAATTGCACTTTGTAATACTACTAGGCATTTTCCTTCTTAGTGTACCCCGTGGCTTATGCTTCTCTCTTGGATGTTTCCTATGGACAGTGGTCTTCCTATGAAACTAGCGGCTTTATTTTGTATTCTTTCAAACATCAGTTCAAGCATTTTAAAAATTAGTTCAATCAATGGAGGAATATATCCCATGGCAAAAAGAGTGATATGTTACTCAATATTATGGTGATCATAATGGACAGTTTGAAGTAGAACATTTGAGAAGCAACTATAATTGATAAAGCGAGAAATATTTCTCAAGTTCTTCGCAATTATGGAAATAATCAATGGAGTGCTTGAACAATGTCATCTTGTTTCTTTTTAGGAAAGATATTAGAAACACCCTCCTAATAGTTGAATGTTCCAGGGCACGCTTTGCATAAAGAAAATATTCATTTTCCTCACTCAGATGCTAGTCAATTTCCTCCAATGCTATGGACTTCATTTATATATTGTTCATTTTGGAGCATTCCCATAGAGATGATATTGACAATGGGAAACCAATAGGATAGAGTTTGCCACCATTTCTTGACCTCGAGGTATGATCATAAAAGTTCAATGCAAGACTTCAAGATTTTCTTGAAATCCATCACGTGTTCACTACATAATAAACATGATCCATCCACTACTCATTTCATAGCTTTATAATCACTATTAATATGATGGAATTAGTTAGGCCCCAAAGTGGATTTGGCTAAAAAAAAATTCATTTCCAAACAACTGACAATTGTAACTGATCCATTCATCACCTGATACTAATTGAAATCAAACTCGACCAAAGAATCAACATTTGAAACTCATTTTATCCTTTTTTGCAAACCATGAATTTCAAGTCAGGAGGTCTATTGACTAGCCGACCCAAACACTTGATTGGGCTTTGAACTGACCCACTGAACTTTGTTCCACACACTTGTACCCTGTCGAATCTTATCTCATGATGAATTTTAGGTCAAAAGATATTCCCTGTCAAAGTTGCCTTCTCAGAATCACCTACAGATAAACATGTTAGAAAGTAATAAACTGGGTTCAGATTTGGCTTTGAAAACTGGGCAAACTGACACTTAGGGAAACAAAAATTGGGGCATTGGTTCTTTATCATGAGGAAATTATGGATCTATGATTTGGGCTCATGAAAAATAATAGGACGCAAATCGCAATTAGTCAAAGTGGGCTACTTAAATTTTGCAAACTGGAAACACTGACAGAAAACATTTTTTGCAAATGGAATTGACTTAGAAAAGTGTGTATACGGATGTGTCATGACTTGCAAACTGACAAACTTAAAGTATTTTTGGAGAAAAACATAGTGGTACAATCCATTCAATCTTACCAATCATGGATTTCAAGATATAACATCACGAACATGGGTACCAATCAATCTGCAAATGCTGACACTAGTAAAACATTAGAAATTCTATTTGGAATCATGCTTGAAAACTGATCAAACGAATTCATCATGAGCTGAAGCTTGAAACATAACAAGTCTTTAACATCTACAATGCAACACAAAAAGAATTTCAAGATTCTGGTCAACTAGGTCAAAATTATAACTCATCAAATAGGGCTTCCCAGAATTCAGAATTAATTGCAAAAGCATGAAAATAATAACTGACCAACTTTGAGGGACTCAAAACCTAATCAAACGAGTTTAAAATGATTCAAAATCTGACACATAGGTTCTCTAGTATAGACACTAAACACTTCCAAAGTTGTGGGTCATGACACATTTCTAGGTGCGAGATATTCACTGTTGGATACAATTGATAATTGCATGATTGTCTTTGATGTTACACAAATGTCATATCAGTCATCAGACAGTGTTAACCGAGCTCACTCGGTCATCGAAGAAAAGTAGCAGACAGTGTTAACTGAGCTCACTCGGTCATCAAAGAAAAGTAGTAGACAATGTTAACCGAGCTCACTCGGTCATCGAAGAAAAGTAGCAGACAGTGTTAACCAAGCTCACTCGGTCATCGAAGCAAAGTAGCAGACAGTGTTAACCGAGCTCACTCGATCATCAAAGGAAAGTCGGAGAAATTGGTGTTTACCGAGTTCACTCGGCGACTGAAGGATTTCACAAAATTCTCTGTATTAACCGAGCTCAGTCGGTTACCACAGGAATTATTTTCTGTGTAGTATTTACCGAGTTAAGTCGGCCAGCGAAGGATTTCTCGAAGGTTAAGTAATTAAAGTTAATTATTTTATGTAATGTATGAAGCCAACTTATAGCACAATTATTTATAATTGTAACTTGTATTTGAGCCGACTTGATAATCTGAAAGGTATATATGAAGGATCAAGTTGCGAATTCAAGTATGGAAGTATAAATGTGAAAAAGCTAGCAGATATGATTGAATATCTAATATGCGAATTATAAGGAAGGTCAGCAAATTTTTGAAGGATCAGAGATGCAGAGTTGCATTTGATCAGAGAGGATCTAGAGGAACAGAACAGAGATCTGTATCAACAAAGATAAGTTGTATTTATTTCAGATCACTCATTGTTACTTTCTAACAATTGTAACAGTGTTTTCAAATCTCTTAACAGAGTGGGTTTAACAGCCTTTTGTAAAATCCTCTAACAAGGTGGCAATTTAGTTGAATTGATCTAAAGACCTCTAGCAAGGCCACTCCTAGCAGGGTGATTAAATCCTCTAACAAGGTCGCACCTAACAGTGTGTTTTGTAACCTTTAACAAGGTTGGTTCCTAATAGGGCTCACTTCAAAAGAGTGAAAAATAGTAACTAGTTACATTGGTGGTTTTTCCCATATTGGGTTTCCACGTTAAATCTGGTGTCTCTTGTCTCTTGTTTCTTGTGTTTTCAGTTTGATTATATGAGTATCAGCAATGAGTATTTCCTTTGACATCTTAAGGGACTTGTGGGAAAAGTTTTTGTAGTAACTGATTCACCCCTCCCCTCTCAGTTACTCCATTCTCATTTCCAACAATTGGTATCAGAGCTTATTGGTGCTTGCAGGAAAAGATTTCAAGGATCTAAGCCAAAGATCAAGATGTCTTACAAGAGAGAAATTCCAAGACTCAACAAAAATAACTTCTCTACATGGCAAGGATTGATGAAACTTCATTTGGCTACTATTGGTGATACAGGACTGAAATATCTTGATGAAAAATACAAAGAACCTTCTGGCACATTATCTGTCAATGATATTGCTGAAAAGAAGACTCATAACAATATGATGATAGACATTGCATTTGCACTAAGCTATGAAGAATTTGATGATATCAAGGATTGCCAAACCACTTTTGACATGTGGAACAAGCTGAAAGAAATCTATGGAGGAGATGACAATGTGAAAAGAGCAAAAGCAGAAAGTCTAAGAGGACAATTTGACCAAATGAGAATGAGAGAAGATGAAAACATTGCAAAATATGTTGATAGAATCAAAGCATGTGTCAGTGCAATCAGGGCATCTGGAGGTGATATCAAAGAAGAAACGGTTATAAGCAAAGTTCTCAGAACCTTGCTTCCCATCTATGCAATCAGAGTTTCTGCAATTCAAGAAAGAAGGTGTGAAGCAAATCATAATATCAATTTGGAGGCTATAGTTGGAAGACTAACCGCATTTGAACTAGACAATTTTGACAACTATGTTCCAGCTTCCAAAAATACTGAATCAGCATTTGAGGCCAAACTTTCACTCAAAGATAGAGGCAAAAAGAAATCAGAGTCAGAAAGTGATGATGAATCAGACCATAGTTCAGACAGTGATCTTGAAGTAATTGAAGCTCTACTGGCAAAGAAATACTCCAGAGGCAGAGGAAAATATAAAGGTAAAGTTCCTCTAATCTGTTTTTCATGTGAAGAAATTGGTCATATTGCAGCTAGGTGCCCAAACAAGCAGAACAATGATGAAAAGAAGAGTCATAAATGGAATAGAAAGAAAGATTACAAATCATTCAAGAACAAAGGTAAGAAATCATGTTTCATGGCTGAAAATTCTAAGGATTCTGATAATAGTGAAGATGAAATTGTTTATATTGCTGTGAAAGATGATTCTGATAGTGATGAGGAAGATAAAATGGCTCTTATCTCTCATATAAGTATGAATGATACATGGATTATAGACAGTGGTTGCTCTCATCATATGACTGGTGATAAAACTAAGTTTGATCAGTTTGAAGATTATGATGGTGGCAGTGTAAGGTTTGGTAATAATGAACCTTGTTTCATAAAAGGAAGAGGAAGAATCTCTCTAACCAAAGAACTTATATGCAAAAATGCCTATTGGGTTGAAGGTCTTAAACATAACTTGCTAAGTGTGGCACAGTTACTCAATACTGGATTTAAGGTGGAATTCATGCATGGAAAGGCAAGACTATTGAATGAGCAAGGAAAGCTGATAGGATCTGGCACACAAACTAAAGGTAACTTATTCTACCTAGAACTTGGTGAATGCTCATGTTTTATTGCTCAAATTGAAGAAAGTTGGTTATGGCATAAGAGGTTGTGTCATGTCAATTTTGATAATCTGGTGAAGATAAGCAAATTCAAAAAGGTAAGAGGCATTCCTAATATAAAGAAACCTGAGGTCGGTTTATGCAAGAATTGTCAGATTGGAAAAATGGGAAAGACTAGTTTTAAAAGTAAAAGCTATCAGTCTGAAGATATATTAGAAATTGTGCATACTGATTTATGTGGACCCATTGGAATTGAAAGTTATACTGGAGAAAAGTTCTTCATTCTTTTTGTTGATGATTACTCAAGAATGATGACTGTTATGTACCTAAGGAATAAATCAGAAGCTTTTGAGAAATTCAAATGGTACTTGGCAAGAGTAGAAAAAGAAATAGGGAAAAGATTGAAATGCTTAAGGTCAGATAGAGGTGGTGAATTCATTTCACATGAGTTCAATAACTTCTGCATTGAAAGAGGAATTAAAAGACAAGTTTCAGCACCAGGAACTCCAGAACAAAATGGGATAGCTGAAAGAAGAAATAGATCCATTATGGATTGTGCAAGGACCCTAATGATTGAAAAGAACATTGCTATCAAATACTGGAAGGAAGCTATTAGCACTGTAGTTCATACCTTGAACCGAGTACAACTGAAAAAGGACTCATTCAAAACTCCCTATGAATTATGGTATGGCTACAAACCCAATGTAAGTTATCTGAAAGTATTTGGAAGCAAATGTTATATTTTGAAAGAATCTAGAAAAGGTAAATTTGATGTAAAAGGAGATGAAGGAATATTACTAGGTTACTCTTGTAAAAGCAAAGCATATAGATGTTTAAATCTATCTACTCACAAGGTCATAGAAAGTGCACATGTGAAAGTTGATGAGTTTGCAGAGAAATCAGAAGAAGAAAGCAAGAAGGTTCCTAAAGACTACAGAAGATTTATTTACATTGAACCTGATACTATACCAAGTACTCCAGTTAATCAGGAATCCTCAACTCCCAAGTCATCAATGACCGAGTTGCTGGAATTTCAAACCGAGACACAGGAAGTTTTTACCGAGCTAAAAGAATTCGAGTCACTTTCAGACTCTACCAAGCAAGTATCTACCAAGTCTGAATCTACCGAGCCAGAATAGCAAGAATCTGAAGTACAAAGGGACAAAAATGAAACTCATTCAAGAAGTAAAGAACCTGTGTTAGCTAAATATGTCAGAAGGCATCATGCTCCAGATCAGATAATTGGAGACAAATCTGAAGGAACTCTGACAAGAAGTAAGTTAAAAGGCACTTGTTTACTTGCTGATTTTGAACCCAGAAATATCAAAGATGCATTGGCAAATGATAGTTGGATTGAGGCTATGAATGAATAAATAGAACAGATAGAGAAAAACAAAACATGGACTCTTGTATCTAGACCCAAAGATAAGAATGTGATTGGAACAAAATGGGTATTCAGAAATAAACTAAATGAAGATGGCAAGGTATCAAGAAACAAAGCTAGACTAGTATGCAAAGGATATGCTCAAGAAGAAGGTATAGACTATGGAGAAACCTTTGCTCCTGTTGCAAGATTGGAAGGTATAAGAACCTTACTTGCATATGCTGCTCACAAAGGATTCAAAGTTTATCAGATGGATGTCAAGTCAGCATTTCTCAATGGAATACTGGATGAAGAAGTTTACATTGAACAACCTGAAGGTTTTGTTGATTCAGATAAGAAGAACATGGTCTGCAAATTACACAAGGCGCTGTATGGTCTAAAACAAGCTCCTAGAGCATGGTATGAAAGATTGCATAACTATCTTATTCAGATTGGTTTTCAAAGGACTAATGATAACAGTAGCTTGTATATAAAAGAAGGTCCAAATAATAAGATTGTTTTGGCAGAAATATTTGTAGATGACACTGTTTTCACAGGCAATGATGATCTATGCAAAGAATTTTCAGAACAAATGAACAAGGAGTTTGAGATGTCTATGTTTGGTGAGATTAAATTCTTTGTAGGTCTTCAAATCCAACAAAGTAAGAATGGAATCTTCATCACATAGTCAAAATACATCAAGGAGATATTAAAAAAATTTGGTATGGAGGATTGTAAACCAGTTGGAACCCCTATGTGTACTGGATTGAAACTTATCAAGGAAGATGAATCCAAAGAAGTGGATCAAACATTGTATAGATCTATGATTGGAAAGTTGCAGTATGTAGTACATACTAGGCCGGATATTGCCCTTGCAGTTGGTATTGTAGCAAGATTTTCAGCAAAACCAAGAGAAACTCATATAATGACAATCAAAAGAATAATGAGATATTTGAAAGGAACTGAAGATTATGGGCTATGGTATAAATTTGGAGGTAATTTGGATTTGAAAGTATTTACTGATGCTGATTGGGCAGGAAACCTTGATGACAGGAAAAGCACAAGTGGAGGAGCATTCTTTCTTGGAAAGAGATTGGTTTCTTGGACAAGCAAAAAGCAGAATTGTACATCCCAATCTACAACAGAGGCAGAGTATGTTGCTGCAGCAGTAAATTGTTCAAATATTGTTTGGTTTAAGTAGTTATTGCAAGGAATGAGGATGGAAATCAAAGAACCAGTTGTTATGTTCTGTGACAATACTGGTGCAATCAATATATCAAAGAATTCGGTGATGCATTCTAAGACCAAGCATATTGCAATCAAATATCATTTTGTCAGAGAATTGGTACAAGACAAGGAGATCAGATTGGAATATGTCAATTCAAAGGAACAAATTGCTGACATATTCACAAAGCCACTACCTAAGGATGCATTCTTGTATCTCAGAGGTAAGTTAGGGGTTACACCCCTATCTGAAATTCACTAAAAACAAGTTTTAGTGATGCATCAACGCATACCAAAATGAAAATCTATCTGTTGATGCAGTCAAATCTGGAAGCTTTGCATATGAATCAGTACTAAAGGTACATTACAATTCATTTAAGTTCTATTGTCTTTGGCATTTGTTGTCAAAGAGGGAGATATTTACTTTACTGTCATATCTTTCTGAAATTTGTGTGAAAAAGAAAGTTCTTATATAATTCCTTCACAGAGGGAGATTACTGAAAGAGGGAGAGTCTATCATCTTAGAGGGAGAATTGTTTTGATGACACATTGTGCTGATAAGGACTTGTTTTCAAATTTCATTCTGCTATGACATGTTGTGTTGCCATCAATGCCAAAGAGGGAGATTGTTGGATACAATTGATAATTGCATGATTGTCTTTGATGTTACACAAATGTCATATCAGTCATCAGACAGTGTTAACCGAGCTCACTCGGTCATCGAAGAAAAGTAGCAGACAGTGTTAACCGAGCTCACTCGGTCATCAAAGAAAAGTAGCAGACAATGTTAACCGAGCTCACTCGGTCATCGAAGAAAAGTAGCAGACAGTGTTAACCGAGCTCACTCGGTCATCGAAGAAAAGTAGCAGACAGTGTTAACCGAGCTCACTCGGTCATCAAAGGAAAGTCAGAGAAATCGGTGTTTACCGAGTTCACTCAGCGACTGAAGGATTTCACAAAATTCTCTGTATTAACCGAGCTCAGTCGGTTACCACAAGAATTATTTTCTGTGCAGTATTTACCGAGTTAAGTCGGCCAGCGAAGGATTTCTCGAAGGTTAAGTAATTAAAGCTAATTATTTTATGTAATGTATGAAGCTGACTTATAGCACAATTATTTATAATTGTAACTTGTATTTGAGTCGACTTGATAATCTGAAAGGTATATATGAAGGATCAAGTTGTGAATTCAAGTATGGAAGTATGAATGTGAAAAAGCTAGCAGATATGATTGAATATCTAATATGCGAATTATAAGGAAGGTCAGAGCAAATTTTTGAAGGATCAGAGATGCAGAGTTGCATTTGATCAGAGAGGATCTAGAGGAACAGAACAGAGATCTGTATCAGCAAAGATAAGTTGTATTTATTTCAGATCACTCATTGTTACTTTCTAACAATTGTAACAGTGTTTTCAAATCTCTTAACAGAGTGGGTTTAACAGCCTTTTGTAAAATCCTCTAACAAGGTGGCAATTCAATTGAATTGATCTAAAGACCTCTAGCAAGGCCACTCCTAGCAGGGTGATTAAATCCTCTAACAAGGTCGCACCTAACAGTGTGTTTTGTAACCTTTAACAAGGTTGGCTCCTAACAGGGCTCACTTCAGAAGAGTGAAAAACAGTAACTAGTTACATTGGTGGTTTTTCCCATATTGGGTTTCCACGTTAAATCTGGTGTCTCTTGTCTCTTGTTTCTTGTGTTTTCAGTTTGATTATATGAGTATCAGCAATGAGTATTTCCTTTGACATCTTAAGGGACTTGTGGGAAAAGTTTTTGTAGTAACTGATTCACCCCTCCCCTCTCAGTTACTCCATTCTCATTTCCAACAATTCACTTGCAAACATAGCCTCCTGTCGCTATTTGACACTTAGGTGAATGTAGATTTGATAATTTCTCAAAATAAGACTTCACAAAATGACTCAAAATGATGATTTAACTTCATGGAATAGGTAGACACACTAAATGAAAGGTGTTAGAGACATTAAACACCTTAGGGGTTCAAAGGCACAAATGGGTACATAGGCATTTATGGGGATTGATTTGACTTAAAATTTGAAATAGATGCTCAAAATGAGGACACAATTTTGAGTGCCAACAGTACCAAAATATAGAAATTTTCAACCTCAGGAAATGTAACAAAAAAATCTTGATTTGTGCACACAAATTTAAAATCACTACCTCAAAAAATGTGGCCAATCTAGGAGCAATATTTTTTAGCCTTAAATTTCAATGGTCTCTAATTTGGACATAGTTTATATGAAAATAGGGTGTTTTGGGTGCTTTGAGCTCAGTGGTGATGTCCATTTGGGCTCAAAGTGCACTAAAAAATGGTGACCCCTAGATTCAATAGACAAAAACTCTAAAAAATTAAACCCTTTGAATGAAAAAGCACATATCTAAAAGCCAAGCCAAACTTTTCATAAATAGACATGGGCATGAAAATCTAGAGTTCTGATACCATGTTGAAGTTGATGAAAGATCAACCTCACAACTCTCAAGAATCATTTACATGCAAACACCTACCATAGAAAGAGAAGAAAAAACTATGGAGGCTAGAATTTCCAGATCCATAGATGAGACATTCTTGATGAAAAAAAAAAAGAGATTGCTATTATCAAAAGTGAATGAATAAATTACAAAGACATCAATCCTTATAAATGGAGATCAAAACCTTAATAGGAATTTAACTTAGGTTGCATTATAATAATTAATAAAAAAATTAATTATTATATGCCTAATTTTTAGCGTAAGTAAACTAGAGATAATAAGTGACTTGATATTTCAATCAATATGATTTAATTAATAAGGAAATACTTTATTACTCTAACAAAAGACATTTGGACATAATTTTAAACAATGATATCACTAACTTAGGTAGTGGTATTGGTATTAGTAGGATTGATGTCAAAGCTAAGGATCAGACAAGTGAAGGTATGAAAACTAGTGAAAACATGGAGAATAATAAAGGATTGTTTGAACTTGATGGTGAGGAATCCAAAGATTCAGATGGTGAGATGTTGTGGCAAATCTAAGAATTATGGTATGATGTGTCAACTCTAAATTTATTACTTATTAGTAATTACTGTTGGAATTACAATACGAAAAGTAAACTTCTTGGGGGGGGGGGGGGGGGGGGAGGAATTAGTAGTTTAAACTTTGACCCTTAAAATCATTCACCACACATCCATCTCATACATTTACTGAGTAAACTAAAATAACATGCAAAGCATATACATCTAAAACATGTAAAAAAGTAAACATTCACACATGTATGACACCAGATATGATTACCAAGAAACCCTCCAATGAGAAGGTAAAACTAGGGTGGAGATGACACCCACAAATCTTCACTAGTACAGTAATAAAGTGTATCTAATGAAGGTTACAATGTTTTTATCATGAGACATGATCTACATTATGAAAGGTCTTCCTTGTTAAAGGCTTTAAAAGACTATTAGGTCTCACCTTGTTAAAGGATTTCAACACCCTATTAGAAGTGTGCCTTGCTAAAGGACTTTAACTCACAAGTAAGTAAGCACCTTCTAGAGGATTTCAATACAACCTGTTAGGACTACTCTGTTAAGAGATTTGACTAATTAACCAACTAGAATGATTCAACAATGATCCTGCAGTTAGCACTTGATTGCTTGATAATAGATCACCTCTAAGCTGATGTATTCTTGATCCTTCTTGATCAGATGTATTTTTGTTGTATGCTCTTCTCTTCCTCTATTCTCTTTAAATGAATTCCATAATGTAATCTTAGATCATAACTCCTTATCCACCATGAATTCTCTATTTGTGCATGCAAACTTCTCTTTTCACTCCATACTCTTTAGGAAGTTTAAGGTTTTTCCTCCTTAAGAAGACTTAAGTGACTTAGGTTAGGTATGAATCAACAGATGTAATTCATCCATTTTTTCTTTAAACCTTCCCTTTACCTAATTGGCTACATCTAATTGCATTAAGAATCTAACTTAAGAATCATCCTTATCTTCAAAATATTATAATTCAAGCTTTAAGTCTTCTTTAAAATAGTTTACATAGTTGTTTGTGCCATTACAAACAACTATGACAAAACTATCTCACTCAACATCTGAAGTCTATGATGCTCAACATATACAATCTTCTATACTATGGTTCAACATCTATATCACTTGGCATGTTCTTCTTACTTAGCTCCTAAATCACTCAGCATACACTATTTTCTCGGCACTCACTATGGACTCAGCATGTACTACTTGTTCGGCATGGACTAAGTAAATGACATAAGTGTGTAGACACTCACTTGTTAGAACCAATCTAAGATCAACAATCTCCCACTTTGACATGAGTGTCAGAAACACTTGGTCATGCATTAATATCCTTATCCTTATGAGCATAACATATCTCTTATGTAGCTTATGTACAAAACTTAAAAATTTAAAAATCTTGTAACAACTTATACCTGAAAATTTGATAGCTCCCCCTAAGTTGATAAGTCTATTCTATACTCAAAATTCTATACTCCTACTGAGTAAATGTCTCTCAACTGATAATATTTGACTTCATGTTGTTCTTTTCTTGCTCCTCCTTAGCTTATTTTTTCTTTCTCTATATCCCTTTTCTTACTCTCCGCCATTCTTCTCTATCTCCTCTCTATCTCCCCCTTTATCTCTATCTTCCTCATTTCTCTCTATCTCCCCCTTTTTGACACTGATGTCAATAGGATATACACTAATAACATGTTTATACAAAAAGGATTTATGGACCTCTAGAATAATCTTGAGAGCTACATTGCAATCATCACATGCTACATCCAAAGACTTGATTTGGATGGCCAGCTTGACAGCAAGGTGGACTAGGTCATCTTGTGTAGAAAGATTAGGGTCTTTCTTCATAAGAGTTTTAACATAGCCTAATTCCTTGCACAAAATTTCCATGTGTGGGGTCAATGTTGTTTGGATGCTAATCAGTTTTGCCCTTATATTGGCTTCATATGTAGACAATGCTACAAACTAAATCTAGGTTTGTAGCAAAGTTCTAAAATGATTTTGACTTTGAGCTGGTGTCATAGGTAGTTTTGCACCTGATGCATTTATTTGACTTTCCAAACTCAAGATGCGACTTCTATTCTCTTGTATGAAGAGTGTTGGATTGCATAGTTTTGTGTATAATGATAAAATGTTTTCAAGTACCTTCTTCATACTTTCTACTTTAGTTGCCAATGCAACTTGTGTGAGTGCTATATCACCTAATATTTTCTCATTTACTTTATTTTGAAATTTCTTATCTAACCATTCTAACAATTTAGCATTTGTGTCAAGGTTTGCATCACTAATATTTTCCACTATAGTTGTTAGTTGTTCAATGAGTGGCTTGGTCTCATTTGGATTAGGTAGACTAAATGCATCTAAAAAGATGTCTTTGATATCCAGCAATGCTTGCTTCTTCATGTGCTCCCTTCTGAGTAGTTCCCGATGCTTCTTTTTGGCTAGGGATTCTTGTAGTATGCCCATTTGCTTAATTTCCATTGTGTCATAATCATAATTTGGTAACACAATCTCTTCATCAAGGCTTATATCTCCATATTGTATTACTTCTTTAGCCTTTGATGAGCTTGGACTCAATGTTGAGATCTGCAATGGTGTTGCATCTATGCTCAACTTTTGAAGAGTATGACTTGACGGAGTGTTAGATACTGGTAAGGTTACCAAGGCTTAAATTTCTACTTGTTACTTCACCTTTGGTGTCAACTCAGCCTCTTTAGGCTCATTGTTGTTATCCACAATGGTTTGACTTGCACCTTGTACTTGTGTTGGAGGTACAAATAAGTCTATCTAACATGTTCCACTTTGTGTTCCTGTAGTGGCTTGGGTTTCCATTTTATCTACTTTAACTATATCAACCTTTTTTGTTCTAGTTTTAGGTATTTTGTCCAAAGGTTGTATATTAGTGACTTGAGGGGTGATGGTAGGTGGTTCTTGTGTATTAACCTCTTCCCTTGTTGATTTAGTCACTATTTTTTGCAATTCATCTATACTCACTAATACAAGATTATCACACAATTTTGCCTACAATATAGACTGATCAAGTATCTTTTTGAGATCTTCCTCTATAAGGGGATTGAAGTTCTAAGTAGTTAGAATAGAAACATCCTTAACTATGATTGTATCGATATTCTCACTTGTTATTTTTTGAGGGCTGATATCTGGTTGTTGCGTATCTTGTACACTATATTCTTCTTGTTGCTCTATGTTAGTTGTTGCCTTGTCATCTATATTCATTTCTGTCCCTCCCTCAATAGTGTCTTCATTGTTATCATCTTCTTCATCATCCTTGATCTCTATGGGCTCTTTTTCACTTTCCTTCACTATTGCTAGTCCATATGTGACTTTCTACATCTATGTGGACTTCTTCACAACATCTTCAATATAGTTTTGTAGTATGCTAAAGGCTCTATATTTAGGTACCAACCTAACTACATATTTCTTCATAGCCTTATCAATTTGTTCCTTAATAAGTTTAGGCATGACTTGTGCAAGTGAATTCTCCCTTATTTGTCTTTCCAATTTCAACCAATAGTGTCATTTCTACTCAACTCTCTCATATAAACTTTTAGGAACAGAGTTAACAATCTCTAGTGGGGCTTTCTTAAAGTTTGCCATCATGGTATAAATAGCTTCCTCCACTTGATTCTTTTCTGTTGGATACAATTTTTCAATTGTGTGTTGTCTTTGATGTTACAAAAATTTCATATTAGTCATCAGATAGAGTCTGTTGAGCTCAGTTGGTTAGCAAGGCAAAAGACAGAGTCTACCGAGCTCAGATGGTTAACAAGGCAAAAGTTAGAGTCTATCAAGCTTAGAAGGTTAGAAAAGAAGGTTTATAGTGTTTACTGAGTATCAGTAGTAAATAGGTATTTAATAAATCTAAGGGATCTATGGATTTATTTTTTTGGTAACTGATTCACCCGCCCCCCCCTCTCAGTTACTCCATCTATAATTCCAACAATTGGTATCAGAGCTCTTGGTGCTTTTATGAAAAGATTTCAAGGATCTAAGCTAAAGGTCAGAATGTCTTATAAGAGGGAAATTCCAAAACTTAATAGGAACAACTTCTTAGCATGGCAAGGATTGATGAGACTTCATCTAGCTTCTATTGGTGATTTAGGACTAAAGTACCTTGATGAAAAATATGCAAAGCCTGTTGGTACATTATCTGTAATTGATATTGCTAAAAAGAAGACTCACAACAATATGATGATATATATAGCATTTGCTCTGAGTTATAAAGAATTTGAAGATATCAAGGATTTCCAAACTACCTTTGAAATGTGGAACAAGCTAAAAAAATCTATGGAGGAGATGATAATGTGAGAAGAGCCAAAGTAGAAAGCTTGAGAGGAAAATTTGATCAAATGAATATGAGAGAGGATGAAAACATTGCAAAATATGTTGAAAGAGTTAAAGCATGTGTTAGTGCAATCAAAGAATTTGGAGGAGATATTAAGGAGAAGATAGTTATAATTAAAGTTCTTAGAACTCTACTTCCTATTTATGCAATTAGAGTCTCTAAAATTCAAGAAAGAAGATGTGAAGAAAATCATAAGATAAATTTAGAGGCCATAGTTAGAAGATTGACTACATTCAAGTTAGAAAACTATGATAATTATGTTCCAGCGACCAAGAACATTGAATCAGCATTTGAAGCCAAGCTTTTACTAAAAGACTAAAGCAAGAAGATAAATGATCCTTAATCAAATAGTGATGAAGAATCAGAACAAAGTTTAGATAGTGATCTTGAGGTGGTTGAAGCTCTGCTAACAAAGAAATATTTAGGAGGCAAAGGGAAATACAAAGGTAAGGTTCCTCTAATCTATTTTTCTTGTGAAAAAATTGGACATATTGTTACTAGGCGTCCAAATAAGCAGAACAAGGATGAGAAGAAGGATCACAAGTACAATGGTAAGAAAGACTTCAAATCATTTAAGGATAAAGATAATAAAACATGTTTCATGGCTAAAGATTCTAATGATTCTGATGATGAAGAAGAAGATGAAATTGTCTACATTGCTGTAAAAGATGAGTCTGATAATGATGAAGAAATGACACTCATTTCTCATGTGAGTAAAAATGATACATGGATTATAGATAGTGTTTTTTCTCATCACATGACTGGTGATAAAACTAAGTTTGAACACTTTGAAGACTATGATGGTGGTAGTGTAAGATTTGGCAACAATGAACCTTGTTGTATAAAAGGAAAAGGAAGAATCTCACTAACCAGGGAACTTGTATGTGATAATGCATATTGGGAAGAAGGACTAAAGCATAATCTACTGAGTGTGGTACAACTACTCAATAATATATTCAAAGTGGAATTTATGCATATAAAAGAAATACTATTGGATGGCAAAGGAAAGCTGATTGGATTAGGCACTCAAACAAAAGGTAACTTGCTTTATCTTGAACTTGGTGAATGTTCATGTTTTATTGCTCAAGTTGAAGAAAGTTGGTTATGGCATAGGAGGTTGTGTCATGTAAACTTTGACAACATGGTAAAAATAAGTAAATTCAATAAAGTAAGAGGCATTCCCAACATAAATAAACCCGAGGTTGGTCTATGGAAGAATTGTCAAATTGGCAAAATGGAAAAAACTAGTTTTAAAGGCAAGAACTATCTGTCTAAAGAAATTTTAAAAATTGTGTATATTGATTTATGTGGACCTATTGGGATTGAAAGTTATATTGGTGAAAAATTATTCATTCTTTTTGTTGATGATTATTCAAGAATGATGACTGTCGTGCACCTAAGACAGAAATCAGAGGCATTTGAAAAGTTTAAATGGTATTTGGCCAGAGTACAAAAGGAAATAGGTAAAAGACTAAAATGCTTGAGGTTTGACAGAGGTGGTGAATTCATTTCACATGAGTTCAATAACTTTTTCATTGAAAGAAGAATCAAAAGACAAGTTTTAGCACCTAGAACTCCTGAACAAAATGGAATAGCAGAAAGAAGAAAATGATCTATTGTGGACTGTGCAAGAACCTTAATGATTGAGAAAATCATTGCTATAAAATATTGGAAGGAAGCTATGAGCACTAGAGTTCATACCTTGAACCAAGTACAACTAAAAAAGGACTCATTTAAAACCCCCTATGAGTTATGGTATGGCTACAAACCCAATGTAAGTTACCTAAAAGTATTTTGAAGAAAATGTTACATTTTGAAAGAATCTAGAAAAGGTATATTTGATATAAAAGGTGATGAAGGAATATTTTTTGGATACTCTTGAAAAAGAAAAACATATAGATGTTTGAACTTATCTACTCACAAAGTCATAGAAAGTGCATATGTGAATGTTGATGAGCTTGTAGAAAGAACTAAAGAAGAAAGCAAAAGGAAACCTAAAGATTATAGGATATTTTTTTACATTGAACCTGATACAATGCCAAATACACCTGTCAATCAAGAATCTTCAACTCCCGAGTCTTCAGTAATTGAGTCACAGGAAGTTCAAATTGAGCTAATGCCTATCGAGTTGCAAGAACCTAAGTTGTAAATAGAAGTTATCGAATCAACATCTACCAAGCCCAAGAAACCAAAAGCATAATGATAAATTGAGACACAAAAGGATAACAATGCAAGTCATTCAAAAGGTAGGGAGCCTGTGTTAGCCAATTATGTCAAGAAGCATCATGCACCAAATTAGATCATTGGAGATAAATCAGAAGGAACAATGACAATAAGTAAGTTAAAAAACACTTGTTTACTTGCTACTTTTGAACCTGGAAATGTCAAAGATGCATTAGACAATGAAAGTTGGATTGAAGCTATGAATGAAGAAATAGAACAGATAGAGGGAAAAAAAACATGGACTCTTGTACCTAGACCTAAAGACAAGAATGTGATATGAACTAAGTGGGTATTCAGAAACAAGTTAAATGAAGATGGTAAGGTGTCAAGGAATAAAGCTAGACTGGTATGCAAAGGATAATTTCAAGAAGAAAGTGTAGACTATGGAGAAAATTTTGCTTCTATTGCAAGATTGAAAGGTGTCAGAACCTTACTTGCATATGCTGCATACAAAGGATTCAAAGTTTATCAGATGGATGTCAAGTCAGCATTTCTCAATGGCATATTGGATGAAGAGGTTTACATAGAACAACTTGAAGGTTTTATTGATCCAAACAAAAAGGACATGGTCTGCAAATTGCATAAAGCATTATATGGTTTGAAACAAGCCCCTAGAGCATGGTATGAAAGACTGCATAACTATCTTATTCAGATTGGTTTTCAAAGAACTAATGAAAATAGTAGTTTGTACATAAAGGAAGGACCAAATAATAAGCTTATTTTTGCAAAAATATTTGTAGATGATACCTTGTTCATAGGAAATGATGATCTTTACAAAGAATTTTTAGAACAAAAGATCAAAGAATTTGAAATGTCAATGTTTAGAGAAATCAAATTCTTTGTTGGTCTTCAAATTCATCAGAGTAAGAATGGTATCTACATCACTCAATATAAATACATCAAGGAGATACTAAAAAAGTTTGGTATGGAAGACTGCAAACTAGTTGGAACTCCTATGTGTATTGGATTAAAACTTACCAAGGATGACGAATCAAAGGAAGTAGATCAGACATTGTATAGATCTATGATTAGAAAATTGCAATATGTAGTGCACACAAGACCAGACATTGCTCTTGCAGTAGGAATTGTAGCCAGTTTCTCAGCTAAACCAAAAGAAAATCACATGATGGCAATCTAAAGGATCATGCGATGCTTAAAAGGAACTGATGATTATGGATTATGGTATAAACTTGGAGAAAATATGGATTTAAAAGTGTTCACTGATGCAGATTGGGTAGGAAATGTTGATGATAGAAAAAAGTACAAGTGGAGGTGCTTTCTTTCTTGGAAAGATGTTGGTTTCTTAGACAAGTAAAAACTAGAACTATACATCCCAGTCCATAGTAGAGGCTGAATGTGTTGCAGCAATAGTAAACTACTCAAACATTTTGTGGTTCAAATAATTACTAGAAGGTATGAAGCAAGAAATCAAAGAACCTGTTGTTATGTTTTGTGACAACATAAGTGCAATTAACATATCCAAGAATCTAGTGATGCATTCAAAGACCAAGCATATTGCTATAAAGCATCACTTTGTTAGAGAATTGGTACAAGAAGAGGAAACTAGATTGAAATATGTCCATACAAAGGAACAAATTGCTGACATATTCACAAAGCCTTTATCTGAGGATGCATTCTTTTATCTAAGAGGCAAGTTAAGGGTCATTCTCCTATTTGAAGCTCACTAAAATACAGTTTTAGTGATGCATCAACAAAAAAAAAATTGAAGATCTATCATTTGATGCAGCAAAGTAATGAAGACATTGCATATGAATTAGTACATTAGGTACAATGCTATTCATTTGATTTGTGTTGTCTTTGGCATGTGTTGTCAAAGAGGGAGAGTATACTGTCACATCTTTTTGAAATTTGCAAAAATAATAAGAGTTTTTGTAAGAGGGAGAGATTATTATGAAAGAGGGAGATTACTGTATTTGAGGAAGAGGGTGAAGTGTTTTGTCAATAAAGACCTATCTTCAAATTTTATTCTGCTATGACATGTTGTGTTGCCATCAATGCCAAAGAGGGATATTGTTGGATACAATTGTTTAATTGCGTGTTGTCTTTGATGTTACACAAATGTCATATTAGTCATCAAATAGAGTCTACTGAGCTCAGTTGGTCAGCAAGGCAAAAGATAGAGTCTACCGAGCTTAGACGGTCAGCAAGGCAAAAGTCAGAGTCTACTAAGCTCAGAAGGTTAGCAAAGAAGGTTTACAGTGTTTACCTAGTATCATCAGTAATTCTATAATTCCAACATTTTCTACTTTACAAAGATTATTAAAATTAACATGAGAAAATCCTAACAAGTATGCACTATTTTTAATATTTTCACATAGATTTTCAAGATCTAAAATTGGATTGTGACTCACCACTTTAAATTGGCTATTGTCATTTGATTTTGTTCTCTCCTCATTAGATTTAACTTTTGCAATGTATTTCCTCCTTATTCTTTTCTACACACTACCTTCCTGCTCAACTGGTTTGGCTTTCTCCTTAGCCTTTAGTGTAGTGACATGTGCACTAGCCCTTGTAATAGGTGTAGTTGGTTTGGGCTGGCTTGATTTTATAGTCTTCTTAGCCCTTGTTACTAGTTGTGCCTTGGCCTTTCTCTTCTTTTGATCAGTAGGTGTAGGTGCTTCCTCAACTTCTTCTTCCTCAACACCTTTAGTAACTTCTATTTCCTCCTCTGGCTGATCTTCTCTTATTCCTTATGTAAGTGCAAGTGGTGCTTCTTAGTTTGTGGTGACTAATCAAGGAAGTACTACACATACTTCATAAATATGTTGTGGCTAACATATGGCCAACATATGGATGACATGTTGTAACCCTAAAGTGACATAAAATTACTTGTATAAAAGGGCTTACAATTAGTAATTTTCATAAGGTGTGATGCAAAAATTGGTTCTTACGATGGTATTGAACTATAAGGGATTATGAATTGTAATCAGGTTGTAATCATTGGATCATAGTAATATTGGACTTGCTGTATAGTGGATGTAGCCTAGGGATTGGGTGAACCATGGTAAATCTTGGTGTCTTGTGTTTTTTTCTATGTGATCTATTTATTTATGATATTTTTTATATTTGTATGTAATTTTTATTTCTATCTATGGTTAAATCCTAACAAGTGGTATCAGAGTGAGGTTTATTTTTAGTTATCCTCTACAGGAAAGTCTCATGGTTGAGTGCAAGCAATGGCAGATGAGGGTAAGCTAAGGGTTGACAAGTTTAATGGGCATAAATTTCAATTTTGGAAGATGCAAATAGAGGATTATCTCTATCAAAAGGATTTATAAAAGTTGTTGGAAGGAGAAACCAAGAATTAGGGATCTATGTCAAAAGATGAATGAGATCTTTTAGATAGAAAGACACTTGGAAGCATTTGATTATGCCTAGAACCATTAGTGGCATTTAATATTACAAAAGTAAAGATGACATAAGAGTTAATGGAAACTCTAATAAAATTGTATGAAAAGCCATTCATTTCAAATAAGGTATTTCTCATGAAGCATTTATTTAATATGAAAATTGTAAAAGGTGGATCTATTGCAAATCATTTAAATGAGTTTAATACTATTAATAGTCAGTTATCTTCTATGGGTATCAATTTTGATGAAGAAATAGTTGTAAGTAATTCTATTTCTAGATCTAGTACCCTAAAATATGATGATATGATTGGTGTTATTTTGAGTGAGAAAACTCATAGGAAATCTTTAGGTGGATCCACATCACGAAGTGCTTTGAATGCATAAAGCAGAGGCATAATGAATAAAAAAAAAAAATTCAAAAATCATGGGAAATCAAGAGGAAAGTCAAAGGGGAGGATGTCTCAATTGAGAGGACCAAACAACTACCAGTACTATGGGAAACTAGGGCATAAGAAGAAAGATTACTAGAATTGAAAGAAAACTGAAGGAGATAAACCAGACGAAGACAAGGAGGCAAATGTGGTAAGTAAAAAATTTTCAGAGGATGCTTTGCTTCTACCTTTAGAAATTGTTGATGATTCATGAGTTTTAGATTCTAGTGCTTCATTTCATGCTACACCTCATAGAGCTTATTTCATTAATTATGTCCAAGGAATTTTGGGCTTGTTTATTTGGAGGATAATGAACCTTGTTAGATTATTAGAAAGGGAAAACTTAAGATTAAGTTGTAGAATAGGAATCATTAGCTACTACATGAGGTAAGACATGTTCTAAGGCTGAGTAGGAATTTAATTTTAGTAGGGCAACTTGGTGATGAGGGTTGTTTGTTACTTTTAATGATAAAAATTAAAAGGTTTTAAAAGGTTCCCTCATACTATTAAAAAGTGTGAAAGTAGGCACCTTATATCTTTGTATAGGTCATATTGTTCCTTCTACTTTAATTGTTTCAGAGGAAAATGAATGTTCATGAACAATTGTTGTAGTTGAGTTAGGAGAAAAAATAGCTATTATAGATTCTGATACAACATTGTGGCACAACAGACTTGGGCACATGAGCGAGAAAGGTATGAAAGTAATTCATTCAAAGAAAGTTTTACCAACTTTGAAATGTGTTAATATGGATTTTTGTGAAAGTTGTGTGTATGGAAAATAGAAGAGAGTGAGTTTTGTGAAGACTGGGAAGGAAAATGAAAGGGAGAGATTAGAGCTTGTACATACAGATATATGGGGACTAGCTCAAGTATCTTCCCTTAGTAGCTTTCATTATTATGTTACAATTATTGATGATGCAACTAGAAAAAGTATGGGTTTATTTTCTTATATAGAAATTTAATGTATTTCAAACTTTTAAGAAATAGAAATGCTTGGTTGAATATGAGACTGGTAAGAAATTAAAATGTCTTAGATTTGATATTGGTGGTGAGTATTGCAGTCATGAAATTTAAGATTATTGCTCCACTAATGGTGTTCATACATAGAAAACTATTCCAAGGACTTCGCAAGAAAATGGAGTTGCTAAACACACGAGGACTATAATGGAGCATGCAAGGAGCATGAGGTTGCATGCTAGGTTTCCCTTACACATGTGGGTAGAGGCTATCAATACTATTGTATATTTGATTAATAGAGGTCCCTCTACTCCTTTGGGCTATGGTATTCTAGAGGAAGCATGGACTGGTAAGAAGGTGAGTTATTCTTTTTTCAAAACCTTAAGTTGTGAAGCATTTTCTCATATAGACTCTGAAAATAGAACCAAGTTGGAAGCTAATTCAAAGAAATGTGTATTTTTTGGATATGGAATTAATGAATTTGGTTATAGACTTTGGGATTTTGAAAATTGTAAAATTGTAAGAAGTAGGGATGTCATATTCAGTGAGAAAGTGTTGTACAAAGATATATTGTAGCAACATGAGAAGAAGGAAGATGGTTATGTAGTGCTAGATGATACTCCAAAAGATTATGTTCTAGTAATTCCTCATGATGTGCAACAACTGCAACAACAAATACCACACATACTAGTGAATGTTAGATGGTCAACAAGGCTAACTAGACCTCTAGAAAGATTTTCTCCTTCTTTGTATTCTATTTTACTTACTAATTCAAGTGAACTTGAATGTTATGATGAAGCTATGCAAGTGGATACTAAAATTTAGTGGGAGTCTGTCATAAAAGACTAAATGGACTCTTTGCTGAAAAATAAGACATGAGATTAATACAAGTTTCTTGTGGAGAAAAGGGCTTTATAGAATAAATGGATTTATAGGTTAAAGAAGAGGATGGAGTTAAGCAAAGATTTAAAGCCAAGTTAGTGGTAAAAGGATTTGCATAAAAAAAAGGCATTGATTTTGATGAGATATTCTCTTCTATTGTTAAAATGACTTCTATCCATACTATTTTAAGTATTGTGACTACTGAAGATTTTTATTTAGAACAGCTTGATGTTAAAACAACTTACCTTCATGGTGATTTGGATGAAGAGATATAAATGGCTTAGCCATAGGGATTTGATGTCAAAGGTGAGAAGAACATAGTGTGTAGATTGAACAAAAGTTTATATGGCTTGAAGCAAGCACCTTGGCAATGGTATCTAAAATTTGATAGGTTTATGCATGAGCATGGATATAGTAGGTATCATTTAGATCATTATTATTATTTTAAGAGGTTGGATGATGACAACTACATTATTTTATGTTTATATGCTGGTGATATTATTGTAGTTGGGTCTAACATGGATCATATTAAGGGGTAAAAATGCCAGTTAGCACATGCATTTGATATGAAGGATTTGGGGCAGCAAAAAAAATCCTTCGTATGAAGAAATCCTTAGGAAGAAATAGAACCAAAGGTGTATCAATGAAGCCTCTCCCATCTATAGGAAGAAACCTCAAAATTTATGGAATCTCTAAAACCTTCTCAAGTGTCCCCATGTCAATACTGAAAGGTGCCTCTTCCAAATCATGTGTACTAGGCCACTTTGCTAAAAAAGACAAATCAAGATAAATTGAGGATGAATGTAGAGCATGTATCAAAGACTCAAATATCTACTCTAAAGAGAAAGTGACCTTCTCCAACTATTGTATCAAAGGATCTACCATCATGTCAACCTCAAAAGATTGATCAAGTAAAGAATGAAGATGAGGGTCAGGGTGTTCCCTCACAAAAACTAAAGAAGGATCATCTTCACCAAAGAGAAGATGAATGTAATCAATAGTGTCTCTCAAATCTATAGTATAGGACTCCACAAACATACTAGAAATGTCTGTCAAGTAGTCATTACATGGAACTGAGCCTAGAAGACAATGAATATCCTACTACATTGAATCACTTGAATCCATGGCTATGTGAATAAAAATATCATTAGGAACAATAGTAGATGGAATATCAGTAGGAGGAGAAGTAATGAATGGCTCAAGAACTTGATCACATGTGAGAACACCTAAGTTCAAGTAGCCAAAGTCCTCATCAAAGTCTGAATCAATAATAGAAGTGTCATCAAAATCTACTAAATAATCACTATCATCATCATGAACAAAGTTTGAAAAGAAGTATAACCAAGATGCATGATCAACCACCCCTATAGAAATGATCTATCTAGTCTCCAATTCTTTGATGAGAATTGAATCAGGTGTGAATTCCATAGTCCTTCTTCTATCTCCATGAGTGAGTTGATAGATGGAAAGAAGATTATGACTTAGGTGAGGTACACACAACACATCTTTGAAGTATCCCTCCCCTTTATCAATATTTCCTTTCCCAATAAAATTCATGTAAGTATGATTTCCCATCAAGATAGGTGGAGTATGAAAAGAATCAAATGATGAAGACATAGACTATGAAGATTCCATATGATGAGAAGCCCCTAAATCTAAAAGCCATCTCGTTGAATCTTGACTTGTAGTAGATACTAAGGCTTGACCTTTGCCCATGTGGTCCTTTCCTTTATCATATTCTGAATGTGAAGAAGATGATGAAGTAGTCATTCTTGATGGTAGACTAATTTGATTCTTCTTAAGAAGATTCTTGAGTTCATCTATCTCCTTCTTATAACAATGATGTTCTTCATGTCCATTCTTTTTGCAATATGCACAAGTAAGAAACTCCTTCTTGGATGACTTTCCCTTATTGTTGGATTTGTATTGTGGTGAGAAGGTTGAGTGTTCTTTCTCTTGTTGTGAATTTTTTTGCCATGATTTCTGCTTCTTGCTAGACCCTTTCCCTTGATTCCTTTTACTAGTGACCAATGCTTTGGACTTTAAAGACTTGAGAATCCCCATGCTCATCAAATTTGATTTTTATACCATCAAAATATCTATGAAAAAATTAAATGAAGGCATGGTGTAGGAAGAACCTAAGGTCAACTTATGAGTGTTGAAGCTCAAAACAAATGATGCATATTGTGGAGGAAGTTTTCTCATCAAATTATAGATCAATTTTTCATCCTCTATGGTAATTCCACAATCCTTAACCATTGACCTTAGCTCATGTGCCTTGGTGATATAGTGTTGAATTGTGTCAAACTTCTTTAGATCTAATGACATGAGATGTAGCTTTCTCTACTTTTGTATACAAGCTAGCAAACTTATCCCATGCTTCCTTTACTATTTTACAATTATCGATATGGAAGATAAGATCTTCATGTATATATTTCCTCAAAGTACCAATATCAACCTTATTGTTATGATTCCATTCATTTAGTTTATCAGGATCATATGGTGCAACCATGGTTCAACATAAGCAATTAAACCTTTCCCATCATTTTACTCCATGCTCCAATTTTCCATGTAGCATAATTATGTGGAGTTAAAAGTGGAAACCTAGGAGAACCCATGATGCAAAATAAAAGAACACAAGAGAAAGAGAAGTGCAAACACTCAAGAAACACCCCCCAAATCACTCAATCAAATAACCCCCCCAAAATGGATGATTTTGACACTTTATACTTAGTGCACGTACAATTTCCACTTGTCAAAATGAACTAAAGTGGACTTCTAATTTTGATGGTTACAACAAAAAGTAGGAATCTATATCAGACTCAACAATATAACACACAAGATCTCTAAAGGATCTAATTAATTACAAGTGCCAAAATAGGCCAAAAATGGCCAACTACTAAAATTACTAGATCTACTCAAAATTACTACAAACTAATACCAGATATAGAAAGTAGAGAAAAAATATGCAATTTCAAAAAAAATACCACCTGAATATGTGTCCATATGAGCTCGAACAAAGCCTTTGAATTTGCAAAAATTAGGATTTGCAATTTTTAGAAAAATTCAGGAATAGGGATTGCAAACAACCTATAGCAATGTGTAGATCACAAAACTCTACCCCAAAACAAAACAAAAAAAAAGCTCAAAAAAAGGAGTCTGTATGAGGGAGATATTGTTATTTGAAAATCACCTCTGTAATTTATTTTGTTGAATTGCCACTGTCACACCTCCAAAAATCAAATGACTCTAGATTTCACATTAGATGCCTAATTTTGATGAAACAAAAGTCAATTTGAGTTTTTTTTGACCTTCTGAATGTGATACCAACATCTAATTTGCACTAGCAAGCTCCAATCTTGACCTCAAAAAAAAAAATCTCCAATGACTATGCAATGAAACTCCTATGGCTGTGATAACATGTAAGAAATTGGTATAGCTTTGGTACCATGTAAAAATTTGGTATAGCTCTAATACTATGTAAGAATTTTCCTAAGGATCTAATTACAAGTGCCAAAATAGGCCAAAAATGACCAAATGTTGATAGTACTATATCTACTTAGAATTACTCCAAACTAATACCATATCTAGTAAGTAGACAAAAAACCATGCACTTTCAAAAAAATTAGCACTTGAATATGTATCCAAATGAGCCTAAACTAAGCCTTTAAAATTGTAAAAATTAGGATTTGTGATTTTCAGAAAAATTCAAGAACAGGGATTGCAAACAACCTGTAGAAATGTGTAGATTACAAAATTCCTCCCAAAAAAAAAAATTGCTTGAAAAAAGGAGTCCATACAAGGAAGATATCACTGCTTGAAGATCACCTCTATAATGATTTTTTCGAATCATTTTCATCGCACCTCCAGAAATTAAATGACTAGATTTGACTTTAGATGTCTGATTTTGATGAAACAAAAATTGATTTAGGGGTTTTTTGACCTTTCAAGTGTGGTGTCAATATCTAATTTACACTAGCAAGCTGCAATATTGACTTTCAAAAAAAAATCTCTCCAATGTCTATGCAATAAAATTCCCCTAGTTCTGATACCATGTAAGAATTTTTCTAAGCCTAGAATGAAATTCCAAGATCTAGAAGCTCAAGAGATAGCACAAGAGAGACAAGATATGATTAAATGAGAATGGTTATTAGATGGTTGGATAAATACGTCATAAAAGAGCCTTGTATATAAAGGCAATCAAGATGACTAGGAGTCATGAAAAGAGATAAGCATACAAACTAAGCACATGTACACCAAGATTGGATTATCCTCCATTGTACATTAATGTACATTCAACAATGAGAGGATAAGAATGTAAGAGTGTATCCCATTAAGAGATGTAGTAGACAACATGTTCTCAATTGGAGTGCAAACTACTATGTTGTCTACATGACAACTCATATGAATATGCAAATTTAAGGTGTCTACATGAAAACTAATATGAATATGCATCAACCTAAGTAAACTTAAGTAAAGTGTAAATAGTAAATACATATTTACATCAACACTAATTATGTTTAGAAGGTGTTGCAACATTTCTCTATAGAGAATGCTACACCTATTAGCACACCTTTACCTGGTCATTTGAAGTTGACTAAGGAGATGTGTCCAAAGACACAAGAAGAGGAGGACAAGATGTCCAAGTTACCCAATGCTTCAAATATAGGAAGATTGATGTATGCTATGGTATGTACAAGGTTAGATATTGCACATGTAGTGGGAGTCATTCGCAGGTATATGAGTCATCCAATAATTGAGCATTGGAATGCAGTAAAATGGATTCTTAGATATTTAAGAGGAACATCCAGTAAGTGTTTACATTTTGGGGACTCTACTATTAATTTATAGGGATATGTTGACTTAGATTTGGTAGGGGATATTGATAACAAGCAGAGTACTATAGGTTATGTATTTAGTGTTGATGAGGTAGCTATGAGCTAGGTTTCTTAGTTATAGAAGGTTAATACTTTATCTACTACAGAGGAAAGTTATGTTGTTGCTACAGAGGTAGCTAAGGAGATGATATGGATTCAGTTCTTCTTGGAAGAATTGGGACACCATTAGAGGGATAATTATTTGATTATAGATAGTTAGAGTGCTATTCATCTTGCCAAGAATTCAACTCTGCATTCAAAGAAAAAGCACATTCAATTGCAATAGCATTTTATTTAGTTAGTTTTGGATGATGGACAAGATACATACATATGAAAATCCAATAGATATGTTTACAAAGGTAGTAACAAGGGAGAATTTAAACTCCTCTTTAACTTTGGTTGATCTTCTAGACTAAACATGAATAAAGGAATAAATTTTTTTAGGGTGTTTTGATCTAGTGGGAGCCTCATGGAGTAGCGACATAGCTACCAGATTAGTCTCCAAGTGGGAGATTATTGCCTAGTGTGGAGTTTGATCAGTCCCTAAGTGTGAGATTGTTAGTTTTTGGTGATTGATTAGGGAAGTACTATACATACTTCATAAATATATTGTGGCCAATGTATGGCTGACATATGGCTGGCATGTTGTAACCCTAAAATGACATAAAATTACTTGTATAAAAGGTCTTAGGGTTTGGCATTTTCATAAGGTGTGATGCAAAAATTGGTTCTTGCAGTAGTATTAAGTTGTAAGGGATTATGAATTGCAATTAGGTTGTAATCACTAGATTGTAATAATATTGGACTTATTGTTTGGTGGATGTAGCCCAAGGATTGGGCAAACCACATTAAATTTTGGTGTCTTGTGTTCTTTTCTATGTGATCTATTATCTTCTGATATTATTTATATTTGCATGTAATTGTTATTTATGTCTATGGTTAAATCCTAACAGTGTCTGGATGTCTTCTTCATCTTCATCCTTTTTCTTCTTCATCATTTTCTTGCTCAACACCTTCACCAAATTTAGCTTTCAACTTCTTCACCAACTTTTCCATCTTCTTTATAAAAGAGGTAGTTTTTATTTCCATAGTAATCTTGGATTTTTCCATCTCATAGTTTCCAAATGCCTTAGCATCTTTGTCAATATCTTCTACAAGTATTGTAGTAATAGCTGTAGAGGCTTCATCTATATTTATATCATACGCTAAGGGTCTTAGCCATTGTACCCTTGGAGTTGCTACTTGAATAAAAGTATAATCAACATCTACTAGAAAAAAAACATCAATATAATGTTTTTCCACTAAAGATACTAGAATTCTCAATCTTTCTTCATTGATTTCTTAAAGTCTTCAAAATAGCTAGTCATAACTAATTCAAATTTCTCACCCAATTGTTCAATGAACTCACCAATCTATACTGCCACTGACTTGTTTGTTTTCCATGCAACTATGCCAAATGTAGGAAAAGTGTTTTGAACATAAAAGAAAATGCATATTAGAATAGAACCAAATTTACATTGAGCACTCTTCGTCTTTCTTATTGCTCCTAGATTCTCAATCAACTATTGTAGTTGTAGCTCTGCAAGATCATATGTGTGATCTTTCTTGACAATTTTATAACCAACATCTATTGCAATATAGGGCACACTATTTAATCTACTAGATTGGTAAAACTTATGTGAAATAACCCTTACTACAAATTTTATCAATGGATAATAATGGTGTCAATTATCACTCCTCTCTTATTCCACGCGGCCCTTGTCTTCTTTTCAATAACCTCTTTTGAATTGATTCTTAAAGTCTTAGGCTGATATAGGGTTAGATACCCTATTAACCTATGGATTATCCTTTTGGTTATCTTAATAGGCTCATTGTCTAACCAAAGTGAACTATCATGTATCTTGCTTAATACTATCCTAATCCATTCTATTTTGAATACATTCAAGAAATCTAGTGCACGAGTTAACCCTTTCTTTTCTACAATTTTAAATTCTTCCCTCAATATACCATTCTCATAGAATCTATCATATTCTTTCCTAATCTCCATATCACCAATGCTTCCAATTTTGTAGTTGTAACATTTCCTAACATCTTGAACCATTAAAACATTTGGTGTTATCATGGATATCGCACCAGAGGGGTCCTGTTTGTAAGCAATGTCTAGAATGGCTTTCAATATTGGTTGTTTAACCTCATTACTAACCAGTTGAACATTCAAAACTTCCTTACCCTCTACATTCTTTGAACAAGATTCCATTATATGAAACTAGGTTTTACAAAAATATAAACAATCTAAGTTGGCACTTGGTAAATACCTAGCAAGATCTAATGAAATAGTGTTACCGCTCAATCTTCTGCAATTGCTTTGGATGAATTTTTTATCACCTATCACTCTCTTTTCTCTTTGTCAATTTGGAATGATGAAAAATGAGTTGAAATTGATCAAATACCCTTTTGAAACCATGTAATCAATGTTGAGTCCTTACATAGCTATAAGCTTGGTATCAACCAATTTTAGGATCACTCAGCATCCATTAGCATTTCATTCATTCAGCAGCCATTACAAGCTTGAGATCAACTAGCTAGTCTATTAGTTGGACATCCTCTAGCATTTCACTCATCACTTATAAGAAAATTTTCATGCTCATCAATAACTTGAAAAACTTAGAGAATTTTTTTAATTTGGATTCCTACTAACATCTTGCATCTTTGTTGATGTTTATGTAATATTTTTAGTACTAAAACCTTTGGAACTAATGTATGATATAGCCTTTAAATATCAGTCCCACATACCTGTTGATTTCTTAGTTTGATGAGGTGTGATCACTTGACCCATTGCGTGAAGTGATCCCTTCTCCATTTGATGTGCTATAATTAGCTTTATTCTTCAATGTCTTGTTTATTTTATTTCTAACATTTTCAACATCTACCTTGCCTTTGCCTTTATCAAACTCACAACTTGGTTCCTTTGAATTTGTTGGACAATATTGACTGATGTGACCAGTCATCAAATAGCTAAAACAAGTGGTTTGACTCAACAATCTTTTGTAGTCACCTCTAAAGTGTGTCCTAATACAATTCTTAGGACTACGTCCATATTCTTGACAATAATGATAGCTATATCTTGTATTATAATTCCAATTATAAGAGTTACCATTGTTCTTTACCTTTATTTTCATATTTCATGACCACATGGGTTTGGATCTACACTCAAAAGTTCTATGTCCATAATTTTGATAGGTATAATAGCATCCTTCAAATCTTTGTGTGTGCATGTCTTGGTTCTACATTCATGTGCTTGATGAACTTTCTTGTTGCACTTATGATAGTAAACCATGCTTTTGTGCTTGACATTCTAATTTGTAGTTTTTCTCCTACACATATTAGCAGTATGTCCTTTTTACCACAATTATGACAAGTAGGTTTGAAATTATCACCTTTATTGCTCCTTTCTTCAACACTTTTGGATGACTCCCCTTCTTCAGTACTTGTGTATCTTAGTCTAGATGTATCATTATTGGATCTAGGGGATCTTAATAATTGCTCAAAGTATTTGATGGTATTACTTAGTTTATTAAAACTTTAAAAATTTTTTTTTCTCTTTTTAGGTCATTTTGTAATTGCTCATTCTACAAATTCAATGTTGTTGTCTCAATATCCTTGACATTCAACTCATAGTTGGCATTGATAATTTGACTCAGTGTATCCAATTGCATGTTGGAAATCTTGGTTAGCTCTAATGATTTCTCTTCTAGCCTATTGCTCAAAATTATTTTGTCTTCTTTAATCATGGCTTTGTCTTCCATGTCTTTCTCCTTCTATTCAGTCACTTCACATAATAGTATGGCTTGTGATTCTTGCTCTAACTTGAGATTTCTAATTTTCTCAGCTTGGGCCCTATTCATTTCCATTAGATCTATAGCTACTACATCAAATTGATTAGAGTTTTATTCTCAAATAGCTTAGTAGTGTCCATCTCTTTGTATTGTGTGTCATTCTCCTCAATATAAATTTCCTTCCTTATCTTCAAGGATTTCTTTAGTTCTTCTCTTGCTTCATTTTGTTGATGTAGGATGAGTTGTATTTCAATTCCTTGATTCTCAATGATCTTTCCCAACTTGTAGACTTCTATTTCAAGATCTTTCCTCAAAGCTACAAAGCTTTTCTTTTAGAGAACAAGGCTTTGTTACCAATTTTTGGAATTACAATAGGAAATGTAAAATTATAAGAGAGGGGGGGGGGGGGGGGGGGGGGGTGGGGGGGGGGGGGGGAGGGGGGTGAATCAATAGTTTAAATTTTGACCCATAAAATCATTCACCACACATCCATCTCATATATTTATTGAGTAAACTGAAATAACATGTAAACAAGTAAACATTCACACATGTATGAGACTAGTTATGATTACCCAAAAACCCTCCAATGAGAAGGTAAAACTTGGGTGGGATGACACCAAAAAATCTTCATTATTATAATAATAAAGTGTATCCAATGAAGGGTATGATATTTTGATCATGCAACATGATCTACCCTATTAAAGGTCTGCCCTGTTAAAAGCTTACAAAGACTATTATGTCTCACCCTGTTAAAGAATTTCAACACCCTGTTAGAAGTGTACCTTGCTAAAGGACTTCAACACACAATTAAGTACCTTTTTAGAGAATTTCAATATAGCCTGTTAGGACTACTCTATTAAGAAATTTTATTAATTTGATTGCTAGAATGATTCAACAATGATCCTCTATATAACCTCTAAATTGATGTATTCTTGATCCTTCTATTGGACACAATTGTTCAATTATGTGTTGTCTTTGATGTTACACAAATGTCATATCAGTTATTAGTCAGAGTCTACCAATCTTAGTTGGTTAGCAAAGAAAAAGATAGTGTCTATTGAGCTCAGAAGGTTTGCAAGAAGGTTTGCAGCATCTACCGAGTGTTCTCAGACTTTACCTTGTGTAGACAGTTGTTACCAAGCTTTTAAGGTTAGCAAAATAAATTCAGTGTCTACCAAGATCACTCAGTCATCAAAAGAAATTATGGAAGAGAATAGTTTTTACCAAGCTCTCATGGTCAACAAAGGAAATTTAGTTCTTACTGAGTTAACTCGATAACCAAAGAATTTTGTAAAATTTGCAGTGTTAACTAAGTTGAGTTGGTCAACTTAGGAAATTTTTTTTGGAACAGTGTTTACCAAGCAGGGTCGGCTAATGAAAGATTTCATTGTTTTGGGATATAAAGTTTATTTTTTTTAGTGTAATATTTGTAGCTGACTGTTGTATGGTTTATTGATAAATGTAACTTATAAATGTGCCGACTTGATAATCTGAATGGTATATATAAGAGGTCAAGTTGCAAATTCTAAGTGTGATGAATTTGATGTGATATGAATGTGAAGGAGGACTTATTATTGTGAGAGAAAATTTTGAAAAATGACAAGAGATCATTGAGGAGTAGCAAAGCTATATTTGAACAAGGAGGATCTAATGGTGCAGTATAGAGATTTGTATTCAGCAAATTCAGTTGCATCTTATTTAGGTCAATTCATTGTTACTTTCTAACCATTGTAGCAATGATTTCAAAATCTCTTAATAGAGTTGGTTTAAAAGGAATTTTGCAAATCCTCTAACAAGGTGACAATTCAATTGAATTGTTCTAAAGACCTCTAGCAAGGCCACTCTTAATAGGGTGATTAAATCCTCTAACAGGGTCACGCCTAATAGTGTGTTTTGTAGCCTTTAATAGGGTTGGCTCCTAAAAGGGATCAATTCAGAAGAGTGAAAATTGGTAGCTAGTTACTTGGTGGTTTTTCCCATATTGGATTTTCACATTAAATCTAGTGTCTCTTGTATTCATGTTATTTACTTCTGCATGCATGTTAATAATTATGAATTCTTAAAGATTAGTAACAAGTTAACCTAGAAAGTTACAACATTTTTGTGAGTGTTTATTGAGTGACAACAGTAACTAGTTATTTAAGACATCTAAGGGATCTAGATTTATTTTTGTGGTAACTGATTCATCCTATCTCTCAGTTACTCCATCTATAATTCCAACAATTGGTATCAAAGCTTTTGGTGCTTGCAAGAAAAGATTTCAAGGATCTAAGCTAAAGATCAGGATGTCTTACAAGAGAGAAATTCTAAGACTTAATAGGGATAACTTCTCAGCATGGAAAGGATTAATGAGACTTCAGCTAGCTTCTATTGGTGATATAGGACTGAAGTACCTTGATGAAAAATATGTAGAACTTGCTGGCTCATTATTTGTCAATGATATTGCTGAAAAGAAGACTCACAACAACATGATGATAGATATTGCATCTGCTCTAAGTTATGAAGAATTTGATGATATCAAGGATTGCAAAACTTCCTTTGAAATGTGTAGAAAGTTGAAAGAAATCTATGGAGGTGATGATAATGTGAGGATAGCCAAAGTAGAAAGCTTGAGAGGTCAATTTGATCAAATGAGGATGAAAGAAGATGAAAACATTGCAAAATATGTTGAAAGAGTTAAAGCAAGTGTTAGTGCAATCAAAGCATCCAGAGGAGATATCAAGGAGGAAACAATTATAAGTAAGGTTCTTAGAACACTACTTCCCATTTATGCAATTAGAGTTTCTAAAATTCAAGAAAGAAGATGTGAAGTAAATCATAAGATAAATATAGAAGCCATAGTTGGAAGATTATTTGCATTTGAGCTAGACAACTATGATAATTATGTTCTAGCTGCCAAGAACATTGAATCAGCATTTGAAGCCAAGCTTTCACTCAAGGAGAAAGGCAAGAAGATAAAGGATTCATAGTCAGATAGTGATGAAGAATTAGAATAGATTTTAGACAGTGATCTTGAGGTGGTTGAAGCTTTGATAGAAAGGAAATATTCAAGATGCAAAGGGAAATAAAAAGGTAAGGTTCCTCTAATCTATTTTTCTTGTGAAGAAATTGGACATATTGCTACTAGGTGTCCAAATAAGTAGAACAAGGATGAGAAGAAAGGTCAAAAGTGCAATGGCAAGAAAGACTTCAAATCATTCAAGGAAAAAGGTAAGAAAACTTGTTTCATGGCTAAGGATTCTAATGATTTTGATGATGAAGAAGAAGATGCAATTGTTTAAATTGTTGTAAAGGATGAATCTAATAATGATGAGGAAATGACACTTATTTCTCATGTGAGAAAAAATGATACATGGATTATAGATAGTGGTTGTTCTCATCACATGACTGGTGATAAAATTAAGTTTGAACATTTTGAAGACTATGATGGTGGTAGTGTGAGGTTTGGTAATAATTAACCTTGTTGCATAAAAGGAAAAGAAAGAATCTCACTAACCAAAGAACTTGTATATGATAATGCATATTGGGTAAAAGGACTAAAACATAATTTTTTGAGTGTGGCACAACTACTCAATAATGGATTCAAAGTGGAATTCATGCATGGAAAAGCAAGACTGCTAGATGAAAAAGGAAAGATGATTGGATCAGACACTCAAACAAAAGGTAACTTGTTTTATCTTGAACTTGGTGAATGTTCATGTTTTATTGCTCAAGTTGAAGCAAGTTGGTTATGGAGGTTGTGTCATGTGAACTTTCATAACATGGTGAAAATAAGTAAATTCAGGAAAGTAAGAGCATTCCTAACATAAAGAAACCTGAGGTTAGTTTATGAAAGAAAGGTTAGTTTATGAAAGAATTGTCAAATTGGCAAGATGGGAAAGACTAGCTTTAAAAGAAAGAACTATCAGTCTGAAGAAGTTTTAGAAATTGTGCATACTAATTTGTGTGGACCTATTGGAATTGAAAGTTATACTAGTGAAAAGTTCTTCATTCTTTTTGTTGATGATTACTCAAGAATGATGACTGTCATGTACGTAAGAGAGAAATCAGAAGCATTTGAGAAGTTCAAATGGTATTTGGCCAGAGTAGAGAAGGAAATAGGAAAAAGACTAAAATGCTTGAGGTCAAATAGAGGAGGTGACTTCATTTCACATGAGTTCAATAACTTCTACATTGAAAGGGGAATCAAAAGGCAGGTTTCAACACCTAGAACTCTTGAACAAAATGGAATAGCTGAAAGAAGGAACATATCTATCATTGACTATGCAAGAAGCTTAATTATTGAAAAGAGTATTTCTATCAAATATTAGAAGGAAGCTATTAGCACTACAATTCATACCTTGAACTGAGTACAGCTAAAGAAGGACTCATTCAAAACCCCCTATGAGTTATGGTATGGCTACAAACCCAATGTAAGTTACCTCAAAGTATTTGGAAGCAAATGTTACATTTTGAAAGAATGTAGAAAAGGTAAATTTGATGTGAAGGGTGATGAAGGAATATTTTTAGGATATTCTTGCAAAAGTAAAGCATATAGATGTTTGAATTTTTCTACTCACAAATTTATAGAAAGTGCACATGTGAAAGTTGATGAGTTTGCAGAAAGTACTGAAGAAGAAAGCAAAAGGGAACCTGAAGGCTATAGGAGATTTGTTTTTGTTGAACTTGATACAGTGCTAGATACACCTGTTAATAAAAAATCTTCTACTCTAGAGCCTTTATTAATTGAGTTTTAGGAAGTTCCAAATGAGTTAATGCCTATCGAGTTGCAAGGACCTAAGTTGCAAACATAAGCTATCGAATCAATAGCTACCGAGCCCAAGCAACCAGAAGAAAAATTTGAAACAAAAAAGGATAAAAATGCAAGTCATTCAAAAGGAATCGAGCCTATACTAGCCAAGTATGTCAAGAGACATCATGCACCAAATCAGATCATTGGAGATAAATCTAAAGGAACTATGACAAGAAGTAAGTTAAAAGGTACATGTCTACTTTCTAATTTTGAACCTATAAGTGTCAAAGATGCATTAGAAAATGAAAGTTGGATTGAGGCTATGAATGAAGAGATAGAGTAGATAGAGAAAAATAAAACATGGACTCTTGTACCCAGGCCTAAAGACAAAAATATGATTGGAACTAAGTGGATATTTAGAAATAAGCTAAATAAAGATGGTAAAGTATCAAGAAACAAAGCTAGACTAGTATGTAAAGGATACTCTCAAGAAGAAGGTATAGACTATGGAGAAACTTTTGCTCCTATTGCAAGATTGAAAGGTGTCAGAACCTCACTTGCATATGCTACATACAAAGGATTCAAAGTTTATCAAATAGATGTCAAGTCAACATTTCTCAATGGTATACTAGATGAAGAGGTTTACATTGAATAGCTTGAAGGTTTTATTGATGCAGATAAGAAGGACATGGTTTGCAAATTACATAAATCATTATATGGTCTAAAAAAAGCTCCTAGAGCATGGTACGAAAGACTACATAACTATCTTATTCATATTGGTTTTCAATGAACTAATGATAACAATAGATTATACATCAAGGAAGGACCAAATAATAAGATTTTTTTGGCATAAATATTTGTAGATGACACTTTTTCCACAAGAAATGATGATCTTTGCAAAGAATTTTTTGAGAAAATGAACAAAGAATTTGAAATTTTAATGTTTGGTGACATCGAATTCTTTGTTGGTGTTCAAATTTAGTAGAATAAAAATGGCATCTACGTCACTCAATCTAAATACATCAAGGAGATATTGAAAAAGTTTGGTATGGAAGACTGCAATCTAGTTGGGACTCCTATGTGTACTGGATTGAAACTTACCAAGGATGATCAATCAAAGGAAGTAGATCAGACATTGTATAGATCTATGATTGGAAAGTTGCAGTATGTAGTGCATACAAGACTAGACATTGCCCTTGCAGTTGGTATTGTAGCAAGATTTTCAGCAAAACCAAAAGAAAATCACATGATGGAAATTAAAAGGATCATGAGATATCTGAAAGGATCTGAAGATTATGGATTATGGTATAAACTTAGAGGAAATCTAGATTTAAAAGTGTTTACTGATGTAGATTGGGAAGGAAACATTGATGACAAAAATAGTACAAGTGGATGAGATTTCTTTCTTGGAAAGAGGTTAGTTTCTTGGACAAGTAAAAAGGAAAATTGTACATCCCAGTACACAAAAAAGGTAAAATATGTTACAGTAGTAGTAAACTATTCAAACATTGTTTGGTTTAAACAATTATTGGAAGGTATGAAGGAAGAAAGAAAAGAACCTATTGTTATGTTTTTTGACAATACAAGTACAATTAACATATCCAAGAATCTAGTGATGCACTAAAAAAAAAAGCATATTGCTATAAAGTATCACTTTGTTAGAGAATTGGTGCAGGATAAGGAGATTAGATTGGAATATGTTCATACAAAAGAACAAATTGCTAACATATTCACAAAGCCTTTACCTAAGGATGCATTCTTGTATCTAAGAGGTAAATTAGGGGTCATTTCCCTATCTAAAGCTCACTAAAATGTAGTTTTAGTAATGCATCAATAGGAATAGATTTGAAAATCTATTGGTTGATGTAGCAAAGTAATGAAGACATTGCATATGAATTAGTACTTAAGGTACATTGGAATTTATTTGAGTTGTGTTGTCTTTATCATGTGTTGTCAAAGAGGGAGAGTTTACTATCATATCTTTCTAAAATTTGCAAGAAAAAGAGAGTTTATGCAAGAGGAAGAGACCACTATGAAAGAGGAAGATTACTATATTTGAGGAGTTTTGTGGAATGAAATGAAAAATGAAGAAACATTCTGACAGAAAAGACTTATTTTCAAATTTCATTCTGTTATGACATGTTGTGTTGCTATCAATGCCAAAGAGGGAGATTGTTGGATACAATTGTTCAATTCTATATTGTCTACTAAGCTCAGTTGGTTAATAAGGAAAAAGATAGTGTTTACTAAGCTTAGAAGGTTTGCAGGAAGATTTACAGCATCTACCGAGTGTTCTCAGACTTTATCCTGTGTAGATAGTTGTTACCAAGCTTTTAAGGTTAGCAAAAGAAATTCAGTGTCTATCAAGATCACTTAGTCATCAAAAGAAATTATGGTAGATAATAGTTCTTACTGAGTTCTCATGGTTAGTGAAGGAAATTTAGTTCTTACTGAGTTAACTCAACAACCAAAGGATTTTGTAAAATTTGTAGTGTTAACTGAATTGAGTTGGTCAACTCAAGAAATTATTTTCAGAGTAGAGTTTATTGATCAGGGTTGGCCAATGAAGGATTTCATTGTTTTGGGAAATAAAGTTTATTTGTTTAAATGTAATATTTGTAGCTGGCTGATGTATGGTTTATTGGTAAATGTAACTTGTAAATGTGCCAACTTGATAATCTAAATGGTATAAATAAGAGGTCAAGTTGCAAATTTTAAGTGTGATGGATTTGATGTGATATGAATGTGAAGGAGGACTAATTATTGTGAGAGAGAATTTTGAAGGATGACTAGAGATCATTGAGGAGAAAAAAAGCTATATTTGAACAAGGAGGATCTAATGGTGTAGTATAGAGATCTGTATTCAACAAATTCAGTTGCATCTTATTCAAGTCAATTCGTTCTTACTTTTTAACCATTGTAGTAGTGATTTCAAAATCTCTTAACAGTGTTGGTTTAATAGGCATTTTGTAAATCCTCTAACAAGGTGATAGTTCAGTTGAATTGTTCTAAATACCTCTAGCAAGGCCACTCTTACTAGGTGATTAAATCCTCTAACAGGCTCACACCTAATAGTGTGTTTTGTAACTTTTAATAAGATTTGCTCCTAATAGGGCTCACTTTAGAAGAGTAAAAATTGGTAGCTAGTTACTTGGTGGTTTTTCCCATATTGGGTTTTCACATTAAATCTGGTGTCTCTTGTGTTCATGTTATTTACTTTTGCATGCATGTTAATAATTATGAATGCTTAAAGATCAGTAACAAGTTATCCTACCGAGTTACAACATTTTTGTGAGTGTTTACCGAGTGACAGCAGTAACTAGTTATTTAAGATATCTAAGGGATCTAGATTTGATTTTGTGGTAATTGATTCACCCCGCCTCTCAGTTACTCCATCTATAATTCCAACACCTTCTTGATCATATGTCTCTTTGTTGTATGCTCTTCTCTTTCTCTATTCTCCTTTAATTGATTTTGTAATGTAATATAAGAACATAACTCCTTAGACACTATGAATGCTTTATTTGCACATGTAAATTTCTCTCTTTGCTCCTTGATACTCCTTAGAAAGTTTAGGGTTTTTCCTCCTTAAGAAGACTTAGCCGACTTAGGGTTAGGTATGAATCAATGGCTGTGATTCATCCATTTTTCCATTTAAGCCTTCCCTTTACATGATTGGCTATATGTAATTGCTTTGAGAATCCAACTTAATATTTGTCCTTATCTTCAAAATATTGTAATTCAATCTATAAGTTAGCTTAAAAATAGTTTACATAGTTGTTTGTGACATTACAAAAAATTATGACAAAACTGTCTCACTTGACATTTGAAGTGTTTGATACAAGTGTTTGATACTCAGAATATGTTGTCTTCTATATTGTGACTTGGCATTTGTATCACTCGACATGTTCTTCTTCATTGGCTCCTAAATCACTTGGCATACACTATCTACTCGACACTTGAGTGACTCAACACATGGGTGGCTTGGCACTCACTATGGACTCAACATGCTTTATTATATACATGTTGTGCTCAGCATGTACTATATTTTTGGCATGAACTAAATAAATGACATAAGTGTGAAGACACTCACTTGTCAAAACCAATCTGAAATCAACAATTACTACAGTCTACATTGTGGATTTTTGACAATATTCTCTAAATCTTATCATGATTCATCTATCAGGCATAATAAGTTATACCATTTTAAAAATATTTAGTGTCAAACAAATATGTACATTTTATGTTAGATAATGCCATCAATCATGATTCATTCAAATTTTACCATTGCTATTATTTTTTATTTGTATTATTATTCTCATATGATATATTGTTCTGGTATAATCCTTGATGATTTTTATGAAAACATATGAATTCATATGATAAAATTCATATTCATTCTTGTTACTTTATTTATACATGGTAATTGATACAATTCAATGAATTCATGTTGCAAAAGTTAAATTTGAATACCCAATTTCATAATAATGAGTTATAAGTATCAACTTTACAACCATTAAATTTAGCAAATGATCTTGAATTCCCTTCTATAGAAATATATAAATAATGGAGAAACAACAACTTCAAGTCATTTTTCCTTATGGGAAGAGTGTTAGAGTAGCATCAAATTCAATATCTAAAACATTTTTTTCCTTTGCATTTGAAAAGCCTATTAAAAAAAACAACATTTGGATTCTTCTACGTTTATCCTGATCAAGAAACAAAGTTCAAACTTTAAATTCATATGAAACTATTACAAATAGAAATAAAGTAAACACTACAAATTAAGATGATTAAAATCACTTTTCAATTTTCACATACTCTAATTGATATCTTATGAGATGACTAAAGATTCAACCAACTTTTCTAGGATGTTGAATTTTGCTTTGTTTGGAGTTTGAACATTTATTATGTTATAGTAGATGACCCACAACTTTTTTAGACATCCATATTTGGAAGATTTACTTGAAAGAAATGCTACATCCAATAGTCCATTTATATTTTCCAATGGTTTGATGCAATTCAAAATCCTTTCAAGATTTGTATCCTGAGGAAACTTGATTACATCAGACATTATTTTGGCCTCAAACTCTTTTTGGTAAGCTTTCCTTTTGATGGATTTCATTGATGCATTACTATAAAAAGGATTAGGCAAGCCAAGACTTATCATTAATTTTTCTCTATTATCCATATTGGTGAGCTTTCTCCCAAATGAGTTCGAATATTCCTCTCCTTTCCTATACTATGACATTTTTGAAAGATAGATGACAATTTTATTAATGCACTAACATGGTCATGAATTCAATTGCTGGCCAAATACCTGTCACTATTTGTTTTAATTATGTGTATGATATATCTTATAGTCTTCTTGAGCTTCAATAATTCTTTTTTCTTCTCAATCTTCTCTTTGATACTCCCACAAATAACTTGAATATTTTGATACAATTCAAACAAATCACACAACCTATTAAAATTTTCCATAGATTCCCCCCACATTTTTTCTTTGAGTTTCTTGACTGGATTTTGAACTTTTTCATTTGACTCAGTCAAGCTATATTTGTAGGTTGTAATTCTTTTCTTTGCCTTATGTATCCCTTGCACCATTTGTGACAACTTATTTTCTCTTTGTTTCTTTATTTCCTTTTCTTTCTCTTCCCATTATTTTTCTTTTCCCTTCCCATTGTCCAATTCCTTATTAAATTTACTGATTGTATGTTCACCAAACTCCAACTTTTTAAAAATATCTACTACATGTGCTCTTTCATCCTCACATAGTTTAGTGGTTTCTTGCAATTTTTCCTTGAGTTATTTGAATTTTACATCTACATCCATATTAACATGATTAAGAGAATCCCTAAAAAAATTATTGCTTTCTTCTAGTTGTTCCTTTAACATCTTGATTTTTTCTTCTCTCTCCACATTTACATCACTTAGCTTTTTTTTTTCTTTCTTCCAATTATTCCTTTATACTTTTCATTTCTGCCTCAATATTTCCTAGCTTTGTAGTTACTTCTTAAGAGGAATAATTTGCTATCCTTTTCTCTATTTCTTTGCATCTTTTATTTTTTTCTTTCTCCTTTGCCTTGAAATTTTCTAGGTCTACTTTTAACTTTTTAGTGACCTTCTATAGCTCTTTTTTATCTTTCTCCATCTTCAATAGTGAACTATAGACCACAATGTTGGTCTTTTTTTCCATGTTGACTTTGTCCACATTTTTTACTTTGGAGAAATCCACTGATAGTGTGTTAACATGAAACTTGTGGATTTATCTCCCTTTGGTGGATTATTATCTAGTTGTAGGGGGGAAACAATTATGAACTCCATCATTTACTTATTTGGGTTATGTATTGAAAATATCATATTTAATGCTAGTTCTTTAGAATGAGCCACATCAAATACATCCTTCTTGAATGCATTATTATTCTATTCATTTTTTTATTGATCTTAGATTGGTTTTGACAAGTGCGTGCCAACACACTTAAGCCATTTACTTAGTACATGTTGAGCTAGTAATACATATCGAGCACAGCACGCAAATATTAGACCATGCCAAGTTGAAATGAGTGCTGAGTAGATAGACCATGCTGAGTGATTCAAGAGCCAAGTAAATAGTGGATGTTGAGTAATATAGATGCCGATTCATAGTATAAATAATAGTGCATGCTGAGCATTAGAGACTTCATATGCTGAATAACATAGTTTTGACATATTTTTTTGTAATAGCACAAACAACTATGTAAACCATTTTTGAGCTAACTTAAGATTATATTTTTTATTTTGGAGATAAGGATGAATCTATATTCAGATTGCCTATGCAATTACATGCAACCAATTAGAAAATAGGAAGGGTTAAGTAGAAAATGGATGAATCTAATCCATAGATTCATATCTAACCTACGCCACCTGAGTCTTCTTAAGGAGGACAAAGTCCTAAACTCTTTATGATGGGTGAATGATCGATGAAGGAGAATTGAAGGTGTGAATAAGATAGTTTGCATGCAGAGCATTCAAGGTGACTTAGAAGTTATAAAGAAAGAGTGAATTGCAGAATCAATTAGAGAAGAACAGAGGATAGAGTAAAGAATACAACATTGAGACATCTGATCGTGAAGGATCAAGAAGATATTGTGTAGAAGTGATCTATTATTAGGAAATCAAGTGTCAATCATAGGATCTATGCTAAGACATTTTAACAGGTGATTTCAGTTAAATCTCTTAACATAGTAGTCCTAATAGGCTATATGAAATCCTTTAACAGGGTGCTTACTTAGTTGTAAGTTGAAGTCCTCTAACAAGGAACACTTCTAATAGGGTGTTGAAATCCTCTAACAAGGTGATACCTAACAGTCTTTGTAAACCTTTAATAGGGTAAACCTTTCACAAGGTAGATCATGTTTATCATCAAATCATTGTAACCTTCATTGGATACACTTTATTACTACAGTAGTGAAGATTTGTGAGTTTCAAGCCCACTCCAGTTTTACCTTCTCACTTGGAGGATTTCTTTGTAATCATATATGGTTTTATGTGTGTGAATTCTTACATTGTTATATGATTTAGATGCATATGTTTTACAATTATTTTAGCTGAATTATTAAATTCATGTGATGAATATGTGGTGAAAAGTTTTATGGGTCCAAGGCTAAACTACTAATTCAGCCCCCCTCTCAAAAGTTTACATTTCCTCTTGTAATTCCAACAATTGGTATCAGAGCTTTGTTCTCAAAAAGGAAAGCTTTGCAGCTTTGAGGAAAGATCTTGAAATGGAAGTCTACAAGTTAGGAAATACTTTTGAAAACTATGAAATTGAAATACATCTTATACCACATCAAATAAATGGGGCAAGACAGGAACTAAAGAAATCCTCGAAGAGAAGGAAATGGATTACTATTGTGGAGAATGACAAACTATACAAAGAGATAGACACTACCAAGATATTTGTAGATGGTGATTACAATGAATTTGATGTAAAAATTGTAGATCTAATGGAAAAGAATAGAGTCCAAGTTGAGGAAATCAAAAATTTCAAGATAGAGCAAGAATCACAAGCTATACTACTATGCAAGGTGACTGAACAAAAGAAGAAAGATATGGAAGACAAAGCCATGATTGAAGAAGAAAAAAGAATTTTTCCCAACATATTAGAAGAGAATTCAATAGAGGTAACTAATAATTCCAACATGCAATTGGATATCTTGAGTCAAATGATGAATGCCAACTATGAACTGAATGTCAAGGACATTGAGATAACTACACTCAAGTTATAGAATGAACAACTGTAGAATGACCTAAAGAGAGAAAAATAATTTTTTGAATGTTTTGACAAGCCAAATGAAGCCATAAAATACTTTGAGAAATTATTTAGATCCCCTATATCCAACAATGATACATCAGGACTAGGCTACATAAGAACTAAGAAGGAGAATCATCTAAAGATGTAGAAGTAAGGAACATTAAAGGTAAGAACTCCAAACCTACTTGTCATAATTGTAGTAAGAAAGGACATACTGCTAATATGTGTAGGAACAAAACTAAAAATTATAATGTCAAGCCTAAGAACATGACTCATTGTCATAAGTACAACAAGCAAGGTCATCAAGCACATGAATGTAGAACCATGACCATGCATACACAAAGATTTGAAGGATATTGCTACAATTGTTAGAAGTATGGATATAGTGCTTTTGAATGTAGATCCAAATCCATGTGGTCATCAAACAAGCCAACAAAGGTAAGAAACAATGGGAACTCTTACATTTGGGATTATAACACAAGATATAGTTGTCATTATTGTCAAGAATATGGACATGTTCTTGAAAATTGTATTAGGACACACTTCAGTGGTAATTACAAAATATGGTTAAGTCAATGTACATGTTTTAGCTATTTGAAGATTGCTCACATTAGTAAATATTGTCCAACTAGGTCAAAGGCATCAAGTTGTTAATTTGATAAAAGTAAAGGCAAGGAAGATGTTGAACACATTAGAGATGAGATGAAAAAGACATGGAAAAAGAAAGATGTTTGCAACACATCAAATGGAGAAGGGATCACTTCACCCAATGGGTCAGGTGATCCCACCTCATCAAACTAGGCAAACAAGAGGTATGTGGGACTGATATGTAAAGGTCATATCATACATTAGTTCCAAAAAGAGATAGTACTGAAAATAATACATTAGCATGAATAAAGATGCATTATGGTTTTAAAAATTCAAGAAAAATCTTTAAACTTTTCATGTTGTTACCGAGTATGAAAAGTTTCCTATATGTGTCAAGTGGAATGCTGGTTGATGCCAAGTTATTAGAATGGATGTTGATTCCAAGCTGATAGTAGCTACCAATTGATGGAAATGTCAATGGATCCTAAGACAATCTAAAATTGGTTATTGTCAAGTTTATGGCTATATAAGCACTTAACATTAAATGCAAAGTTTTCAAAGGGTATATTATCAATTTGAGCTCATTTTTTATCATTTCAAAATTGAGAAAGAGAAAGAAGAGATAGAAGAAAACTAAAATATGTCAGAAGTGATTTCAAAGTATTTGTGTAGTAGATTCATCACTAGCTCATCAAATTTCTAATCTAGTTAGTAATGAATTTAAGCATCCTATATTTAAAGTCATTCCTAACATTGCCTATAAACAAGACACTTTTGGCACATTGTCAATGATCCTCCCGAATGTGATAATGGTGCAAGATGTGAGGAAGTGCTATAGTTTCAAGATAGGAAGCATCAAAGACATGGAAATAAGAGGTGTGTACAATAGATTGTGTAAAAATGGTGTTTTGAAGGAAGAATACAAAATTGTTGAGAAAATTGGTTTAACACGAGCCCTAGATTTTCCAAATGTATTTAAGACTGAGTGGATACGAATTGTGCTGAGGTAAATTCATGAATGTTCCTTGTAGCTAGAAGAAGGACCAATCAAAATAACCAAGAGAATAATTCATAGGGTTACTAGCTATCCAACCCTAGATTGACCCAAGACACTCATAAGTGATTCGAAGGAAGTAACTAAGAATTTTTTTGGAGTAGTCTAGAATAAGAGAGGTATGGCAATAGATACAATCATAGATCCTCTTATCAATTTTTATGTAAGGGTAATCTCACAAAAATTCTATCAATCTAGTAGATTAAATAGTGCACCTTGCATAGCTATGGATGGTGGTAATAAGATTGTCAAGAAAGATCATACATATGATCTAGCAAAACTTTAGCTACAACAACTTATGGAGAACCTTGGAGTGATAAGGAAAAAAAAGAGTGCACAATGCAAGTTTGGTTCTATACTATTTTGTATATTCATTTATGTATAGAAAAAATCTCCCTCATTTGAAAAATTAGGATGGAAGACTAATAGATAAATTGTAGTACATATAGGTGATTACATTGAGCAACTAGGAGAAAACTTTGAGTCCATAATGACTAGTTATTTTGTAGATTTCAAGAATTCAATGAAGCAGAGACTCAGAATTCCAGTTTCCTTAGTTGAGAAACATTAAAATGATGTATGTTATCTTGTTGATACTGATTACATATTTTTGCAAGCTACCACACCAAGGGTAAGATGGTTGAGACCCTTAGGTTATGAGGTAAATGTAGATGAAGCCTCAACAACCATTATAGCTCTACTTTTAGAAGGAGTAGATAAGATAGAAAAGTTTTTGGAACTTATTGGATGGTTAAATCAAAGATTTTCATGGAACTAAATACAACCTCCAAAATCAAGAAAAAAGGTAAGCTAATTAAGAAGCTAAAAGAAAAATTTGGAGATGTTGCAGAGGAGGAAAAGGAAGAAGAAGAGGATGAATAGAAAGAACAAAAAAAAGCTCAAAAACCTCTAGCTTTAACTCAAGACATGGGAGAAGACAAAGAAAAGGAAGAGACTAAAGGTGCCCAGCGAGAAGAAGCTTAAGAAGAACCTATTCCTACTGAGTCAAAGAAGAGAAAGGAAAAGGCACAACTAGTGGCAAGGGCAAGGAAAATTGTGAAACCAAGCCAACCAAAGCCTGCTACACATACTACAAGGGCCACCACACGTGAAACTATTCAAAAGGCCAAGTAAAAGCCAAAGAAAATTGGGCAAGGTGAAAAAGAGAAGAAATGATAGAGAAGGAAGTATGCGGCTCAACTAGATTATGATGAAGAGAAGACCGAATCAGATGATATTAGTCAATTCAAGGTGGTAAGTTATAAGCCTCTTTCTAATCTTGAGAACTTATGCGAAAATGTTAAAAAAAACGTTGATTTATTAGGTTTTCAACATATTGATTTTGATAAATTGAGTAAAGAAGAGAAAACTAAAGTGGAAGAGGCATTATATGCCATGATGTCAAAGTTCAAGAATAGAGCACTAGAATTTTCCAACTCTATTCCTAAAAGTCTATATGACTTAGTTAAGAAAAAATGATATTATTGTCTAAATTTGGAAAGACAAATTAGGGAGACAACTTTAGCCCAAGTAATGTCAAAGTTGAAAAAGGAAAAAATTGCTAAGGTAGTGAAGAAATATGCAGCAAGGTTCACACCTAAATATAGAGCCTTTAGCATTCTCCAAAAGAATATTGAAGATGTGGTTAAGAAATCAACCCAAATATAGAAACTCATTTATGGGTTAACCATTATTAAGAAAGGAGAAGTTGACCCTACAAAGGATAAAGATGATAAGGAAGAGGATAACAAAGAAGATGATAATGAAGATAATGATAAAATAGTTGGAGGAGAGATAAAAAACAAGATGATGACAAGGCAATAGTTGAGCACCAACAAGAAGAATAGATTGTGAGTGACACATAATTGTTGAGTGTTAATCCTCCCCATGACACTACCAAAATAATTGAAACCATAATTGTTACAGATGACTCTAATCGATCAGCTCATAACATCAATCCTCTTATTGCAGAAGATTTGAAAAAGATTTTAGATCAATCTACTTTGCAAGAAAAACTATGTGGTAATCCTGTTCTAGTTAGCGTAGAAGAATTGCAAAAGGTAGTAATTGATATCACAAGGGAAAAGGTGAATCTAAAAGAACCACCTTCCATCATCCCTTTATTTACTCTTATACAACCTTTGATCCAAATGATAGTAGATACATATACTAAGGTTGATACAATTGAAAAGAAAGAAGAAGAGCAAGATACAACTATAGGACAATAGCATGAAATAGGATAGATAGATTCATCTATATCTACAACACAAGAACAAAGTGCCTATAGTGCCTGCCCCTAGTTCACATTTTGTTATCATTTCTAAACTCTTTTAGAACTAGTTTTATGTTATTGGTTAGCAGCATTCTTTTGAGATTATCAGATATTGTGCTATGGATTCAGTTTATTATGTGATGAGATTACTTAGACTCTACATTTCATGTATGTATGATGATTATTTTTAGTGTTCACAATTATTGATGATGATTATTACATTGCTTTCAATTATTAATGATGATTAGTAAGATGATTTATTATCATATGTGCTTTCTTATGGATACTTACCCCATACTTGCATGTGTATGGTGTGCGTGTTTGCCTTGCGTGTTTGCTTTTGTATGGCGTGTCTGATGTGGTTAAGGAAGGGAGTCGTAGTCACCTGATAGTCGAAATCTACACGATGCACCACTTCCTACCATTGTCTGTTTAGTTTAGTATATATTGTGTTTGTACATGCATGATTTTTATGCAGGTTGTAGGTACCGAGTATCGACTTCCCTGAATTGCCAAGATGAGCGTACCCTATCACATTATCTCAATGATAAGAGAGGGGAGATAAATTCTCAAGTCCAAATCCCAACCCTTTGAGCCATTTTTCCTAATTGGAAAATTAGGACAAGTATCTGAGTTGAATACCCACCGAATGTGTCGAATGACATATTTTGTGATTTTTAACCCTTTAGATTTATTTTGTATGATTTCTTCTATGATGGGTTTTCATATTTTATCTTGGAGGTCTATGGTGAATTTTTCATTAATTAAGTCTTAATAAATAGATTTAATTAATAAATTATTTATTTGAAAAAATTAATAAAATATCATGATCTTTGATATTTTGATTGTAATTAATTAAATGTGAATTATTGGGGAAAAGAAATTAAATAAAAGAAAACTAGAAATTAAAATTAATAATAATTATAAAATAATAATAAAGTAATAAATAAAATAATAATAATAAAAGTTATAAAAAAGTAAAATGAAAGTTATAAAATTTAAATAGAGATTATTTAAAAAGTAAATTGGAGTTATAAGCTTGCATGGGAATTAACCTGTGTCAATAACACGGAGGTTAGTGCATCAATTAAGCACAAGGTGTCTACAATTCTATGACTCATCAAAAATAATTGGAAAAGACCCATGCTTAGTTGGTGACACCTTTCAGCGGTTTCAAGAAGCATTTCAAAGGTTTCTTGAGAGCTCTTGATATTTAGGCATTCATAGAAGCTTAAATGAAAAGCTTAATGGGAGCTACAAGCTAAAAAAAAATAGAAACTTCAAAGCTTACATGCATGGGAGAAGATTCATATGCTCATATATTTTCTACTTGCTTCTATGCTCCTTCTAGCTCTTCTAATCATTTGGAGGATTCGATCGGCTTGGATTCTTGGAAGAATTGTGAATGATGGAGAAGGAAGGGATTTTCTATGGACTTCTGAGGCATGGCAAATTAGCATCAGTGTCTAGGTGCACTCGTGATATTCTCATATTCCCTTTGCACTCTTTCTCTTCCTATCTTCATCATATCTATTTTATGTGTTTGAATACTCTCTGCATTTGAAATTGGAATCTAGATATTTTATTTTGATGAGAAGAAAACAATAAAAAAATCTTAGATCCAAAAATAATTAGATCTTAATCGGGTTTGGGTTTGAATTTATATTAAATTAGAAAGACAAGATTTGAAATTAAAATAGAAATTTTATGGTGAAAATTTGAATGATTAGATGTAATCTTTCTATCAATTATATTTTTAGATGCATATGAACAAACCCTTTTATGGTTAAATTTAGAGAACAATTATTTTAATAAGAAATTTTTAATTCATTACAAATTGACCTGTCGCTGCCCCTTGGATAGACCCGAACTTAGTCATTCATAACTTTTTATTGAGATCAAATTTATTTGATTGCTCTAGTCAGAATTGGCGCAACTTAGCCCTCTCTAACATATTTAAATTTCAGCCCGATTCAACAGTTCATTAGGGAGATATGGCCATCGTACTGAGACTTTTATTCAAAGACAGATATTTTTCCATTTCTCATAACCAAGAGTTCTTTATCCTTAAACTTCACAAAAATAATATATCAAAGCATGAAATGAATTGAAGATATTAGTGAAATCTTCCCTTATTAGAATCTTATTAATATGCATTAATTTTATATGGTTTATTATCTAATCTAATTAAATCAAATTTAATTAAGATTAGTTAATAGTAGAAGTGTAATGAATTATTAGTCAATCTAAGTAAATAGATTTTTAAATGAGAGAAAATTAAAAGAAAAGAGATTTTAATATAGTTTATATAGTGGACTTTTTATAATGTATATATAATACTATTTAATATATATTAAACAATTTTAGAGTTGTTTAATGAAGATGATAATGTTAAGAATTTGGAGATTATTCATGTTAAAATCTACAATGAGTCTTATTGATTTGTGATAGGGATCTCTTTCAAACAACGTTTATATAGACAAAATATTATTAGAACAATTAGAAAATGAAGTCTAATGGTTGATTTTAATATATATTAAATAATTTAGAGATGGTAATTTTATATTACGTTTTTAAATGAAGAGACTTTAATGATAATGGATTAAGATTTAATTGACATGAAGTCACTATTAAAACATTATTATAATTTGAATTACTATGGTATTATTAATATGTTATATATTATTAACTAAATTATTGATATACCTTAATAGTATTAAGAGTTAACTAATGAAGCTTATGTAAAGTTCTCTAGATCGATTAATAATAGTTTTGATGAGTTTATTATTTATTAATATTTGTTGGGTCTAACAAACTATTAATAAATAATAGTATAAATAGTTTAAATAATTATCAATTAATACGATTAGAGTTAATCTAGAAGAGATTAGTTAATGATTGAAATACTGTAAAAGATATTAATCAAATTGAATTGGTTAATAATTTAGAAGAGTATTAATTAACTGAATCAATGTACATAGGGGAAACTTATTTTAGATAATAATACTTGGTATTGGAGATTTATTATAACTTGTTATTATTAAAATAAAAATGAGAATATGACAAATGTGGTCATTATAGATTTATTAATAAGATTTCTCAATATAGCTTGTCATTAAATATTAGCAAGTTATTATTATTGAACTATGAACATGAATATTTGTGTATGGTTGACTTTTAGTTATTAGTCAACTCATATTCATTAGGTTGATGGTTTGGTTGTAAAATTATTAATTAAATCAATTAACTAGAATTAATTGGATTTAATTAATAATTAAGTTATGTAATAGAGATTTTATTGATATAATTCTTTTAATGAGATTGTGGAAATATTGATATCAAGTTGATAGATCTTATTCTAATAACTTGAATAATGACTTAGATATTTTAACAGTTATTAGTGACAATTTAATAATGATTATAATTAAGAGGCTTAAGTGTTAGAGTTACTTAATTGAGTTTTAACCATTAAAATGTTAATGGATCATGGAATTGTGCACATATGTTAATTGGTAGATTAAATTGATCATTTTAATTAGGTTATAATCTTCTTATTCGAAGACTAGTAATTGGTTCTTTTATAAATGAATAATTATTCTTTGATTACGTTGAAAGTTGAAGTAACATTAAGGAAGAGTTATTCAACTAGTAATCTCAGTAAAGTAAAGTGAATGATTTTATTAAGAGATAAATGATTTAATGAGTAAATATCTATCCTTAAGTTATTTTTAGAAGGTAATTCTTAATAATGGAATGATAATGCTATCGGGGAACAATTGGGTTGACTTGTAGGTCAAATGATGAAACTTAAAACACTTAAAGTATACTTGCAAACAGAAAACTAGAAACCTCTACACATTATTCAACTATGTGAATTTAGTAAACCAAAACATATGTTTGCATCATGTATTCTATATGCTTCTTGTTTTGAGTTTTGGGTTGACTAGTGTTGACCAGTCCTAAGTTTTTACCAGAGGCTTAGGGGTTATGAGATGTGATGCCATGTTGATCTTATTTGGTCTTGATCTTTATAAGCCCAACCATAGTTATGTGATCATATGCTCTATGAAATGTTTGTATTTGTTCTTCAGCCTTCATGTGTGAAGCTGAGATGTATATATATCTGAGATGCTTGAGCTAATAATTTTTGAGTCATCGATCAGTTATCCTTGGATTATTTTTTAGTCGCCATGATGGGACTGAAATATGAGTTTATTTCTTGATGATGTCATGTTGTGGCATGTTTGACTCAACCATTTTGGAGTCTTCGATCAGTATGATTTTGAGATATTCTTGGTTTCTTGTTGAGAACCATTTATCTTGAGATATATTGTGGTTATTGAGAACCAATGATTATTATGATTATCAGTGATGCCTTTAGTTGCCAATAGAGAACTGTTGTGGTCATGATTTTCTATGGATGTTTTTCGGATGCTCATGGAGATTTGATGATTCTTATTGTTGATATTTGATGCTTTTATCATGAATATTTGATGATTTTATTATAGATTATCTTTTATGATTTTGAGATTTATGATTCCATGAGCTTAGGGTAGGTAATCTACTTGTAGTGTTGGGAAGTGGCTTGCAATGGGGGTCAGGGCCCTAAGTGGCTGCCAGGGTAACTCATTGTAAGTTTGGTTAATAAGTGATAACATTTACAAATTAAATGGGGATTAAATGAACCTAAAAAGATAATTGTTTTGATGTTCCTGCCCATGCCTTGAGTTCTTGTATAGGCTAGGATGGGAGTAGTGAGAACGCATGGTTGCGACTGTGCATTTCGTAGTATGCCTTATTAGTATGAGAGGATACTAGTGGCTACATGAGATCAGTATGGACCCGTGGAGTTTAGCTAACTGCTAGGGTAACTTGTACGTGATAAATGCGATGACACTTTCCTACTTGCAGAGTAGGTTTTCTACATGTCTTTGTGTGCCTCTGAGAATTAGATGTCAATTTTGTGTGATGGAACCTTTGAGTTAGTATACTTTTAGAATTCTTGGACATATAGAGATTTGTGCTTTGTGAATTGATATCTTGTTTGGGACTTGAGATTATCTCCTCAGCATGGTGGGAGTGGACCACTTAGGTTCCACGCGGTTGGGTGGTAGTGTATTTTCACTCTTATCATTTGAGATCCGTCCGAGACACCATGGCTGGAGTACCCTTGGTTGGTATTTATTCTTCATTATGTTCTTGGAGCATTATGATAGATAATATATCTTATGATGGATGTATTTACTGGTATGTTTCTTATATTGATGATTTGCTTTACTTTGCATATGTTAGTTGATGATTTATTATGCTTTACTTTGCATGTTAGTAGGATGTTTTAGGAGTGGCATTCCTACTATGTTAATACCGATGATCTCTTCGGTGCTTTGGAATGTTACGCACAGAGGATGGCTAGGATCCATGATGATCTAATGATGCTATTTACAATTGGGAGGAACCGTGCACTTAGTTATTTATGTTTGTGATATATGGTTATCTTTTGTGATGGATGTTTATATCTTTTGTGAGGATGTATCATGTATGATATGTGGTTTCATTTATGTTATTGCATCATGGATTAATATTAGATGATGATGATGTACTTTATTTACTTGGATGTTTATTCTTTTAAGCTTTTCATACCCTGTGATATGTACAGTGGATGATTGAGCTAAACTAAAATATAATCACAAAAAGAAACTTGTATATTGTTTAAGTACATTGGATGTATCATTGTTATTTCATAAGGATGAGATGTTAGATGAATAGTTAATTTAGATGTGATACAACATTAAGGGATCTTTAAAGAATGTAGCCTGCTATGTATATATGTTATGTTTATTTTCATTTGAATTGTTGCTATTGATTCTACAAATGTTATGAATGTTTTTATCTTTCATATTTAAAAAAAAAAAATTGTTTGGAAAACTTAGTAAAATTCTTTGGATCCCTTGGCGGGGCATTACAGTGCCAACCAAGTCATAGTGATAGACTAGGGAAAGCCTAAAGAGATAGAACCAAAAGTGAAGGAACAAGTGGCCATCCAAGAACTGGTAGCCTTACCAGCATTTGGCACTACCTCTCCATAATCTCTTCAAAAGTCAAGCACAATTGCTACTCCATTGTAGATCTCAGTGCCAAGCCCTAACTCATCAAAGGTTGAAAAGGTAATACATTATGGAGACATAAGACTTGATGAAGACATTGCTATTCCAAAGTATGACTATGATACTATGACATTGGAGCAAATAGGCATTTTATAGCAAGCCTTAGAAAGGAAAAAGCATCAAGAAATGCTTAGGAGAGAACATAGGAAGAAGCAAGCACTTCAAGATATAAAGGAAATATTTTTAGATGTATTTAGCCTACCAACTCCTAATGAGACCAAGCTACTAATAGAAGAATTGATACATATAGTGGAGAAGGTCACTAATGAAGACCTTGATACAAATGAAAAACTATTGGAATAGTCTGAAAAGAAGTTTCAAGGTAAGATAAATGAGAAAATATCTAGTGAGATAGCACTACAACAAGTTGCATTGGCAACAAAGGTTGAGGATGTGAAGAAGGTACTTGAGAATATATTCTCATTGTACACAAAAATATGTAATCCTACACTCTTGACCCAAGAGACTAGAAATCACATTCTGAGTCTGGAAAGAAAAATATCTACATCAAGTGCAAGCCTACCTACAAATCTAGCTTAGAGCAAGAAGCACTTTAGAACATTGCTTCAGACAAAAATTCAATCAACTATCTTAACAACAGATGAGGCTAAGATTAGAGCCAAACTAACAATTATTTAGGCTATCCTCACCCCACATATGGAGATAATGCACAAGGAGCTAAGCTATGCTGAAACTCTATTGAAGAAATACCCTAATCTTTCTACTCTAGATGGTTTAGTACACCATGATGCCAAGCTTGCAATCCAAATTAAGTCATTGGATGTTGCATGTGACAATAGGGATGCAGCTCTAAGGATAATAATGGATGTCCATAAATTATTTCTAGACAAATGCACTATAAGTGTATATCCCATTTGATATAAGTGTCTAAAAGGGGGAGATATAAGAATGTAGGAGAAATATAATATGAGGGAGAAATAAGAAAGGGGAGCATAGCCACAGTAGATAAATATAAAACAAAAGGGAGAAAAAAGAAAGGGGGAGCATAACAACAAAGGAGAATAATAAAAACAAAGGGGGAGATATACATTTTTTAGGAGAAAGCATCAAATAGGGACATATATCAGCTAAGGAAGAGCATATCAGATGAAAGAGTATCAGATTTAGTGCATTGAAGTCAAAGTGTATCAATATAGACAATTTACTCAAAAAGGAGCACATATTTTGGATGCAAATTAGACACATTACCTCGGGGGGGTTATAAAATTTTGAGGTATAAAAGTTATTGCACAATTTTAAAGTTTTATATATAAGCTAATTCATGGATATGTTATGCTTAAGAAGATTAAGGATAATATTGCATATTTAAGTGTTTTTGACACTCATGTCAAAGGGGGAGATTGTTGATCTTAGATTGGTTTTGACAAGTGAGTGTCAAAAAACTTAAGCCATTTACTTAGTTCATGCTGAGCTCATAATACATGCCGAGCACAACACATAAATATTAGACCATGTCCAATTGCAATGAGTGCCAAGTCACTCATGTGTCAAGTCACTCAAGTGCCGAGCAACTAGACCATGCCAAGTGATTTAGGAGTCGAGTAAATAGTGGATGTCATATAATACATATGCTGAGTCATAGTATAAATAACAATGCATGCCGAGCATCAAAGAATTCATATGTTGAGTAACATAGTTTTCACATATTTGTTTGTAATGGCACAAACAACTATATAAACTATTTTTGAGCTGACTTAAGATTATATTTTGTTATTTTGGAGATAAGGATGAATTTCTATTGGGAATCCTTATGTAATTACATGTAAAAAATCAAAAAATGGGAAGGATCAAGTGGAAAAATGGATGAATCTTAGCCATAGATTATACCTAACCCTAAGCTACATGAGTCTTCTTAATGAAGACAAATCCCTAAACTCTTTATGATGGGTGAATGATCGATGAAGGAGAATTGAAGGTGTGAACAAGATAGTTTGCATGTAGAGCATTCAAGGTGACTTAGAAGTTATAAAGAAAGAGTGAATTGTAGAATTATTTAGAGAAGAATAGAGGATAGAGTAAAGGATACAATATTGAGACATATGATTATGAAGAATCAAGAAGATATTGTGTAGAGGTGATCTGTTATCAGGCAAGCAAGTTTCAATTGCAGGATCTATGCTGAGACATTTTAATAGGTGATTTTAGTTAAATCTATTAACAAAGTAGTCCTAATAGGTTGTATGGAATCATTTAATAGGGTGCTTACTTAGTTTTAAATTGAAGTCCTATAACAAGGAACACTTCTAATAGAGTATTGAAATCCTCTAACAAGGTGAGACCTAATAGTCTTTGTAAGACTTTAACAGGGAAAACCTTTCATAGGTTAGATCATGTTTCATGGTCAAATCATTGTAACCTTCATTGGATATACTTTATTACTATAGTAGTGAAGATTTGTGGATTTCATCCCTACCCCAATTTTACCTACTCACTTGGAGGGTTTCTAGATAATCATATTTGGTGTTATGTGTGTGAATCCTTACATGGTTATATGGTTTAGATGCATATGCTTTACATGTTATTTCTGCTTAATTATTAATTGCATGTGATTAATATGTGGTGAAAAATTTTATGGGTCCAAGGCTAAACTACTGATTCATGGCCCCCCTCTTAGAAGTTTACCTTTTCTCCTATAATTCAAACATTTTTTAGTTTCTTCAAAATTTGTTACAAAATTATCGAATTCAAAATTTGGGTCTTCTAGTACAATATGATGTTTGAAAGGAGAAGAATCACTTGCAATATTGTACTTGTCTCCACTAATGCCCAAGGTTGTAATAATTACATTTTGGGGATTACCAATGAAATCACCCCTTCTAAGTCTGCCCCACTACCACTAAGAAGCTAAGTCTTTGGACTATTCTGAGGATTTTTTCCTAAGGGAATTGTGACTAACATTGTATCAATATGAGTACGCATAACATTTTGATTCTTTGCACATCCAACTATAGTATTTAGGTCAAGGTGTATCCATAATGTCCTCTATGAAGATGTATCAATAGCAGGAGTTGGAATTTCAATTGGGATGAAGAATTTCATGGGTTCACCTTTTTTTGATGAACCTAAATATGGGTCATGTGTCTCATCTCCAATGACTAGCTTATGACTAGGTTTTGGTGGCTCTACTACAGGGAGTGGATACCAAGGTCCTTGACTTGTTGGGCCCATCCCACCATAACCTTGATAAGCCATTTTTTCTATTGTATTTCCCCTATGCCATATTTTTCCCTTGTCTACTAATTGAGTACATTATATTGTCTATTTGAATCAAATATACTAGTTAGTAATAGTTTGGGGAGTAGATTCAATGGAATTAGTAAGAGTGCTTGTATTGGTGGATGTAGGATCCTCATAAACCTCATATTCATTGTCTTTATCCTCATTATCATGTTGTTCTGCTACTACATTTGGATGCTCAGTATCCCATAACTTTTTAAATATTTCATCCTTAGGCAAGTCTTCAAAATCTACAAAGGTCTTAGGGTCCTCAAGATTCCTCATAATTTCCCAAAAAGCATTAATTTTTGATTGATGCTAGCATGCAACTACATAGTCTTTATTTATGGTATTTGTAAGAGATTTTTTACTTGGATGTTTTTCTTTCTAGTATAAATTATAGGATGTCATAGTCTATAATTTTTATTTCTATCTATCCAATTCTTTAATTTGTGTTGACAATTCCTCTATTAAAATATTGTTTTCATTGGCACATTTCTCCATCTATATTTTGACCTCTTCTTAGGAGTCCATGTTTTTAAAATTTTCAATCAATAGAATACTCTCATGCTAAATTTTTATTGTGGAGTTACCATTATATATAAGCTTTGTACCAATTATATTTAATGGATCAAACCACTAGTTCTTCCCAACATTAAATTTGAAAATTGTACAAAAATTTGTGCCACTTTTAATGCTCTTCTTTCAAATGTGAATCCTCTGCATGTGATAAGAAAGAAAGAAAATATGGTTTTATTTTTTTTAAACCTTGAAAGAGTACATTTTTTCTTTTCATGTGCCATACATATTCCAAAGAAAATACCTTCTCTATCACATTTATTGAAAGTTTGTAGGTTCTACAATTGAATGATAAAACCTTAATATAGTGGTCTTCCATAAAGTACTAGTCAGCCAATTGAATTTGACTCCCTAGATGAATTAATTATTTACAAGACACATGCAATATAGGCACTGAAATGCCTATAATTTTATGATAAAGGGGTGCCAAAAAGAAGTCTACAAAGCTTTTGTAGTTCCCTTGGGGATCACTCGTCCTATTCATTAGTGTCCATTCTAATATTTGTTTGCCAAAATTAAGCTAAATCTTTTTTGTTTCAAATATTTGACAATGCTTTGATAATAGAAGATAGAACAAGTAGGTCATGTATCTAAATGCCTTCTTTGAGTTGACTATGAATTTTTTTTAATCATTAACAATTATTCTTACATGTAATGAACAATGTGCTCAATATAATTATATCTTACTAAATCTCATAGATAATGAATATTGAAATTCATTTCTAGAATGCTAACACCCATTTTCATAATAATTTCCAAACCCAAACACATTGATAGTGGGGATATAGTTGTTGGACTAACCACCAACTTTATACTTTAGGATTCATGACATAGCTTAACTTCCTCCTATAATCTACAAGTCTAGATGTTCTATTGGTCATTTATAGGTCAATATTTTGGTGCAATGACATCTCTAGCTTGTAATAAGTGGTATAAAAAATAGTGGTGCTTACGTGATGCAATGAGTATATGAGGGTAACCCTACTAGAGGTAATCAAGATCCCTACAAATAACCATATAGTAGAAAAACAACATAAGATAAACAATTTGATACCAAATGAAACTTTTTATTCATAAAATAATTATTACATGTAATGTGCATGACTATAAGACCTTCTAGGTTTTGGCCAAATACAGTAGCAATTACAAAAATAGTTCTGCAAGATCCCTCAAGATCTAATCCCAACACTAGCTAGTCAAAACTCACACTCTAGTAGAAACCCCCAAGGAAGATCTCAACTTGTGCTTGTAATCCCACCAAGAAATCTTGTTTTTCCAAGCCTCAACTACTAGCCATTTTCAAAATTCTCATTTCTACCGCATGCTCTTCTCCAAGATGGATAAATATTTACTAAAGACTCCACAAAACCTCTTACTTATACCCAACTAAGACATAATTTGACCTATCCAATTATAAATTAAATAAACCATTACATTAAATACACCCCTTAAGCCATAGGTCTTCTCACAATAGGAATTAAATATATATAACCCAAATAAAATGCATAAGTTAGCTGACCATAAACAATTAAGTTAACATAGAACCAAGACTAAATTGAGCATCAGAGAAAACCATGCCTAGTGTTAGCATTCCACCAAACTTAATTGAGCTCCTTGATTGACCCATCACTAGTATGTACTGAGTCCTCCAAAAGAAACTAAGCCCTTTATTGACAAAGCTACTCAGTCAACACTACAACCAAGCATAATCGAGCCTTCTAGTATGAATAAAGCTTCTAGTGTATGTCGAATACTATAAGCATCACAAAACATCTTCATTAATAGAGTCACTTAGTTAACTCATCAACTACTAACTACCTAGTAATGACAGAGTACCACGTCTTCATAGATTGAGCACAAACCAAAGCTTAACTGAGCATACTCAAGAAACACACAAATTACCTCCAAAATAACTACCAATAACTCCTGCAAATTAGTCATTGATAAAACCCAAGATTCTCCTACATCATTCTCCCTAGGTAAATAGAAAAGTGTGTCCCACACTTTGATGTCCAAAGAAAGATGAACAACCATCTTTATCTTGATTAAAGGTTTCCACTCCAACAAACATAAGAAAAAGAAGAAGTACATCATCCATATTTTTATCCATCTGTCAAACACTAGAATCTCAACGATCCAATAAACATGCTTACTCCTAGGAATAAACTAAACATAATGCTTCATATTTAAAGCTCAACTACAAAAACAACTAGCGAATCCACACCAATAGCGACAAATGTAAGGCCCCTTTCCTAGTACCGTATTACAAACCCTAAATGTTATGGATATGATTAGGGTTAGAACATAGATGATATATTCTAGTTTCTTGAGAAGAGGACATGAATTATATGTATAGCAATCATTATATCTTATGATAAAATGAGGGTAAGGAGGATTTAGAATTTATGTATGTCATGAGTGATAATTTACTTATCAATAATGAACTACAAGATGTTGCTTGAGATGTCCATATAGATTTTAGTTATTGCTAGTTGCATTCAATTGATAAGTTAAGATCATATGGAATAAAGGTTCAAAATGTCATAATCTAGAAACTAGATCAATGGATTCATGGTATTTCATGATCTATTAAGATAATTGAATTGGATGGCTATTATGGAAAGACGAATCAACACCCAACCTTATGATATTGCTAATAGTCATAGATGAAGATTGTTATCAAGATTGGATAAGGGTCTACATGGTAGAACTCAATATGAAGTAATGTAATAAGTTAATTATCGTGCAAGTAGTATTACATGGATATGTTGACATTCATGAGGATAGATTTTATGGTGCCATAAAATGTAATGGATTTATTCTATGATTGATTTTGAAAACTATATGACTATGCAAACAACCTAATTACATGATATAATTGATGCACCCTATTATGTGTTTTTATCTCATAATGATAATAGGATAATGTTAGAAATCAAACTATATTGAATCAAAGGATACTAGTCATGATGTTTATAGATTCAAAAGTAATTTTCATGTTGGTTGAATTAACAATATAGATTCAACATTTCTCCATCATAATAGAAGATGGAATATAATGTGATTTGGTATATTAAATTGATTGTGATAGGGAAAGATTAATGTTGATATATAGATTTTGATATCTTAATGTCTTGAATGCTTTTCATTTGAAAATAAATAGAAAAAGAAAGGTTAATTATGGAAATTTGAATAAGTTGATTTTGAAATGTTAAAATTGTCATGTATTTATACACATGAATCTTATATGATTTTTCATTGGGCTACTGATGTTCAAGTTTAGTGCCTAGGCAATTAAACCATGGAATTTTATTAGGAAAAAAAGGTCCAAACTCATTTAAACATGGTTTAGCCAAGGCAAATCTTTGGGAGATTCAAAAGCCTCATTGTGATGTGTTTATTTCATAAATGCAAGCATTACACATGTGTGGTAAATTTAATCACATAAATATATTAGGGACATGTCATGGTAATGTGTAATGTGTTTTAAATGTGTCACTTGACACTTGTAATTGTTTATGTGTTGATGACATGTCACCTAGGGTTTTTTTCATGGAAATACTTAACCTTAAACTAATTTCCCTTTAATAGATTTAATCAAATCCACTTGGAGAAAGGATAGGATGGATCACCATCAAGGGGAATTTCGAATTCAAACTAGAAAAGGATTTTAGAGGGTCAATAGGTGGTCCCAAAGTGCCTTTTTTTGTGAAAGTAAGCTACCCATATGTTAGCATAACATGTTAAGGGCCTAAATTTGACCATTTTAGTGTTTAGCTAACTTAGGGGACCCTTTAACCAATGCATTCTCCCATTAATTCGAAATTGGAATTGTCACATGAATTTAACCTTTTCTTCACACTTGGTCAAGGTCCTATGTTTAGAAGGGACAATAGTGTAAGAGAAAGGGGGCTTCATGTTTTGCCAAAAATGGAGATAGTGGGGTTGGAGGTCTTTAAGGGAGTTTGGACAAACTAGTGGGTGTTCACCCACTTTCTAGGTTTATAGATAGTTAGGGTTTTGGAAAAAAGTCTAAGGAGAAGGGAGCTCTTCATCAACTATCATTGCCTTTAGCTTGGAACAAGGTTGGTGCTCAAACCATGACAATCTTTTGCATTTGTATAATGATGTTGAAAACTTGTATTATTGTTGTGGGTTCATGTATTGTCATTGTGAAACCTTGTATTGTGTTATTATGGTGAGATTATGATTTGTGTTACACGTATTTTCTTGGCTTCCTTCTTGATCTCTTTATTTTGTTTTGGGACATTGAATTGTAAATGGTGTGAAGGCTTCACTCACCCCTGGGAGGGAAGAGATGCCTTGGGTAAAGGGGTTAGTTGGGATTAACATTGAAGTTGAGAGGTTTTCCTGTTGGAGAGGGTTTTGTTGTTCATGGAGTATGGGCTCCATTGAAGCTGTATGCCTTGTTGTTATTATGGGAGGTATAAGTGTATTGATGTGATGAGATGTATTTTGATAGCCTTGAAGAGGCACTATGCAATTAAAAATGTATATGTGCTTATGCATATGGCATTCTTCTCTTTGGAGAGCCCACCTTCACTCATTGTTTCATGATTCTAATGGTGAATCATTTTGTTAAACCTTGGAGGGTTGTAAGTGTCTTGTGGTATTTTGTTTGCATGAATTATGAATTGTTTAAGTGCAACCCTATTTGAGCCTTGTTTCCCCTACTCAGTGGGTGGCTTCTTAGAAGCCTAGGATGGGAGGTGAGCCTCCATGGTTCTTGTGTGCATGATCTTGCAAGTTTTATGCTCATGAAATCCTCATTATGTGATTGTATATTGTATTAAAAAAAAATGGAACCCATCACTTGTGTCTTTTGTGTATATTGTATTCTAATAGTGAGGTTATCACCTTGTGTACTTTGTGGTGAGTAAATAATCCATGAAAGGAATGAATAAATTTGGGGATATGGACATATGTAATTGTAGTGTAAAATCCTAGATTCTTGCATTTAGATGTAGTGGTAAAGGGGAGATTGATGTATCATAGTTTATGTATGGAAAGATATCATTTTAGAGATAATCATTTATTTTATACCTGAGGAACATATATGTATTGTTTCATTTTACCCATTTAAGGTTAAGATCAATTCAAGATAATGTTTTTTTAAAGGATTTGATTATGTGAAGAAATTTTAGGACACATTAATTCCATAAGAAATACCATTTTTAGATTCATTATTGAAAGAAAAACACAAATCTATAGATTCCATGTTTGATCTTAGGAATTTCATGTAAGTTTTATTTAAATAAATTAAAAAGAGATCCATTTATTTATATATCTCTATTGGAATGTGGAAGCAACATCATATTACTACTAAATCAATATTGATAACATCATAGATTAATAGGAAAGATGCATCAAATAAACTATATATCAAATACCATGAGAGACAACCTGTACATGCACATTTAGTTCTTTGTATTTTGTATGAGAAGAGGAAAATATTCCCTTATCTATTATAGTCCAATATAATATTCAAATGGAATATATTCAAGAATCTTTTCACCTAGATAAGAAGATTAAAAAAAAGTCATAATACATAAGGTTACCAAGTTGAAAATAAAGTAAGACTAGTACATAAGTATCTTGTGAAACAAGTCACATTCAAAAGAATTATACAAAACTATTAAAAATGGTACTTTGACCCCACATCAGGATCAGATCACACAATTGGTAAGGGAAGAGATTTAAAAAAGAGAGTGTATATTCCCTTCCCTTATGCTAGTTGACTTCACTTCTTAAAGTACCTACCCACCAAAGATATATATTAAATCATTTCTTTTCAAAAAAATACAAACATTAAACTATGTGTTAGTGCCTTGTTGTAATCTCAGTTGAACAATTAATAGTTTTGTCCCTTGTTCATGATAAAAGTCTCCACCCTTCCTAGACCCAGTAAGGGTGTTCTCACATAAACCTAGGTGCCTTGGGGTCTAGCCAAAGCTAAGGAACCCATGTCAGACTATGTCCCCTTGGGAGATGGGAAGCAACTTTAGTAAGCACGTGAGTCTAGGTAAGTTAAGGAAAATTCACCTAGGCTAGGGAATTTCATTAAAGTAGATACTTAGGATTAAGGGTATAAGTTGGGTTTAGAGTTGTGTAGTGAGGGATAGTTAATATTGATAAAGATAGTACAAGTTTAGAAAAAGTTTTAATGTGTAGTAAGAATTTTGGTTATGAAATATTTGTTGCTGCAAATAGGGATAAGGAATTCATTGTAGGATTTTCATGTTACTAAAAGTTAGCATAAGTGTTTAGTAGGTAGTTACCAATAGTTTTTAATCAACTTTAATAGTTTAGATAATTTCTATAGTGAGTTAGGAGATAAAGTATTTTAGAATAGTATTGACATTAAGATAATGAGTAATATTGATATAATTAGTTAAGGGTTAGTGATAATAGATATAGTTAAAATCAATCTATTGTTAAGTGCATAATGTAATTTAATTAGCAAATTAGTAAGATCAACATGTTAGTATATAGATAGTGGTTGGAACAAGTAATTTGGAAAGTGGCATTTAGCTAGTAGCGAAGCCAATATAAGTAGTTAGTGATAAAGTAATTATTAGAGATTAGATTTAATATCATTTTTGGTAGACTCTTGTACATATATTTTTGTATTATAGTTGTTTTATTTTATTTTATTGGTGTATAGTTTAATGTCAATTGATTTATACAATATTGATAGATCATAAATATGATATAATATTCTTTTCATGTATGTAAATATGTTAATACATATGCAAATTTATTCATTTAATTTATCTTGTGATTAGGAACATAAATTTGGAATAGAATGTATAAGGGTAATGTGACAGTAAGCATAGTGGCTCTTATCTTGGCATTTATGTTAACAACTTCTCGATATATATAACTTCATCCTAAAGTATATATATTAATTTTCAAAATGAATAGATATATAACTTTTATTAACCTTCATGGTAGCTACCTTTAAATACAAACTCTATATAGCATTGAAGTGAAATAAGTTATGTGTGGTATATAATGAATGATAATCATAATAACTCAAATATTTTAATTAACATCATCATATTTCCAAAATCCATTTGTAAATAAGAATTTTTCTGGATTCGATTATGTGTGTTCTTTTACCATCAACTCAAAGATTTTCATATGTTGAGTTCCCTCTCTTTACTACATGTATAGCATCAGAAACTAAATAATATGTTTTACCATTGTTATTGCATAGTTAAAGTTTCACAGATATATTTATCTCCTTTTCTTTCATTATTTAATAAATACATCTAATGTACTTATTGTTCTTTACATGCAAGCATTTTAAATAAGTTCATATAGTTGTTCCCCTTATATTACTTATAATGTCCAATTACCTATGTTGTTAAACTGGTAATGATTAGGCCCCTACTGAGTTATAATGATCTTGATACTTACTTAGGATTACTCACATATCTCAACCAGCAAAAAAAATTGTAGTTGTGTTTTTGCCCTAAAATTTTGGGCATGACAACAAACTCCACATCAACAAAAATATGTAGATCTCCATCAATACATGCCAAACTTACAACACCATTGGTCTCATTGTTCACAACAAGATGCTTTGCAACACATAACTCATCATCACTAACAAACTAGTCCTCTACAATCAAGCACTCTATAATTTACATGTTAGTCTTAACTGACTAATCATGAAAACCAATCTCAACCTCAACATCAACAAGATTAGAATTCTCCCTAGTAAAATTAGGTATTTCAACAATAACCACAAATTGCTCTACAAGTTTCACATTAGACTAAACAAACTAATCAAAAGAAATCTCACATACCTTTGTTACCTCCTCTACAACCTTGTAATGCCATCTTCTCTCTTGAACAAGTCTTCTAACTAGCTAGACAATTCTCTTCGAGATTGGTAGACTCTAACTCTAGTAGTATACAACTTACTTCTTTTGTTTCTCAACTCTTTTAGAAAAAGAAGCATCCACAACATCATCCACCCAAGCTGCTATATCATTGATCCTCCTCTTCACTATATCAAGGAGATTCAAAATCATCCCAGTGTCCAATCTTCTTGGGGCCATCTTCTAAGATCTTCATAAACTCTCTTCAATAAATCACCAATAGATCAACCTTTGATCTTTGCATTCATCAATCCATCTACAAGTCCTTTGCAATTCCAAGTTAGAAAAATGATATGCCACCTCACAACTAAGAGATCCAAGACTCTAGAAAGAAAAATCCACCACCAAATAAAGATTTTCTTAGATCAACTTCTCTCAACCCAAGGTCTTGGTGAAAACTTATTCAACTTCAACAATTGGTCTACATAATCAGATACCATCTAATGTAGTGAGATTTGAGGCTACCCCTATTGGAGGTAATCTGGCTCCTTACAAATAATAATATAGTGGAAACACAACACACAATACACAATATGATACCAATGTTGGATACAATTGTTAATTGTGTATTGTCTTTGATGTTACACAAATGTCATATCAGCCATTAGACAGAGTCTATCGAGCTCAGATGGTTAGCAAAGCAATATATAGTGACTACTAAGCATTCTTAAACATTACATAGTAAGTTAGCTCTTACTGAGCTCACTCAGAAATCAAAGGATTTTGTAGCAAAAAGTTAATGTTAATCGAGCTCCCAAGGTTAACAAAGGGAAAGTCAATGTCTACCAAGTTCACTCGATCATTGAAGAGAAAGTTAGCTTTTACCGAGCTCACTCGGTAAGTGAAGGAAGGTCAGTGTTTACTGAGTTAACTTGGTCTCCAAAGGAAGTTGCAAGGTTTGTAGTGTTTACCGAGCTTCACTTGGTTAACACTAGGGAAACCATTCTGGAGCAGTGGTCACCGAGCTGGGTTGGGCAGTGAAGAATTTTATTGTTCTAAAGAATTAAGTTTAATTGTTTTGTGCAATGTTTGCAGCCGACTGATTTAATGTTTTTTCAGTTGTTGTAACTTGTAATTGAGCCGACTTGACAATCTGTAAGGTATATATGAAAGGTCAAGTTGTGAATTCATGAATATGTAAGAGTGTGGATGCATAAGAGTGCGAATGTATGGATGTAAATGGAATGAGCAAATATTGAATATATGAGTGAATGTTGTGGAAGGATTAGATATCCTTATGGAGCTGCAAAGTTGTATTCAATCAATGAGGATCTAGTGAAGCAGAACAAAGATCTGTATTCAACAAAGATAAGTTGCATATATTTTAGATCACTTCATTGTTTCTTTCTAATCATTGTAACATTGAATCAAAATCTCTTAACAGAGTTGGTTTAATAGCCATTTTGTAAATCCTCTAACAAGGTGACAATTCAATTGAATTGCTCTTAAGACCTCCAACCAGGCCACTCCTTACAGGGTGATTAAATCCTCTAATAGGGTCACACATAATAGTGTGTTTTGTAACCTTTAACAGGGTTGGCTCCTAATAGGGCTCACTTTAGAAGAGTGAAAATTGGTGACTAGTTACTTGGTGGTTTTTTTCATATCGGATTTTTATGTTAAATCTGGTGTCTCTTGTGTTCATGTTATTTCCTTTATGCATGCATGTTAATCACTTTAAATGCTTAATAAGTTAACAAAACATCTATCAAGTTTCACCATTTATTTGTGTGGTTACCGAGTGTTAGCAGCAACTATATTTTACGACATCTAAGGATCTATGGATTTATTTTTGTGGTAACTGATTCACCCCTCCCCTCTCAGTTACTCCATCTCCATTTCCAACAATTGGTATCAGAGATTTTGGTGCTTGCAGGATAAGATTTCAAAGATCTAAGCTTAAGATCAGGATGCCTTATAAAAGGAAAATTCCAAGACTTAACATGAACAACTTCACAGCATGGCAAGGTTGATGAGACTTCATCTAGCTTCTGTTGGAGACAGAGGACTAAAATACCTTGATAAAAAATATGTAGAACCAGCTGGTACACTATCTATCAATGATATTGCTAAAAAGAAGACCCACAACATTATGATGATATATATAGCATCTGCTCTGAGTTATGAAGAATTTGATGATATCAAGGATTGCAAATCTACTTTTGAAATGTGGAAAAAGCTGAAAGAGATCTATGGAGGAGATGATAATGTTAGAAGACCCAAAACAGAAAGTCTGAAAGGACAATTTGATCAAATGAGAATGAGAGAGGATGAAAACATTGCAAAATATGTTGAAAGAGTCAAAACATGTGTCAGTGCAATCAAAGCATCTAGAGGAGATATCAAGGAAGAGACAGTTATAAGTAAAGTTCTTAGAACTCTACTTCCCATTTATGCAATCAGAGTTTCTACAATTCAAGAAAGAAGATGTGAAGCAAATCATAAGATAAACCTAGAGGCCATAGTTGGAAGATTAATTGCATTTGAACTAGATAACTTTGACAACTATGTTCCAGCTTCCAAGAAAATTGAATCAGCATTTGAAGCCAAGCTTTCACTCAAGGAGAAAGGCAAAAAGAAAAAGGAATCTCAGTTAGCAAGTGAAGATGAATTAGACCAAAGTTCAAATAGTGATCTTGAAGTAATAGAGGCCCTTCTAGCAAGGAAATATTCTAGAGGCAAAGGAAAATACAAAGGTAAAGTACCTCTAATCTATTTTTCATGTGAAAAAGTTGGTCATATTGCTACTAGGTGTCCAAACAAGTAGAATAAAGATGAGAAGAAAAGATACAAGTTCAATGGCAAGAAAGACTTCAGATCATTCAAGGATAAAGGTAAGAAAACATCTTTTATGGCTAAAGATTCTAATGATTCTAATGATGAATAAGAAGATGAAATTGTCTACATTGCTGTGAAAGATGAGTCTAATAATGATGAGGAAATGGCACTCATTTCTCATATGAGAAAAAATGATACATAGATCATAGATAGTGGTTGTTCTTATCACATGACTGGCAACAAAGCTAAGTTTGAATACTTTGAAGACTATGATGGTGGCAGTGTAAGATTTGGTAACAATGAACCTTGTTGTACAAAAGGAAGAGGGAGAATCTCTCTAACCAAAGAACTTATATGTGATAATGCCTATTGGGTAGAAGGACTAAAGCATAATTTTTTAAGTGTGGCACAACTACTCAATAATGTATTCAAAGTAGAATTCATGCATGGTAAAGCAAGAATGTTGGATGGAAAAGGAAAGCTGATTGGATCAGGTACTCAAACTAAAGGTAACTTGTTCTATCTTGAACTAGGTGAATGTTCATGTTTCATTACTCAAGTTGAAGAAAATTGGTTATGGCATAAAAGGTTGTGTCATATAAATTTTGATAATTTGGTAAAGATAAGCAAATTCAAGAAAGTAAGAGGCATTCCTAACATAAAGAAACCTGAGGTCGGTCTATGCAAAAATTGTTAGACTGGTAAAATGGGAAAGACTAGTTTTAAAAGTAAAAACTATCAGTCTGAAGATATATTAGAAATTGTGCATACTGATTTATGTGGACCCATTGGAATTGAAAGCTATACTAGAGAAAAGTTCTTCATTCTTTTTGTTGATGATTACTCAAGAATGATGACAGTCATGTATCTAAGAAACAAATCAAAAGCATTTGAAAAGTTCAAATGGTATTTGGCTAGAGTAGAAAAGGAAACAAGGAAAAGATTAAAATGCTTGAGGTTAGACAGAGGTGGAGAATTCATTTCACATGAGTTTAATAACTTTTGCATTGAAAGAGGAATCAAAAGATAGGTATCAGCCCCTAGAACACCCCAGAAAAATGGAATAGCTAAAAGAAGGAACAAATCCATCATGGATTGTGCAAGAACTTTAATGATTGAAAAGAGCATTGCTATCAAATACTGGAAGGAAGCTATCAGCACTGCAGTTCATACCCTGAACCGAGTACAACTGACGAAAGACTCATTCAAAACCCCCTATGAGTTATGGTATGGCTATAAACCTAATGTAAGTTACCTTAGAGTATTTGGAAGTAAATGTTACATTTTGAAAGAATCTACAAAAGGGAAATTTGATGTGAAAGGTGATGAAGGTATATTCTTTGGATACTCATGCAAAAGTAAGGCATATAGATGTTTGAACTTGTCTACTCACAAAGTCATAGAAAGTGCACATGTGAAAGTTGATGAGCTTGTAGAAAGGACTGAAGAAGAAAGCAAAAGGGAACCAAAAGATTATAAAAGGTTTGTCTTCATTGAACCTGATGCAGTACCAATTACATCAAATAATTAGGAATCTTCTACTCCTGAGTCATCTGTAACCGAGTTACAAGAAGTTCAAACTGAGCCACAGCAAATTGAGTTAAATTTAGTGACTACCAAGCAAGTGTCTACCGAGTCTGAAGGACCTGAGCCAACATCTACCGAGAAAATAGCTACCAAGCCAGAATAGACAGAACCTGAAGTTGAAATGCAAGAGGATAATAATGAAATTCATTCAAAAGGCAAGGAACCTATATTAGCTACGTATGTCAGGAGACATCATTCAGTAGATCAGATCATTGGAGATAAATTTGAAGGAACCATGACAATAAATAAGTTGAAAGGTACTTGTTTATTTGCTGATTTTGAACCTAGAAATATCAAAGATGCATTGGGAAATGATAGTTGGATTGAAGCTATGAATGAAGAGATAGAAAAGATAGAAAAAAACAAGACATGGACTCTTGTACCTAGACCTAAAGACAAAAATGTGATTGGAACTAAGTGGGTATTCAGAAACAAGTTGGATGAAGATGGTAAGATATCAAGAAACAAAGCTAGAATAGTATGCAAAGGATATGCTCAAGAAGAAGGAATAGACTATGGAGAAACTTTTGCTCCTATTGCAAGATTGGAAGGAGTCCAAACCCTACTAGCATATGCTACTCACAAAGGATTCAAAGTTTATCTGATGGATGTCAAGTCAGCATTCCTCAATGGTATACTTGATGAAGAGGTTTACATTGAACAACCTAAAGGTTTTGTTGATCCAGATAAGAAGAACATGGTCTACAAATTACACAAGTCATTGTATGGTCTGAAAGAAGCCCCTAGAGCATGGTATGAAAGATTGCATAACTATCTTATTCAGATTGGTTTTCAAAGAACTAATGATAACAATAGCTTGTATATAAAGGAAGGATCAGATGATAAGATTGTTTTAGCAGAGATATTTGTAGATGACACTGTGTTCATAGGAAATGATGATCTTTGCAAAGAATTCTCAAAACAAATGAACAAGGAATTTGAAATGTCTATGTTTGGTGAAATCAAATTCTTTTTTGGTCTTCAAATTCAACATAATAAAAATGGTATCTACATCACTCAATCAAAATACATCAAGGAGATATTGAAAAAGTTTGGAATGGAAGATTGTAAACCAGTTGGGACTCCTATGTGTATTGGATTAAAACTTACCAAGGAAGATGAATTAAAAGAAGTAGGTCAAACATTGTATAGATCTATGATTGGAAAGTTGCAATATGTAGTTCATACTAGGCTAGATATTGCCCTTGCAGTTGGTATTGTAGCAAGATTTTCAACAAAACCAAGAGAAAATCACATAATGCCAATCAAAAGAATAATGAGATATTTGAAAGGAACTAAGGATTATGGTTTATGGTACAAATTTGGAGGTAATTTGGATTTGAAAGTGTTTGCTGATGCTGATTGGGCAGGAAACCTTGATGAAAAAAAAAGTACAAGTGGAGGTGCATTCTTTCTTGGAAAGAGGTTGGTTTCTTGGACAAGCAAAAAGCAGAATTGTACATCCCAATCTATAGCAAAGGCAGAGTATGTTGCTGCAGCAGTAAACTATTCTAATATTGTTTGGTTTAAACAGTTGTTGGAAGGCATGAAGGTAGAAATCAAAGAACCAGTTGTTATGTTTTGTGATAATACAAGTGCAATCAACATATCTAAGAATCCAGTGATGCATTCCAAAACCAAGCACATTGCAATAAAATATCATTTTATTAGAGAATTGGTGCAAGATAAGGAGATCAGATTGGAATATGTTCATACAAAGGAACAAATTGCTGAAATATTCACAAAACCATTACCTAAGGATGCATTCTTGTATCTAAGAGGTAAGTTAGGGGTCACTCCCCTATTTGAAGTTCACTAAAATGAAGTTTTAGTGATGCATCAACTCATACCAGGTTGAAGATCTATCAGTTGATGCAGCATAATCAGGAAATATTGCATATGAATCCGTACTAAAGGTACACTAAAATTCATTTGAGTTGAGTTTTTTTAGGCATGTTTTGTCAAAGAGGAAGAGTTTTACTGTCATATCTATCTGAAATTTGTTTAAGATAAAGAGTTTGCTATGTAATTCCTTTACAGAGGGACATTACTATAAGAGGGAGAGTTTTCTATCTTAGAGGGAGAATTATTATGTTGACATGTTGTGTTTCCATATAAGAGAAAATACTTTTTTTCAAATTGCATTCTGCTATGACATGTTGTGTTGCCATCAATGCCAAAGAGGGAGATTGTTGGATACAATTGTTAATTGTGTATTGTCTTTGATGTTATACAAATGTCATATCAGCCATCAGATAGAGTCTACTGAGCTTAGATGGTTAGCAAAGCAATTTATAGTGACTACCGAGCATTCCTGAACATTACACAGTAAGTTAGCTCTTACCGAGCTCACTCGAGCATCAAAGGATTTTGTAGCAGAAAGTTAATGTTAACCAAGCTCCCAAGGTTTACAAAGGAAAAGTCAATGTCTACCAAGTTCATTCGGTCATTGAAGAGAAAGTTAGCTTTTACCGAGCTCACTCAGTAAGTGAAGGAAGGTCAGTGTTTACTGAGTTAACTCAGTCTTCGAAGGAAGTTGCAAGGTTTGTAGTGTTTACCGACCTTCACCTGGTTAACACTGAGGAAACCATTCTGGAGTAGTGGTCACTGAGCTGGGTTAGGCAGAGAAGAATCTTATTGTTCTAAAGAATTAAGTTTAATTGTTTTGTGCAATGTTTGTAGCCGACTAATTTAATGTTTTTTTAGTTGTTGTAACTTGTAATTGAGCTGACTTGACAGTCTGTAAGGTATATATGAAAGGTCAAGTTGTGAATTCATGAATATGTAAGAGTGTGGATGCATAAGAGTGTGAATGTATGGATGTAAATGGAATGAGAAAATATTGAATATATGAGCGAATGTTGTGGAAGGATTAGATATCCTTATGGAGCTGCAAAGTTGTATTCAATCAGTGAGGATCTAGTGAAGTAGAACAAAGATCTGTATTCAGAAAAGATAAGTTGCATATATTTTAGATCACTTCATTGTTGCTTTCTAATCATTGTAATAGTGAATCGAAATCTCTTAACAGAGTTGGTTTAACGGCCATTTTGTAAATCCTCTAACAAGGTGACAATTCAGTTGAATTTCTCTTAAGACCTCCAACCAGGCCACTCCTTACAGGGTGATTAAATCCTCTAACAGGGTCACACCTAACAATGTGTTTTATAACCTTTAACAGGGTTGGCTCCTAACAGGGCTCACTTCAGAAGAGTGAAAATTGGTGACTAGTTACTTGGTGGTTTTTCCCATATTGGGTTTGCATGTTAAATCTGGTGTCTCTTGTGTTCATGTTATTTCCTTTATGCATGCATGTTAATCACTTTAAATGCTTAATAAGTTAACAGAACATCTATCAAGTTTTAGCATTTATTTGTGTGGTTACCGAGTGTCAGCAACAACTACATTTTAAGACATCTAAAGATTTGTGGATTTATTTTTGTGGTAACTGATTCACCCCTCCCCTCTTAGTTACTCCATCTCTATTTCCAACAACCAAATGAAACTATTTATTCATAAAATAATTTTTTACATGAAATGTGTCCAACTATAAGGCCTTTCAGGTTTTTTCCAAATACGTTAGCAATTACAAAAATAGTTTTGCAATATCCCTCAAGAACCAATCCCAACTCTAGCTAATCTAGATCCACACATTGGTAGAAAACCCTAAGGAAGATCTCAACTTGTACTTGTAAGCCCACCAAGAAATCTCCTTATTTTTCCAAGCTTCAACTACTAGCCCTTCTCAAAATTTTCTTTTCTACCACATCCTCTTCTCCAAGCCAAATGAATAATTGCCAAAGACTCTGCAAGACCCCCTACTTATACCCAACTAAGCCACTTGTCAGCCTAGTTGATTAAAAATTAAATAAACTGCTACATTAAATACACCCCTCAAGACACAAGTTGACTGACAATAAAAATAAAATATGTATAACCCAAATTAAATGCATAGTTTGGCTGACCACAGACAACTCTATTAACACAAAACTAAGACCAAACCAAGCATCAAAGAAAACCCTGTCGAGTGTCAACATTCCACTAGACATAACCAAGCTCCTTAGTGCAAGAGTACCTAATCATCCATTCACCATGGTATTTTTATTTTTTAAGCCTTTATGAGTTCTACTCAAAGGAATTTAATTGTAAGAGACATTTTTAATAAGGTAGTCATAGTTGTTCAATAATTTGAGCCTAATTATAAGACCCATTTGGTATTTTATAAACCATGGATTTTGAATATGGTCAAAAAGTATTTCTTTGATCTAGCATATTATAGGAATTTTTTTAGGTTTCTAAACATGTTCTAGGCCCCTAGGGAACAAGGCAAAGGTCCTACAAGGGCCAGATTATGCAATTTGTGAAAATTGGAAAAAGTTGTCAACTTTTGTTAAAACATCCCCCAATGGTCAAAACCTTTTAATTTTGATTGGGATGGATAAGGAAGGACTTTAAAGATCCATTTTAGGTGAGTGGAAGTTAGAAAATGTAATTTTTCCTTTCAAATTAAATAAAGATCCTGTTTTTCCTAGTAAAACACAACAATTTCTAAGTGTACGAACAAGTAAAGATTGACACATGTGAATAAACCATTTTTTTAGAATCTTGGATATTATAGTTGATAAATTCAATTTATTCAATGGTTTTAAGTAATATACAAATGAAGTTATTGTTAGATCTTTCTCAAGTGCACCAAAACCCTACTTTTGGTGGCCAATTTCAGTAATGAAGCCCTAGCTTGCATCCTCGCCGTGGGATTTCCAAACTACTTGGTAATATAAAAGTTAGGAAGTTGTATTATAATATACTTGAAGGATGGGAGATGGAAGTCAAGGCTTCTATATTTTCTAGCAAGCCCTAGCCCAAACATCTCTATGTGTTTGGTGTAGAACAATAGATATTGAGTGTTATAGGCACTTGGGGGATGGATGAAGCCAACCTAATGATGGATATTGAAGCTAGATAGTTCTCTATATGTTTGACCATCAGTCACTATTCTTGGTCAAACATCTAATTAGCATTTCCTTCACAAACCCTAGTAAGGAGGCATAAACAAGGAATTTGTTGTATTTTTGGTTAGGACATCATCTGACCAGTCTGGAGTTTACAAGTTTGGAGTCTTGTAACTTTTCCAAAAAGGTATCCACATATGTAGTTTTTTTTAGAGTCCTTTGGAGGATTTTCAAACCAAGTCCTAATTACCTTGTTAATATGGCTAATAGGGTCTCCTTGGCCTAATAGACAATATGGTTGTTTGAGACCTTTGGGAACAAAATGGGCTTATCAAACTCACTAGTTTGGAATTTTTTGATCATCAAGGAACCTTTCCACTCTCTCCTAAACTCATAGGTTCCATTTTTAAAGCAAAATCCTTGTTTTAGTAGATTTTGTGCTTTGAAGCCTAGTTGTGCAACTTTGGTACCTAGGCTATATTTTGAAGTAGAGTTGTTTCAAAGGTGTTGAGTCCTCTCTTGACTCTATTTTAGAGTGCTTGGAAGCATCCTAAGGCTACACCACAAGTATTTTTATATTTAAGGGAGAGCTCTACATCACTCCTTCATTGACCGAGCACCAATACATGTCAAGTCCTCGAGAAGCAACCAAGCCCCTTTATTGATCGAGCTACTCAGTCAATACTACAACCAAGCATAACCAAGCCCTATAGTATGAAATGAGCTCCTAGTGTATGAAAATACCATAAGAATCACCACATATATTCATTAACTGAGTCACCTAATTAATACATCAACTACTAACTACCCAATAATGATAGAGTGCCATCTCTTCATAGTCCAAGCACAAACCAAAGCTTAACGGAGCACACTCTATAAACACACAAATTACCTCCAAAGTGACTATGGTGTGACTAAGCCTATGTAGAAAGCATGAGATCTGACTAAGTCTATGCATTCTTGAAGCCATGGGTGTTCATGTGCCACTTCATCCAGATTATACTATTTCCAGAGAAAATACATGTCAATTTCTTCCTATTTCTTATGATGTTTCAATTGTCCAGTAGTTAGACCCAATAAAAATAGTTGAAAGGCCACATTTTGGATAGGTTATAGAAGCTTGTGGATTTCACATGCCCAAGAGATCCCCACCCCTAATTCTACATAAGAAATAGTGCTAATGTCATTGCCTAGGTATTCTATTTTGAAAGTCTTCCTTAGGAGCAATAAAATGTCAACCCTTTCTTTGAGTTCGAGTAGAGAGGATTGAAAATGTGACATAATGTCCATGTTGATAGGCTACCTATTCTCATTCTCCAAAAACCATATTCACATCATGTATATTGAAATCCACACTGGGCACAACCTCATTGCAAATTGACATGAGTTTTTCATCAAGGACATCGCCTAAAAAGGCTTTTTGGTCCCCTTCCAATTTGCATGTCAAGAAAATTGTGGTGTCCATCTTGATTCATAATTTCAAAAATAATTAATTATAGAACAACGAATATAGACTATAGAGCAATAATTACCATTGAATGCCATAGACTAGTTTACTTAGTTAGTATGGTAGATAGGTAGTTATTGCTCTATAGTCTGTAGTCATTGTTCTATAGTTAATTATTTCATAAATTGTGAATCAATATGTACACTACAATTCACTTGAAATGCAATTTGGAAGCGGACCAAAATGCATTTTTAGGTTATGTCCTTGATGAAAAACTCCTATCAATTTTCCATGAGGTTGTGCCCACTGTGGATTTTATTATTCATGTTGTGAAAATGGTTTTTGGAAAATGAAAATAGGTACCCTATAAACATAGACATTACATCAAGTTTTATAGCCTCTCTACTCAACTTTAGAGAAGAAAGGGTCAACATTTTATTGCTCCTAAGGAAGACTTTTGACAATAGGGCTTGGATTTCCATTTGACAATCCCACTTCAAAAGATAGCCTCATTTTTGGCAATCAGCTACACTTCTAATAATGGCAACCATTGACCAACATGTCTACAATTTAAAGAATTCTTTTTTTGACTAGATTCTATTGTGCCATTAATACAATATGAAATTCCACATATATTTCATCCTATAGATATGTCACTTTCTTATCACTCTTTGATTTAATACCAATCGTAATCTTTTGATATAGCTGATTTGAAAAATATATGATTAATTTCTAGCCATTGATTCATTGATTAATCATGTCATTTTATAGCACATCCACCAATGCATTATATTTCTTTTACTAGATAGGAAAAATTTCTTAATCCAATATTTATTTTTTCCAATAGATGGGAAATTTTTTGTAATAAAATGTATATATTTTTCTAATAAACTAGAAAAACTGCATTAGACAATATATATGTTTTCTATCACAAGAGACAAAATGACCTCTTAATTTATATTTATTTTCCCTCACAAGTGAAAACATTGCCTCAATTATATGAATTTTCACTATGGTCGACAAAAAATCACATCTAAGATTTAACCTTTTTTGATGTCAAAAAATAAATTTGAGAATACAAACTAATTTTACCCACCCACAGCCCCCTCCACACACACACAATTTTTTTTTTTTTTTTTTTTAAATGTTGGATTTAGTACAAATTTATATTTTTTTGGGGGAGGAGGTTTCTTTAACTTATCCATCTTGTTCAGTGGTCCATGACATTTTGATAGTCATGTTCGTGCAAATACCTACACCTTGATAAAGGATGGAGGGAAACATAAGATAAAGACATTAAAGGATAGAGAAGAAAATATATGTAGTTCTACTAGAATATATTTTATTGATGGAAACAAGTTCCTAGAGGGTATGAGACATGAGAATATGTGCTTTTCTATAATTCCAAAAGATTGTAAAGAAGTAGAAGAGCTACGTTCAATAGTTGCAAATTTGTTCGATGAGTTTCTAGATATTGTATTTGATAATGTATTTCATGGATTGCCACCAGTGAGAAATATTAGCCACTAGATGGAATAGATTCTAGGAGTTATTTTGGAAAACAAGATAGTACAAAGAATGACATCGGAAGAAAATGAAGAGTTCAACAGACAAGTACACTTGTTGGTGTATATTAGGTTGATTTGAGAAAGTTTAGGTCCATGTATTGTACTAGTAGCATTAGCACCAAAAAAGAATAAAGAATGGGGGATGTGTAAAGATTCAAAAGCTATCAACAAGATCATAAACAAGTGTAAATTTCTATTTCCAATGATAGATGATATTCTGGATTGTTTGAGAAGAATTGTATATTTCACAAAGATAAATCTAAAGAGTGGGTACCATTAGATTCAGATCATAGAAGGAGATGGATGGAAGACTACCATCAAGACAAGTGAATGATTGTTTGAGTGGTTAGTCATGCCTTTTGGGATAAAAATGCACAAAGAACTTTATGTTGCAAAAAGTTACATCAACTAGGTAAATGATCAGTAATGAACTTAAACAATGAGTTAGAAGAATGTGTTTGTTAGCATGAATACTGATGATACTACTTTGAGGGAGTATCTTGAGCATTGGAGAACATTGAAATGTTGCATTCATGACTATTTTTTTCATTGATGACAACATAGTATGGTTTGTATAGAGACTAGAAGAATAGCTGTTAGAGATCTTATGTTGTGCAGTAACTAAGTAAGGGTTAAGTGATGCATAGTTAAATATATATTCCTGAGAGTATCTTGACAATGTGGTTATGAGGATGAAGTTAGAGTCAAAGATTTATAATATTTGTGTTTTATTTTTTTCGAGCAACATAGAAACAAAGCATCTATTTGGTAGTTTCTGATGTTTGTATTATGTCTTTTAGCCAAGATATAATGAGGTGATGCACACTCAACCAATGATAGAGCATAGTTAGGTGATGATGTGAGTGAGTGTGCAAGACTTGGAGTCACACATGTAAAGTTTTGTATAGACTGTGAGCCAATAGAGCTATTGTAATTATAATTAATTATACATCTTATTTCAATTAATTGGGAAAGCCTTAAGGCCGACTCAAGGAATTATTATGAAGGTATGGTATAAATGAAAGATATTTTCATTAATTGTAAGTGTATCAAGTATCTATTGTGCATTATATTTGCAAAGTGCAAAAAGGAAAAAGTGTTGATTGAACGTGTGTAAGTGGTCCAAGGGATTATTGGGTGTGCAATTCATGATTTGATTTCAAGATCAAAAGGAGTAGAAGTATGGTTGATAGGAAAGAGTCAAAGAAAGGAAGTACAATTTGGTTATATTATTCTATAAATAATAATACATATATCATTTGGAGAGTGGGTTTATTGGTCTTTCCCTAGAAGCTATATGGGTAGTGGGTTTAGCTATATTCCATGAATCCTAATAGAGTTGGCACAACTCCTAATAAGGTTGGAATCTCCTAATAGGGATTCAAAGTCTCATAATAGGGACTCATATGTACTGAATGTTGTAAGAGACTCCTAAAATGGTCTATCCTCTAACAAGGAATATTTATATGAGTACATCATCTTGTGGGTACCATCCCCATTGGGGTTGTCCCTCTAATCAGGAGTTTCCTTAGTTATCATATCTAGTGTTATTGTGTATGAGTATCTTGTTGTGGTTTCAATTTACATTACTCATATGTTTAAGATTGTTTAAAGTTTTTATTGGTGATATTATTTGTATAATTGATTCACATTAGACAATATATATGTTTTCTATCACAAGAGACAAAATGACCTCTTAATTTATATTTATTTTCTATCACAAGTGAAAACATTGCCTCAATTATATGAATTTTCACTATGGTCAGCAAAAAATCACATCTAAGATTAAGAGGTCATAAAATCAATTATATAAAATTAATCACATCTAAAATTAATTATATAAATTTGAGAATAGAAATTAATTTTACCTCCCCTACCCCTAAAAACAAAAAAGAAAAAGAAAAAAATGTTGGATTTAGTACAAATTTATATATTTTTTGGGGAGGAGGTTTCTCTAAGTTATCCATGTTGTTCAGTAGTCCATAACATTTTGACAGTCACGTTGTACATGATGGTCATGCAAATACCTACACTTTGACAAAAGATGGAGTGAAACATAAGATAAAGACATTAAAGGATAGAGAAGAAAAGATATGTAGTTCTACTAGAATATATTTTATTAATGGAAACAAGTTCCTAGAGGGTATGAGACATGAGAATATGTGCTTTTCTATAATTCCAAAAGATTGTAAAGAAGTAGAAGAGCTACCTTCAATAGTTGTAGATTTGTTGGATGAGTTTCTAGATATTGTATTTGATAATGTATATCATGGATTACCACCAGTGAGAAATATCAACCACTAGATGGAATAGATTCTAGGAGTTAGTTTGGAAAACAAGGTAGTGCAAAGTAGAACACCAAAAGAAAATGAAGAGTTGAACAGACAAGTACTTTTGTTGGTGTATATTAGGTTGATTCGAGAAAGTCTAGGTCCATGTATTGTACTAGTAGCATTAGCACCAAAAAAGAATGAAGAATGGAGGATTTGTAAAGATTCACAGGCTATCAACAAGATCATAATCAAGTCCAAATTTCTATTTCCAAGGATATATGATATTCTAGATTGTTTGAGAAGAGTTTTATATTTCATAAAGATAAAACTAAAGAGTGGGTACCATTAGATTCAGATCATAGAAGGAGATGGATGGAAGACTATCTTCAAGACAAGTGAATGAATTTATGAGTGGTTAGTCATGCCTTTTGGGCTAAAAATGCACAAAGTAACATCAACTAGGTAAATGATGAGTAATGAAATTAAATAGTGAGTTAGAAGAATGTGTTTGTTAGCATGAATGCTGATGATACTACTTTGAGAGAGTATCTTGAGCATTGGAGAACATTGACATGTTGCATTCATGACTATTTTTTTCATTGATGACAACATAGTATGGTTTGTATAGAGACTGGAAGAATAGCTTTTAGAGATCTTATGTTGTAGAGTAACTAAGTAAGGGTTAAGTGATGCATAGTTAAATATATATTCCTGAGAGTGTCCTGACAATGTGGTTATGAGGATGAAGTCAGAGTCAGAGATATATGATAGTTGTGTTTGATATTTTGTGAGCAACATAGAAACAAAGCATCTATTTGGTAGTTTTTGATGTTTGTATTATGTCTTTTAGCCAAGATATAATGAGATGATGCACACTCAACCAATGACAAAGCATAGTTAGGTGATGATGTGAGTGAGTGTACAAGACCTAGAGTAACACATGTAAAGTTTTGTATAGACTATGAGCCAATAGAGCTATTGTAGTTATAATTAATTATATATCTTATTTCAATTAATTGGGAAAGCCATAAGGGTTAATCAAGGAATTATTATGAAGGTATGGTATAAATGAAAGATATTTTCCTTAATTGTAAGTGTATCAAGTATCTATTGTGCATTATATTTGCGAAGTGCAAAAAGGAGAAAAGTGTTGATTGAATGTGTATAAGTGGTCGAAGGGATTATTGGGTGTGTAGTTCATGATCTGGTTTCAAGATTAGGAGTAGAAGTATGGTTGAAAGGAAAGAGTCAAAGAAAGGAAGTACAATTTAGCTATATTATTCTATAAAGAATAATACATAGATCATTTGGATAGTGTGTTCTTTGGTCTTTCCCTAGAAGCTATTTGGGTAGTGGGTTCAGCTATATTCCATGACTACTAATAGGATTGACACAACTCCTAATAAGGTTGAAATCTCCTAATATGGATTCAAAGTCTCCTAATAAGGACTGACATGTACTGAATGTTTTAAGAGACTCCTAAAATGGTCTATCCTCTAACAAGGAATATTTATATTAGTACATCATCTTGTGGGTACCATCCCCAGTGGGGCTTTCCCTCTAATCAAGAGTTTCCTTAGTTATCATATCTAGTGTTATTGTGTATGAGTATCTTGTTGTGGTTTAAATTTACATTACTCATATGTTTAAGATTGTTTAAAGTTTTTATTTGTAGAAACTTGTAGAATGTAAACATTAAATAGTAAACATCTTAAATTTCATCGACACAAGTAAGACACTAGGATTTAATGTGGAAAACCAATTCAGGAAAAACCACTAGCAAAATGTCTATTACAATATATAGTCCACTGATATAACTAAGAGGGGGTGGGGGTGAATTAGTTATCCAACTAATATCATCATTAACAATCGTAAACAATCTTAACCATATGAGTAATATAAATTGAAACAACAACAAGATACTCATTCACAATAACACCATATGTTGAAATTCTTTAGAATAACTAAGAGGGGTAGTGAATAATCTATCAAAGGTTGAGGTGTACAATTAAAACTTTTCACACCTTATTGAACCCATATCCATAAAACATATTCATGCATGCATCCATTAGATCATATAATCACTTGAACTTGTAGATTACTATTCTAGGTCAAACAATTTTGCAGAATTGTAAACATGAAACATAACAAATTCAATAACACATTTGATAATAGGATTTTATGCAAAATCCCAATTTGGGAAAAACCACCAATAACATGCTACTCATTCTCACTCTTCTAAAGTGATTTTGTATGAAAGGCCAACCTTGTGAAAGGTTACAATACACACTATTAAATGTGACCTGGTTAGAGGATTTCAGTCACCCTGTTAGGAGTGAGCCTTGTTAGAGGACTTTAGATCATTCACTTGGAATGTCACTTGGTTAAAGGATTTACAAATGATTGTTATGTCAACCTTAATCTAAAGGATTTACCCTAGACTAGTATAATGATTAGAAAGTAAGAATAAGACTTGATCTGATAACAAATTTACAACTCACTTGTAGATTATAGATCTCTATTTCAGTCCTCCATTCTACTTGGATTTCACACACTTCAACTCTGATAGCTTGTTCACCCTTCAAGCATTCATACTCTTAAGCGCTCTTACTTTGTTTTCCAATAGCAATCTCTTATGTTCAGTCTTTAAATGAAGCAATACCTTAGACCTCTAGTCTAACTTAGGTTCTTGAACATTGACCAACCTTGCTTTTGACCAGCCATCTCTTTAAATAGAAAATTAAGATATTTTTCTATTCATCCTCTATTGTCCATTTTAGGTTTAGGTAGGATTAGGTAGGATTCAATCAATCTACCCATCTTTTCATTTTAGTCCCTTCTAGAAACTTCTTTTTCAATCCTCTTTGAATTTTCCTCAAAATGGTTTACCATGAATTGTGTGCCACCAATTCATCATAGTTATCTTCCACACACTTCAAAAAATTCAATTAAACAAAATAGTTAGATCAAACTTGTTAAATATACAATTTAACATAAATACTAGTACTCAACATCAATATGATGTCACTCGGCTTCCAAACTGTTTGTCCACTCGTGTTCAACTAGATCAATCGCAAAAAACTAAAGTTTATTGGTGCTTGACATCAACTAAACTTTAATTAGCTTAAATAATATCACTCAAGATACCTTGAAATATCACTTTTCTCTGCTTCAACTATTTGTTTTCTTTCCTTGCACTAACTTTTCTCAACACCTACTATCACCTCAATCAAGCTTAACAAACTCAATTCTTCTGACTTGTTCTTCTAGACTTAGTCAATGTATCCAACCTTTGCAACCTTAACTAGATAATCAATGCACTATAAAATTATTGTCTTAACTAATCTTTGTGCTACTTTTTATTACCATAACTCAACCTCTCCTCTAGGTACTTTTGTTATCACATTTGATCAAAACCTCCTCATCAATCAAACAAATGTTAGTACTCAAATCAAATAAGAAGTTGTCTTACCAACAAGTAGCAAGTTTGACTTCAGTGAAAAAACAATGATTGAAACACATTCTTGTACTTGTATCAATTTATTTTTAACACTAGATATGTTAACTAAGGAAACCCTTGATCAGAGGGAGAAACTCAATGGGGATGGTACCCACAAGATGATGTACTAATATAAATTTTTCTTGTTAGAGGATAGACCTTGTTAGGAGTCTATCATAACATTCAGTACATATGAGTCCCTATTAGGAGACTTTGAATCCCTATTAGGAGATTCCAGCCCTATTAGGAGTTATGGAAGATAGCTTGACCCACTGCCCAAACAACTTTAAGGGAAAGACCAATGAACCGACTATCCAAATGATCTATGTATTATCCCTTGAAAAATAATAGAATTGTATTGTACTTACTTCCTTTGTATCTATCTTATCAACCAGACTTCTACTCCTTTAGATCTTGTAATAAAATCTTGAATTTTGCATCCAATAATCCCTTGGACCACATACATGCATTTAGTAAGCAATCTTCTTCTTTTCCTAGTTCAATAACCATCTCAATATATCACATAATCTTACAATCAAGGAAAACATCTTTCCTTTATACCATATCATCATAATAATTCCTTTAGTTGACCTTAAGACTTTCTTAATTAATTAAAATAATATAATTAATTAATTACAATTACAGTAGCACTATCAGCTCATAGCCTATACAAAACTTTATATGTGCAATACTAAGGCTTGTGCACTCACTGGCATCATCAACACACTATCCTCTATCACTTCTTGACTACACATTACTTCATTACATCCTAGATGTAAGAAAGCCAACAATCATTAGGAATTTCTTTCCCAATACTCCATCTCTAAATTTCTCTTTGTAAATTAGGTACAACTTCCATATGGCTTTGACTTAGACTCTGCACACTTGACCATGTCATTAGGACATTGTGCTAAACATGTCCATAAGTATGCATGAGTAGATAATCGAACCATTGTCTGTACCATCAAGATATTAGTCTACTACTCATCCAATCTTTACAAAAAAAATGCTACATTGACATCAATGATAAAAACAGTCATGAATACAACACATCAATACTCTCTAGTGCTCAGGATACTCCCCCAAAGTATTATTATCAATAATCATGCTAACAATCTCCCCCTTTGGTATTGATGGAAAAATAAATGAAAAACATCTAAGTTCCAAGAATACTAAGTAATACTCTATTGTTTTTGATGTCCTCATCTCACGCATACTATCCCCCATACCTTAGGAGATATTTATCATGCATATTCTCCCCCATTGACATCAATGTCAAAGGTCTCAATCTCAATGTTATATACCAATTGTTAATCAACTACTCCAAGTTATACTATTCAATACCAAATACAAAATACCAAGAGTCTTTAATGACTCAGTACATACTAGATACCTCCCATACAAGAAGCATCATCATTTAGTCTAGTCAAATAATAGTGCTCTATAACACTGGATGATACACTCTCTACATCACCTACTTAGAAGTAGGCAAGGGCATAACCCCAAGCGTACCTCTCAAGTAGTCAAATGTATCTTTAGGCAAAGTCTTTGTAAAGATATCTACAATCTGATCTCCTTTTTTGCTACTTTCTCTCTCAGTACATGATACTTAATAGATATATGCTTAGTCTTATAATGCAATACATGATTCTTAGACATACTCACTATGCTTGTGTTATCACAGTAAATGATAACAGGTTCTTCAATCTAAATTCAGATATCCTTCAACATCTTCTTTATCCACATAACCTGATTATAGTTATTTCCTATTGCAACACACTCTATCTTAGTACTACTCTACAAAATACAATCTTTCTTCTTGCTTAATCAAGAAACTAATCTTCCTCCAAGAAAGAATGCTCCACCACTAGTTCTCTTTTTGTCATCCATACTGCTTGCCCAATCTGCATCATTATATGCATAAAGAGTGAAATGACTTGATTTGTCATACCAAATTTGATATTCAGATGTCCCTTTTAGATATCTAAATGTTCTTTTCATTACTACAAAATGATATTCATTAGGATCAACTTGAAATCTAGCTACAATCGCAACTACATTTTCTATATCTAGTCTAGTGTGAGTTAGATACTGCAAAACTCCAATCATGGATCTATACTTCTTTTGCTCAACTACAGGTATCTCATCTTTTTTGGATAACATGTGACCAATTATCATAGGTGTACCAATAGGTTTACAACTTTCCAAACCAAACCTTTTCAACAAATCTTTTAGGTACTTAGCTTGTGAAATAAATATACCATCATTATTCTACATAATCTACAATCATGCCCATTTCAAATTCATTCTTCATCTCTTTAGAAAATTTATCACTAGCTTCATCATTACCTCCAAAAATGATGTCACAAACAAATATTACAATAATTAGGAAACCATCTTCAGTTTAAAAAAAAATAGAAGTTATTGTCTATTATACCTTTAGCAAATCCAAGCTTTGCCAGATAATTGTGTAACCTAGTATACCAAGTTCTTGGTGCTTGCTTTTGACCATATAAAGCTTTCTTTAATCTAGATACCATGTCATTATCTTTTGACAAAGGAAAACCTCCTGGCTTCTCAATATAAACCTCTTCTTCTAGTTCTCCATTTAGAAAGGGTGATTAACATCCATCTAATAAACCTTGAATTTCTTGTTTGTTGCATAAGCCAGGAACATCCTTACTGCTTCCATTCTTTCTATTGGTGTCTATGTTTCCTCATAATCAATGGCTTCTTGCTATGAATAACCTTTACAAACAAGTTTGGCCTTCTTTCTTACAACTTCTCCTTGCTCATTCATCTTTTCCTAAAAACCCATTTTGTTCCTATCACATTCTTGTCTTTTGATTGAGTAACTAACTCCCATGTATCATTCTTCACAATATGATCTAATTCTTCCTTCATTTCTTGGATCCAATGATTATATTTAGCTTCTCCAACTGTACTTTTAGACTCAACTTGAGATATCAGACATATCTCCTCATTTACTTTGTTCCTTTTCATCACACTTTTATCTTTACTTCCAATTATCTCCTTAGGAGGGTGATTCTTTATTAGATTCTTGTTAGGGGTAGGAGTTGACATATCAGCTCTTATCTCTTCTCTAGGTTCAAAACTCTATTCTCCCTTATGCTTAAAGGTTAGCACATCATGCTACAAGTCATTTTTAGTTTTAAAATAAACTTTAACATTCTATCTAACAATTCTAGAGTTATTCTTTTCTTCATTTGAATTATAATCCACCATCTTTTCTTTGGTTCCAAACTTTTCATCAATCCTTACATTTGTGCATTCAACTAATGTCTTAGTTCTATAGTTGAAACATCTATAAGCCTTTCTTTTCAGTGAATAGTCAAGAAACATACCTTCATCACTTCTTGGATCAAACTTACCAATGCCATCATCTCTCTTAATATAACATTTTCTCCCAAATATCCTAAAATATTTGATTGATGTTGAATGTGGAAACCATAGTTCATAAGGTGTCATGTCCATACTTTTTCTAATATATACTTTGTTCAGAGTATATACTACTATATTAACTACTTCCCTCCAAAATACCTTAGAAACATCATTCTCAAATAACATTGCTCTAGCTACTTCTTCTATAAAATTATTTCATCTTTTAGGAATACCATTTTGCTTAGGTGTTCTAGGTGAAAATAGTTGTCTTTTGATTCCATTTTCTTCAATAAATATGTTAAATTCTCTAGAGGTGAATTCACCTCCTTTATCAAATCTCAAACACTTAATCTTAACACTAGATTCATTCTTAGCTCTATTCTTAAATATCTTGTACTTCCCAAAAGCTTCATATTTCTCTTTAAGAAATGCTACCCATATCATTCTAGTGAAATCATCAATAAAAAATATAAAATACCTTTCACCATAGAATCCTCTTGTTCTAAGATTACTCAAATCTGTGTGAATGATCTCTAGCTTCTTTGTAGTAGTGAACTTCTTGCTAGGGAATGAAACTTTCTTCTGCTCAGCCAAAATACATTCCTTACAGACAACATTAGTAGGCTTAACAATCTTAGGCAAGTCTCTAACTACAAAAGTGCTACTAACTTTCATAGTATTATGAAAGTTTATGTGACATAATCTTCTATGCCACAACCAACTATTATCCACTTTAGCTACCAAACATGTCATCTCAATAGGACTCAAATGAAATACATTACCTCTAGATCTAGTGCTAGTTCCATTCATCTTAACATCTCTATCTTTGATAGTGCAGGTCTTCTTAGTGAACTACAATAGATAACCCTTGTCCACCAACTATCTAACACTCAACAAGTTATGCTTCAATCCATCAACAAAATATACATCATTAGAGTTAATTTTACCATAAAGAATAATGGATCCAATCCCTATTATATGACAGGTTTCATAGTTTCCAACTCTAACAATACCTCCATCATGATTCTTGAATTTAACAAATTTATTCATATCATGAGTAATGTGATGTGAACAACCACTATCAATTATCCAATTAGACTTCTTTTATACTTGGGTAACTAGAGCTCTTTCTTCTCTAATTTATCTATCAAGATAATCTTCCTTGACAGCCAAAAATCATAATTCATCATCATCACTTTCACTTTGACCTTTCTCATTAGATTCTTCATCTTCACTTGCATATAGACAATTTCTATTTGTAACTCTTCTAGAGTTAAACTTTCCCTTATAGTTTTTCTCTCTTTTAGGACATTTAGATGCATAATGACCAAATTCATTAAAATCCCAAAATTTAAAGATTATCTTACCATCTTTTTCTCTTCTTACTAGAAGGGTTATTCTTTCCTCAATCTTATTGTCTTCATTAGCTCTACCGCTACCAGCAAAATCACCACATGTGCTTGCACTCCTTGTCAAATTAGGTTGAATATTTAGTACACTAAAAGTTGTTTCAACTTTTGCAAGTTCTCCAGACTATCTTAGATCTTCTTCTACTAATTCTAATATTCCAAGTAAGTTTCCTTTGTGAAACCTATGCAAGGCATTACTAGATGTATCATCTGAGCTATCGGTTTGAAAGGTGGTGTCAAACTTTTCAAGATCTTCCATGTGACTTTACCATCTTCTTTTGTTCCACCATAAGACCAAATTCTTGCAACCATTTCTAATATTGTGCCAATATAACTTCTTATAGATTCATCTTCCATCATTCTAACATCTTGAAATGCACATATCAAATTCTACAATCTCATTCTTTTTGCATGATGATCACATTCAAAAGTAGATTCTAATGCTTTCCAAATTTCATGAGTTGTTCCAAGGGACTTTATATGAATGTATTCATTCTCTAGAAGAGTGATCAATAGAGTTTTTCTTACTCTCATGTTACACATGAATATATTTCTCTCTTCTTCACTACATCCTTCAAGCTTTTCTTCTTCAACAATTGTCTTTTGACTCTTTGTCAAGATCCAATATTCCAGACCCATGCATAATAGATGAGTCTTCATCTTCTCCTTCCAACTATAATATTTGGCCCCATCAAATCTAGGACTATCCTTTTTAAAAATATTTACCATCGATCACCCAAAGCTATTAAGCTTATCCTTCAAGGACCCGATACCCTAATACCAATTGTTAGAATATATAGTCCACTGATACAATTGAGAGGGGGGGGTGGGATGGGTGAATTAGTTATCCAACTAATATCACAATTAACAACCTTAAATAATCTTAAAGATATGAGTAATATTAATTGAAACCACAACAAGATACTCATACACAATAACACCAAATATGTTAACTAAGGAAACCCTTTATCAAAGAGAAAACCATAGGGGGGATGGTACCCACAAGATGATGTACTAATATAAATATTCCTTGTTAGAGGATAGACCTTGTTAGGAGTTTGTTACAACATTCATTACATATGAGTCCCTATTAGGAGACCTTAAATCCCTGTTAGAAGATTCTAACCCTGTTAGGATATGTGCCAACCCTATTAGGAGGTGTGGAAGAAAATTGGACCCACTACCCAAAAAACTTCAAGGGAAGACTAATAAACCCATTATCCAAATGATCTTTATATTATTCCTTTTAGAATAATAGAATTGAATTTTACTTCCTTCCTCTATCTCTATCGTATCAACTAGACTTCTACACCTTTAGATCTTGTAAGTAGATCTTGAATCTCACATCTAATAATCTCTTGGATCACTTACACATATTTAGAAAGCACTTTTCTTCTTTTCACACTTCACACTTTAATAATGATTTCAATACATCACATACTCTTACAATCAAGGAAAACATCTTTCCTTTATACCATATCTTCATAATAACTCTTTGAGTTGGCCTTGAGGTTTTCTTAATTAATTAAAATAATATAATTAACTAATTACAATAACACTATTGGCTCATAGTCCATACAAAACTTCACATGTGTGAAACTAAGGCTTGCACACTCACTAATATCATTAGTCCTATATCAGTACTTGACTATGCATCACTTCATTACATCCTAGATGTAAGATAGCCAAAAATCATCATGAGCTTCTTTCCCAATACTCTATCTCTTAACTACTCTCTATAAATTAGGTACAACTTTTGTATGTCTTTGACTTAGACTTTGCACACTTGACGATGTCATAAAGACATTGTGCTAAACATGTCCATAACTACACATGACCAGACAATTAAACATTTGTCTGAACCATCAAGATCTCTATCTTCTACACAACCAATCTTTATAGAAACCATGTTATGTTGACTTCAATGAAAAACATAGTCATGAATGCAACATATCAATTCTGTCTAGTGCTTAAGATACTCCCCCAAAGTAGTATCATTAGCATTCATGGTAACACATGTCACTAATTTTTCACTCTTCAAACATGAGCTCTATTAGGAGCCAACCTTATTAAAGGTTACAATACAAATTATTAGTTGTGACCTTGTTAAAGGATTTAATCAACTTGTTAGGAGTGACCTTGTTAGAGTGTTGGAAATACAATAGGAAAGGTAAACTTCTTAGGGGGAGCAGGGGGGTGGGGTGTGAATTAGTAGTTTAAACTTGGACTAAAACTTTCACCACATATCTATCTCATGCATTCAATGAGTAATTTGAAATGGCATGTAAAGAATATACATCTAAATCATGTAAACATGTAAGCATTCACACACATAAAACAAGATATGATTACCCAAAAAATCTCCAAGTGAGAAGGTAAAAATAGGGTGGGGATGACACCCACAAATCTTCACTACTACAACAATAAAGTGTATCCAATAAAGGTTACAATGTTTTGATCATGAGATATGATCTACCCTATGAAAGGTCTACCCTATTAAAGGCTTACAAAGACTTTTAAGTCCCACCTTGTTAGAGGATTTCAACACCCTATTAGAACCATGCCTGGTTAAAGGACTTTAACCTATGACTAAGTAAGCACCATGTTAAAGGATTTCATACAACCTATTAGGACTACTCTGTTAAGAGATTTTGACTGAAATCACCTATTAGTATGTATCAGCTTTGATCCTATGGTGGGAACTTTCTTGTTTGATAAAAAATCACCTCTAAATAAGTTTTTCTTGATCCTTCTTGATGAGATGTCTCTTTGATGTATCCTTTTCTCTATCCTTTATTCTAGTGTAACTGATTTTGCAATGTGGTTTCACTTCATAACGTCTAAGTCTCCTTGAATGTTCTATTTGCACATGCAAACTATCCTCTTCACTCCTTCAAAAACCTTGTTAAAAATTTTAGGGCTTCATCCTCCTTAAGAAGACTTTGGTGGCTTAGAGTTAGGTATGAATCTCTGGCTGAGATTCATTGATTTTGATGCTTAATCCTTTCCATTTTTTGATTGGCTACATGTAATTGCATAGGGAATCTAACTAGATATTTTTCCTTATCTCCAAATTATCATAATCCATCCTTAAGTTGACTAAAAAATAGTTTACATATTTTTTTTTTCATAAAAAATAAATATGTCAAAACTATCCTACTTGACATCTAAAGTCTCTGATGCTTGACATGCATTGATCTCTATATTGTGACTCGACACATGTATTTCTCAGCATCCACTATTTAATTAGCTCCTAAATCGCTGAACATGGTCTATCTACTTGACACTTGAGTGATTCGACACATGAGTGGCTTGACACTCACTATGACTCAGCTTGGTCTAATATTTACATGTTGTTCTTGGCATGCATTACTAGTTCGGCATGAACTAAGTAAATAACTTAAGTGTGTTGACACTCACTTATCAAAACCAATCTAAGATCAATAATCTCCCCCTTTGAAATGAGTTTCGAAAACACTTGAGTATACATTATCATCCTTAATCTTACAAGAATAACATATCTCAACTTGGCTTATATACAAAACTTCAGAATTTCAAAATTTTGCAATAACTTAGATACCTTCAAGTTTGATAACTCTGCCTGAGTTGATAGGTCTATTCCATAACCAAAATTCTATGCTCCTTCTAAGTAAATTTGTTTCTATTGATAAAATTTGACTTCATGCTTATACTCTTTCATCTGATACTTCTTTTATTTTGATTCTCTCCAAAAATATATCTCCTCCTTTATCTTATTCTCACCCTTTCTGCTTTCTCTCCCTCAAAAATATATACCTCCCACTTTTTGACACTTACGTCAATCAGCTATAAAGTGATTGTGTGTTTGTCTAGAAAATATTTATGTACATCCAATATTATCTTGAGGGATTCATCTCAATTCTCACATGCAACATCTAATGACTTTATTTGGATTGCAAGTTTGGTAGCAAGGTGTACTAGACCATGTAAAGTAGAAAGATTGGGGTCTTTTTTCAGTGGAGTTTCAGCATAGCCTACCTCCTTGTACATTGTTTCCATTTGGGGTATGAGGGTTGCTTGTATGCTATTTAGTTTGGCCCTTATGTTATCCTCATCTACTATCAATACAACTAACTGACTCTATGTTTGAAGCAATGTCCTGAAATGCTTCTCACTCTGAGCTAGATTTGTTGGTAGTCTTGTACTTGATGTAGAACTTTGGCTCTCTAGACTCAGAATGTGACTTCTAGTCTCTTTGGTGAAGAGTTTTGGATTGCATAATTTTGTGTACAATGAGAAAATGTTCTCAAGTACCTTCTTCACATCCTCAACATTAGTTTCCAATGCAACTTGTGTGAGTATTATGTCACCAGATATTTTCTCACACTTTTTTTTGGAACTTCTTTTCTAACCATTCTAATAATTTGGCATTGGTATCAAGGTCTTCATTACTGACATTTTCCACTATATCTATTAACTATTCCATTAGTGGATTTATCTCTTCAAGAATTGGTAGACTAAATGCATCTAGAAAGATGTCCTTAATGTCTTGTAGTGTCTGCTTCTACCTATGTTCTCTCCTAAGCATTTCTTGATTCTTTTTCTTTGCTAGGGCCTACTCCAATATGCCCATTTGTTCTATTGTCATAGTATCAAAATATTTTTTTTGTAAAATTACCTCTTCATTAAGGCTCATATCTCCATATTTAATTACTTCTTTAACCTTTGATGAACTTGGGCTTGACATTGAGATTTGCAATGGAATAGCTTCTGTGCTTGGCTTTTGAAGAGTTTGTGTGGAAGGAGCACCAGATGCTGGTAAGCCTACTAGAGCTTGGATGGAAACTTGTTCCTTCACCTTAGGTGTTAGTTCTATCTTCTTAGACTTGCCTTGTTTTTCCACTATGACCTGACATGCACCTTGCCCTTGTGTTGTAGGTGTAGATAAGTCTATTTGACCTATTTCTTGTTTTCTTGCAGTGGTGACTTGTTCTTCTACTATCTTCTTCTTAACAGTATCAATCTTGACTATTGTATCAACCTTGGTAGATGTAGCTTCTAGAATTTGGACCAAAGGTTGTACATTAGTGACTGAAGGGATGATTGAAGGTGGTTCTTGTGGATTCACCTTTTCCCTTGCAACATCAGTCATTGACTTTTGTAGTTCATCTATACTTACCAAAATTGGATTGCCACAAAGTTTGGCTTGTATTGTAGACTGATCTAATATCTTCTTCAAATCTTCTTTAGTAAGGGGATTGATGTTCTAAACTGATAGATTAGAAGCATCCTTGACAACTACTATTTCAGTAGTCTCAGTTGTGTCATGTGGGTGATTGACACTCAACAATTGTGTGTCATGCACACTCTATTCTTTTGGTTGCTCAGGCTCAACTATTGCCTTGTCATTACTTCCATTTCTATTCCTCCTCCAATAGTATTATCTTTTTCATTATCCTCTTCATCATCATCCTTGACCTTTGAAGGTTCAAGTTCTCCTTTCTTTACTATGGTTAACCCATAAATGAGTTTCCATATCTGTGTTGACTTTTTAACAACATCCTCAATATTATATTGTAAAATGCTAAAGGGTCTATATTAAGGTGTGAACCTAACTACATACTTCTTTATAGCCTTAGCAATTTGTCCCTTAGTTAATTCAGACATTACTTGGGCCAGTGTGGTCTCCCTAATTAGTCTTTCTAGATTTAGACAATAATGCCATTTTTGCTCAACTATGTCATATAGATTCTAGTGGTGTTGTTTTGAATTTTGCCATCATGGCATATACGACCTCCTCCACTCAGTTTTTCTCCTCTTTAACCAATTTATCAAGATCAACATGACCAAATCTCAATAGGTCTACACTATTTCTAACATTTTCACATAAATTTTCAAGATTTGAAAGAGGATTATGAGTCACCTCCTTAAATCAGTTGTTCTCATCTGACTCTGTTTTCTCCTCTTCAGAATCTAGTTGTGCAACATATTTCCTTCTTGGTCTCTTGTACTCTTGACCTCATTGCTTTTCTTGTTTGGTCTTTTCCTTACCCTTTTGTGTAGTTGCACATGTGTTGGCTCTTGCTGTACTATACTGGGCTTAGCTTGACTTTGTTTAACAATTTTCTTAGCCTTTACCATAGGTAGTGCCTTGGCTGTCCTCTTCTTTGGCTCGATAGGAGTAGGAGCTTCCTCAGCTTCTTCTCCCTTAGCACCTTCAATTTTCTCTTCTTGATCTTCTCCCATACCCTATGTCAATGTTAGAGGTTTTTGTATTTGGGTTTCCTCTTCCTCTTCATCCTTTTCTTCTTCTTCTTCAACACCCTCTCCAAATTTAGCTTTCAATTTCTTCACTAGCCTATGCTTTTTCTTGATAACTAAAGCAGTTTTTAGTTCCATGGTGATTTTGGACTTTGCCACTTCATAATTTCCAATTTTTTTTGCAATTTTATCTACCTCTTTTGCTAGTAGAGTTGTTATAGATATAAAGGCTTCATCCACATTTATCTCATAGCCTAAGGTTCTCATCCATCTTACCCTTGGCATGGTAGCTTGTACAAATGTAAAATCCACATCCATAAGAAAACATACATCATTATAATGTTTTTCAACTAAAGATACTGGTAATTTTAGTCTTTTCTTCACTAACTTCTTGAAGTCTTCAAATAGCTTGTCATTAGAGATTCAAAAATTTCTCCTAATTTCTCAATATACTCACCAATTTGTATAGCTATTGATCTATTTTTTTTCCATCCCATAGTACCAAATGAGGGGAATGTGTTTTTCACATAATAGAATATACAAATCAAAATTGAACCAAATTTGCATTGTGCACACTTAGTTTTTTTGATTGGTCCAAGGTTCTCCATCAGTTGTTGCAATTTTAGCTCTGCTAGATCATATGTATGATCTTTCTTGACAATCTTGTATCCAACATCCATAGCTATACAAGGTACACTATTCAATATATTGTATTGATAGAACTTGTGTGATATTACCATTACAATGAAGTTAATAAGAGAATCATTGATTGTATCTATTGGCATACCTCTTTTGTTCCTAACAACTCCAGTGTTCTTTTCAATTACTTCCTTAGAATTGCTTCTTAGTGTCTTAGACCAATCTAGGATTGGGTAGCCAGTAACCCTATAGATTATTCTCTTTGTAATTTTAATAGGTCCATTGTCTAGCCATAATGAACCATCATGAATTTGGATAAGTACTATTCTGATTCATTCTATCTTAAACACATTTGGAAAATCTAGGGCTTGTGTTAATCCCTTTTTCTCAACAATTTTGAACTCTTCCTTCAAAACACCATTTTCACAAAGTGTTTTCTATGCTTCCCTAATTTCCATATCCCCAATGCTTCCTATCTTATGGTTGTAGCATTTTCTCACATCTTGCACCATTATTACATCTTGCATCTTTATTCATGCTAATTCAATCTTTTTAGTACTATCTCCTTTTAGAACTGATGTATGGTATAGCCTTTAAATATCAATCCCACATACCTCTTGATTTCCTAGTTTGATGAGGTATGATCACTTGACCCATTGGGTAAAGTGATATCTTCTACATTTGATGTGCTACAATAATCTTTTCTCTTCAATGTATTGTTCATCTTGTCTCTAATGTGTTCAACATCTACCTTGTCTTTTACTTTATCAAATTTGCAACTTAGTGCCTTTGACCTAGTTGGACAATACCTACTAATGTGAAAAGTCTTCAAAGAACTAAAACATGTGGTTTAACTCAAAAACCTTTTTTAGTTACCTCTGAAGTGTTTCCTAATATAATTCTCACGAATATGTCCATATTCTTAGCAATAACGATAGCTACATCTTGTATTATAATCCCAGTTATAAGAATTGTCATTGTTCCTTACATTTGTTTGCATGTTTGATGATCACATAGGTTTAGATCTGCATTCAAAAGTTATATGTCCATACTTTTGACAATTGTAGCAAAATCTTTCAAATCTTTGTGTATGCATGGTCCTTGTTTTACATTCATGTTCCTAATGACCTTGCTTGTTACACTTATGGAAGTGAACCATGTTCTTATCATTGAAATTTTTATTTATAGTCTTGCTCCTACACATTAGTCGTATGTGTTGGATATAATTCTTCAATTGTGTGTTGTATTTGATGTTACACAAATGTCATATCAGTTATCAAATAGAGTCTACCAAGCTAATTTGGTCAGCAAGGAAAAAGACAAAGTCTATCGAGCTCAGAAGGTTAACAAAGAAGTTTATAGTGTCTACTAAGCATTCTTAGGATTTACCTTGTGCAGACAATTGTTACCGAGCTTTCAAGGTTAGTAAAGAAAATTTAGTTGTTACCGAGCTCTCATGGTTAGTGAAGGAAATTCAATTCTTATGGAGTTCACTCGACAGCCAAAGGATTTTGTAGATTTTGCAGTGTTAACTAAGTTGAGATGGTTAACTCAAGAAATTATTTTTTTGAGTAGTATTTACTAAGCAGGGTCGACCAATGAAGGATTTCATTATTTTGTAAAATAAAAGTTATTTATTTAATGTAATATTTGTAGCTGACTAATGTATGGTTTTTTGGTAAATGTAACTTGTGAATGAGCTAATTTGATAATCTGAATGTTATATATAAGATGTCAAGTTGTGAATTCTAAGTGTGTGATAGATTTGATGTGATATGAATGTGAAGGAGGACTGATTATTGTGAGAGCAAGTTTTGAAGGATGATCAGAGATCATTGATGAGTAGCAAAACTATATTTGGTCAAGAAGGATCTAATGGTGCAGAATAGAGATCTGTAATCAGAAAATTTGGTTGCATCATATTGAGGTTAATTCATTGTTACTTTCTAACCATTGTAGCAGTGATTTCAAAATCTCTTAACAGAGTTGGTTTAATATCCATTTTGTAAATCCACTAACAAGGTGATAGTTCAGTCAAATTATTCTAAAGACCTTTAGCAAGGCCACTCTTAATAGGGTTATTAAATCCTCTAACAAGGTCACACCTAATAGTGTGTATTGTAACCTCTAATAGGGTTGGCTCCTAACAGGGCTCACTTTAGAAGAGTGAAAATTGGTAGCTAGTTACTTGGTGGTTTTTCCCATATTGGGTTTCCATGTTAAATTTGGTGTCTCTTGTGTTCATGTTATTTAATTTTGCATGCATGCTAATAATTATGAATGCTTAAAGATTAGTAACAAGTTAACCTATCGAGTTACAACATTTTTGTAAAGTATTTACCAAGTGACAACAATGACTAGTTATTTAAGATATCTAAGGGATTAGGATTTGTTTTTGTAGTAACTGATTCACCCCCCTCTCAGTTACTTCATCTATAATTCCAAAAATTGGTATTGGAGCTTTTGGTGCTTGCATGAAAAGATTTCAAGGACCTAAGCTAAAGATCAGGATGTCTTACAAGAGGGAAATCCCCAGACTTAACAGGGAGAACTTCTCAACATGGCAGGGATTGATGAGACTTCATCTAGCTTCTATTGGTGATTCATGACTGAAGTACCTTGATGAAAAATATGTAGAGCCTACTAGTACATTATCTCTCAATGATATTGCTGAAAAGAAGACTCACAACAACATGATGATAGATATTGCATCTTCTCTAAGTTATGAAGAATTTGATCACATCAAGGATGTAAAACTACCTTTGAAATGTGGAATAAGCTAAAAGAGATCTATGGAGGTGATGATAATGTGAGAAGAGCCAAGGCAAAAAATTTGAGAGGACAATTTGATCAGATGAGGATGAGAGAGGATGAAAACATAGCAAAATATGTTGAAAGAGTTAAAGAAAGTGTTAGTGCAATCAAAGCATCTGGAGGAGGTATCAAGGGGGAAAAAATTATAAGTAAAGTTCTTAGAACTCTACTTCCTATTTATACCATCAGTGTTTTTGCAGTTCAAGAAAGAAGATGTGAAGCAAATCATAAGATAAATTTAGAGGCCATAGTTGGAAGATTGACTGCATTCCAACTAGACAACTATGATAATTATGTTCTAGCTCCCAAGAACATTGAATTAGCATTTGAAGCTAAGATTTCACTCAAGGAGAAAGGCAAGGAGATAAAGGATCCTCAATCAAATAGTGATGAAGAATTAAAAAAAAGTTTAGAGAGTGATCTTGAGGTGGTTGAAGCTCTACTAGCAAGGAAATATTCAAGAGGCAAATGGAAATACAAAGGTAAGGTTCTTCTAATCTATTTTTCTTGTGAAGAAATTGGACATATTACTACTAGGAGTCCAAATAAGCAGAACAAGGATGAGAAGAAAGGTCACAAGAGAAATGGCAAGAAAGAATTCAAATCATTCAAGGATAAAGGTAAGAAAACATGTTTTATGGCTAAATATTCTAATGATTCTAATGATGAAGAAGAAGATGAAATTGTTTACATTTCTATAAAGGATGAGTCTAATAATGATGAGGAAATGGCACTTATTTCTCATGTGAGCAAAAATGATACATGGATTATAGATAGTGGTTGTTCTCATCACATGATTGGTGATAGAATTAAGTTTGAACATTTTGAAGACTATAATGGTGGTAGTACGAGGTTTGGTAATAATGAACCTTGTTGCATAAAAAGAAAAGGAAGAATATCACTAACAAAGAACTTTTATGTGATAATGCATATTGGGTAGAAGGACTAAAACACAATCTATTGAGTGTGGCATAGCTACTCAATAATGGATTCAGAGTGGAATTCATGCATGGAAAAGCAAGACTACTAGATGGCAAGGAAAGCTAATTGGATTAGGCACTCAAACAAAAGGTAGCTTGTTTTATCTTGAACTTGGCGAATGTTCATGTTTTATTGCTCAAGTTGAAAAAATTTGGTTATGGCATAGGAGGTTGTGTCATGTGAACTTTAATAACTTGGTAAAAATAAGTAAATTTAGAAAAGTAAGGGGCATTGCTAACATAAAGAAACCTGAGGTTGGTCTATGCAAGACTTGTCAAATTAGTAAGATGGGAAAGACTAGCTTTAAAAGCAAGAACTATTAGTCTAAAGAAATTTTATAAATTGTGCATACTGATTTGTGTGGACCTATTGGCATTGAAATTTATACTAGTGAAAAGTTCTTCATTCTTTTTGTTGATGATTACTCAAGAATGATGATTGTCATGCACCTAAGAGAGAAATTAGAAGCATTTGAGAAGTTAAAATGGTATTTGGACAGAGTATAAAGGGAAACAAGCAAAAGACTAAAATGTTTGAGGATAGACAGAGATGGTGAATTCATTTCACATGAGTTCAACAACTTTTGCATTGAAAGGGGAATCAAAAGATAGGTTTTAGCACCTACAACTCTTGAACAAAATGGAATAGCTGAAAGAAGGAAGATATCTATCATGGACTATGCAAGAACCTTAATGATTGAAAAGAGTATTGCTATCAAATACTAGAAGGAAGCTATCAGTACTACAGTTCATACCTTGAACTGAGTATAGCTAAAGAAAGACTCATTTAAAACCCCATATGAGTTATGGTATGGGTACAAACCCAATGTAGATTACCTAAAAGTATTTGGAAGAAAATGTTACATTTTGAAAGAATCTAGAAAAGGTAAATTTGATGTGAAGGGTGATGAAGGAATATTTTTGGGATATTCTTTTAAAAGTAAAGCATATAGATGTTTGAATTTTTCTACTCACAAAGTCGTAGAAAGGGCATATGTAAAAGTTGATGAGTTTGCAAAAAGAACTGAAGAAGAAAGCAAAAGAGAACCTAAAGACTACATGAGATTTGTTTTCATTGAACTTGATACAGTGCTAGGTACACCTATCAGTTAGAAATATTCTACTCCAGAGTCTTTGGTAACCAAGTTGTAGGAAGTTCAAATCGAGTCAATACCTACCAAGCTGCAAGGACTGAGTTTACAAACAGAAGCTAACGAATTAATAGCTACTGAACCTGAGCAACCAAAACTAGATGTTGAAACATAGAAGGATAAAAATACAATTCATTCAAAAGGCAAGGAGCCTGTGCTAGCCAAGTATGTAAGGAAGCATCATGCACCAGATTAGATCATTGGAAATAAATCTAAAAGAACAATGACAAAAAGTAAGTTGAAAGGCACTTGTTTACTTACTGATTTTGAACTTAGAAATGTCAAAGATGAATTAGAAAATGAAAGTTGGATTGAAGCTATGAATGAAGAGATAGATCAGATAGAGAAAAAAAAAAAATGGACTCTTGTACGTAGGCCTAAAGACAAAAATGTGATTGGAACTAAGTGGGTATTCAGAAACAAGTTAAATGGAGATGGTAAGGTGTCAAGAAACAAAGCTAGATTGTTATGCAAAGGATACTCTCAAGAAGAAGGTGTAGACTATGGAGAAACTTTTGCTCCTATTGCAAGATTGGAAGGTGTCAAAACCTTACTTTCATATGATGTATACAAGGGATTCAAAGTTTATCAGATGGATGTCAAGTCAAGATTTCTCAATGGTATACTAGATGAAGAGGTTTACATTGAATAGCCTGAAGGTTTTGTTGATCTAGATAGGAAGGACATGGTCTGTATGGTTTGAAACAAGCCCCTAGAGCATGGTATGAAAGATTGCATAACTATTTTATTCACATTGGTTTTCAAAGAACTAATGATAACAATATCTTGTACATCAAGGAAGGAGTAGATAATAAGATTGTTTTGGTAGAAATATTTGTATATGATACTTTATTCACAAGAAATGATGATCTTTGCAAAGAATTTTTAGAACAAATGAACAAGGAATTTGATATGTCAATGTTTGGTGAGATCAAATTCTTTGTTGGTCTTCAAATTCAATAGAATAAGAATGGCATCTACATCACTCAATCTAAATACATCAAGGAGATACTAAAAAAGTTTGGTATGGAAGATTGCAGACCAGTTGGGACTCCTATGTGTACTAGATTGAAACTTACTAAGGATGATGAATTAAAAGAAGTGGATCAGACATTGTATAGATCTATGATTGGAAAGTTGCAGTATGTAGTGCACACAAGACTAGGCATTGCTCTTGTAGTTGGTAATGTAGCAAGATTCTCAGCAAAACCAAAAGAAAATCACATGATGCAAATCAAAAGGATCATGAGATACTTGAAAGGAACTAAAGATTATGGATTATGGTATAAATTTGGAGGAAATATAGATTTAAAAGTGTTTACTAATGTAGATTGGGTAGGGAACATTGATGACAGAAAGAGTACAAGTGGAGGAGCTTTCTTTCTTGGAAAGAGGTTAGTTTCTTAGACAAGTAAAAAGAAAAATTGTACATAGCAATCCACAACAGAGGCAAAATGTGTTGTAGTAGTACTAAACTGTTCAAACATTGTTTGGTTTAAATAGTTATTGGAAGGTATGAAGCAAGAAATCAAAGAACCTATTGTTATGTTTTGTGACAATACAAGTGCAATTAATATATCCAAGAATCCAATGATGCATTTAAAAATCAAGTATATTGCTAAAAATCAAGAATATGTCCATACAAAGGAAAAAATTGCTGACATATTCACAAAACCTTTACCTAAGGATGCATTCTTGTATCTAAGAGGTTAGTTAGGGGTCATTCCCCTATCTAAAGCTCACTAAAATACAATTTTAGTGATGCATCAACAGGAACAGAATTGAAGATCTATCAATTGATGCAGCAAAGTAATGAAGAAATTGCATATGAATTAGTACTTGAGGTACATTGAATTTCACTTGAAGTTGTGTTGTATTTGGCATGTGTTGTCAAAGAGGGAGAGTTTACTATCATATCTTTTTGAAATTTGCAAGAAAAAGAGAGTTTATGTAAGAGGGAGAGATTTCTATGAAAGAGGGAGATTGTTGTATTTGAGGAGTTTTGTGGAATGAAATATAAGAGGTAGAAGCATTCTTTCAGAGAAGACCTGTTCTCAAATTTCATTCTACTATGACATGTTGTGTTGCCATCAATCCTAAAAAGGGAGATTGTTGGATACAACTGTTCAATTATGTGTTGTCTTTGATGTTACACAAATGTAATATTAGTTATCAGATAGAGTCTACCGAGCTTAGTTGGTTACCAAGACAAAAGATAGAGTCTATCAAGCTTAGAAGGTTAGCAAAGAAGGTTTACAGTGTCTATCAAGCATTCTCAAGCTTTACCTTGTGTAGATAGTTGTTACTGAGCTTTCAAGGTTAGCAAAGAAAATTCAATTGTTATGGAGCTCACTCGGTCATCAAAGGAAAATACTGCAAAAAATAGTTCTTACCAAGCTCTCATGGTCAACGAAGGAAATTCAATTCTTACCGAGTTCATTCAGTAGCCAAAAGATTTTGCAAATTTTTTAGTGTTAACCGAGTTGAGATGGTTAACTTAGGAAATTATTTTTTTGAGCAATATTTATCAAGAAGGGTTGGCCAATGAAGGATTTCTTTTTTTTGTGAAATAAAGTTTATTTGTTTAATGTAATATTTGTAGCCAACTAATGTATGGTTTATTGGTAAATGTGACTTTTGAATGAGCCAACTTGATAATCTAAATGTTATGTATAAGAGGTCAAGTTTTGAATTCTAAGTGTGTGATGGATTTGATGTGATATGAATGTGAAGGAGGATTGATTATTGTGAGAGAAAATTTTGAAGGATGATCAGAGATCTTTAATGAGCAACAAAACTATATTTGATCAAGGAGGATCTAATGGTGTAGAATAGAGATCTATAATTAGAAAATTTAGTTGCATCATATTTAGGTCAATTCATTGTTACTTTCTAACCATTGTAGCAGTGATTTCAAAATCTCTTAACAGAGTTGGTTTGACAGTCATTTTGTAAATCCTATAACAAGGTGACAGTTCAGTTCAATTGTTCTAAAGACATCTAGCAAGGCCACTCTTAACAGGGTGATTAAATCCTCTAGCAAGGTCACACCTAATAGTGTGTATTGTAACCTTTAATAGGGTTAGCTCCTAACAAGGTTCACTTCAGAAGAGTTAAAATTGGTAGCTAGTTACTTGGTGGTTTTTCCCATATTGGGTTTCCATGTTAAATTTGGTGTCTCTTGTGTTCATATTATTTACTTTTGCATGCATGCTAATAATTATGAATGCTTAAAGATCAGTAACAAGTTAATCTACCAAGTTACAAAATTTTTATGAAGTATTTACCGAGTGACAACAGTGACTAGTTATTTAAGACATCTAAGGGATCATGATTTATTTCTATAGTAATTGATTCACCCCCCCCTCAGTTACTTCATCTATAATTTTAGTAGTATGTCCTTTCTTACCACAATTATGACAAGTAGGTTTGGAGTTCTTACTTTTTTTGTTCCTTTCTTCTGCATTTTTGGATGATTCTCCTTTTTAGTGCTTGTGTAACCCAGTCTTGCTATATCATTCTTTGATCTAGGGGATCTCAATAATTGCTCAAATTATTTGATGGTTTCATTTGGCTTGTTGAAACTTTCAGCAAATTCCTTTTCCCTCTTTAGGTCACTCCACAATTGTTCATTCTACAACTTTAGTGTAGTTATCTCAATGTTCTTGACATTCAATTCATAGTTGGCATTCATCATTTGACTTAGAGTATTTAATTGCATGTTGAAAATTTTGGTTAGCTTTGATTATTTGTCTTCTAGTATATTGGCTAGAACCTTTTTGTCTTTATCAATCATGGCTTTGTCTTCCATGGCTTTCTTCTTTTGTTCAACCACTTCACATATCAATATAGCTTGTGATTTCTAATTTCCTTAGCTTAGACTCTATTCTTTTCCATTAGATTTGTAACTGTTGTATCAAATTCATTGGAGTCTCCATCCACAAATAGCTTAGTGTTGGGTAAAAGCAAAAACTTGTGTCACCCTTTTATAAAGGAAAAGGCTACCAAAAGTATAACTATTCATCTTCAATTACATAAAATAAATGAAATTTGTAGAAATGGATGAAGTTTAGGATTATAATTTTTAATAATTATTTGGAATAAGAATTGATATATTATCCTATTTTTTATAGACAATTTTTTGCTTGCTGGAAAATGCTAAAAATTAGGGGTCTAGTTCCCCCCACAAAACTCTATTAAAATTAAACTTATTTCCCTTCTATCTTAGATTATGTTATAGATAACATATATAGCTAGAACAATAAAAAATAAAAATTGGCTTTAGATCTCTATTTTATCTTTTATAACAATTCAAATTTCAACTCACTTAAAATTGATAGTTTTCATCTCCTACCATATTTTTCAAACCAAATCCATTCTAACCAAAAGAAAAATTATACATTCTTTAAGAGGACTCTCTCCTCTAGAACATCATGTTATTTTTAAAAAAAAATTAATATGATTTTTTTTTTCCCTTTCTCAAAATTAGCATCTTCTCGAGTGTTAAAATACATACTTGTAGAATTTTTTAATTACAATATACTATATCTAATTAAAACACTATAAACTCTATATGAGAATATTCTTTACTATTAGCTCTATAAAATGGTGCTTATATGTTATTAAAAATATATCATAAAAAATAGTAAAAGTTATTGAAACATCAATTTTTTGAAATAATTTTATTTTTTTAGCATTTGGATACAAACTAGTATAAAACATGCATTTAATAGACATTTACAATTGAAAAAGTGTGAGACCATATATAACTAAGCTAGAATAAATTTTTTTAGATCATATATTTGAATTTTTTTTTTAGATAGAAATACTCAAATTCAATCATTTTGATAAGTCAGCCTGAAAGGTGACACAACTTTGTACCTTTACTCAATATCTATCTCTTTGTATTGTGTGTCATTCTCCACAATTCCAATTTCTTTCCTTCTCTTCAAGGGTTTCTTTAGTTCTTCTCTTGCTTCATTCAGTTGATGTAGAATGAGATGTATTTCAATCTCCTAGTTTTCAATAATCTTTCCCAACTTGTAGACTTCCATCTCAAAAAATTTCCTCATAGCTACAAAGCTTCTCTTTTAGAGAACAAGGCTTTGATACCAATTGTTGGAAATACAATAGGAAAGGTAAACTTCGGAGGGGGAGCTGAACTAATAGTTTAAACTTGGACCCATAAAAATTTCACCACATATCTCATGCATTCAATGAGTAAGCTGAAATAACATGTAAAGCATATACATCTAGATCATGTAAACATGTAAGCATTCACAGACATAACACCAGATATGATTACCTAGAAACCCTCCAAGTGAGAAGGTAAAACTAGGGTGAAGATGACACCCACAAATCTTCACTATTGCAACAATAAAGTGTATCTAAGAAAGGTTAAAATGTTTTGATCATTAGACATGATCTACTGTCTCATAGGTCTACCCTATTAAAGGCTTATAAAGACTATTAGGTCTCACCTTGTTAGAGGATTTCACCTCCCCTCTCAGAAGTTTACCTTTCCTATTGTATTTCCAACATAGAGAACTTGAGAACATTCCATTAGAATGCCACCTTGATCAAAGGATTTACAAATGACTATTAGGTCAATCTTTATTAAAGGATTTCAACTAATATAATAGTTAGAAAGTAACAATAGGTTGATTTGAATAAATACATCTCACTTTGCAAATACATATCATAATTTAATTCAATAGTTGATTCATTGAACAACATCCATTATCATCTTCATCATTGATTCACTTGGAAAGCCTTCAAGAAATCACTCTTCACCTCAACATTTCATTGTTCAGCTTTTTGCTCAAGTTTGTTAATAGAAAGAATCAACAAATACTCCAACCTTGTAAGGTTAGCCCTTATGCCTCCTTAAATAGGTAGCTTGATCTTTTTCTTCTTAAAAACCACTATTGATCTTAGGTTTAGGCTAGATTCATCAAATAATTCCATCATTTTAGTTCCTCCTCCTTCTAGAAACTTCTCAAAACTTCTCTTTGAATCCATGCTTACAAATATTCAAACATGGTTTCTCTTGCATTAAATACAGATTCAACATGCATTACATATTACAAGAATTTAACTATGTTGGCCAAGAATCTCAATTCCTTCACAAAATAGTAGATGTTGACACTCAACCAAAACTATGTTCCTTGGCCTTGGTCATCACTAGATAACTCATTTAATACTAACTTTCTTGCTTAGCTTATACAAACTTCATTCAATCCTTTTACTAGTGCTCAGTACAAATTTTTTGATACACTATCTTTATTGGTGCTTGGTTGACACTATATTTTCTCAACTTCTACTATTCACTCAGTCAACACTAGCACAACTCATCTTTAGTATAAGTTCCTTAATCTTCTTCTTTGAAGCACATTTAAGCCTATGTATTTGTTCTTTATAGATCATCACTTCTAGGCTTCAACTCAACTATCTTCTCCACTTAGTGTTATGATTAAACAACACATAAAAAAGTTCTAATTGTAGTTTCTAACATAGTCACTCTCAATGTGACAATATAGGAGAAGGTTTGAACATGATGATGTTAGGATTAACCTCAAATAGAAATAATAATTACATGCAAATATAAATAATATCAAAAAATAATAGATCAAATAAAAGAGAACACAAGACACCAAGATTAAATGTGGTTCACCCAAACCTTGGGCTACATCCACCAAACAACAAGTCTAATATATTATGATCCAGTGATTACAACTTGATTACAATATGTAATCCCTTACATCTCAATACCACCACAAGAAGAAATTTTTGCATCACACCTTATAGAAAAGTCCATAACCCTAAGCCCTTTTATGCAATTATTTTCACCACTTTAGGTTTATAGTTAATTACAATATAGCGACCCAAAATTACTGATTAAATATTCATGATAAATAGGCCTCAAACCCTAAATAATTATGAAGTATGTATAGTACTTCCCTAATCAGTCACCACAAACTAATAGATGAGACATGTATCAGAGTTGTACGATGGAGTGTAGCTAAAGCTCACATAGTCACAAGTCTAGTTGTAGACATGTAGATGATCAAGATGGCCTATAAACATAGGCATCTATGGATAGGGAGTCATAGGTGTCTTGTGTTTATGCTCATTGTACATTTCAAAATTTAAATTACAATTTGAAAAAGCTAACTATTAGGGTTTTAATTCGTAATCACTAATCATAATTTATAAGGAAAATCTAAAAAAAAGGTGGCATGTGAGAGAAAGAGATATAGAAAGAAGAAGAGAAGAAAAATATTACTATAAAAGTTGTGTGAATGAGTGAATCCAAGAAAGGTAGTTAGTTGTGAATAAAGTGAAACAAGGAAGTAAATGTAGAGTGTGCTAGAGGAACAAAGGAAAAGTGTAGGGGAAGCAAGACTCAAGCCAAAATAGTAGAGGAAGATCAAACCATCTTTAAGGAGCTAAAGAAGAGATCTATTAGGCAAGGTGTGCAAGACACTCAGATCTATTACTATAGTTTTCTTTCTAGTTGTTGCATCTATTATAATCCTTTAACATGGTAGCTAGACTTATAATAAGTTATTCAAATTCTCTAACAAGATATTACTAAAAAAGAGATCTAAATCCTCTACTGAGGTAGTCTTAATAGACTAACTAAAACTCTAATAGGTTACCAATATTCATAACAAGATATGTTCTTAGATGGAACATATGTATGTTCTTAACTAAGAACCCTTTTACTTGAAAGGAAATGCTAGTGGGCAAATTATTCCTACTATGGGTTTCATCCTCACATCTAGGAATTCCATGTATAACTATTTGTGCTATTGACATATACTTTTGTGTGGGATATTGTATGGTTTTACTGCTTAGGTTTCATTATTTTTTTTAATAGTTAAGGAGATAGTAACTAATTGTGTGAAAAGGGTCATTAGACTAATCAGTAAAATCTTAAAAAGTAAAGGTTCTAATTTAATTCCCCTCTTAGTACTTGTTGGGACCAACAATTGATATAAGAGCATAGACCTTGATAGTGATGAGTTTAATGACCTAGGGGAAGATCAAATGACATCACTCAGGAGAAAACTAGAAGAAGATTTGAACACAGTTTAAGTGTTGAAAGATATTTTGAGATAATCCTTATCCAATCAAAAGAAGATGATGAAAAAGCTAGGAGAAAGTCAAGAACTAATAGAGAATATTGAGGAACAAAGTTTCTTTGAGAGAAGCTATATCAAAACTCATGGATGAAAATGACAAGCTAAAGAAAAGGAGCAAGGTCCTAAAAAAAGAACATGAACACTGTACAATAAGATTAAGAACAACTATGGATGATAAAGAAAGTGTCATCCAAGCCAAAGATTAAGTCCATGAAGAACTAAGACTAGCTTAGGAAGCTAGACAATGAGATGAAGATTTGGTAAAAGAAAAATAAATAGCTTTCATGATGCAAGAGCATAGGTATGTAGAGAAATAAAACAACATACTACAAGAGCATGATAATGAAAAGACTAAATATTTTAGGATCTAGAATGAAGAAGAAAAAAAAATAGAAGAGAAAATTAAATTTGACAATTGGTGGGTGAACCAGAAGTGGTGAAAGATGAGTGTTACAAATTTTCTAAGACAAGGAAAACAAATCAAATAAAGAAATGACATGGGACACTCAAGGAGGAGTAACTACCCCAAATGGTTTAGGATTCCAAGGAATCCATACATATGAGAGGAGAAACCTTGAAGACAACTAACTCAAAGACCACAAAGAACAAAGGGAAATATAAAAGAGGTATGTCACATAAAAAATCTACTTTTCTTTATTATGGAAAAATTGGAAATAAGTTAGATAAGTTCTTGCATAAACAAGTGGCAATAGGTAGAACCAATATAGACAAAAAACTATGTAGTAGTTGTTATCGATATGGACACAATGCACATGAATGTAGAGATCTTTTAAATAAAGTGAAAGGAGAGAAATAGTTTTGCTACTATGACATGTATGGTCACAATGAAAGGAACTCTGGATCAAACAATGGATCACATGAGTCATTCCCTTCGAAAAAAGGACAAGTTTGTTTCAACCATGGAAATGATAGGCACATCACATCATAATGCAAGTGGTGGATGAAATAACGAAGCCAAGAAAGACCATGAAACAACACAAGAAATGCATTATATAGATATCATATGGCATGTCATGTAGTCAAATACTCTTGGTTGATATCAAGAAAAAGGAAGGCCATTGATATCAATAAGATGAAAAATACAATAATGGCAGCAACGAAAAAGGGAAGGCCATTGATATCAAGAAATTCAACAAGGACTTCTCCAAGGTGTTGATCAAGAAACAATAAGAAAAAACTTGAATAAAAATTATAGAAGGAAAAAGTTCACTAGTAAGTGGTGAGTCCTCCCAATCAAGTTAAGAAAAAATAAGCTTAACATGCATCACACAAAAAAATTGAATCTTACACCAGTTCCCCATACAAACTAGTAGGTCATGACTAAGTTACTCAAAGGTAAGGGTTGTGTTATACCCAAAAAGTGGAAGATAAGTTTTCATCAAAATATGACTAGTGGATTGATCTTTAGGATGTATTTATTGCACAAAGGGAAGAGGTGGGTAAGAAACAAGGTTACTACTTGGAGTGCAACATCACATATTCTAATGAATCTATAAATAGGTTATATGCTACTAGTGAAAATTGCTATTTCAATATTAAGATAAATAGAGATCTTTCTTGTGAAACCCTAACTATCAATATGTCATTTTATAAAGCAAGTGTGTGCAAGAAGCTAACAATGACTTTGAAATCCTAGTTTTGTCTTAGTGTGAGAAATTGAGAGATAGAGTCAAGAATGAATAGTCTCAATGTCACAGTACAATGATCTATTTGTTGTTGAATTGGTGAATGGATAGGATGATGCAATTCCTATCTATGAGACAATATTGTTAGATGCTAATAGAAGGGACATGAACAAAGCCCTATCCTCACTTCCAAGTAGTATGCTCCTACTAGAAGATGCTAGTGAATATCTAAAGACAAATATAATAGAGATGGGTGATGAAATGATCAAAATCCTATATATGAAGATCTAATAAAAGGAAATAGGTGAAAAGTAAATCAAAGAGCTCAAACCAAAATTGTGACTCATGCCATAGATATCCCATTTTTATTCAAAGTAAAATGGGTGAGATTCCTACTTAGCCAAGTTCACAATGAGTACATGTGGTTGGATAAGCCATACAAAATCACAAAAGAAGTGATCAAAAGGGTAACACAATTTAGCATAACCAGAGAAAAGATAACCATCAGAGCACATACAATAATAGAGGTGGTTAGAGTAACAAGATGCCACATAGGTGGAAGAATTTGTACCATACAAGAAATTCAATTTGAAAAGGTACATTTTGGGGCAAGAGTAATAGCACATAAACTTTATCACTCAAGTCAATCTAACAAAATACCAATAAGATCAGTGTATGGAGTACCTCAAACAACATTAAAAAAAAAGAGAGGTAGATATTAGTGGCTAGCTGCATGGAAAAATGATGGGAAGCCCCAAGAAGGTTAAGAGAGATAGTGCAACTCACACTTTCAAGTTTGGAGATATTGGCATGCATCTTTTTCTATTTCAAGTTTGAGTATCTTGGATACAAGAAATTCTAGTCGATTCAAAGAATATTGTTACTGCATAGATAATGATCATACACAACTAGTCAGCAGACAAAGGCATATATAAATTTGAAGTCTACTTCAAGAAGTTTCAGGAAGACATGTAGAAAATGTTCAAGTTTTAAAACTACTAAGCAATAGAGGGCCTCAATACCAAAATGATAATACTTATGCAACCTAAGGACTAGCCATTTCCTATTTTCAAGTACACATTAACACCATTTTGATCCAACATTAACAAAACCAATAATAGTTTCCTTCTCTTTAGGCTATGCAAGACCAAGGTGGGTATACCTAAGGGATGACTCAATCTAACTATTGTTGTATGGACACTATCTTAGTTTCATTATGATTCTCATCCTCAATCCATAAAAAAATAGCTGATGGTGACATTTAAATAGAATACATCCCATATAACAGATTTGGTCATAAAGTCTTTTGTAGATCTACAAGTATTCTTTGCAACAGTGGCTAACTAAGGCTAGAATATTTCATTCAAAACTTGGCATTGGAGGCTCCTAAGGTTGTCCTTCATTTATTTTTGCTTTTGTAAGCAATAATTCCCCTTGCGATCCCACTACTCAATCTGCACTTCAGTGAGCTGCTCCTCTTCAATTCTCAAGGGGGTCTATGAGGGTGAGTATTCCTCAATATGAGGATCTTCTTCCCTTATTATATTTCTCCTCTTTAGAGAGGGTTCAAAAGGCCTCTCCTCTACAAAAGCACTAGTGGAGGCCATTATTTGTTTTCCTTTGTCTACAGAGGCCCCTTTATTCTAAATAAGAGTGTACCCTGACCTTTTCTAGATAGTTGATTGACCTGCCCCTATATTCGGAGTAAAACCCAATCTTCTCATTGCTTCCCTAGCCTTATCTGGGTAAAATTTAATAAAGAATTATTTCTTTTCATTCATTGCCTCTATTATTTCAGGAAAAGTATTAATAAGTTTTCTTATCTTATCTACATTTGTGACTGCATCATTTAAAGGACTATAATCTGGGTCAAAATAATCAATGAAATCCAAAATTTTAGAGAAGACTCTCCACTTTTCTTTCCTTGTCTCCTGCTCTTGCAAAGAGTACTCATTCCTTATTATATCTTCTAGAAAGTAAAATTCATGTTCAATTTGTCCAAGCTTAATTCTACACCTCGAGGCCATGTTGAAAAATCCCTCTGAATCACAAAAATGTAGGTGAGAAATAGCCATCTTGTAGGGATCCAAAATTTTGTGAAAAGAGTTCCAACCCCCTTTTGTGATTAAAAAATGATGGGCTATTGTGCAAGTGGGGAAAATTGACCCTGTTGATCTTTTTAGAAAAAACGTTTCCTCTACTCCTCCCAATTGCCACAAAAACTTAGGTACTCCTACCTTCAAAGGAACCTAGTAGGGTAATACATGAGGGCTCCCCCTAAAACCATAAATTTTGAAAATAGTAGAAACAGAATAAGGAATAAAATCTCCCCAATAATGTGAAACTTTCAAATTATGGGGGGTATCCATAGGCCTTATGAGATCCATCAGTGCTTTGGGGATTCTAGGATTGTCACTTAATAAGAGGCATCTCAACTTGGAAGCGAAATACCTATCAAACCTGACAAAACTAACATTCTCTACATCCCACATCATATCTGCACTCCACAAATAGACTAGCAATGCTTCCCCATTCTCCTCTCTATTTAATTTAATTTCTTTACCAAAATATGAAACTCCCTTAAACAAAAACATATGCATCAACAATGAGTAATGACCAAAGGTTTTTCGTATCTTGCTCTTGGAAATCCCAATTAACCCATTGTGAATTTCCTCAACCAAATAAGAAGAAAAATAAAAAAATGATGTCCACACCAAAAGATGAGATCTGAACAACCATATACATAAAATCCAGAGGCATAAATTCTTCTTCGTCTCTCCCAAAAACTCTACACAAGGTCCTATATATCTCTATAGCCTTGGAATTGAAATATGCCCTTTTGAAAGGTTCCCTAGAGGTTGTTGTTATCATTGGTAGAGTTCCAATTTTACCTATATGTGCCTTCAATGTACCTTGTCTAATGATGTCCTTTTTGAACATTTACTCCTTTTCTACTCCTTACAAATCAATGGGCACATAATAATTAGTGATAGGGCCTAATCCAAAAACTTCCCTAATCTCATCTGGGCTAACTATAATTAAGACCTAGCCATCAGTTCTTGTTACAACCCTAATGGCTTGGTCATAGTTTTTGGCCACAACTTCAAGAAGATCATAGTCCATGAACACACTAGGAACCACTAGTTTCCCTAGATCAAAGTTTCATATATTGGCATGTGGAGCAAAAAGGTTCCTCTTTGCAAATCATTTTCTAAACAATTCTAGACTAGTTTGAGTGGTACTGGAATCCCTGACCTAATTACCCTTTTCATATAATCCATCTGCTATCCTCAACCTAGGGTTTAATGTTGTAATCTTTTTGACTTGCATAGTTTCAGTGGTGGAATTGGGAAGTAGCTCAAGTAAATCATCATGGACATTCCAGTCCAAGTAATTCACCTAACTAGATAATCCCTTCTTTGGAGGCATTCTAAATTTTAATTTTCATAATTAAAATACTATAGAGACCATAGTGGAAACACTTACCTAACTCTTTCCTTATTTGTCTCTGTAACTCTGCAATGTCTTCGCAAACACTAGGAATTTGCTTACATGTTCTTGTTTAGCTTACAACTTTCTCAGTAATGGATTCTACTCAAAAAACTTTGCAATCTTTGTTTGTGTAGGATGGACCCCTAAAAATCTTCTGTATTATACTCTACTTTCCTTCACACATGAAACCTTCAAGATTCATAAATGCACAGAGTGGAAAACAATAGTGTGGCATCATTTTTCCTTTTGAATTTGTGTCATTGATTTATAAAAAATCCTACAATTCTAGGGATAAAAATGAAGCTGACTCATCTTTCCTCTTAATATGTTGGAAGTCAAACCAATTAAGCATGTCTACCTATATCTTTCCTTCACTGCTAGAGTTTTAGTCTAGACCCATTGAAGATTGGGGACATGTGTCATCAAGTCGCTACCTCACTATACATAACTCTCGAGCATATCACTATAGTGAAGTAGCAACTACCATTGATCTTGTATTGATCATGTGGAAGACATTTCAATACAATACTTAAGAGAAAATAGGTGGGGCACTTTTCTATACATAAACATCATTCAATTCTTCATGATGATTTAGTGACGGTCATAGATTTGAACTTGATCAGATGGCATGGAAACTACATGCACTTCTTTGTATGTGGTGGGTCCCATATTTGCTACATTGCATAGAGTAAAAATTGTGTGTCTTTCCATAGTGAGATAGCGATAGCCATAGATCCCATCTTGATCTAATGATCAGAATACCTCATGTGTTTTATAAATGGGCATGGATCTAGGATATTGATGATGTGATAAATCTTGCATCGCTGGCATAATGAAATCGTACTTTAATCCTAATCACCCTTTCACATTGCTTGAGGTCCCACCATGTGCCATTTCATAGCAACTTGCTATGTTGCTAACAGCAAGATGCCTAGATTTTGCAATAGCGAAGTAGTGAGCTTTGACATCTCAACAAAACTCAGTGCTATAAAATAAAGGCAAGTCAAGTCATCAACACCCTTATTAAATACTTCTAGTAATAATAGTTATTACTCATCATGCCACTTGGAAAATTTTATGTTCACCTAGAAATTTGATTTCTTCTACCCGCCTTCTACTAGGTTCCTACTTGTTCTGACAATACTGACAAAGGGAACGTGCCTAAAAACTTTGGATGCAACATCCTTCCTAACCACCATATCTCCATTTCATGACAACATTTTTTTTTTGTGGCATTTTCTACCTCACTATACATAAGAAGTGCACAACTCACCATGGCAAAGTAACAAACATCATAGATCTCACCAAGATCTAATGGGGAGAGATAATAGCTTGGGGGCGCGTAAATTTTTTATCAAAATAGAATATTTGTGAAAGTTCAAAAAGACTTCACACCCAAGCTTTCAAAAGGATTGAGGCATAGGGTTTGAAAATTTTTCAAAATGGCAAACAAAAATTTGGAAGACTAAACCAAAAGCTCTATTCACTAATGATGGACTCAATCTGATTTTCTCACTGAGGCAAGGGAGATTTCGTTATGCAAAAAATTAGACCAACAGTGGCTCTTCCTAGGGATGATAGAATACCTGTGTCTATGTAAGAAATCAAAATATTTGGGATAGAAAACAACAAAAATAATACACCAATGACAACTTCTTCACAAAACACAAGACAAAACATAGAAAAAAGGAAAAACCACTATACAGGGATATTCACATGGATTTACAATATATACATAATGTACAAGAACACAAGGAAACCTAAAACTAACATTCATGGAAAAATAGATACCTTAAGAAAAGTATCTCTTCAAGAACTATCCATGAACTGATAGTTCTAGAATATTGTCTGATAAATCCTTCATAATATAAGAATCTTCTTCCCAATGAACTTTCAATTAAACAGGGACCTAGTTAGATAGGATCAAAATTACCATGTTTTCCTTTATCCTCTATTCTGGCATTCCACATTAGGACTAAATCTCCATCTTGAAATTTTTTGCTTATTGTCCTTTTTTCATATAGTGCCTTGATTTGTAACTACAACTTTTGGTTTCGGAGTGATGCCTCCTTTCTTGTTTCTGCTAGCCCTACAAGCTCATCAAGCCTTTCTTGCATATCATTTGTAATATCCTCATCATATAACTGGATATAATTGTAGAGTCCCATTAAGTTATTCTAAGGCATCCTTGCCTAAATTCCATATACTAGATCAAAAGGAGCTACTCCAATGGCCTTCTTTACAGTCACTCTTTTAGCCCATATTGCAAGTTGCAACTTAGAGTCCCATGCCTTCTTGTTATCATCCAAGGTCCTCTTAATGACTTTTAACAAGATCTTACGTGTGGACTCAGCCTATCCATTTCCTTGTGGATGATATGGGGATGATGTTGATATTACATGTTTGACACTGAACTTTATAAATTTCTTAGATCTAAAACACATGGCATTATCTATCACAATTCTTTGAGGGCAACCAAATCTAGAAATAACATTACTAAGCAAGAAATTGTTAACAAATTTACTTCTTGCATTTCTTGTGGGGATAGCCTCTACCCATTTTGTAAAGTAGTCAGTAGCAACTAGAATCCAAGAATAGCCAATACTAGATTTAGGAGAAATCTCACCTATGAAATCCATACCCCATTGCTGAAATGGTGCCTGCACCTCAACTGGCTTTAAAGGAGTATTATCTAAATTTTTTAGTTTTCTAGAAAACCTTTGACAAGAATCACACTTCCTAACCATGATTTGAGCATCCTTGAAAAGGGATGGCCACTAGAATCTATCTCTCATTACCTTGTGTGCAGTGGTTTTAGCCATATAATGTCCCCCACACACTCCATTATTCATCTCATTTAGAATTTCTTGAGCTCTTTCTTGATCAACACATTTTAGTAGTTTCCCTTCAAAATTTCTCCACCACAAACTACCTTTCACAATTATGTACCTGATGGCTTGCAATTTTGCACTCCTTCTCTCATTTTTAGTTAAGTGAATTGGAACCTCTAAGTGTTGCAAATAGTGAATAACATTGGTATACCACTCACAATGATTCCTATCACATGAATCTGTTCTAAGGTCAATTCTCACCATATTAATCTAGTTAGCATCCAAATTAGATTGAGTCATGAGTTTGGCTAAACCTTGACCTCTTACCAACTTTGTTATCTATATCTGAATATTAAATTCCTAGATTCTATTGATCCACCTACACCTTCTGCCTGATACTTCTTGTTGAGAAAAAATATCCTTTATAGCAACACTATGCACAAATGCAATGACAATAGCACCTACCAAGTAGCATCGAAAAGCCTTTAAACCTTTCATTAGAGCATATGCTTTCTTTTCATTTATTTCATATTTCAACTCAACTGGCTGCAATGACTTGCTTAAAAATGCAATTGGTTGTTCATATGCCTCCTCATTCTTTTGCAACAAAACTATAGCTACAGTATAAAAAGAAGCAAAAGAAAATATGTGCATGGGCTTAGTGTAGTAAGGAGTTCTTAGCACTAGAGCATTTTTTATTGTAGTTTTAATATCCTGGAATGCTTGTGAAGGCTCACCATTCCAATCTATAATAGCTCCCTTCTTGAGCATCTTTGAAATAGGTCTACTGATTTTAGCAAAGTTAGTAACAAACCTTCTCAAAAAATTAACTTGTCCAAAGGAAGATTGAATTCCTTTTACATTCTTTGGTTTAAGGACCTTATCAATAGTTGCTACTCTCTTAGGATCTATCTTTACTCCATTCTTTGATACTATATGCCCCAATAACTTACATTCAATTACCTTGAATGCACATTTCCTAGGGTTTAATGACACTCCATATTCCAATGCTTTGATGAAAATCTTTTTCAAATTCCCACAATGGTCTTCAATCTTCTTGGAATAAGCTATGAGGTAATCTTGATACACCACCATAAACTTATTTATATATTCATGAAAAGCCACATCCATGGCTCTTTGGAATGTAGCACCGGCATTAATCAATCCAAAAGACATTCTTAAATATACATAAGTCCCCCAAGGAGTTGTAAATGTTGTCTTGAATTGTTCTACTTCTTTTACTAGGACCTGGTTATATCCCAAGAATCCATCCATCATTGACATAAGTTTAGACCTTGTTACTTGCTGTAGCATGGCTTCCATATTTGGCAATCCATAATTATCTTTCAAGGAAGCAATATTCAAATTTTTGAAATCTACATAGAGTCTAATATCTCCATTCCTTTTTCTAACAGGGACTAAGTTTGAAACCTAGGTGGAATGTCTAATAGGCTTGATTATTCCCCCATCCCTTAACTTCACTAATTCCTCTTGCATTTTAGGGGCCAGAGTAGGATTAACTAGTCTCTATTTTTGCCTAAAGGGTTTGACATTATCCTTCAAAGGTATGACATGTTGAAAAAGATCTTCTCTATAGGATTTCAAGTAGTCATATGACTAGGAAAAAACATGTCTATACTTTCTTAATAGGTCAATCAAAGGATTCCTAATTTTAGTTGACAAATTCTTACCAATATAGACCTTCTTTGGGGCCTCACTAGTACCCAGATATATCTCTTTTAACTCTTAATGTTTACAATCCTTAGTTCCATGTCTTACCCTATCCTGGTTATCAAACCTATTCTCCAAGATGACCAGACCTTTAGGTACTTTGTTAGTCTTCAACTGTATAAATTCTTGGCCAAAAATTGTTTCCTTCCCATCTATGGTCTCAACCAAATCACTGCAATCCATCTCCTGACCATGATACTTATCTTCATTTAGTGAGAAATTCACAATTTCTTTGTCATCTTCAAAGACTTGCCAATGTTCAACATTGTCAGGTATTGATGGCCTATTTTGACAATTTGTGATATCGTCGCAAATGATACATCCTAGGGTTTAATTGCTAAATTTTCTAATAATTCAATGATATTATTTTGAGTTCTATCCCTCAATGATATACCAAATGCTTCAAAGAATTCAATTTGATCCTACACAACATTTCTATATTGTTTCAGCCTTCTGTTCTTAAAAGCATATGTTCCCCTTACTTGTGAGATAATCAATTCTAAATCACCTACAACATGTAACTTCTTGATCCCATGATGGGTAGCCACTTTCAATCCTAATAGTAAGACTTCATACTCAGCTATATTGTTGGTGCATGAGAAGATTAAGGTAAAAGAGTCTCTAAAAGTGTTTTTCTCAAGAGAGACTAAAACTACCCCTGCCCTTGCATCTTCCTTAGAACTAGTCCCGTCAAAGAACATTGTCCATAAATTTGGTGAGTTCATACAACACTCAACTTCATGTTCAATTATAGTAGGAAAATTCTCAACTTCTTGGATAATCAATTCATCTCTGAATGCATTCACACCAGTATCTAAAAAGAAAGTAGCATCTTTGTCAATTTCTTCACCCAAGATGTGACTAACCCTTGGCTCTCTATCTACTTTTATAGCCTTATACCTATGTGAAAAGTTGCATAAGTTAAGTCACATTGCAGGCTACCTCCCATAGTAGCACTCCATTTTCTAGAAAACAATATTTCATAGTGTGGAGGTATATCAACTACAAGGACTAACATGGTCAACTCTACCTCAAGATATGTAGCTACTTTAAATGGAAAAGAATTTATAGTACCTATGACTGGGACTTCCCTAGCATCTATACCTCTTCATCTTCCCTACTTAGTGTCTACTTTCAACCCTAAGGCTTCCATTACTTTGAAAGGCATTATGGTGTTAGAGGCTCCTGAGTCTATCATGCGATTTTTTAGGGTCTTCCCTTTTATAATTAGACTGAGAAAGAATGGGTCAATATCTTCTATTTATGCTACTGATGAGTCATCTAAGAAAATTTGGGGAATTTGGGACATGATACCATTATCATCTATTACTAAGGGAGTCTATTGAATAACACTTTGTTCTACATTGTTATTGCTAGTTCCTATCTCCCAACCATGACAAGGCTTTATTCTTATGCTCTTCAATTCTAAAGAGTTCAGACAAAGGTACCTTAACAATGATTTGGGACAACATGGATATCATATCAATTGGCTCAGACATAGTAGGTTTAACAATAATATCTAGAGTAAGAGCATTTTGAGCAGCAGGGATTATAATTTTCTTGGAATTATTAGACCGTGATCTCTTCTCTTGCACAATTGCTTTTGATGTCTCATTGGCTTGGAATTTCACTTTCTTCTTAGGTTCCCACTTCTTAGTTTTAACATCTTTACCCTTGACTATCTTTGTATTAGTCTTCTTATCTTCATCTTTCATCTTATGTGTGATATCTTTTATGAATATAATAGAAGGCTTCCCAACTTCATTGTTAACTATTCTATTCCTCAAATTATAATTGTTGTGTACTTGGGAAATCATTTCTGCAGCGATCCTATAAACTTCTTCTTTGGAAGGCATTCTTAAACTTACATGACCTACTTTAGAAGATGTAACACATACTTGATCTTCATCATAGCCTTCATTATCTGAGAAAACTTGTTGATGATGTAATTGATAAGCAATTTTCTTATTCTCCAAATCACTTTCTATTTCTTCTAAATCAAAATCAACATAGTCACTACACATGCTTACCATGTTACAACTTAAATCATCATGACTCTTTTCTTCTTCATCCTCATTAGCTTGTAAACTATGATCAGAAACAAATGACTGAGCAACTGCACAATACTCTACGAAGTGGGGTGATTGACAAATAATACACCATGGCACATTATCATTCATATTTACTGAACTTCTTTGCAGAGGGTCTGGTGTACCCTTATCCTTTACATTTTGAGTTTGGTTAGGGATTGGCTTGCCATCTTTCCATTGGTTAGTATAAGGGTAATTCTACATTCTAGGTTGTTTATTGAACTTGCTATTATTCATAGGGGTTTTCTTAGCAATATTTGGCTTATTGAAACTAGTGGGATTCATCTTTTTAACAAATTCCAACACCTAGCCTATTGTAGGTTCTTCCGGCTTCTTTCCTATAGGAGTTTTATCAAACTCCCTTTTGTTGTTATTCTTGGGATTAAAAAGCTTTGGATCATCTCTCCTACCTAGTTTGCTAGATGCTTTTCTATTATTCTCAATATTTACTGCAACCTTGTATGCATCCCTTAAAGTTTTAGGATCCTTATCCCTCAATTGATTATCTATTTTTCTATCAAAAAAATAAAAATATGTTGTGAGACAAACATCCTCATTCAATCTCATAACTTGAAACAATTTGTACATACCTTTCTGGAATCGTACATTGAAATCAATGCAAACTCATTAGGATTCTTCTTGATATTGCTGAATTCATTTAACATGAATCCAAAATTAGTTTTGTCTCCATATTGTTCTTTGAATAACTTCTCCAAAACATTCCATGAGCTAATAGTATCATTAGGTAGCCTTTTGAACCAATCCCTTGCATCCTTAATTAGTGAATGTACAAACAACTTCATGACCACATCTTCATGTTCAACTTCATAGTCATTTAACATGTCTATGAAAATTCTCAAATGTTCTTCACTAGTGACAACATTATTTCCAAAAAACTTAGCCACTTTATCTCTTAAATCAAAAGATATGGGATGTGGAGCACCAAGAATACCTACAAATGATATTTGTCTATACTTTTCAATGTATATGGGTTTCTTTTGAAAACTAGGAGCATTTGAGGTGCTTGCTATATTTGCTTGGTTTATAAGAAAACTCTGGGATTGTTGAGGTTGGACAATAGGGCTTGAGTATAAGTGTTGGATTATGAAGCAAGAGTGAATTGAGATATTCCTTCAACTGAAATGACTAGCCCACAATGAGGTACGAAAATTGAAGTTGGGATGGATAAATTTGGCCATGAAGCTAATGCATGATTAGTCTTAATGAACTAAATTTTTCTCCTGGTTTCTATAGCTTGAGCTTCATTTTCCACCTTTTCAAGCTCTTTTGCAAGATCTTCTTTCTCCTTTCTAGCCTTCTCCAGATCTAAATCTAATTTGGACATGAAAGGTTTTAAGGATTTTCTAGGTTGAGCTTGAGGTTCATTTATCTAGACTCCTATAGCTTTACTCTTTCTTTTGTCTACAACTTTCACAATGGGTTCTATAGGATTTACTTATATAGGTTTATAGTCTTGGACTTGAGTAATAACTAGTTCTTGCTTTTGATTTAGGCATTGTTCTTGTTTTTGAACTTTAGCTTTCAAACTATCTATGTCTCCAAAAACATCAATATCGAGAGTCATAATTTTCTCTTCTAACTTTTTGTTTTTCTCTTTCAAGGCAACCATCCTTCTTAGTAAAGCATCTCTTTCTATTATGGCATCCAAGCTGGCTTGTTCCTTCTCTTTTTCAAGATTAATGTGCTTAGCTTCTTCCTCAACAACCCATTTCTTTAGAAATCCTATCTCTAATTGTACTTTTATAGGATCTACATAAGTAGCTTCTAAATCAACAGGGTCATCCAGATCTATAATATTTGGTTTAGAGTATGGGACTATTTTAGGATTATATGGATCCCCAAAAGAACTTTTGAGTCCTAACCTATGATTCATTTCAGCTATAAAATCTAGTCAAGGGGATATATTCCCTACTGGTGACATATCCTTATCTTGATATGCTCTTTCATCTAGTACTGGGGTAGTGAATATCCCTCCTAAGAGTCTTATGGTTTCTGATTCAAAGCTAAGTGAAGATGACTCTCTTCCTATCATTGGTTGATACTGGGAATTGACGGATACACTACCTCTGGGTTTCTAGGTGGGATTTGGATCTGTCCTTTTCTTATTTAGGTTCTTCCCACCACCTTTAGGCAAATTAGTATACATTGGTTCATTAGGATGAGCTCTTATGTAAGATCTTGTGTTTTTTCTTTTGTTAGCCATTTCACTAAATAAGCACTAGCTTCAAAACCTTGACTGAGTCACCACCCTTTTCTTGAGAAAATATACAAATACAATTATTTCTGACTTTAAGAAAAAACAACCACAAATGGAAATGGAAATATCTAACACAGAAGGACCAATTATTGATATTATAAGACTGAAACTCTTGCTTCTTAGATAAGACACCTGGAAAGGCTAGATATGTCAGTGTAGCTTTGTGGTAGTTTGGCTTTTCTTTGTTTTTAAATTCTTAAGGTTTGTCACTAAAAATCCCCTTATAACCATAGGCAAAAACTTGCATAGTCTGACACACGTACATAGTAGGACCAAAGAAACTACTGTATTTTTTAGAAATGTGCTGGACAACTCGCTAATAGAGTCACCATTTTGTTGGAGTTTTAAAACTACTAAGCAATAGAGGGCCTCAATACCATAATGATAATACTTATGCAACCTAAGGACTAGTCATTTCCTATTTTAAGTTACACATGCACACCATTTGGATCCAACATTAACAAAACCAAGAATGGATTCCTTCTCTTTAGGTTCTACAAGACCAAGGTGGGTATACCTAATGGATGACTTAATCTGACTATTGCTATATGGACACTATCTTAGTTTCATTCTGATTATCATCCTCAATCCATAAGCACACAATTGATGGTGACATTTAAATAGAATACATCCCATATAACAAATTTGTTCATAAAATCTTCTGTAGATCTGCAAGTATTCTTTGCAACAGTGGCTAACTAAGGATAGAGTATTTCATGCAAACAAGCATTGACCAACTTTGAAAATCTTTAGGAAATAAAAGTAAAATTGATTGTAAATTTTGAATTTGATACCCATTTATGATCTTCTTCTCTTCCAGCTAAATCATTTGACCAGTGCCTAATCCAATAGGGTTTAGAGTCTACTACAAATCTATAGATCTAATTTGTTGCATTACAAAAATTATTATTAGTAGTTCTTACTAGAATCCATCATTTAAAACATCATTCCTATTACTATAGCAACCTTATAAAATTCATCAAAGAATTTACTCAATTCATTGAATTAATAGTAGCGACGAAAAGATATACAACCTAAAGGATTGCATTCAATTGCACAATTTTTTTACTCATACAACATCAAGATAACTAAGTAACCAAAAGGAGACAAAATTCAAAAAGAATTGATATGAGGATAGCTCATAATTTGTATTAATTTTCTTTGAGAATTGTATACATTTTGTAGTAAACTTAGAATGACCATAGGAAGAAACACAAAGATCATTCTGTATTAATGTATTCCCATAAAATAATAGAGAAAATACATCATAAAGCTTGTTCAAATTACTTGGGCCGAAAAAAAACTAAGTATGACTAACAGCATTAGAAATTAGACCCTTATTCCAGCCTTGGGATCTCACTTAAATATGTGAGATGCAACAAGCTTTAGGCATGGAAAACTTGACACACATCTAGGAAAAAAAAATTCAATGTAATAAAAAGTTAACATAACAATGTGTACTTTAGGTAAGCCTATTTTGTTTATATCAAGATGAGTTACTAGCCTTTTTTATTTGCCACCATTATTTTGAGTCCTCTGAGTATGTTGCCATCAACCTAGCCAATAAAGAGTCTTGTGGAATTTCTATATCAACTTTTACCTTGGATTTTCACTATTTTCACCTTGGATAGACAATATTACTTTTATCCTTGATTGTTTCTATGTCACATCCACATCCTGGGCTTTTGTATCTATTACTAGAGCTAACTAGTCATTCTTGTCTTCTTCTTCCTATTGGCCTTGTGTAATGGTGTCAATTATTTGAACCTTGTCATCCTGCACCTCATTATTTTCAGTTTCAACTTCCTCAAACAGTTCATTAGGAGCTATCTCAGCCATCCATTTGTCAAACATTGTGTCACATGGCCAATCAAACTATAGAATGTCTTGTTGCCTCTTGATAATGTATTATGCCTCCCTATTAATATCAACAAATTCTTGTTTTAAAGAATCAAAGAATATTTGGGCTTTCACTATTTCTTCAGTTGTGGTAGCCAACCATGAATGCCCTATTTCATTTATAATTCTATTCATCCTTAAACAAAATATATCATCAAGTTCTTTTGCCCATTCATCTTTGTTTTTCAAATTATTTCTCTTATCTAGAGCATGAGGAAACAAACTAAATTTTTGGCTCTTGTACTTGTTCAAGTAGCCTACTATTATTCCTTGTAAATGAATCCTCCTATTGTTAAAATTAGAAAGATCAGAAACAATATCAAAGGTCTTCCCAATTTGATCATAAGAATTTTTTATGATAGAGTAACATAAAAATGTCATTTCTTTCTCCCTTCTCACACATTTGTTCACAATAGGCTTTAAAGCCTCATCACAACCTTTTAATTCCTCCTAGATACTAATCACCCTAGCCAACTAATCATAAACTAGTGGCCATTCAATTTTTTCCCCCAAATATGTTAGAGCTTTTCTTAATTTATCTTCATATTTTGCCTCCAACTCCATGTGTAGGGTCCACAGTTTACTCTTTTCTTGTTCAAAATCTTCAGCAGTGTAGTACTATGGACTTTGGGGTGTATCTAGTATTTCTATGAGGGGGGTGGATTTGAAGGGTTCAACTAGGGGGCAAGGGTATGTTTTTCTTGGTGCTATTGACCTCCCTATTTGCTTGTTTTCAAGCTTAATCCTCATTTTAACCTCTTTATTGTGGGCCTCTAGAATTGTTTCATATTTGCTCTGTAATTCAAACATGACCTATTCTTCCTTCTTAGCAAAGACCAAAACAAATTAGAATGAATCCACATTCCATTGTGCTATTTGTACATGAGAAGTCTCAGCCACCCTCCTCATAATGATGTTTCATGTTAGTCTAGATTCATCTGGCTGTGATGAAATAGTCCTAGACCCTCTCCTTAATGACCATATGACTAGAGTAGCTTGATCTTCATGAAATGAATTCCCTACAAAATCCTTTTTATTTGGGTCTTGTAACTCAAATTTATTAGAAATAGAATTAAAAATCAAAGCATCTACAATATCCCAATTAGGCAACAATAATATATTAGAAGCCTTTACCATTTGCCTCCCCTCTTTAGGGGTTATGTTCTAGAAATCTTGCATCATTTGTTCATTTATTTGATTATGTATAGAGGCTTCATCCTTTTTTGGATGTTCTGCTGTCAATTTTTGGCACCTTTCCTAAAAATTGCTCATTTTTTCCCTCCATGCAAATTAATGAAAGGCCCTAGATTTGACAAAACTGTCATCAGACAAAAATTGTCAAATAACTTGTTCTAAAATAGGATCCAATTCCCTTCCTCTGTAATTTACAATTGTTAATTCAAAACTTGGCAATGGAGGCTCCTGAGGTTCTCCTTCATTTATTTCTACTTGTGTAACCAAGACTTCCCCTGGTGATCCCAACTTCTCAATCTACACTTTAGTGAGCTGCTCCTCTTCAATTCTCAAGGGGGTCTGTGAGGGTGAGTATTTCTCAACATGAGGATCCTCTTCCCTTATTATCTTTCTCCTCTTTAAAGAGGGTTCTGAAGGCCTCTCCTCCACAACAGCACTAGTGGAGGCCATTACTTGTTTTCCTTTGTTTACGGAGGTCGCTTGATTTTGAATAAGAGTGTACCCTAGCCTTTTCTAGATAGTTGATTGACCTGCCCCTATATTGGGAGTAAAACCCAATCTTCTCATTACTTCCTTGGCCTTATTTGGGTAAAATCTAATAAAGAATTATTTCTTTTCATTCATTGCCTCTATTATTTCAGGAAAAGTATTAATAAGTTTTCTTATCTTATCTACATTTGTGAATGCATCATCCAAATGACTATAATTTGGGTCAAAATAATGAATGAAATCCAAAATTTTAGAGAAGACTCTCCACTTTTCTTTCCTTGTCTCCTGCTCTTTCAAAGAGTACTCATTCCTTATTATATCTTCTAGAAAGTAAAATTCATGTTCAATTTGTCCAAGCTTAATTCTATGCCTCGAGGCCATGTTGAAAAATCCCTCTGAATTACAAAAATGTGGATGAGAAATAGCCATCTTGTAGGGATCCAAAATTTTGTGCAAAGAGTTCCAACCCCCTTTTGTGATTACAAAATGATGGGCTATTGTGCAAGTGGGAAAAATTGACCCTGTTGATCTTTTTAGAAAAAATGTTTCCTCTACTCCTCCCAATTGCCACAAAAACTCAGCTACTCCTACCTTCAAAGACACCTAGTAGGGTAATACATGAGGGCTATCCATAAAACCATAAATTCTAAAAATAGTAGAAACAAAGGAAGGAATAAAATCTCCCCAATAATGTGAAACTTTCAAATTATTGGGGGTATCCATAGGCCTTATGAGACCCATCAGTGCTTTGGGGATTCTGGGATTGTCACTTAATAAGAGGCATCTCAACTTGGAAGTGAAATACCTATTAAACCTGACAAAAATAACATTCTCTTCATCCCACGTCATATCTACACTCCACAACTGGACTGGAAATGCTTCCCCATTCTCCTCTTTGTTTAATTTTATTTCTTTACCAAAATACAAAACTCCCTTAAACAAAAACATATGCATCAACAATGAGTAATGACCAAAGGTTTTTTCTATCTTGCTCTTAGAAATCCCAATTAACCCATTGTGAATTTCCTCAACCAAATAAGAAGAAAAATAAAAAATGATGTCCACACCAAAAGATGAGATCTGAACAACCATATACATAAAATCCACAAGAATAAATTCTTCTTCATCTCTCCCAAAAACTCTGCACAAGGTCCTATATATCTTTATAGCCCTAGAATTGAAATATGCCCTTTTGAAGGGTTCCTTGGAGGCTATTATTATCACTGGCAGAGTTCCAATTTTACCTATATGTACCTTCAATGCACCTTGTGTAATGATGTCCTCTTTGGACATGTACTCCTTTTCTAGTCCTTCTAAATCAGTAGGCACATGGTAATCAGTGATAGGCCCTAAGCTAAAAACTTCCCTAATCTCATCTGGGCTGACTGTAATTAAGAATTGGCCATCAGTTCTTCTTACAACCATAATGGCTTGGTCATAGTTTTTGGCCATAGCTTCAAGAAGATCATAGTCCATGAACACACTAGGAACCACCAGTTTCCCTAGATCAAAGTTCTAGATATTGGCATGTGGGGTAAAAAGGTTCCTCTCTGAAAAAAAATTTCTAAACAATTCTAGACCAATTTGAGTGGTCCTGGCATCCATGACCCAATTACCCTTGTTGTATAATCCATCTACTATCCTCAACCTAGGGTTTAATGTTGTAATGTTTTTGACTTGCATAGCTTCAGTGGTGGAATTGGGAAGCAGCTCAAGTAAATCATCCCGAACATTCTTGTCTAAGTAATTCACCTAATCAGAGAATCCCTTCTTTGGAGGCATTCTAATGTGTAATTTTTAGAATTAAGATACTACAGAGACTATAGTATAAACACTTACTTGACTCTTTGCTTATTTCTCTTTGTAACTCTACAATGTCTTCATTAACACTAGGAATTTTCTTCCATGTTCTTGTTCAACTCACAACTTTCTCAGTAATGGCTTCTACTCAAAAAAATTTGCAATCTTTGTTCATGTAGGACAGACCTAAGAAAATCTTCTGTATTATACTCTGCTTTCCTTCGCACGTGAAGCCCTCAAGATTCATAAATGCATAGAGTGGCAAACAACAGTGTGGCATCATCTTTCCTTTTGAATTTGCACTATTGTTTTATGAAAAATCCTATGATTTAGGGATAAAAATGAAGTAGACTCATCTTTCCTCTGAACACGCTGGAAGTCAAACCAATGAAGCATGTCCACCTATATCTTTCCCTCACTACTGTTGTTTTAGTCTGGACCCACTGAAGACTAGGGACACATGTCATCAAGTTACTACCTTGCTATACATAACTCTCAAGCATCTCACTGTAGCAAAGTACTGACTACCATTGATCTTGTATTGATTGTGTGCAAGAAATTTCAATACAACACTTAAGAGAAAATAGGTGGGGCCCCCATTTGCTACTTCGCTATACATAAACATCATGCAATTCTTCATCACAATGTAGCGACAACTGTAGATTTGAACTTGGTCAAATGGCATGGAAACTACATGTACTTCTTTGTATGTGGTGGGTCCCATATTCACTATGTCGCATAGAGTAAAAATTGTGTATCTTTCCATAGTGAGATAGCGACTACCGTAGATCACATTTTGATCTAACAATTAGAATACCTCATGTGTTTTATAAATGGGCATGGGTCTAGGATATTGATGATGTGACAAATCTTGCATCACTGGCATAACAAAACCATACTTTAATCCTAATCATCCTTCCATGTTTCTTGAGGTCCCACCATGTACCATTTCATGGTAACTTGCTATGTCGCTAATGGTGAGATGCCTAGATTTTATGATAGTGAAGTAGCAAGCTCTGGTGTCTCAGCAAAACTTAGTGCCATAAAATAAAGGCAATTCAAGTCATCAATGCCCTTATTAAATACTTTTGGCAATAAAATTTATTACTCATCATGCCACTTGGAAAAGTTTATGGTCACCTAGAAATTTGATTTATTCTACCTACCTTCTACTAGGTTCATACTTGTTTTGACAATACTGACAAAGGGCAAGTGACTAAAAACTTTAGATGCAACATACTTCCCAACCACTGTATCTCCATTTCATGGCACCATTTTTTTTTGGGGCATTTGCTACCTCGCTATACATAAGAAGTGTGCAACTCACCATGGAAAAGTAATGAATGTTGTAGATCTCACCAAGATCAGACAGGGAGAGATAACAACTTGGGGGCATGGGAATTTTTAATGAAAATAGAATATTCATAAAAGTTTGAAAAGACTTCATGCCTAAGCTTTCAAAAGGAATGAGGCACAGGGTTTGCAAATTTTTCAAAATCACAATCAAAAATCTTGAAGACTAAACCAGAAGCTCTATTCACCAATGATGGACTCAATCTAATTTTCTCGCCAAGGCAAGGGAGATTTCATTATGTGAAAAATCAGACCAATAGGAAAGAAGAATAATAATAATCAATCTGGTAAATGATCATAGGAATAGCAATTATTTCTTGGAAAATATAGATAACTTCTTTATACAAGTGATTTAACCAAGAGCTCATTGGTTAATTGAACTTCCCTATGAGACAAAGGAAGAATCTAATAGAAAAGTTATCACAAAACTACAAGAGAAAAATGTTGAGAAACACATACAAGGATTTGGAACAATAGATGATGTAAAGAAAAATCTCCCTGAGTAAGAAGTAGTAGAAGAAAGAGAAAGCATGCAAGACAAAAAAGGTCAAGATGAGGACATAAACCAAGAAGGAGAGGGAGAAATAATCAAGAAAAATGAACCAAAATAGGAAATGGGGGATACTCAGCTACCTTCAATGTAATTTCAAATTGATGTAAGAAAACAACAAGAAAAATATATAGATAATGAACAAAGACAAGAATTCCTACAATAAACTTAGATCCAAGACACACCAATAGTTGAGTGATGGGGAGTCCTAACTCTCAATATCTCTCTTTCTCTCCATAAGACCAATCACTAAAACTTGTATTTTACTATCAAATCAACTTGTAGAAATGTAAAGCATGAAACACAATAGATTCATCAACACACTTGACATGCTGATTTATGTGTAAACCCAATTTAGGAAAAATCACCAGTAACATGCTACCCCTTTTCACTGTTCTGAAGTGATGCCCTATGAAAAGCCACCCTATTAAAGCTTACAATACACACTGTTAAATGTGACCCGATTAAGGGATTTCAATCACCCTATTAGAAGTGAGCCTTGTTAGAGGACTTTAGGCCCCTAGTTAAAGGATTTAAAAATGACTCTTAGGTCAACCTTAATCCAAAAAATTTCCCCTAGACTGATACAATTGTTAGAGAGTAGTAGTAGAGCTTTTATATGATAAAACATACAACTTCTCTTGCAGATTACAGATCTCTATTTAGTCCTCAATTCTTGTTGGCCTTCATGCTTTGTAGCTCTCATAGCTTGTTCACCCTTCAAGCTTTCATCTCCTTAAGCCTTCTTACTTAACATGCCATTACAGACTCTTCTCTTGGGGTCACCTGATGAAGCAAAACCCTTAACTCCTCCTCCTTAGGTTCTCACACATTACAACTTTTTCTTCATGACTAGAGATTCCTATAAATAGGAAATTATGATATTTTCCTACTCATTTTCCATCATCTAATCTAGGGTTTTGGATGGATTACTTAGGATACAATGTATCTACCCCATATCTTGTCTTTTATAGAAAATTCTCCTAGAATCCATTTAAATTCACCTCAAAAATGGTTTACAACAAGTTTTGTGCCACCAACTCATTAATACTATCTTTCTCCTAGTTCACAAGTTTCAAGAAAACAAACTTGTCAGATTAGATTCGACGAATCTTTGATTTTTAACATAATGCAATAGCTTGGCATTATCAACCTTTTGATTCTCAACACCTACTACATTTCTTGACATCGATTGTAAAATCACTCAACATCAACTAAAGTTTACTGATGCTTGGCATCAACTAAACTTTACTTCGAATCAACTTTCTTGCTTGACATCCACTAAAATTTTCTTTCACTCAGCTTCAATTAACTTTTTTGCTCATCTTGCATTGACTTTTCTCGATACCTACTATCCACTTGGTCAAGTTTAGTAGACAAACTTTGTCTAACTTGTTCTTTTAAACTTGCTTAGTGTAGCTAACATTTTTAACCTCAAATAGATTATCAATACATCATGTCATCATTGTCTTAACTAATCCTTATACTTCATTACATAATCATAACTCAACCTTTCCTCTAGGTGCTTTTGTTACATCTTATTGATCAAATCCTCTTAATCATTCAACTAAGTGATAGTACTTGAATCTTATAAGTAGTTGTCTTACAAAAAAATGGAAAGTTTGACATCACTAACAAAATAATGATTAAGACACATAGTCTTTTTCAACAATCTCCCTCTTTCAAAAATCTCTCTTAATAATGATTTTTTCAATAAGATTTCTACAATCTCCCTCTTTGGCATTGATGGAAAATCAAACTGATCAACCAAGTCAATCAAATGATGAACATCTTGTTTAAGAAAATTGATTAGGTTAAAACAATAGGACAATACCAAAAAGAAAATTTGTATCAAAACTTCTCTCTCTATCAACAACTTTCATCTTCTGATTAGGTTACAAAACTCTTTCTTATAACTCCCTCTGAGTTGCTTCTTGTATCTCCCTCTTACTAGGTAGAAAAGTATTTCACCCTCTTTCTTACATCATTCATGTGCCCTCTTCTAATCAGCAACATCAGCAACTATATGATCTCCCTCTAAGATCAGTAGCAATCTCTAGCTTCTTTGACAACAATCTCTTGCACTTTCTCCTTCAACATTTATAAGGAATATCTCCCTTTGTGATCAAAATTTTGGCTCTTTGATCAATATCTCCTTTCTCTTATTACACTTTCTCTCTTTGATATACTTTCTCTCTATCTAATCAGTAGAACTCCCTTTTTGATGATGATCAATTTAATGTACTTCATCCCTCTTTGACAATAATGCCAAAGACACATAGCAAAAACTTATCATCTTAAAATATGCAGATATAAGATTTTGTAGTTTCTTTGATTTATCCCTCTATCAACTTGCTTGTGACTAATTTGAAGTTTTAGCTCTGTGATTACTTTAGGTAGCTCCTAAAGTAAGATCCTCTACATCAATTTGTATCATATGAACATTATCTTTTTTGATGTAGGACATTCTTCTTGTTACTTAGATAGCCTTTAATAGGGGTATCAGCCTTAGTTTACCTCTTAGATACTCATGAGCATCCTTGGATAATGGTTTTGTGAAGATAGCAATTTTTTCATTTGAGTTAACATATTCCATCTTCACCTCTTTATCTTGAACTAACTCTCTCAAGTGATGATACTTGATTGCAATGTGCTTTATCTTTGTTTGCATCATTGGATTCTTTGATATATTGATAACACTTGTATTATCACAATAAAGTATCAATGGTTTTGTGATTTATTCCTTCATTCTGTTGAGTAGTTGTTTGATCCATACAATGTTTTGTGCAGTTTACAAGAACATTAATGTATTCAACTGCAGTATTAGATTGTGCAATACAACTTTATTTCTTGCTAGTCCATGTAACTGATCTCTTGCCAAAGAAAAATGCCCCTCCTCTGGTGCTCTTTCTATCATCAGTGTTTCCAGCTCAATCAGCGTCAGTGTAGGCTCTTAATTCAAACTTTTCATTCTTCTTGTATTATAGACCAAACTCTTTTGTTCCTTTTAGATATCTTATTATTCTTTTTACAGCCATTAAATGGTTCTCCCTAAGATTAGTAGAGAATTTTGCAATTATCACTGTAGGTAATACAATATCAGGTCTACTATGCACTACATATTGCAATTTTCCAATCATAGACCTCTATAATGTTTGATTCACCTAAGTAGAATCATCATTCTTTGACAAGTTGTGTCCTATCACCATAGGTGTACTTATTGGTTTGGAATCTTCTAAACCAAAATTCTTCAATATTTCTTTAATATATTTTGACTGAGTGATGCATATACCATACTTCATCTAATATACTTGCAAACCCACAAAATATTTGATTTCTCCAAACATAGACATTTCAAATTCTTGCTTCATCTAATTTGCAAAATCCTTACATAAAGCATCTTATCCTCCAAATATGATATCATCAACAAATATTTCAGATAGCAAAATACCTTTTCCTTTCTTAGTCCTTTTGTACAAATTTTTGTTATCATCAATCCTTTCAAATCAAATCTTCATAAGCTAAGTATGAATTCTCTCATACCATGCTCTTGGCACTTGTTTCAAACCATACAGAGCTTTGTGTAGTCTACATACCATGTTCTTATTGTTATCATCAATAAAACCTTCTAGCTATTCTATGTAAACTTATTCCTCTAGTATGTCATTCAGAAATGTAGATTTAACATCCATCCTTTTTCTTGTGCATATCCCTTGAAAATTAATCTTGCTTTATTTCTTGTGACTTCACCATTTTCATCTAGCTTATTTCTGAATACTTACTTGGTGCCAATCACATTCTCATCTTCTGGTCTAGGAACTAGACTCCACATTTTGTTCTTCCCCATGTATTTAATCTCCTCTTCCATGTTGTGTACCAGTCCACATCTTCTAATACATCTTTCACTATTTTGGGTTCCTTCATGCTCAGCAAACATGATTCACTTCTCAATCTATTTCTTGTCATTGGCCTAGCATTTTTATCTCCAATGATTTGATCAAGAAGATGATGTCTTTTGAAATATTTAGACAATCTTGGTTGAGTACTTGTTTCTTCATTTTTTCTTTCAACTTCAAAATCACTGTGTATATATCTATTAGGCATCTTAGCATCTCCTTCATTTGTACTAATCTTAGAATTAGAACATGTACCCACTTCATTTTATAACTTGGCATCTGAATGCAACTTAGTTCTTGAATGTAACTCAACATTCATAGGATGTGACTTGGTAGTCACTAAAACTTGCTATTGGTTTGTAGCTTGATTTGCAACATCTTCCTCAGTAGGCATTCCTTCATAAAACCATACAAATGATTTTTATTCTTTGTGTTCTTTCATGGGTTCAGCCTCATGTACCTATTTAAATTCATTAAAATTCACATTTGCACTTTCCACAATTTTGTTGGTGTTAGTATTTAAACACTTATAAGCTTTGCTCCTTCTGGAGTATCTAAGGAGTATACCTTCTTCATTTTTTTCATCAAGCTTTCCATTACTAACATCTTTGAGAATGTAACACTCACATCCAAATACCTTAAAAGTATTTTACATTGGGTAGATATCCATACCATAGTTCAAAAGGTGTTGAATAAGTATCTTTATTGATTTGCACATGGTTCAAGGTATATATAGTAGTACTTATAGCTTCTCTCTATTATTTTAGAGTAACATTCTTCTACATCATGAGTGTTCTAGCATAGTCCATTCTAAACCTATTTCTCCTTTCAGCAATCCCATTTTTTAGAGGGGTCCTAGGGGAAGATTTTTATCTTTTGATTCCACTATCATGATAGAACATCTTAAACTCATTTGATGTGAATTATCCTCCTTTGTCTGATCTCAAGAATTTTAGACTTTTATCTATTTCTGTCTCAACTCTTGCCAAGTAACCCTTAAACATTTGAAAAGCATTAGATTTTTGTTTCACAAACATAATTGTCATCATCCTAGAATAATCATCAAAAACTAGCATTATGTACTTATCTCCCTTGTAGCTTTACACCTCAATCATTCCAAACAATTCCATATGAACAATATCTAGTATTTCTTTAGAGGTATAAGAAATACTCTTAAAGCTTGACTTTGTCATTTTGCCTAGCTAACATTGTTTGCACACTACATTATCAAGTTTCTTAAACTTAGGAAAACCTGTAACTTTCTTCATGTTATTGATACTAACCAAGTTATCAAAGTTGACATGACATAATATTTTGTGCCAAAGCCATACATTATCAAAATTTTCAACAAGACAAGTAGCATCCTCTATAACAAGATAGAATAGATTACTTCTAGTTTGATCACCTTTTCCAATCTCTTTCCCATTTGTGTCATATACCTTAGCAGTCTTATTTCCAGATTCAACCTTGCATCCCAAATTGTTCAATTTTGACACACTCAACAAGTTATAGTTTAGTCTTTCAACATAGTAAGCATTATCGCATGAAATTTTGTCTATAAGCTTGATAGAACCTTTTCCTTATATCAAACATGGTGCATCATTACCAAATCTTACACTATTTCCATCATAACAATTCAAGGTAATGAACTTACTTTTGTCTTGAGTCATGTGATGTGAGCATCCACTCAATGATCCATCTATCATTATTTGTTCACATAAGTCACAAGTGTACTTCTTGTAGCAATATGACCAACCTCATTACAATTAAAAAAAATGATGGGTAACTTACATTTGAACTTGCCTTTATCTCATGAAATCTTCTTACCAGTAGTTCTTTTAGTTGTTCAACATCCTCCTCATTTGTATCATTGTCACTAGATACATATTTTATCTTTCTCTTCTTCTTCTTCTTCTACTTCACTTTATCAGAGTCCTTCAATAAAAACTTAGCTTTAAAAGTAGATTCAAGAATCTCAGTTTTGTAATTATCAAATTTAGATAGCTCAAAAGAAGTGAGCCTACCTACCTGACCTTCAAGAGTTAGATCATTTCTTGAAATATATCTCGGTTCTTGAATTGCAAAAAGTATAATAGCATAAATAGGCAATAACGATCTCAAGACATTCCCTAACATAGTATCATCATCTATATGACCAGTATCTCCTCTTATTGCACTAACAAATTCTTTTATTCTAGCAACATATTGAGCAATATTTTCACCTCCTTCCATTCCCATATCATCAAACTTACCTCCGAGACTCAAATTTGGTTCTTTCCACATTTCTGTCTCCTCCATAAATGATGGGTAGGGAATCCCACATTTCCTTTGCATTGTCAAGACCTTTGATATCATCAAACTTGGCATATCATAAGGTAGAGGCAATCTCCAAAATCGTCTGGTTGTGTTCTTTCTTCTTCTTCATATCTTCAGCACTTAAGGCTCCAACTGGATCAACATGTTCCAATGAAATGGTAGATTGTGCATGATCTCTAAGTCCTCTAAGGTGTAGCTTCATCAAACTTTTCCATGCAGAAAAGTTATCTCTATTGAGCTTTGGTACTTCTCTTTTAGACATCTTGATCTTTGTGCTTCCAGTACCTTGAAACTAGTCCTCTTAAGCAGAAGGTTCTAATACTAATTGTTGGAATACTTTAGAATAAATGGGGGGGTTAATGAGTTTTCCAAGGTCCAAATGTATAAATAAAACTTTTCATAGCTTAGTGAACCCATAAAACATTCATACCCATGCATGCAACTTACTGGATTATGTAATCTCTAGAACTTGTATGTTACTATCAAATCAATTTGCAAAAATGTAAAGCATGAAACATAATAGATTCGTCAACACACTTGACACATTGATTTACATGGAAAACCAATTTGGGAAAAACCACCAATAACATGCTACCCCTTTTCACTCTTTTGAAGTGATGCCCTATGAAATGCCAACCCTATTAAAGGTTACAATACACACTATTAAATGTGACCCGATTAAGGGATTTCAATCACGTTATTAGAAGTGAGACTTGTTAGAGGACTTTAGGCCATTCACTTGGAATGTCACCCAATTAGAGTATTTAAAAATAACTATTAGGTCAACCTTAATCCAAAGGATTTACCCTAGATTGATACAATTGTTAGATAGTAACAGTAGAGATTTGATCTGATACAACTTAAAAATTCTCTTGTAAATTATAGATCTCTATTTAGTCCTCAATTCTACTTGGCCTTCATACTTTGTAGCTATGACAGCTTGTTTCACCCTTCAAGCATTCATCTCCTTAAGCTTTCTTTCTTAACATGTCATTATAGACTCTTCTCTTTTGTCACATGATGAAGCAAAACCCTTAACTCCTTCTCCTCCATAGGTTCTTGCACATTACAACTTTTGCTTCATGACTAAAAATTCCTATAAATAGGAAATTATGATATTTTCTTGCTCATTTTCAATCATCCAATTAGGGTTTTGAATGGATTAGGTAGGATACAATGTATCTACCCCATATCTTTTCTTTTCTAGAAACTTCTCCTAGAATCCATTTGAATTCACCACAAAAATGGTTTATATCAAGTTCTATGCCACCAGGTTGTCAACCTTATCTTTCTCTTGGTTCACAAGATTTAAGAAAACAAACTTGTTGGCTTAGATTTGGTGAATCTTTGATTTTTAACATAATGCAAAAGCTTGACATTATCAACCTTCTGATGCTCAGCATTAACTAAACTTTACTTGGCATCAACTGTCTTGCTTAGCATCTACTAAAATTTTCTTTCACTTGGCTCTAACTAACTTTTTCACTTGGCTTGTATTGACTTTTCTCGGTACCTACTATCCACTCGGTCAAGCTTGGCAAACAAACTTTGTGTAACTTTTTCTTCTAAAATTTATTAATTTAGCCAACATTTGTAACCTTAACTAGATTATCAATACATCATGTCATCACTATCTTAACTGATCCTTGTACTTTATTACATAATCATAACTCAACATTTTCCTCTAGGTGATTTTCTTACATCTTATTGATCAAATCCTCTTCATCAATCAACTAAGTGATAGTACTTGAATCTTATAAATAGTTGTCTTACCAACAAATGGTAGGTTTGACACCAATGACAAAACAATGATTGAAACACATAGTCTTTTTCAACAATCTTCCTATTTAAATAATCTATCTTAACAATGATCTTTTCAATCAGATTTCAACATTCTTAGTTTCCCAAGGTGTCCATACGTAAGTCTTTCACCAACTCCCTATTTTCTTGGCTTTTTAGTGCCTTTGAACTAGTCTAAGTTCTTGGCTTCATTTAGATGCTCTATTCAACATGAATACTTCTCTCCTTGTAGTTATTTACCAAGAACACATACCCTTTCTCACTACTACCATTTATTGGCACAAACCAATCATTCTTGCAAGCTTTCTTGCTACTATTCTATACAAACTCCTAGCCAAAATACCTCTACACTTGCCTAGGGCTTGATGGAAAAAGAGCTCCCCTACAAAAATAAAACCCAAAAAAACATATTTACACAATTTACAATGTCCCTTCCTTTATTCCAAGTGGTCATTGAATGTGAACCATGGGAATTCATGTAGGACTCATTTTTACATGACTGACATTGTTCAGGACAACAAACTAGTATAAACTAAAGAATTTGCAAAATACCAAAGAAAATCCCAAATTTTTTTAATTAACTCCACAATACCTAACTAAATAACATGAATCAACTTCACAATGCCTCACAGTAATCCATTCAATCCATTAAAGGCCTGGATGAAGGTGAAAACTACTCCATCAACAAAATTCAATGTCTTTTCTCAATGTCAACCATAAAATGTGACAACTAACTCCTAGATTTAGGGTTTTCCAACCTTAAGTATACCAACCCCTCATATTAAGACCCTAAGGTTAGGGTTAGGTCTCCTTTAGAGCTATTTCCTAGATTTTAGAAAAATGTTGTCATGACAACTTTGCAAAATTGCAAAGTTGTCATGAGCAACTTTACATCTTTTTGCAATTTTGCATCTCTAGTATCCTTTCATGCACAATTTGACCGAAAGAAACATCATATGGTCCTCAAAACACTTTTTTAAAAAAAGTATCATTAGCACTCCATTTTGGAGATTTGGTCAACCTTTGACCCATGTTGATCATGTTGACTTTTCTAGGATTTAGTATTAGGTTTATTAAAACAAACCCCAAACCAAACTTCTAAGAACACCTATCTATAAACACACCTCACACCTATCTTGGGACACTATCCATACTCCTTATTACCCTGGTGGTTGGCTAGAACCACCTACAAGCCAAAAATAAACTAGAATCTAAACAAGACTCTAGGGTGCTCCTACACCATTCTCCCCCTCCAACAAAATGCTAAGGAAATTATGATGTTAAGAACTCTAGACTAATGCCATGCTTCTTGAAGTCACTTTCTTCTATCTAGGTAACCTAAAACTCTAGTTGGTGTTTCCATTTCATAAGGTGCTCCATGTTTGTGTAGTGCATCTGGTGTTTGCAGTTTGTACCTTGTTTATTTTGATCTAAGAGATATTTGTTACTCATCTTTTGTTTACATTTGAGATGACCTGAGGGTCAAATGTTATACCTTGATTTCAATATTGTTGCCCATGAATGGTACACTATTATTTTGCTACATGGTCATACAATAATACATAAGTGTTAAAAAAAAGTAGTGCCTTATAGACTTTCTATTGTGAATATTAATCCTCTCAGTCTTCCTATCTCGAAAGTCCTTTAGTTGAATAGACTGGTGAACTTGAACATTAAACACCTTGTTTAGTGTTCAAGATTCAATACTCCCAGGGTACTCTAGTCTTTCTAAGAAAGTTAGTCATGTTCAGACACTAATTCTCATTGTGAATAACGAACCTAAAAATTGAAAACCCTTGTTGCATGTTCAAGTTCAAAGTTCCCAAGTATGCTTTCATTGCATGTCAAGTCATGAGAATACTTTCCAATATTTTATGACCTTGGACTTGAACATTGAATTGTTTCATAGTTCAATCATTCATGTTCACCCAGTCATAAATATGCATGCCCCCAATGTCAAATGACTTTTGACAGCTTGATAGTAGTATAAGTTGCTAAAACTATAGAAAAGATTTGCATTAATGAGGAGTAAAGGGAAATAATTAAAAGGTATGTGGTGGCATGTGTGGAACTTAAGGGAGTGGGTAATGAATTTAATTCCTATCTTATCAATAGTCTTTTCACCTTTATGTGTCATTTAAATCTAGGCTTCATGTTTTAAAAGAAACTTTCCTTGTTTTCATTCCCTACCTTTTTTCAATTCTGAGTAATCAGTTTGTCTTGTCTAGATGTACATGGCGATAGTTTGAGCTTTACTTTCTTGCACAAATCTGTGTACACTAACCTTGGTGAGTTCCTAGTCCTTCACTTTCAAGGTGTCTTTCCTTATGCATTTTTTTAAGGTTGTGCATTCATTCTTTATCTTTCTTTTCTATTCATTTCCTATCATGGCTACCCCCTTTCATGCAACACTCCTTGACAAGATTAGAGAGTCAGTGATAAGTAGCATCATCCCTAACATATAAAACACCTTCCTCACCAATGAAGATATGGATAGATTACTAGCTATTTTTTCTAATCCATTACCCAACTCTATATCTCAAAACATCATAGATAGTGGTCTATTGAAGGCATCTACATTCCTAGAGGCTTTTCCTTATCCTAAATTAGTCATATCTTGTAGGGATATAGATGATGCTACTGAGAAATGCATTTGTGCTTTCAATGACAAAATCTTGGTATATGTGAGAAAATTTTTTGTTATGGGCACCCTAAAAATTCCTCCATAGTAAGTGTATGAACATTGGACCATCAATTACTCCTATGCTCAATTTTCAAGGAATGTTCTAGAGTTGAGCCACAATATCGCTAAGAGTTGGCTCTTCAAGTCTGAAAGAGGGGGTTCCCATCTTGCAAAACCTTTGACTAGAAAGCATATGATTCCCAAAATTAAGGATGTTATTACATTGCTAAATAGGTTAAAAGGAAAACACAAATTCCTTCTATTTCGAGAACTGGATGTATTTCTTTCTTCAAACTATCCTAGGGGAAGATAAATACATTGATTGGGTAGACGTAATAGTGACTATGTTGTAGGAAGAACTTTCCCAATCCTCTAGAACTACTTGTTTTTACATGATCTCCTATTTTTTCTACATCCTAGCTTGTGCAAAAGAGTTGAAGGGTCTTCCTCACTTAGATTGGAACCCAAGTATGCCCATTTATGAATATTACCCACTCTTGTAAAATAACAAAACTGATGGATTCAAGATAGTCTAGGATACATTCTTAGCCAAGTTGGCATTTGAGTTACAAGGAAGAAAAAACATTAGATTGATAGATGAGGTTGCTTAGTTGATCAACATTTATGGTAGTTACTTCACCTAGTTTCCATGGCTCACATATACAGAATTGGAGGTTACAAAGCTAAACCATTAAGGCTTCCTCGATATTGCCTAGATTGTGTGGTGTTAATTAAGGTGTGTTGATAGTTAGGAGAAGCCAAAAAATGTTGTAAAGAAAGGAAAGGTTTAGTATATAACTTCCCCATTGAGCTTTGACATTACAAATGTAAAATTGTCTAAGATGCTCTCAAACACAAAATAGAGATCAAATCCCTAAACTTACTGATCTATTCTCCTAGGACAAATTTTGATAACCAAGAATTTCCCATGAAGTATTCTGAAATTGCTTCTTTTGATGCACACATACCCCATTTAGAGGGTTTTTGGGCCAATTTTTATACCCACTTTAAACTCAAAAAAAGCCTTGGTCAAGGTAAACCCTGTCGCAAATTAAGGACTTCAATGTTCCATTTGATGCTTCAGGGGTGACCGAGGATGATAAAGAAGAGGTAGTAGATCATGTCTATATTGAGAAAGTTGAGACCTATCCCTTACCATAAATTGATTGGTCAACACTAGAGGAAGATAATTTACACATGAAAACTTCACCCACCTTAACAAAAATAGAGAAATGGCTCAAGAAAAATGCATTAAAAAATAGTAGCTTGTAGTGTTCAAGGGATGGAAGCTTGTTCATGTTGATGTTTGATTGTTTCTAGTTCTAATAAAAATTTTAATTCAGCATCATGTTCAAGGTCCAATTCACCTCCTCATGTTTGTCAAGGGGACATGTTCTTATAGTTGAAAGAAGTAGGAACAGTCTAAGAAATCAAGTGTTCCTCATGATGAGCCCGCAACTATAAAGCTAGGTGTGGTAGGAGATCAAAAAAAAAAATGGGAATCTCTTAGGGGTAGAATGGACTAGGGCTATCAACAAATCATGGAAGATACAACTTCATCAAGTGCAATATCTCTCAATTCTACACCTACACTATAGACTCCTCCCTCTAAGGATAATCATCTAGTACTTAATTAGTTCAAGTTCTTTGTGAGAAAGAAGAGAAGTTTAGTTCCAACAACCCTCATAGTTAAATACTTGGTCAAAAAATGCCTTGGGAAGACCCCTAAAACCAAAAGGCCCAAGATAGAAACTATACAAAACATTGATGATGAAATAGGGTAGTGGGTAGTAGAGGTTATGAAGCCTACAACCAAGAAAACCATATAGGAAATACAACCTAAGGACTATGCAACAAAGAAAAAACATCCTTGGTCTTGCTTCAAAGGCTACTAACATGAAAATATAAAGTGCAAGGAATTCTTAGATCTCTCATTGAATATGGAAAGACTAGAAGGACAAGTAAGAATTAAAAGAATCCATGCAGAGGATGGCTGAGTACATACACAAGCTACAGAGCCCATGCAGAAGCATTGCCTAGTGCTATTATAGTTTTCGATGTGGAATTGCCTTTGAACAAAAGCTTCCTTGAATAGGTCAAGAGAGATCGCTCAATTTCCCAAGCATATAGTGAATGGCTGAGCACTATGCACACTCAAGCAACCCATTAATTTTCACATTTCACTAATACTAGTGGCAGAGAAGATAAGTTAGCTACAACCTTAGACTTAGAAATGAATGATTGGGAGTATGAGAAGATCAAATGGGTAGAGTACATCATTAATATAACTAAATTTCAAGAGTATTATAAATTTTTGAAGGAGAATCTAGAAGCTAAGGTGGATGTTGACATTCTTTTTATTTCCCTTGCCAACTTGGAATGGACAAACATAGTAACAAAGCATGCACTAGATGAATTTTCTAAGCTACTAAACGAGGTGGTCTACCTAAAAGAAATCTTGATGGCTGACATAAAATGCATTGATGTAAAAATCATGGGGAATGAAGATCATGTTGAAAAAATTCCTATGGAGGTAGAGGAAACTTTCTTTATGAGAATCAAGTTGTTGAAAGAAACAAATCGAGGTATCGGTACATGATCTAACCATAGTTGCCAAGGTGGATTCTATGAAGATTATTTACATAATCACCTAGAAGTTCAAGAAAAGAAGTTGGATCATATTGGTCAAATCATGAAGATGTGGAAACTCAAGCTAGAGCAGTTAGGCATTTTGCAACAGCAAGAACTTCTCAGCTTCCTTGTGGCTCATAGGGTATAGAAGGATAATGATGGTGTTGCTCTAGTGATCATGGATCATAGGCTAGGAGTGGCACAACTGGAGCTTGAGAAGAAGAAGAGATTCTTTCTCTTTGTTTTTATTTTTAGTTATTATGATTATGAACTCTGTTGGTATTTTGAAAGAAATGTTTCAACTCCCTGCATGGAGTTATTTTTTGTTGGAAATTGGAAACCTAGAAGTGGCTATATATGTAACATTTTAAGGTACTAAAAAGGGTCAGAACACCAAATATTTTTTTTGGTAGATGGTTCTTGGGTTAAGTAAGATAGCTAGCTACTTTTGTGTTTTATGAACATAAAGTTAATGATAATAGATATTGATCATTTGCATATTTCTATGGTGTCTATTGGATAATTGTGTGGTTATCTTTTTGGTTTATGAAGTTTGTGTGATGTCCATGCCATATAGATGCTATTTCATTGATTCTATTTTTGTTGTTTTTTCTTTTAGTTCATTCAGGTGAGGTTGATCAAATTTGAGATTCCAAATAGTGTGTCATATGACATATGTTTGATTAAAGTTATTCATATCTACAATTTTATTTTATGGTTATAAAAGGATGTTCATATCTTTCCTTAAGTTCTTTCTAGTTAAAAGAATGATGAGAGTGATTCATTTGTAGATGTAAGAATTTGGCTTAGGCCAAAATTCACCCAAGAACTAAAGAACTCAACACAAGCACACAATAGACCAAAATAGACAGAGTATGATTAGAATGATGATATTCATTCAATAACTGCTTGAGAGTACATTAGGAGTGTCTGAATATAAAGGCCTTAGGAGAGCTTCTAGAATGCATAGAAGTCAGCATCGTGATATGTCATACAACCAGGCACATGTCCACCAGATATGGGTTATCCTCCATTGAGCATGGGATTAAGTGTGATGATGTGAGGATAAGCCTACAATGGTGTAGCACACAAATCAGTGGTGTAGACAACATGTGCTAAATGAGGAGTGTGGATAACTGTGTTATCATCATGAAAACTTAGTAAATGATGCATACTCTTGTGTTGTAGACACCATGTGTATAATTAGAGTTGTGTAACTAAATGAGAGTACACAAGCTCCTTAGTGTCTCACCTAAAATAATAATAAAATAATAGAAAATAATTAAATAATGCATTAACCTAAGTAAAACTTAAGTAAGTGTAATAAGTAAATACTTATTTACACCAACACCCCCCCTTAAGTGCAACTTACGGGAATGCCCTTAAGCTTACAAAATCTAGGATGAAATGCAATATGGGTCCTGACTACTAGGCCATGTTAGGTACCCATGTACATAATGATATGAAATCTCTCATAAAGTGGGGAAAGAGGGAAAACCTCATGGGAAAAACCCTCCCCAAAAAAGAGAGATAAATAGGGATGCATGGATGGATGGAGTAATCAAGACCCCCCCATTATGACATACATCTAGTATATACATAAGAGAATGATGAGAAGAGGTAGAGAGACAAGATGGGCTCTCTTCCCCCCCCCCCCCCCCCCCCCAAAAGAAGAATGCCGAATAGCGACTGCTCTGATGAAGAAGCTGATCCAAGACTACAGAATGGTGTTCCTCCCCTTAGGAAGAAACAATGCCAAGGGTACAAATGAGATGATTTCGCTGTCTGTGGAAAGAATCTCATGGATAGGTGATGTCTCTAAAACCTGCTCAATTGGCAGAAGAACCTATCCCAAAGAACTGTTTGACTCTGTAACTGATGAAGAACCTTGCTGCAACTACTGATCATAAGTATCCATAATCACTTCAACCTGTGAGGATCAATCATGTAGAGAATGAACAAGAGAGTCAGATGGAACCCTCGTGACAACTAAAGAAGGTAATTCTGCATCAAGAATAAGAGGATAATCATCAATACTATCTCCCAAATCTATCACTAAACTTGTATTTGGAAGAATAGATATACCTTGTTGTTTTGGACCTATCACTGTGGTGATGTATGCATGTGGATTGAACTAATGAAGTGACCTCTTGCTATAACTGTGGATAGAACTCCACATGTATGAATCTATTGAAGCACTATCATTAAAATCACTTTTAGTATCCACACTGTATGATGTGCGAAGAGGAGTAGAGGACAAGCTGGGAGAACTTTCCTCAAAATGTACATCCTTCTCCACAAATATCTGATGTGTCTTAAGATCTAGAAGTTTGTATGCCTTCACACTATCTTCATAACCAATGAAGGTACAAGACTGAGATGATTGTGCCTTGCATCCCCTGGAAGATTCCTTTGCCCATGCAGGACAATTGAAGACTTTGAAGTGTGTCACAATAGGTTTTCTACCGCACCATGCCTCAAAAGGAGTTTTGTCATCTAAGGCTGCATGAGGAGAATGATTAAGAATGTGAGTGGCACTTGAGATTGCTTTGACTTCTAATGATGGATCGAGAGACTTGGCATGAATCATGCAACTTGCCATAGATTTGAGAGTCCTAATCCTTAGTGCTGCAACATCTTTCTTATGCAGACTAAATGCTGGCAGAGTCTGAAGATCAATTCCCTCATGTCTGCAAAAGTCCTTAAGTCTTCATTCACATCCATGTTTCCATTGTCCATTTAGATTACTTTGATGGCTTTCCTATATTTTTTTTCTACATGAGTCTTGAAGTCTAGAAACTTGTCCAACACTTCATTCTTACTATGAAGAAAATAGACCCAAGCGGAGCTTGAAAAGTCATCAACAAAAGTGAGTATGTAGCGATCCTGGCTGAATGCAAAAGGAACTGCTAATACCATGTGAACCATTTGTAGAACACCTATTGCTCTTGAAGACTTCCATTCCTGTAACACCCCCTCTGGATGCATATCCATTGAATTTTTTGAACACCTACCCTTAGAAAAGTTGATTTGAGGTAAGTTGCTAAAGATAGCAGTAGTCAAGATGACCAAAACACTCATGCCATAATTGCATGTTTGAATTGGATTGATATAACAAGGCCTTTGAAGGAGACTTGGGCACAAAATGAGAGAAAGAGTACAACCTCTTGTTATCATTCACTTTCCCCACTACAACCAAGGAATTGTCTTTAATTCTATGCACTTGAACTGAGTCTGGAAGGAACTCAACTCTATGTCCATCTCTGAGGTGAGTGATTTGGTAGATTGAGAGGAGATTTGAACTTAGGTTTGGAACATAGAGAAACTCTTGAAACTCTCCATTTTCCATCTCCACATTTCCTTTTCCTTCAACTTCCATTTTTCTATCATTCCCCATGAAGATGTGTGATACTTTGGACTACTTCATTGAAGAAAAATCCTCCTTTGAAGAACCCATGTGATATGAGGCACCTAAGTCAAATATCCATTCCTTTGAAGAGTTTGCATTTGCCATGAATGCTTGCCCTTTTCCCTTTGAATCTAAAGATGATCCTTTATTCTTATAAGCATTAGGCAATGGAACATTATGTTTCTTCATGATGTTGGTCAATTCATCAATCCTTTTGAGATAACACTCATGCTCTTTATGACCTAATTTCTTGCAATAAGCACACTTCTTCTTCTCCTTATTGTTGTCCCCTTTCTTGTTAAAATTTGAGGACTTTCCTTGTTGATTGGATTGTGGTGTTATCTTTTTTGCATCCTCAGATTTGTATTTCTTCCACTTCTTCTTACCCTTTCCTTTATTTGAAGACTATCCAGTTGAATGTTGAGAACCCTCATTGGCCACCAATACTTTGGACTGAGGTGATTTGAGAATCCCCATTAATTTCAACTTATTTTCTTCATCATCCAATAGTTTAGCATATTCATCAAATGTGACTTTCTTATAGGTAGACCCTAAGGTAGTCTTAGAGGTGTTAAAAGAAGATACAAATGTGGAATACGCTGATGGTAGCTTGTTATGTATGTGATAGATCAGTTTGTCATCTTTGATAGAACTCCCACAATCAGTAAGCTTCGTCCTTAATTCATTCACCTTGATGATAAAATCCTGGATGGAGTCATATGACTTAGGATCAAAGGAAACAGGCTCATCTTCAATTTTGAACACATCCTCTTCAAACACTTTACCATAAAGGCTTTCGAGGGTATCCCAAGCTTCCTTGGATGTAGTACATTTCTTAATTTGATACATAATATTATCATCTACCCCCAAACATATATCACCTAGGGCTTTTCTATCCATTGCTACCCAAGCTGAAATTTCACTTTCTAATGTCTTATCACCTGCTAGTTTAGGAAGAGTACCATCTACATATTGTGAAACTCCATTATGCATTAAGTGATACAACATTTTGATTGACCACAAAGCATAGTTATGAGGAGTTAATTTAGGAAACTTAAAGTTCCCCATAATGCATAAAATGAAAGAAAATTGTAGAAAAGAGAGAACACAACACCAAAAACACCCCCCCTTTTCACTAAATCAAGAAAACCCCCCTAAAATAGATGCTTTGGGTACTTTATCAGTAGTGCAATTACAATGGGCCACTTGCCAATTTTGGCCTTCATGGACTTTTGATTTTTCTTGTTACAACCTCTTAATGGAGTACAAATGTGAAACTTTACAAAGTGCTACAATTTTGAAACATTACAAAGCAAAGAAAGGCCCTATTGCTGAAAGTGAAAATTTTTCCACAAAACCCTACAATCTAATATCGAATCTAAAAATTAGACAAAAAAATGCACTTTCAAAAAAAACAAAACCTATTTTTGACTTCAAATGTGCCCATACGGAGCATTTGAAGTTGCAAAATGCAGGATTATCCAGGTATAGTCACCAAAAAATGCAAATTTTGAACAATCCTTGCACCAAAACTAGGAACTAGCTACACCACTAATTTTTATTTTTATTTCTACCTAATTTCAAAAAAAATTGCACCTGATTTGGAGTCCAAATGTGCGAGTTATGGCCTCTTGAAGTTAGACTACAAAAACCAAAATGAATCTGGAGAGGGGTTGCATTAGCAAATGACTTGGTTAAATTTGACGGTCATAAAAAAATTGTGATAGTTGTAATTTGGCCTATAATGATGTCTAGACGAGCATCAATTTTACGCTCAGAGGTAGGATGATGTCATTGAAAATAGTCCTCAAATGACATGGCAGTCGATGTGAAATCGTACTATACAGATCCATACGGAAGGTACAAAAAATACCACATAGCCAATGACATGTGTTGACTAGATCTACAAAAGATAATGTGGTAGGAGCTGATTGGATGTGGACTGTGCAATGACTCAGCAATTTGCTGACTAGGATGGGTGGGAGTTGCGCAATGTTAGGTCTCCACATGGGTGTAGGAGATTGGTGCCAACCACACAGGGAAGATGCTTATGCAGCGTCACCAAAATGTCAGAACGTATATTCACCATCAAAAATTTGATATACGATGCAAGTTTTATGGTTTGGGCGCTAGAATGCTAATGCATTTGTCCCACATGCATGGGTCTGAGGCTTTTCACGTATTATAAAAGACAGAGCACAAAACATATAAAACAAAGCCCACATTGGATTTTAGGGCCGTCGGTGGAAGGCAATACTTGTTGTAAAGGTGTTCAACCCACAAACTTTGAAAGGTGCTCAATGTTTAATAAATAACACCTGCAAATAAATAATAATACTCCACCAACAAAATCTATAGAGCCGAGCTGGGATGTCACTACTCAGTTCGTCAAAATTTTTTTCCTCTTGCCTATATGCCCAAATTTGAAAAATAATTTTGAAAAAAATATAGAGAAATAAAAATAATTCAAATCTGTAAAATTAATTAATTAGATCTGAAATTAACCATACCTACACTACAAATCAGGGCCTCTAGGTTTCAATTTGCAAAAAACTTTTCCCTCACGATCAACTTTCACCAAATATGGACAAATTTATAATTAATCTTCACTGAATCGATGCTCTGGACACAATGGTGAGGTCAAATCTAGCTTTAGACACTCCCAATTTCTGCAGATCCTCTAGATTCATGTCGAGGTGCTGAAGCATGAATAGTCTTGAATAGCTATGTGTAGATAATCTCCCCGAGCTCTGATATCATGTAAGAAGTTGGCTTAGGTCAAAATTCACCCAAGAACTAAAGAACTCAACACAAGCACATAGTAGACCAAAATAGATAGAGTATGATCAAAATGACGATATTCATTCAATAACTGCTTGAGAGTACATTAGGAGTGCCTAAATATAAAGGCCTTAGGAGAGCTTCTAGAATGCATAGAAGTCAGCATCATGATATGTCATACAACCAGACACATGTCCACTAGATATGGGTTATCCTCCATTGAGCACGAGATTAAGTGTGATGATGTGAGGATAAGCCTACAATAGTGTAGCATGCAAATCAGTGGTGTAGACAACATGTGCTAAATGAGGAGTGCGGATAACTGTGTTGTCATCATGACAACTCAGTGAATGGTGCATACTCCTGTGTTGTAGAAACCATGTGCATAATTAGAGTTTCATAACTCAATGAGAGTACACAAACTCCTTAGTTTCTCACCTAAAATAATAATAAAATAATGCAAAATAATTAAATAATGCATTAACCTAAGTAAAACTTAAGTAAGTGTAATAAGTAAATACTTATTTACACCAATAGTAGAAAGTTTTATATTGCAAATCATTTTAGAAGGAAGCTATGCCTTTGAAACACAAAGAATCTTGGCAATTATAAAGACTCAATTGTTGTGAAATTATGTTTTTCTTGCAAATAAAGCATAAGTAACTGGAGGGGGAAACCATTTTCTAACAATTTTTGGCAACTTTGTTAGGGTGTCATACACAATATCAATTTAAGATGGTGTTTCCTCATCAATAGATTATCCAAGTTCTCCAACTTGGTTTAGGATTTGATAATACTCAAGAAGACATTATCTCTGACTTGAACACCTTAGCCTAAAATAGTAGGAGTAGCAACAAAAAATACTTGCAAGTCAGTCAAGTCCTTAAAGATGAAGAAGAAAGAGTTGAACTAATTAGGGGAGTATCCATTGCATAAGAAGAAGTGGTCATTGGCAGGTTAGCTCAGCAAGCCCCAAGCCTTAATCCTTCTTTATAAGCCTAGTAGTTGATGTTTTATCTATTAGGCTAGTTGATGGAAAATATAGCTAGGGTGATAGAAACAAAGGCACCATAGACAAATTTTTTGAGTTTGTAATATCCCTAAATTTTGCCCCTGACCTACCCTCAAGAGGAAGAAAAATATTAAGTGTAAGAGTAGCCCTGCCTCTCCCACACAACCTCATCCCATTCCCACATCTTTGCATGCTTTAGTTTCATCTAGTATCCTCATCCCTTCATACTTTAATAGTCAATTGATCAATTTCCAGATACCAGTCATGGCTACCAATCCCTAGGGTACCCAAGTAGGACCTTTAGCCCTAGGAGAAAATATTGATCCATTACCTAAAGGAGCTCAAGAGGTTCTTCCTAAGTTTAATGGAGATGTGAAGAAATTCATTGATGAACATTTGACTACATTCCACACTACCTATGGGGTTATTACTATTAGTACTAAGAATGAGGCAGTCATGTTATTTGTCCAAACTTTGACAGAATGTGTGACAGACTAGTTTCATCAACTCCCTAATGGATCTATCACCAAGTAGGCTACAATGAGAACTACCTTTGAATCCAAGTTCAAAGTGGTTGATGATGAACACACTCTTCTATTACAACTCTCACAATTAAAGAAGGAAGTTCAAGAATCTATGTGGGATTTTATAGACAAATTCAACAAGATTCTTTACAAAATCCTTGTTGCAAAAGAGCCCAATGCAAAAAATTGAAAGGGTTTCTTCATGAATCCTATGCCTCCTAATATCAACTCCCACTTGAGAAGAGATAGAGTGGCAGACATTGACGCAACACAAATATTAGCAGTGGAGTTAGAAGATGAATTCTTAGTTGTAGGGAAGTGGAAACGAGAAATGAAACAACCTCAAAATCATACATCTACCTCTGGCTAAAATGACCCTTTAGTTCAAAAATTGTTATATGAAATTTTGGAAATGAAGATAAAGATACCTAGAATGACTTACAGTGATAGCCCCACAAATAATAACCAGCCAGGAATGCAAGCAAGGGAACCATATATATTTGTTGGAAATCATAGGCTAGCAATTGAAGGAGCTTCTTCAGAAAAGGAAAGCATGAGTATTTTTCATCTAATTGATGAATATGATGGATTCTCCTATCTAGAAATGTTGTGCTATAGAGAAATAGGAATGAACAAGAAATTCATAGAAGAAATCCCTGTTAGTGAGGAATTCCCTAGAGGACCTAGCAACTCTGGAAATTACTGCTTTGAATATGAAATTGATTCAGAATGAGGTGGTGATGTATATACTACTCTAGAGGAACCTTCCTACACAGTGCTCACCAAGAGTAATCATAATGAAAAAGATCTTGTCGCTTCATCTTCATCCATACCTATGAACAAATGGCACGATCAACCTAGAAAATGCAAAGGTGAATTCAAAATCCAAAAGAATCCAACACATGAAGAAAAGACACTAAAGGAAGCTATTACCAAGTCTGGTTTTGATATTGTTGAATTCTGTAAGTCCTCCCAAATCAAGGTTTCCCCTTTTGATTACTTGAGATCCAATCCTGATGAACTAAACAAATTAGTTGAATATGTTAAAAGTTTAGTTCAAATAGGCAAACTAGGAAATAATTCCAAGGCCAATGTTAATGTTGATATTGAACTTAAAATGGAAAAACATATGATCATGTTGAAACCTCTCAAATGTATGTTGATGCTAAGAAACCTTACCCATTCTATGTATCCTTATTTGTTCATGGACATAAACTGAGAAATTACATCATTGATTTGGGAGCCTTTGACAATATTATGCTAGCTATAGAAGCTAAAGCACTAGACCTACCCTTGACTAAAACATTTGGTAAATGATACACCATGCACTCTAAATAGGTTCTCCTCATAGGTTAGATAAAAGATGCCCAAGTAGCTTTGGCCAAGTTTCCTAACAAAAGACTTAAGTTTACTATACTAGTTTCCAATGTCCCTACTAGCTATGGAATGCTCATGAGTAGGACATTTTGTAAAGACTTAGGTGGAGAAGTAAACTTAGATTGGTCATAGGCCACTATCTTGACTGGAAATAAGAAAGTAGTACTCAAGCCCAAATGTAAAGTCAAATACACTATCTTGGCTTCTAAGGACCCTAGATCTCATATCTTATACACAAAGACTAATTTCACTAATTATTTCATTTCATTTGTAGAATTAGTAGGTCTAAGAGAAGCATCTAACAACGGTTTATGGACTTTAGAGTTTGATGGAAGTTGTGTTTCTATTGGCTCAGGTGTAGGGGTAGTTCTCATTTCATCCTTAGTGAAAATCATTCCTAAAGCTTTCAAAATGGAGTTTGAGAAAACCAACAATATGATGGAATATGAAGCTCTACTCCTAGGTTTGGAAGAAGCTAAAAGAAAAGGGATTAAGTTTTTAAGGGCGAAAGGAGATGTTGGTCAAACAAGTACAAAATATTTTCACTATGAAGAACCCTAGATTGAAGCAATACAAAAACAAAATCTAGGACAAGATCAAAGGTTTTGAGGATTTCTCCATAGAGGCCATGCCTAGAGAATTTAATAGTAGACCCAATTCATTAGCTAGGTCCACATCTTTAATGATTCCCTACCCAAATTTTGTATATGATACCTATACAATTGAATTGGTTCATCGACCGAGTGTGCGTGATAATGCAAACTCTTGGTAGATTTTTTATGACGATTCTCACATCAATGCTTTTCTCCAAGGAGCAAGACCTTTTAAATTTTGACAGTCCAAAGGACTTGACTCTAAAGATCCCAAACTCCATATGCAGCCTAAAGTTGAATATGAAAAAGGTATCATTCAATTGAAATATAATCACATCCCTAAAGGCCTAGTTACTTTAGAGTCACTTTTCAATTGAAAATATTGTTGCTTTAGTAAAAATATAGTTAAAATGGAAGAGGTTTCAGTTGAATGCAAGGTGAACATTGGTTCATAGGATAATCCTAAGTGGATCAATTTGGGAAAATGTTATAAAGAATTAGAGAAAGATAGGTTCTTGAAGTTGCTAAAGGAATTTTGAGATGTATTCACATGGTCCTATGAATATTTGAAAGACTTTAGTTAAGGGAAATTTAAACATGAGATCCCTTTAAAACCAAACACTATGCCTTTCCAACAAAAGCTCAGAACTTTTAACCCAAGGGTAGCTGACACAATTTTAGAGAAGTGGATAAGATGCTAAAGGTGTCCATAATTTACCCTATTCATCATTCAACATGGGTGGGAAGCATAGTTCTAGTAAAAAAGAAGAGTGGTGAGATTAGAATTTGTGTCAATTTCAGGGATTCAAATCAAGTGAACCAGAAAGTTAATTTATCCCTCCCTCATATGGATCATATCTTATAGATGGTAGTAGGCTTAGAAATGATGTCTATGCTTGAAATTTTTTCTAGGTATAACTACATTTGTGTATCTCCTGAAGACCAACACAAAGCCACTTTTACCATAGCATGGGAAACCTTCACATACAAAAAAATACATTTTAGTCTCATCAATGTAGGAGCTATGTTTTAAAGGGCAATGAATTCATCATTTAGGCACCTGCTAGACAAGATAATTGTCATCTACCTAGATGACATGATAGTTTTTTCCAAGAGAAAGAAAAAGCACTTGCATGATCTAAGGTTGGTTCTCTAGAGGTGCAAAGAACATGGTATCTCTTTGAATCCCAAAAAGTCTTTATTTTGCATTACCAAAGGAAAAATCTTAGGCCACTTAGTGTCAAGAGATGGAATTTAGATAGACCTAGAGTGAGTTAAAGATATTCAATAGTTTTCTCTCCCTTCTAACAAAAATGGCATTCATTCTTTTTTTGGCCAGATTAACTTCTTGAGGAGGTTCATCCTAGATTTTGTTGAAACAACACAACCCATGACCAATCTCCTCAATGAGAAATTGGTTTTCAAATGGAGTGAAAAGGCCATGAAATCATTTGATGAGGTCAAGATTACCATAGCTAAAGCACTCATCCGTGCTCACCCAGATTATAAGAAAGATTTTGTCATCCACTATTATGCCAGTGAACACACCATGTTTGTGGTCCTGCCATAAGAAGATGCATCAGGCTTCGAGATGCCCATATCCTTTATGAGTATGTCCTTAAAGAACCATGAACTAAGATATTTGTTGGTATAAAAGCAAGCCATCCTAGTCATAAAAGTGGTAAAACACTTCAAGTATTATATCTTACATTCACATTTGACTATGTTTGTTCTAAATTCAGCTACAAAGAGTATCCTTACCAATAGGAGGTGCCGGTTAATAATAGGGCAACTTGGGTATCAAAGGTTCAAGAATTTGATCTTAATATTAGACTTAAAAAACTAGTAAGGTCTATGTAAGTTGATGGCATTAAGAAAAGGAGACATCATAGAGGAAGACTCATGTGCATTATTGGTAGGTCTCAAGCACAATTGGTTCTCAGACATTGAGTATTTTCTCACTTATGGTGAATGTCCTGGTCATCTGACTAGTAAGGAAAAGAGAAACTTGATATTAAAGGCTACTAAATATACCATTTCTGATGATATACTATACAAGAAGGGTCTTGATGGCGTGTTCCTAATGTGTGTAGATAAGGATCAACAAGAGAAATTACTGAACTCTCTACACAATGAAGCTTGCAAAGGACACTTCTAATTCACTGTAACTACCTTTAAGATTTTAAGAAGTGGATTCTATTGGCCTAGAATGTTTATAGATGTGTACAAGTGGGTAGGAAAATGTGAGAAATGTAAATTGTTTTCCAGAAAACCCAAACTAGCAGCACCACCCTTGAGGCCTGTAGTCATCAAAGAACTAGTCAAGTAATAGGGTCTAGATTTTATTGGACCTCTTAACATAGTCTCAAGTGTAGGCCACACTCATATCTTAACTACCACATATTATTTCTCCAAGTGGGTCAAAGAAACACCCATCAAGAAGAATACCTCTAAAGTGGTGAGCAAGTTCTTAATGGAGAATACTCCAGTCAGATTTGGCATTTATGATAAAATGGTGATTGATAATGACCAATATTTTGTCCTCCAAAGAAATATAGTTATTTTTCTACAAAAATGGAATCTGCCTATTCCATTCCTCTGACTATTTTCCCTAGGGAAATGATCAATAAAAATCTTCCAATAAGAACCTAATTTCAATCATGAGAAAATTGGTGAATGACAATGTTGGCACAAAAGGTTATATGAAGCACTCTACGCTGATCTAACTACTCCTAAGAGAGAAATTGGGATGAAACCTTTTGAATTGGTGTATGGAATCAAAGAACAACTATCCTTACTACTAGAACTAGCCACATTCAAGCTATAGAAGGTAATTGAAGATGAATTTATCCAAAATTCACTAGAGAAGAGAATATACTACCTTACAAAGATTGAGGAAGAGAGGGAGAGAACAGTGGATGACATAACTATCCACCAAGCATGAGTTAAGAATTTTTTAAAGAGAAAATCTAGGCCTAGGAATTTTATGGATAATGACAAGTGTTTCTTTGGGACAAAAGAAAGGAGCCTAGAGATGTGCATGGAAAATTTGAATCCCTTTGGAAGGGGTTGCTCGAAAGAAACAAAGTTCTTGGATCAAGTTCCTTTAGGCTTAGGTACATGAATGGTACAGATCTACACTTGTCCTATAATAGGTAGGATGTGAAGTTGTTCTAGCTTTGAGAGAGCTCATCTCTTAGTTTTGTTGTGTGTCTTAGCTTAGTTTGTTATTTCTTGTTGATCTTGTGTAAAACCAGAGAAAGATGAATTCCTTTTTAGTCCTTTACAGTCTGAATCCCTAGTTAGATCCAATTGTTACCCATGAATGGTACACTATTATTTTTCTAAATGTTCATACAATAATACATGAATTTTTAAAAAATTCATTCCTTATATAATTTTTGTTGTCAACATTAATCCTCTTGGTCTTCTTGTCTCAAAAGTCCTTTAGTTGAACAAACCCTTGAACTTGAATACTAAACACCTTATTTGATGTTCAAGGTTTAATGTTCATTGGGTACTTTAATCTTTCTAAGAAAGTTAGACATGTTTGGACACTAATTGTCACCATGAAGAATGAACATGAACACTAAACAACCTTGTTCAATGTTCAAGTTCAAAGTTCCCAAGAACACTTTCATTGTAGGTCAAGTCATGAGAATAGTTTCCAATATTTCACAACCTTGAACTATTTCATAGTTCAATCGTTCATGTTCACTTGGTCATAAATATGCATGCCCCTGGTGTTACATGTCTTTTGACAATATTATAGTAGTATAAGTCACTAATTCTATGGAAAAGATCTACATTAATGAGGAGTTAAGGGAAATAATGAAAAGGTACGTGGTGGTGTGTAGAACTTGGGGGAGTGGGTAAATATTTTAATTCCTATCTTATCACCAATCTTGTCACCTGTATGTGTCATTTAAATCTAGGCTTTACATTTTGAAAGAAACTTGCCTTGTTTTCATTCCACACCTTTTCCACTTGAGTGATCATTTTTTCTTGTTTGGATGTATGTAGTGATAGTTTGAGATTTAATTCTTACAATCTATGTGCACTTAACCTAGTGAGTTCTTAGTCCTTCACTTTCAAGGTGTCTTTCCTTCTACATTTCCTTAATGTTATCCATTTTTTTTGTATCTTTATTTTCCATTTATTTTCTATCATGGCTACCCCCATTTTTCCAAAACTCCCTGACAAGATTAGAGAGTTAATAATAAGTAGCATCCTCCTTGACATGGAAGACACCGTCCTCACCAATGAAGATATGGACAAACTACTAGCTAGGTTTGCTAATCCATCACCTAGCTCCATATCTCAATAAGTCATAGATAGTGGTCTTTTGTAGGTATCTACATTCCCAAAGGCTTTCCCTTGTCTTAAATTAGTCCTCGCTTGTAGGGATAGATATGATGCTATCGAGAAATGCATTCGTGCTTTCAATGGAAAATTCTTGGTATATGTGAGAAAAATTATTGTTATGGGTGCCTTGAGAATTCCCCCATGGGAAGTGTATGAAGAATGGACCATAAATTCCTCCCATTCTCAATTTTCCATGAATGTCATAGAGTTAAGCAATAATATCACTAAGAGTTGGCTCTTCAATTTTGAAAGAGGGGGTTCCTATCTTGCAAAACCTTTGACTAGAGAGCATATGATTCCTGAAATTAAGGATATTATTACATTTCTAAATAGGGTAAAAGGAAAAGAAAATTCTTTCTATTGGAAGAACTAGATGTATTTCTTTGTTTAGACTATCCTAGGGGAAGATGAATACATTGATTGGATGAACATAATAGTGACTAGGTTATTGGAATAACTTTCCAGTCATCTAGAACTACTAGTTTTTACATGGTCTCCTATATTTTCTACATCCTACCTTGTGGAAAAGAGTGAAGGGGCCTTCCTTACTCAAATTGGAACCCAAGTATGTTCATTTATGAATATTACCCACTCTTGCAGAAGAACAAAAGCCTTGATGGATTCAAGACAATCCATGATACATTCTTAGCCATGTTGGTATTTGAGTTACAAGGAAGAGAAAACATTAGATTGACTGAAGAGGTCACTCAGTTGATCAAAATTTATGGTAGTTACTTCACCTAGTTTCCACTATTCACATATCTTAGAATTGGAGGTCATGAAGGTAAACTACTAAGGCTTCTTTGATATTGCCTAGATCATGCGGTGCTAATTGAGGTGTGTAGATAGTTGGAAGAAGTTGAAAAATTTTGTAAAGCAAGGAAAGGTTTAGGATATAACTCTATCATTGAGCTTGGACATTACAAATGCAAAACCATCCAAGATGCTCTCAAACTCACAACAATGATCAAATCCCCAAACATGCTAACCTACTCTCTTCGGCCAAATTTTGATAGCCAAGAATTTTCCATGAAGTATTCTAAAATTTCTTATTTTGATGCACATGTATCCCATTTAGAGGATTTTTGGGCCAAATACCAAAATGACTTTTAAGTTAGGAAAAAACTCTAATTGAGGTTAACTCTATTGAAAATTAAGGACTTCAATCTGCCATTTGATACTTTAGGGGTGAGTGAGGATGATGAAGAAGAGGTAGTAGATCCTATCTATATTGAGAAAGTTGAGGCCTATCCCTTACCAAAAATTGATTGGTCAATGCCAGAGGAAGATGATTTACACATGAGAACTTCACCCATCTTAGCATGAATAGAGCAATGAATCACAAGAAAAAGGCATTAAAAAATAGGAGCTTGTAGTGTTCAAGGGATGGAAGCTTCTTTAGGTTTTCCTTTGATTGTTTCTATTTCTAATAAAATTGTTACTTTAACCAATGCAATTAAGTCAAATCTTTGTGTTGAACTTGAACATCTTGTTTAGCATTTAATTCACCTCCCTATGTCCTTCAAGTAGATGTGTTCTTGTAGCCAAAAGAAGCAAGAATAGTCTAAGAAATTGAACATTCCTCATGACAAGCCTATAACTATAGATCTAGATGTGGCAGGAGATCAAGAAGAAATAAGGGAATCTCTTATCGAAAGAATGGAATAGGGTTGTCAACAAATCATGGAAGGCACCACTTCATCAGGTGTAATATCTCTTAATTCTAAACCTATGCTACATGCTCCTCCCTCTAAGGATAATCATTTGGTGCCTAATTGGTTTGAGTTGTCTATGAGAATGAAGAGAAGTTTAGTACCAACAACCCTCCCAGTTGAAGACTTGGTCAAAAATGCCTTGGGAAGACCCTTAAAACCAAAAGGCCCAACATAGAAAGTATACTAAACATTGATGATGAAACAGGGTAGTGGTTAGCAAAGGTTATGAAGCCTACAACTAGGAAAAACATATTGGAAATACAACTTGAGGACTATGCAATAGAAAAGACCATCCTCAGTCCTGCTTCAAGGGCTACTAAAATGAAAATTTGGAGTGTAGGGGATTCTTGGATCTCTCATCAAATATGGAAAGACCAAAAGGACATGAGCTATAGAGCCCTCATGCAGAAGCATTGATTAGTGTTATTATTGTTATTGATGTGGAATATCCTTTGAACAAAATCTTCCTTGAATAGGTCAAGAGAGATCACCCAATTCTCCAAGCATATAATGAATGACTACGCACTATGCACACTTAAGCAACCCATTTCGTTTCTCATTTCACTAATACTAGTGGGAGAGAAAATAAGTTAACTAGAGCCTTAAAGTTAGAAATGAAGGATTGGGAGTTTGGGAAGATCAAATGGGATGAGCACATCATTAATATCATTAGAGTTCAAGAGTACAATGTCGATAAGTTTGTGAAAGAGAATCCAAAAGCTAAGGTGGATGATGACTTCCTATTCATTTCCCATGCCAACTTGGAATGGAGAAACATAGTAATGGAGTAGGAACTGGATGAATATTTTGAGCTACTAAAGGAGGTGGGTTGTCTGAAAGAAATCTCAAAGGCTGACATAAAATGCATTGATGTCAAAATCATGGGAAATGGAGATCACTTTGACAAACTTCCTAAGGAGGTGGAGACAACCTTCTTTATAAGAATCAAGTTGTTGAAAGAAACAAGTGAGGTATCGGTACGTGATCTGACCAAAGTTTCCAGGGTGGATTCTATGATGATTATTTACATTGATCACCTAGAGGTTTAAGACAAGAAGTTGGATCATATTGGCTGAATCACGAAGATGTGGAAACTTAGGCTAGAATAGTTAGGCATTCCACAATAGCAAGAAATTTTTAGGTTCTTCATGGCTCATAGGGTATGGAAGGAAAATGATGGCAGTGGCTTTAATGACCATGGATCATAGGCTAGGAGTGATACAGCTAGAGCTTGAGAAGAAGAAGAGATGCTTGCTCTCTTTCTTTTTATTTTTAGTTATTATAATTATAAACTCTGCTAGTTTTTTTCAAGAAACATTTCAATTCCCTATGTGGAGTTATTTTGGTTGGAACTCAAAAAGCCGAAAGTGGCTATATATGTAATATTTTAAGCTACTAAAAAGGGGTCAACTCACTAGAGATTTTTTTTTTGGGTAGATGGTTTATGGGTTAAGTAAGATAGTTAGCTACTTTTGTGTTTTGTGAACATCAAGTTAATGCTAATAGATAATGACCATTTGGTTATTTCTATGGTGTCTATTTGATAATTGTGTGATTTTCTTATTGGTTTATGAAGTTGGTGTGAGGTTCATGCCATATAGATACTATTTCATTGATTCTATTGTTTTTGTTTTCTCTTTTAGTTCATTCTAGTGAGCTTAGTCAAATTTGAGATTCCAAATAGTGTGTCATATGGCATATGTTTGATTATAGTTATTCATATCTACAATGCTCTTTTATGGTTATAAAAGGATGCTCACATCTTTCCTTAAGTTCATTCTAGTTAAAATAATGACAATATTGATTCATTTTTAGAAAGCATTTATTGCAAATCATTTTAGAAGGAAGCTATGCATTTGAAACACAGAGAGTCTTGGCAATTATAAAGACTCAATTGTTGTGAAATTGTGTTTTTCTTGCAAATAAAGCATAAGTAATTGAGGGAAAAACCATTCACTAACAAGTATCATAGATGTTAGACTACTATGTTGTTCAATTTATCATATTTGCATGATGATGCCACTTTGAGATGACAATATGTTTTGTGATGATATTTGGTTATCTAGTATATGGACATATCTCTGATTATGTTATGTTTTTGATTTAATACTATGGTAATTTACTTCATTCTTTCTTTATTATGCTTTTGCAAATGTGAGTGATGTAAATGTATTTTTTTGATATAAGTAAATAAATGATTAAATTAGTTTATTTAATATATTTATTTCTTTGGCTATGTTATCATATGCAATTATACTTGATCATGTGTTTTAGTGTACATGATTTATATCCCTAGCAATGGCACATGGAGTTAGTGATTTAGTTGTTCATATTTTACCAATGTCATTCTTGTATGGTTGATGTATCTTGTTTTAATAATAAATTAAACCTTCCTATAATTTCATAAATCCAGACTCATTTTTCTTATGTGACTAGACCTATGAACATGTTTTTGTATTTAGAGGTTTGCATTATCATGAAGGTTGTTAAGGAAATTCTATGATTATTGGGTTTTTGGGCTTTATTTAATTGATTTTTAATTTCTTGTAGCTTTTCCATAGATAAATTCAAATTACTTGGAATAACTTGTTTTTGTTTAGGTTGATTTGAGGTCTAACTAGTTTAATTGGTTATTTACCCTAATCAATTATTCATGTGAAAAGTGAATAAGTATGGAAAGAGGAATTTAATTCCTCACTTCTCACTTTTGGAAATTGAGAATTTGAGAGATTTTTTCAAAATGCTTTTCTAGAGGATTACATTTCTATTCATTGTGAGAGTTGTAGGCGTGGGATCTTCATAAGGTTAGTCTCATTGGATCTAGCTTTGGAAGACCTTACTTTGTCGTGATTTCTAGTAGCTTTTTTGGGTTATTTATTTTATTATGTTGTTTTCCATTTTTGCCTCTTTAGCTGTCAGGTAGGGATCTTCCATTTTTGTGTTTTAGCTCTATTTCTAGTAGTCATTTTTTAGGAGGCTGACAAATAGTGTTCCCCTCCATTTCTAATTGTTGTTTCTTCCTAGTTGGTCAGGTAGGAATGTTTTTCCAATTTTCAAGATGAGGGTTTGGGGTTTCACACCATTATGCTGACCATTTTTGCGTATGGCATCCAAACCCAAATTTTATTGGATTTTTGTGGCTTTTATGCCCTAAGACCAAATGGGTTTTATTTTCAAAGTTTTTGAGTTTTGGGGTTTTTACCTCGATTTGTGTGCTACGTAGTTTTCTCACATTTTCATGGAATGTTTTTTTATTGTGGAATGGAATAATCTATAGTGTGTCAGTCAGATCATTGTTGCACTTTTATGTTTCATTGGTATTTGTGCTGCATCTTTCCTTCTAAGCTTTTTTTTTGGTTGAGTGCTATTTTTCATATGTTCTCATCCAACCCTTGTATTATGATATTTTTGATGCTAGTGCACCGCTCATGAGCACGTGAGCATGCATTTGTCCAATGACTTGTGAGTACCAATCTCTCATTTTTATTTTGGTGGAGTTATATTCATTTGGGATTGGGTTGGGAATCTACATGCCTATAGGCACTCATCATGTAATATGCATGGGTATGTAGGGTAAGGCAGTGGAGAGGTTTCTCTCATGACCCATGTGGTGTACCCAATGTGGTGTATGTGTAGAAGTTTATAATAAGTGATAACTTAATTAATTTATAGAAAATTAAATAAGATAAGAAATTTATGGTCAATCTCCCGAGGGTGGTGCCGAGGGGAATGGCTAGTTATTCTACAATAGATTAGCCTCCTAAGGGTGTTCCAAGGGGAATGATTGTTCATATGTTACAACTTGGGTGATTCCAAGTTACCAACTCTCCACTAGAGTCCCTACATAGTTAGCCATAAAGTGTTTGACCAGGACCTATTCTACTTGCATTGTCTCATGCTCTTGGTTTTAGTCATCTTTACTATTTTGTGTGAGTGTTAGCCATGGACATCTATTTTATGTGTGTTCATGGTTGGATCATTATCTCCATCAACACAATAGAAGTAGACCTATGGGTTCCACATGGTTGGGAGGTGTAGCTAACTTCACCACTCCTAGGGACCAGTGTACAAAGATGGTCTATTGTCCTAGTGTGATTACTGCTGGAGGTTTTCACTTGGTACTTCAAGTTTTAGAGTATTCTTTCTTGTGATTTATGCTTTTATTAGAATGATTGGTTATCATTTTTAGATTATGTTAGTTTATTTGATGCATTCCCTTATTATGATGTTTAGCATATGGTTAAATGATGTTAATTGTTTAGTTGCAGTATCTATTGCTTACTGCTTAGCATGTTAGATTTCCTTTCTCTCATGGTGCTATTATGGTTGGAAGGAACCACACACTTAGTTTTGTTTTTTTATCTCATTGCAATGTTGCTTTCAATTCATATCCTTCACTACTATGTTTAGATGGTTAGATGCAAATTCTATCTTTCAAATATTATATTCGATTGTCTATACCTCAATTGTGGATTTGATAATCCCTAGTGTGGAGGAACTGTCTTTCCTATCTTTTTATTCCTTATTTTCCTACTTTGATGTTCTGGTTCCTCATGTGAGATTTTACTTCCTCTTGTGAGGGTGTGGACTTTTCAGGTGGTTCTTTGCATTTCCTCACAAGGCTTAGTGCACTTTCTTGCTTGAACCTCTATACCAGTGTAGTGCATTTTGGCTACTAGTCTTGGCATTTCCTCACATGGTTTGGTGTACTTTCTCATGCAAAGAGGTACTTCCTTGTGTGAGACTGTTAGTTGTAAATTATCTCAAGAGAAAAATAGGGGTCATCTCCACTATTTTTTGGAGAACACAATTTGGACTTTTGAGTACCCTTTAGGAATGCTAGTGTTTCCTTGCTTTGACAAAATAGAGATTTTGTATTCTGATATCGACTTCATTTTTTTATTCTGCAATTTGTCATGTCAACTTAGTAGTGGCATTTGGAGATCCATTGGTGTTTGGATGTTTGGTTAGTCTTCCATTGCAATCCTTTTGATCATCATATATTGATTTTCATGTACATACCTAATTGTTGAAAAAATAATATCTTGGCTTCTATCGAATCCTTGTTCCAAGGATCTTTGGGCAAGGCAATATATCTAGTATCAGAGCCCATGTTGCAACATTGGGATTTCTATGTTATGTTAGTGTTTTTTGTATTGTATTGTTATCCCATGTTTGTTATTTTTATATCTCATTATGATTCATGCATTTGACTCTATGCTTGGGATGTATGATTTTGACCCTATCTTGTTGCTTCCATAGTGATACCTCTTACACTTAGGTCTAGTGGTCAAGGTGATAGTCAATGAGTTGTTCAAGTAGAACACCATGAGGAGGAACAACAAGATGGTAAGGGAGAACATGGTAACAATAATCAGGGTAGCATTGGGGAATTGATGTTGGTGCTACAAGAGATTCTTTCTTAGTTGGGGCCTTGTGTAGAGTAAAACCAACATGACAATGGTCTTGAAGAGGGATCTCATCATAGAGATTCCCATCAGTCAGAGCATAGAGAGGAGGAGTGAGAATGTAAATATTCTTGTACACCACCTAGTGATAGAGGGAACTGATGGAGGGGCTATGGTTGGAATGATAATGATGACTTCACCCTGATAGTTATGATGTGGGAACTTCAAATTTATAAGCCACCACTATTTGATGACCATGGGAAAGGGCTCAAGGCTAAGACCTAGTTACTGGATAACAAGCATTGCTTCTCCTTACTACCTTATTGAAGCAACATGAAGGTATGTTGTGCTATCACACAGTTGAGAGAACATGGTTCAATTTGGTGGGATATGGAGAGTGAGAAGCTCCATATTGATGTGGTGGATCTCACTTGGGAGATCTTCAAGGAGAGGTTCAGGGAGAAATTTATTTCTCCATAATATTGTGAGGCCCATATTGATGTGTTTCATGAGCTCAAGAAGGTGAATATGATGGTGGTGAAATATGATAAATATTTTCTTGGGTTGAGGCAGTATTTGAGATATTGACATGATGAAGCACTCCTCACCCAATAGTTTGTTAGAGACCTTAGAAACTCTAGCACTTTGTTAGTTTAGTTACCATAGGAGGAAAGGGATGAGACTAGGGCCATGGATAGAAGTCTCAGTAGAACCACCCTCCTCAGAGTAGTCGACAAAAATCTAGTAGGGGTAATGCACCATATTCTAGTACTACTCAAGGTGGTCATGGAATTACTTCCAGCTTTGTGGGAAACTAATTTTCTAGTGGCTAGCCTAAACATAAATAATTTGGTTGTCCTATTTTACCATCTTTAGGACCTAGTAGAGGTGCAACTATATTGGAGCCAACTATGGGAGATGTAGGAAGGAGCCATTGAGTCTTTGTGGTGGTTGAAAACCATTAAGCTAAGTATCAAGGTACTATTGTCAAGGCTATAGGTACATTGCATGGCATTTCATCTTCAATATTATTTGACTCTGGTGCTTTAGATTCTTTTATTTCACTATCTATTGTTCAATGATGTAGGGTAGTGGAAAGATGTCAATTTGATAGGTGGCAAGTTGAATGTTACAGGATCTAAAGTTGTTGTAGAATCCTTGGTCAGAGGTTGTGTTTTGAATTTGGTTACCTTCACCACCATAGTGGATCTTCATATCCTACCTCTAGTACCATATGACATTATGTTGGGCATGGGTTGATTAGCTACCCATCAGGAAAATATAGATTGCTTTTGTAAGTTGGTACAATGTGTTGATGACACAGGTGGGTAGGTGAAACTTTTTAGGGTCCAAAGACTAGTCTCACTTTAGATGATTTCAGCTAATCAAATGAAGTAGAGCATGTAGAAGGGTTGCCAGATGTTTGTTGTTTCTATTAGTGATCTTGAGGAAGTCAAGAACTATATGGTGACACTTGATGATCACCCACTCCTTCATGAGTATGTAGATGTGTTTCTTAATAAGATACCTAGTAATTCCACTAGAGCGTGATATTGGTTTTTAGATTGATCTCATACTAGGAGTAGAGCTAATTTTGTGAGCTCCTTACTGCATGACTAGTTAGGAGTTGAGTGAGTTCAGTTTGTAGTTGCAACAATTGTTGGCCAAGGGACATATTCATCCTAGTGTATCCCCTTAGGTTTCACTAGTCATCTTTTTGAAGAATAATATGGATAATTGCATTTATGCATTGACTACCAGTAGCTAAATAAGGTGACGATGAAGAACTGGTATCCTCTTCCAAGGATAGATGACTTGTTTTATTAGATGAAGGGAGTACGAGTCTTTTGAAAGATTTATTTTAAGTTGAGATACCATTAGCTTTGTATCTAAGAGGCTAACATTCATCAGACAACATTTTGTACACAATATGGGAATTTTGAGTTCATGGTTGTAACCTTTGGGTTAACCAATATGCCATCAGTGTTCATGAGTTTGATGAATGCCACATTTCACATGTACCTTGATCATTGTATCATTGTATTCTTGGATGACATATTGATCTATTCAAAGACTATTAAGGAACATGAGGTCCATTTACACCATGTGTTATAGTACTCATGAGATCATTAGTTGTATGGCAATTGGGTAAATGTGGATTCTTCTAGTCAATGGTAAAATATTCGGTACATATCATCAATATGGATGGTATTGTGGTGGATCTAGAGAAAATATGAGCTATCATGGATTGGCCGATACCCACTAATATCTCAAAGGTTTGTAGTTTCATGGGATAAGTAGGTTATTACCATAATTTAATGAAGGATTTCTTATGTGTGGCTCATCTCATCACTTCTCTTCAGTGGAAAGGGAAGAAGTTTGATTGTTTAGACTAGTGTAAGGCAATATTTGATGCTCTTAAGGAGTGTTTGACTAGTGTACCAATCCTTGCAGTGCCTAATCTTGTAGGTGATTTCATGGTTTGCACAAATTCTTTGTTGGAAGGTGTTGGTGCGATATTGATGTAGGATGTGTTGGGTGTTCATTTTGCACAAGGTCAATGACAAGAATACATTGCATAATTCCTCTCTTGAAAAGAAAATCTTTTTAAGGATCCACTCCAAGGTTCAGTATTTGTCTTGTGACATACCAAAATTCTCTCAGTAGAAGATAAATGTGAGTGTTCACAAGGAGGCCCTTGCTGGTATCTCAGAATCAAAGTAAATCTATTCACTGTCTCAAAATATCACACCAAAAGAGAAAAATATTTTTTGTATTTTTTATTTTTCAATGAATGCAACTCTAACAATGTAACTACTATGAGGTCCTATTCTAATAGGTGGTTAGTAAAGAAAATAATAAAACTAAAAGAAAATAACGTGAAAATTGAAATAACTTGAAATTTGAAATTCCTAAATAGACATAAGTTACAGAACACAACACGCTGCAATTTAAACCTTCGAAGAAATTAGTAGGAAACTAATGAAAATAGTAGGTGCTTCCTAAAATCCACTGATGCAATCATCGGTGAGAATCTTTAACAAATCAAATGATGTTTCACTCTTCATCAAATCGCAAGGCCATGGAAAGTGCGCTCATATGAGACAAAAAGCTATGTAGACACAATTGGGTGATCTCTTCTCAAGCTCATTACATCAGTGGAATTTGTGTATCTATAGAAAACACTAGGACTAAAAGATCACACAACTAGAAAAAACACAATAAACCTTTGGCTCAATCACAATCTCATGAATAAAATTCACAAAAATGTGACACATTCAGGCAAGAATCACTACACTCCAAATGCGAACACCAAAAGCATAAATTTATTGCATAATAACGATAGCCCTTGTTACATTTTACAATGGGGTATTTATAAGAAATTGTCTCCTCAATTTGTGTTGAGAGTGAGAGATATCTTCATGGAATAAAATACTTTTTAAAACATTAAAACAAACTAAATATATACAAACTAACAATCTAATTGGTGCTTAGAGAGACTCCATCCATATTTTATTCATTAATTGGATGCATGAGCCTTTTACATGTCAAAAATAATAAAAGAATGAGAGAGAAAGTAGGAGGAAGCCATAAATTGAAGTGGAAGTGCATGGAGGTGCCAAAAATAGAAGCTAGCCCTTCACTAGGCATGTGTCGGAGTTAACTTGCCATCAAAATGCGTTCCTGATGCATGGAAAGTGCTATTTTTGGAATAGGAAGTTAATTGTTAGTGCACCTCTGAATTGTGGATCTATGGACTTGTAGAGATGCATGAAAATGTAGATCTATGGAGCCATGGAGCTATGAATCTTGACTAGGTCAAAATCTCAAAATTTTACTGTGTCGAAATTGAAATTCTGGCATCTGGGTTTTGTTTATCTTCATCCCAAAACTATGTTTGGATGTTTGCCCTTGAATTTCTCTATCATCTTAGTAATCTTAGCCACATCTAGAAGATCTAAAGCCTCATACTTGTCCTTGACCTTCTATCTGTAGTTGTCCACCTCAATTCACGTCTCTACAAAATCTTTGAGTTTGGTGTCTGACTCTAACAGTGCTTCCTCTGTCTTGAAGGCTTGTCTGATGTCTTCATCATAAAATGCTTCCTCTAAAGTCTTCTTGAAATTCTCCACTACTACCTCAACTGGAAACAACTTCTCTCATTCTTCATCTTCAAAGATGTCCAAGCTTGCATCACTGTACAACTTTTCTGCTTCCAAAATTTTCTCTCAAGCTTGGTCCTTGAGCCTATGTATCTCATCATGAAATGTTTCCATTACTTTATTTCCATTGGAAATCTTCTCTATCCAATCATCTATCATGTCTAAATCTTCTCTGGTATATACAGCAATCAAAATGTGATACATTTTTCCCTTTTATGGCTTGTAGAGCTTGCAAATATTTACTCCATGCCTGTACCTCATCCATGATATTGAAGTCTTGCCTCAAAATTACCACGATCTTAACAAAATTCTCTTGTGTAGCATGCAACAACTTCAAACTTCCTATGATTATAGTGACACCTTTATCCTCGAGGCTGTCTCACCATTCCTGACAAGCTTTCAAAAATGGATTGAGCCATACACCTTCCCCTTCTCTAAGAATGGTATTCGAAGTCTCCTCGAGGTATTTAGGATCAAGAGGACCAATAACTTTGGCTAGATATCCCTTTATGATCTCAAATTGCCTACGAAGTGTTCTAATTTAAATCTCATCTTATTCTATGTGCCTGAGAACCTCTTTGACTCCCATAGTCATCATCTATCGAGATGTATCTTGCGTAGGCTTTCCCAACATAAGATCTTTCACTTCATAGTCCTCAAGACTAGCAGCTTCTACATTTGTACATTTAGGAGGGTGAGCCACTTGTACAAATAAGTCCTGGTTCCATATGGAAGTGACAAATGAAAATGGTGTTGCATCATGTAATGGAGACTCAAGCTTGTCAAGATCTCTGTAATATCATAAATATCATCCTTTGAAGCATGGAAATGATGCTTGGCACTTCTCATTATTTCTTTCCCAAACCATCTTGGGATATGTCTCTCTACAACCTTGGCTCTAGATGATGAAGGGATATGTTAAACTACCTCCTTCCCTTTATCACTCTTTCTTAGAGTGTCTTGCTATGAGGACTCTTCTTCTGTAGTCTCAATCTCTATAGATCCTATAGTTTTATCCTCAACTTCATGAGAAGGTTGTTGCGCATATTCTGCTATTTGTGCCTCTTTTGATGGCTCATCAATAACCCTTGGTTCTAGTTTCTCTTGTAATGATGGTTCCTTTTGAACATGTTCCTCTTTTGAACTCAGAGGTGGAGGAGTTATCAAACCCTTATCTACCATCATGACCTATGGTGGAGATGGAGGAGTGAAATGAGGACCTTGTGTCTCTAGTGGCATCTGCATCTAGTCTTGCTATTGAAGTTCACCTATAGGGGTGTCTCTAATCTTATCCCCAACTAACTCCATACCCATAGGCATGAAATAAAAATTTGGGATGGAGAGAACATCTTCACCTTTCTCCCTTTTCTCATTCACCCATCACTACACTGCATCTTTCGAAGAAGAGAGTTCTATAGGTTCCGCTTGGGTGGGTGGTGGGGTACTCATGGCACTCTTCCTTCTCTCCAATTCTGTGGCTTTTGACAACTGAGTTCTCCTTTATAGAGGCACTTGTTCCTCCTCCTTATTTGATTATGTTTCTTCCCCTAGAATGGTTTTAGGAACAGATGGAATAGGCACTAATCCCCTAGAATGTTTTTAGGAATAGATGGAATAGGCACTAATCTCTTATTGACTCTTTGCCTCTTGTTCATCCTAACCTTGATCCTCTTTTTTCTCTTTAGAGCTATAGGAGAAGAAAACTCTTCTTGCATAGGAGGAATAGAGGTCTTAGGAATTTCTCCCTCTTTTGGTTGTCTTAAAAAAATAGGATGCAACTAAAATTCAACCTAGATTTGGGTAGCTCCACCATCCTGGGGCTCTTGTGGACTTGGCTCTCGTTGCTAGGAATAGACTTGTTCCACAATATGCTCTATCTGAGTCCTCTAAGGAGATTCTCTCTTCCTCTTTCCCTTTCTCTATGAAGGGTGATAATATCCCATTGGGTGGTCAAGCTGGTAGACTATCTCTAGACTAATAGAAGATTGGAGCACAAAGATAGGAATTGTGACTTTCCTTCCCTTTCCCCTTTCTGGGCGAGCATGTACATGAAAGATTATAGTATCAGGAATCAGATCAAGTGGAAAGGATTTCTTAATCTAACTCTTTGTCATTTAAATGACATGTCTCGCTTGATGATTAATATCATCTCCTTCCTTTCTATCAAATTTTGCATTTAGAATGGGTCTCTCACCAACTTTATCTACATTGAATAGGGGATCTAGTAGTTCCTCAGAGTCCTATAGCCTTATCTCATCAGGGATGGTTAAATGGAGAGCCTTTTCTACTAGATACAAAGTCATCCTAGAATAGTCTCTAATACAGACATCTTAGTCATTTGTGGTGTTCATCCAATGATCCTCAATAGCATCCTCATGATAGAAATCTTTTCCTACCAAGTTTTCCACTTTGCCGACATTGTCAAAATATGGTCAAGGAGAGTTGTACTCTTCAAGAGGGTAGTTCACCCATTCCCACTCAAAAGTCAGGATATCCCATTTTCTCTTCACTTGATATGCTCCTACTACAAAAGGCCAATCCCAACAAGGTCTTCATTTTCTTTTGATCCTCTCATAAGCTGATTCAATCTGCCAAGATATTTCCATTAGGACCAACTTGTCACTTGGGTACCTTGGGAGTTTCTTTGGATTGATAGATGCACCACCTACTTGAATGAATGTAAATGTCCTAAACTAGATGAAATATGCTCCAAGAGCTATGATCTATGCCTTGGCTTCCTCAGACAATCTCTTCCCATATTCCCCCTCGATAAATCAAATGATGGCAAAGATGAAGGAATTGTTTACAATCCTATACTCTTTGCTCTGTGGTGAGAGCTTCTTCTTCACCAACTAAAAATAGACTATGTATGGCCAAGCATTGGGGTCCTGCATGCTATCTTTCTTGTACAACTCAGGATAGCTTGTTGCCCTTGCTACAAGAAGGTACACCACATAAGAAGTCATATAGAACTTGTTCTTATCCTTTACTATACTTATCTAATCACACAAGTTTTCACTAAGTGTGGTGGCCCAATCGAGTGGTATCTTTGCATGTCTGATGGTCTTAATGAAGTTGACCATGAATGGAGAAAGATGACCTATTGCAGGTAAGCCCATGACTTTGCTTAAGAGAATAATAGAATATTTGATGTCATCCTTCATGTATCCTCGAGTCATATCCACTTTTTTTATTGTCTTTCCCCGAGGTGGCTTCTCAATGAAGTACAAGGAATGTATGATGTCAATGGATTCTTAGTGATGATCTTTATACCATCTTTTAGTTTCTTCATAGGAAAGTTTGATGAACTAATTAGTTCTAGGCAGATGAAAAACTCTCTTAATGTTGTCAGGTCACAAATCTAAGACCATTTCTTTGGTGACGCTCTTAACTACCCTTTCATCAGGAACAAAATGCCAAGATAGGGTCATGATCAACTCAGCTAACTATACTAACACAAGATGTGATGCTGCATTCACTAATTTAGATCAGATCAATGTGGACACCAAGATTGACCTTTGTGTTGGATTGTTGCATACTATCAAGAATTATCCTAAGTCTATGTGTCCAAGGTCAGTGTCTTTGATTTGAGATTACTCATCATGTAATCTTGATTTTGGGGTCATCCTTTAAAATTTGTAAACAATTGGTTTTGCTACTAACCCAGATGTGGACGCCATCTGATTGTATTACCTGCACATCATTCAAAAAAGAGAAAACATGATCAACCACTAGATAGTGAAAAACAATGTAAGAGAAAAAAAAAATGTCCCCCTTGGGGACTTATTCATTTTGTAAAAAAAAAAATTGGATTTTAAAATTTTTAAAATTTTATTATTATTATTATTTTAAAAAAAATTGTTTATATTTTTTAAAGTCTTTTTTTTTTAAATAATAAAACAAAAAAGAAAAGAAACATAGCGTGCACCCGAGGTTGGTGCGGCTCACGCACCATGTTTCTTTTTTTTTTGTTTTATTTATTTATTTATTTTTTGTGATTTTCTCATTCTTTATTTTTATTTTTATTATTTTTTTTGTATTTTTTCAAATTTTGACACAACTTATAAACAATTTTTCTTCTTTTAACTCTCGAACCGAGAGTTTGGGAGTCAAAAAAAGTAGGGGGTTCCCATTCCTAACTAGGAATGTGGCGTGTGTTGTGGATACCACAATATGATGGTCAAGTGATTGTGTTCGAGTCTAGAAAACTCAAGGATCATGAGCTTAACTACCCCACTCATAATTTAGAACTTGTGGTCATGGTGCATGCTCTTGTTTGTTGGAGACACTTTCTTTTAGGACACAAGTTTGAGTTGCATAGTGATCATAGTAGCGTGCAGTATATCTTTACTCAGCCAAACCTAAATGCACGACAATGTCATTGGATGGAGATCTTGTGTGAATATAAATTGGATGTTCAATACATTAAAGAAAAGGAGAATGTCATCATCGATGCCTTGAATAGGAGGCAACATGTGATATTAGTGATGCCATTAGGAGTGGATTTGTGAGGCCATATCTTGGAGGCTTTTCCCAGTGACACTTGGTATGAAGAGGCGAGAGAAGAGATTGAGTCTGGTTGTACCCTTGAGGGAAGGTTTTTAGGTTATTTTCTTGAGTTTGATGGACTAATATGACACTTGGGGCATATCTATGTACTCGTGTCTGGTGATCTTCATACCTTGGTTTTGTTAGAGGCACATCATGCACTATATTTTGCACATCCCAATGTCAATAAGATGCATGATAATCTTAAATAGTTGTACTTTTGTACAAGGATGAGGCACAATTTTTTTGATTTTGTTGCTTGATGTCTTGAGTGCCAAAGAGTGAATGTATAGAATCAACATCCAGTAGGTCTTTTGTAGCCACATACCATTCTAGAGTAGAAATGGGATACAATATTGTTGCTATGATTTCAGTCCCCTACATTTTTCAAACTTCAAAGATAGGATTGAGTTAATGTGATGTCATTTTTGTGTCTAGAATTCCTTTGAGGGACTTCTCTTCTCATCTATTCCTTTGTGTACACCTAGGTGGGAATTCAAAAGAAAACTAATGCATTTGTTCATATTGGGTGATTAGGGAAGGGAGGATAAGTTTATGCATTTCCTAGATGAGAAGAAAGTTGTTTAGAAACCCTAATTCTATGATTAATTATTTACTTAAAGGCTTCATACATTTGAAGGGGTAGATCACATTACATTCAAAGTAGCTAGTGGCTAAGAGAATTTGGATTGAGGCTCAAGACCAAGGTACAAATCATAGGAACATCATAGAAATCAAATAAGATTAATTGAATGTAGGAGAAGTAGATAAAATCTCAGAAACCATGAAATAACCTAGTCAAAGTTTGTATGAGTCTCCTTGAAATCAAATCAATAGATCATATTTGATCCAACTATCTACATTTCTATGTTGACAAGTCAAATGGCTCAAAGATTAAGTCCAGATTATCAGATGAAGATCATATTGACATATGACATTATAAGTACTCAATGATGCATCTGCTCAGCTATCAAATCTCACAAATATATATGGTTGTTTTTATGTCACTTTATGAAGTTGCATGATTGATAACCATATCAACATAATGATAGATCAACATGTGTCCCTATGGGCCATTTCCTTTTACGGATATTATGGTTGTTAGAAAAAATGAAAAGTGTCTTTAATCAATTGGTTTTATACAAAAAAGAGCCAAATTCTTATGAATTTCTTTTCACCATTGATCTTTATATCATTATACAAAGTTCAAAAATTATTAATCTATGCAAAATAACAACAAAGTAACACATTTTTATCTAGGACCATCATATTCCATGAGATACAGTCAAAACCTAGTCACAAAGGTCCATGAAGAAAAGTAGTCCAATGTCAGTTTCTCTAGGAAATGAAAAAGTGCCACCTATCTGCCACAATGCAAAAAAATAGAAGATGGAACCACATTGCATAGTAGAAAAAACAACTAAGATATTTTACTCCTAGCTATCATATCTTAAAGATCAATGATCATCACATGTTCACTGGTGATTTAAAATAATCCAAAGTTAAGACAATGACAGAGTGAAAGGCATTGATCGCATGGTTGTAGGGTTAAAATATAGAGTAAAGATTCAAGTTGCAAAACTAAGAAAGGAAAACATGTAGTCAAATTTTAATTGGTTGCATGGTCTCTAGCAATTTAGAGAAACCTGAAGTTAATGTTGTGAAGCAGTGATTGCTCTAGTTGTATGATCATAAAGGTTTAAGCTGACTCTTGAATTTGACTTGTGAAGCCATGAAAAGTGATCTAGATAGTTAAGTGTGAGGTGATCACAAATTCACCTATAGTAAAATAGTTAAAATAATAAAAGTGGTGAAATTGCAAAAAATAACCTAAGAGCGATAATTTTATGCAACTTCTCCCTCCATATTTCCAGATACTAAGTCAAAATCAAGAGATTGTATGAAATAAAGGATTTAATTGATATCTACAACTAGGTTTTGTGTGGTCTTAATTCCATTTAGGATCAACATTTCCAATGTTTTGTTTATTGTCTCCTCCAGCTCAACTAACCATGAATAGTAAAGTAGTCTCTATGGGATTATAGGACATATGTATTTGAAGCTAATGATATCTTATTAGATTCTATTTTATGAAGGGTTATCAGTCATGGTGGATTCCATTTGATCTTTCATGTGCATCTCTACTCCCTCCCTAGATTGCATTTTAGTAGGAATAATCTATCTTTAGGTTAGAGTAGGAGTAGTATTAGAAGGGCTTTCAGGTAGCTTGTGATATCCATTCCACTGGGTGTTATAAGTTCCCCAAATCTATTTCTACCTGGGGTGTTTGTAGTTATGAGCATCCTAGTTTGTCCTCTTCTACTCTTAGGTTAAGGGCATACCCCATCCCAATGATCTATTAAAGACACAATTCATTGCATATCTTTCATATAAGGGAGTTGTACCTTATAATTCAAAGGGAAATGATATAACACATACACTAACCCATTTTTTGGTGATATCCTTTTGTTTCCTCACATTTTGGGCATCTAGAGTTAAGGTAAAGCTGAGTTAGCAAGAGGGACAAATTGTTAACCAATAGTTTTGACCACTCTTCTAGGGATCAAGATCTAAGCTTAGTGTTTGGTTTCATATTCTCAAAAAGATAAAGGTGTCTTTCCTAGGTTGAAGATTGCCAACTCTATATGAAGGACCCATTTTCTTTGGTCTAAGAAGGTCCAGTGTAACTCAATGACCATGCCAAATTCAAAGGATGCGAAAAGGCCAAGGCCTAATCCCACTCTTCAAGAACATAATGAGATTAATGACAAGTTGTTGTAGGAGCTTGTGCTTCTATATAAAGAAAGAATCTCCCATGTCATCCAAAAGAATATCAGCATCAAAGATGATCATGTTTCTACCTCCCTATGGAAATGTGTGTGCTCTAGATTATACAACCTAAAAGACATGAAAAGAGAGGAGCTAAGGTTGAAGCAAGCAAGGCTGAAGCTCATTCCTACTCTTGAGGAACTTCATGCCACAAATGACAAGGTGCTTCATGAGATTTTTGATCAATATAAAGAGAGCATCTCTTATGCAACCTGAGAAAACATCAACATAGAAGATGATCATATGTCAAAGATGTTTTGGAATCACATCTATGCCCATTTAGAAAGACTCAAAGACCTAGAAGAAAGTGAAAAAAGGAAGTTGAAAAAAGTATAGATAGTTGAACATAAAAAAACCCTTGGTAAGGTCACCTGACTCTATTGCCTATGGTTTCCAAATGTTTAAAGAGAAAAAAAAACCCTCTACATATACCAAACCAAGCCACAAGTTGGCCACTAGCAAGTTACATTACCCTTAAGCCACAAGTTAGCTTAGCAAGTTACATTAAATAAATCCTCTAGCTACAAGTTACATTTAATAATGCCACCTATTAAATGCCTTTTCCCTCTTTTCTCCATTTTTATTTATTTATTTAGTATTTTTCTTCTAATTTTCATCACTTTCTCTCTCCTCCAAAAATTTTATAAGAAAAAATTCTCTTTAAAAAAAGAAAACCAAAAAAAAATTATTTCTCACTTTATTTTTTGATTCAAGATGCTCTTGCATCAGACTCCCTAGGTAGAGAGAAAAGTGTGTACCACACTTTGACACCAAAAGAAATATCTACAACCATCTTCATCTTCACCAAAGGCTTCCACTCCAACAGAGGCAAGAAAAACAACATGCAAATCATCCACATTTGCATCACTTTATCAAACACCATAATCTCAACTATCCAATCGGCATGCTTATTCCTAGGAAAAAACTTAACATAATGCTTCATCAACAAACCCTCATCCATATTAGCAACTAGTGAATCCACACCAATAGCAAAAAAGTCCATAACAAAAGCAATATGTAGATCTCCATCAACACATGCCAAACTCTCAACACCAACAATCTCATTGCTCACAAAAAGATGCTCTGTAACATACAAGTCACCACCAATAGCAACCAGATCATTCACAATTGAGTGCTTTGCAATCTCCATATCAAACTCAACCAACTAATCATGAAAACCAATCTTCATCCCAACATCAACAAGGTTAGGAATATCCTTAGCAACAACCTCTATTTTCTCTACAAGTTCTATATCAAACTCTACAAGCTGATCAATAAAACCAACCTCTTCCATCTCAACCTTGCCATGTCATCTTCTCTCTCAAACAAGTCTCCTAACTAGCCAAACAACTCTCCTCTAGATTGGTAGACTCTAGCTCCAATAGCATAGAACTTCCTTCTTTTGTTTCTTAACTCTTTTAGAAAAAGCAACATCCACCTAAGCTATTGTCTCATTAATCCTCCTCTCCACTATATCACAAACATTTGCAATCATCCCAAGGTCCAATCCTCTTAGAGCCATATTCCAAGATCCTTGCAAACCCTTTGCAAAAAAATCACCAATAGATCAATCTTCCCAAAAAAGATCAACCTTTTGTCTTTGCAACCATAGATCCATCTGCATGTCCTCCCAAAGTCCTATGCAAACTGCTTAAAAGTTAATGATCTATATACATGCTTAGGAACAACCTTCACTCTGATACAACTTGACATAGTGAAAGGCAGGAGAATCCCCAAAGGAGATGTTCTAACCCCTAGCAAATAACCACATAGTAGAAAAACAATAACAATGCAAAATCTAAAGCCAAGTCACAATAATTTGTTCATAGATATAATTGATTACATGAAATGTACTAGGCTATAAAGCCTTCTTAGTTATGGACAAATAAAAAGGAAGTAATAATTTTGTAAGATCCAATCCAAAGCCTAGCTAGTCCAGATCCATACTCTGGTAGAAACCTGCAAGGAAGATCTCAACTTGTGCTCACAAGCCCACTAAGAAATCTCCTTGTTTTCCAAGCTGTAGCTACTAGCTCTTCTCAAACTTTATCCAAGATTCAAGTGTAAAATACCTCACATTGGGTGCTCTATCCACACACTGTGAAGATCTTCTCTCATTCAGCTACTTCATCTTCTATGCTCTCCTCCAAGCTGGATGATTAATCACAATCCTACTATAAACTACCTCACATTTGGCTCTCTGTTCACAAACTTCAAAAAAAAATTCTCTTCGGCTACTTTCCACACTCACTCCTCATCTAAATGAATGAATTAAAATGATGAGACAAAGACCTCTACTTATACCAAACAAAGCCACATGTTGGCCACTAGCAAGTTACATTACCCTCAAGCCACAAGTTGGCTTAGCAAGTTACATTAAATAAACCCTCTAGTCACAAGTTACATTTAATAATGCCACCTATTACATGTCTTTTCCCTCTTTTCTCCATTTTTATTTATTTATTTAATATTTTTCTTCTAATTTTTGTTACTTTCTCTCTCCTCCACAATTTTTTTTAATAATTTGTTTTCTTTAAAAGAAGCCAAAAACAAAATTATATCCCTCTTTATTTTTTGATGCAAGATGCTCCTGCATCAGTGTTTTTTTTAATAAGGGAAGCATGCAGTCTATTGTTGTATGTGTGTTTTTGCCAAGATTTTGTGAAACTAGGGATTGCTAGGTTCTTTCCTAGGCACTAACATGTCTAGTTCCTTAGTCAAAGCTAGTTGTTGCCATGATTACAGTTCCCATATTTTTTCTCTAGGGTTTTGAGTCAAGTCAAGTGTCAATGTCTTGAGTCTTAGTCTAGATTTCCCATAGGATGGACTTTCTTCTCATCATTCCTTTGTGCATATCCAATGCAGGAAATTATATAAGCAATGCACTAGTCAAATGGCTAGGTGATTAGGTTTTGGAGGGTTTTTTATGTGCTTCCCTGATGAGAAGAAGGTTTTGATATTCTACTAATTCATATATCTTTGTTCCTAATAATGTTGAAGACAAGGATTCATGCTGTGTAATAGTTTTTTTATAAAAGATATTGTATATGATCAAGATAGAATGTAGGAGAAGAAAATAAATCATTAGAAATAGTGAAAGAACCTAGTCAAAGATATTTATCTAAAGGAAGGAGACATTGAAAAGAGATCCTAGGAATATTCAAAGTAAATGATAGTGGAGAACATCAAAGACTAAAGCTAAAAGATGATATGTAGATCATGAGAACCAACTAGAAATAATATCATTTGAATTTGATGTAGAGTGAACATTGAAAGATGTAGAAATGACAAAGAACATGGTTAAAGGTGGCAAGAACTGAGTTAAAATTGAATATATGGTCCAAAACACATCTAAACATCCATGTCATTGAGTTGAATAGTCAAGTAACCTTGGAAATAAGACCTTTTCCATGATCATCAGATCTTAAAATATCTATTCTCATCACTATGTCACTTTCCAAAGTTGCACGAGGAATAATCATGGTGACATAGCAATGAGTTGACATCTATCTATGGGACCCAATTGAAGGTACGATCACTAGAAGAATTATCATTGAAGATCATACTTAAAATCAATGTGTATCATTATATCACTATGGAAAGTTACTCAACTGTTAATTATAGTCAGATAATGACTATTGGACATGTGAAATAGGGGACTTGCATTATAGAGTAAATGAGAAATAAAAGGTTTCATGAATCTGAGCCATCTAATCATGAAGATCAATGATGGAAATATAGTCACACATGCAAGAAAGAAGTTAAATATAACATTGCAAAGCTACAAAAATCATTGATCACATGGTGGTAGGTGGTTAAAAGTAATCCACAATTAAGTCAACAACTGAGCAAAGCAAATGAAACACATTTTTGTAAGAGGTTTAAAGTAACCTGCAATTAAAGATGAAAAGCTATGAGAACTAGTCATCGCATGATCATAGGCTAAAAGACATTCAAGAAGTGTTAAGCTATGACCTAGCAAAAAAGGTTAAATTCAATTGTGTCATCGCATTGAACAAAGACATCAAATCAATGAAGATATAACATAAAAAGGGTTTTCAATCTTAGTCATCAAATTTGAAGAGATCAACGATGCTTGAATTCTTTCCTTCCAGAGATGTGTGAAAGATATCCAAAGTGGGGAAATGAAAGTTTGACGTGTGTACACAAAAGGGACCCCAAGAGGAAAATGCAAAGGAAAAAGAAGAGGTTGTAATGATTTAATCTTGACCATTGATTTGAGATTGATGATTGAAATTCAAAATTGAAGTGGATATTAGAATATGAATTTTATGAACTTCGCACCAAAAAATGAAATATGAAGAGAATATTGATTTCTATAGGATTTCTGAGACTGTATGAAGCTAAACAGTCATCGTATATTTTCATAAGTATCATAGATTTAGAATCATTGATGCAAAAGATGCCATGTATTCCTGCTATACTACAAATAAGATATTTTCCATATTTTATTCTTATTTTCTTTTTGTTATGTGACTATTTCTCTACCATAAATGAGAAATGACAGAAAACTTTAAATGTAATTTCTTTTGATCATACAAAGGTTGGCAAACTTGATGGTCAATTGGTCTGTAATTCTATTTACCTTATTTAATTGTCATTCTTTGCGGCCCATGCATAGAGTAGTTTTGCATTAAGAGTTGAAAGACAATCATGTATGATTCTGTGAATAATTAGATGAATTCTATTTCACTTTTATGTTTGTAGTATAGTGATTCCATTTACTTTCTTCAAATATGGTTTTTTTTTTTCTCTTGTTAGTTTCATAACATGTTAGACAGTTTCATTGGGAAATGAAAGATAAATGTGTATGAATCTATTAGTTATTGGTTGGGTTCCATTTCATTCAAGTCTAATAGTGAAACAAATTCCATTTTCCCTCATGTGCATATCTCTCCATTCCTCTTCTACATCTAGATAGTTAATTTGCATTGAGAATAGAGGTAAGTGTTGGAATATTTTAGAATAACTAAGAGGGGTGGGGTTGAATCAATTATCCAAGGTCTAGATGTATAAATTAAAATTTTCACAGCTTATTGAACCCATAAAATATTCATACCCATGCATGCAACTTACTGGATTATGCAATCACTAAAACTCGTATGTTATTATCAAATCAACTTGCAGAAATGTAAAGCATGAAACACAACATATTCATCAACACACTTGACACACTGATTTATGTGGAAACCCAATTTGGGAAAAACCACTAGTAACATGCTACCCCTTTTCACTCTTTTAAAGTGATGCCCTGTGAAAGGCCAACCTTGTTAAAGGTTACAATACACACTGTTAAATGTGACCCAATTAAGAGATTTCAATCACCTTATTAGAAGTGAACCTTGTTAGAGGACTTTAGGCCATTCACTTGGAATGCCCCTTGGTTAAAGGATTTACAAATGACTAATAGGTCAACCTTAATCCAAAGATTTACCCTAGACTAATACAATTGTTAGAAAGTAACATTAGAGCTTTGATCTAATACTACTTACAACTTCTCTTGTAGATTATAGATCTCTATTTAGTCCTTAATTCTACTTGGCCTTCATACTTTGTAGCTCTGACAACTTGTTCACCCTTCAAGCATTCATCTTCTTAAGCCTACTTGCTTAACATTCCATTGCAAAATCTTCTCTTGGGTCACTTGATGAAGCAAAACCCTTAACTCCTCCTCCTTAGGTTCTCGCACATGTAAACTTTTTCTTCATGACTAGATATTCTTACAAATAGGAAATTAGGATATTTTCTTGCTCATTTTCTATTGTCCAACTTAAGTTTTTGGATAAATTAGGTAGGATACAATGTATGTACCCCATATCTTGTCTTTTATAGAAACTTCTCCTAGAATCCATTTGAATTGGTCTCAAAAATTATTTACATCAAGTTCTATGCCACTAGTTCATCAATGTTATCTTTCTCCTGGTTCATAAGTTTCAAGAAAGAAACCATGTTGGCTTAGATTCGATGAATCTTCAATTTTTAACATAATGTAGTAGCTCGACATTATCAACCTTTTGATGCTCGACAGATACTAAGTTTCTTGACATCAACTATAAAATCACTCAACATCAAATAAATTTTACTGATGCTTGGCATAAAGTAAAATTTACTCAGTATCAACTATCTTGCTCAACTTTGTGATTACTTTAGGAGACTCAAAAAGTAAGATCCTTTGCATCAATTTGTAATATGTGAATATCAACTTGTTTGATGCAAGGTACTCTTCTTGTTACTTAGATAACCTTTGATAGGTGTATCACCCCCAATTTAACTCTTAGATACTCATGAGCATCCTTAGGTAATGGTTTTGTGAAGATAATCGAAATTTGTTCCTTTGAGTTAAAATATTCCATCTTCACCTCTTTATCTTGAACCAACTCTATCAAGTAATGATACTTCATTGCAATGTGCTTTGTCTTTGTGTGCATCACTAGATTATTTGATATATTGATAGCACTTGTATTATCTCAATAAAGTATCATTGGTTTTGTGATTTCTTCCTTCATTCCTTTGAGTAGCTATTTGATCCATACAATGTTTGTGTAGTTTACAGTAGTAGCAACATATTCAGCTTCAACACTAGATTGTGAAATACAACTTTGCTTCTTGCTAGTCCATGTAACTAGTCTCTTGCCTAGGAAAAATGATACTCCACTTGTGCTCTTTCTGTCATCAATGTTTCCAACCCAATCAACATTAGTGTAGGCTCTTAGTTCAAACTTTTCATTCTTCTTGTAGTATAGACCAAACTCTTCTATTCCTTTTAGATATCTCATTATTCTTTTCATTGCCCCTAAATGATTCTTCCTAGGATTAGTAGAGAATATTGCAACTATCCCTATAGATAATGAAATATTAGGTATGATATGTACTATATATTGCAATTTTCCAATAATAGACCTATATAATGTTTGATTCACCTCAGTAGAATCATCATTCTTTGACAACTTGTGTCCTATCACCATAGGTGTACTTAATGGTTTAGAATCTGCTAATCCAAAAGTCTTCAATATTTCTTTAAGATACTTTAACTAAGTGATGTATATACCATACTTCATCTAATAAACTTGCAATCCCACAAAAAAAATTGATTTCTCTAAACAAAGACATTTCAATTTCTTGCTTTATCTAATTAGCAAAATCCTTACATAAAGCATCTTGTCCTCCAAATACGATATCATCAACAAATATTTTAGATAGCAAAATACCTTTGCCTTTCTCAATCTTTATGTATAGATTGTTGTGATCATCAGTCCTTTCAAATCCAATAGTCACAAGATAAGTATGAAGTCTCTCATACCATGCTCTTGGTGCTTGTTTCCAACCATATAGAGCTTTGTGTAGTCTACATACAATGTTCTTATTATTATCAACAACAAAATCTTCTGGTTGTTCTATGTAAACTTCTTCCTCTAGTATGCCATTTAGAAATGCAGATTTAACATCCATCTGATAAACTTTGAAACCTTTGTATGTAGCATAAGTAAGTGGAGATCTTACTCCTTCCAATCTAGCAACAAGAGAAAATGTCTCCTCATAGTCAATTCCTTCTTCTTGTGCATATCCCTTGCAAACTATTTTTTCTTTATTTCTTGTGACTTCACCATTTTCATCTATCTTATTTCTAAATACCCACTTGGTGCCAATCACATTTTTGTCTTCTTGTCTAGGAACTAGACTCCATGTTTTATTCTTCTCTATCTACTCAATATCTTCTTCCATGGCTTTGTACTAGTCCACATCTTCTAATGCATCTTTCACTATTTTGGGTTCCTTCATGCTCAAAAAACATGATTCACTTCTCAATCTATTTCTTGTCATTGGCCTAGCATTTTTATCTCCAATGATTTGTTTAGCAGGATGATGTCTTTTGACATATTTAGACAATCTTGGTTTAGTTCTTGTTTCTTCATTTTGTCTTTTAGCTTCAAAATCACTATGTATATCTCTTTCAGGTATCTCAGCATCTCCTTCATGTGTACTAATCTTAGAATCAAAATGTGCACCCACTTTATTCTATAACTCAGCATCTGAATGCATCTTAGTACCTAAATGTAACTTGGCGTTCACAAGATGTGACTCAACAATCACTAAAACTTGCTATTGATTTCCAGCTTGATTTATAACATCTTCTTCAGAAGGCATTCCTTCATGAAAATATGCAAATGTTTTGTATCCTTCTAGTTCTTTCATTGGTTCAGCCTCATGTACCTCTGTAAATTCATCAAAATTCACATTTGCATTTTCTACAATTTTGTTAGTGGTAGTATTTAAACACTTATAAGCTTTGCTTCTTTTGGAGTATCCTAAGAATATACCTTCTTCACTTTTTGGATCAAGCTTTCCATTTCTAACATATTTGAGAATGTAAAACTTACTTCCAAATATCTTAAATTATTTTACATTGGGTGGATAACCATACCATAGTTCAAAAGGCATTGAATGAGTACCTTTTTTTATTTGCATATGGTTCAAGGTATATACAACAGTACTTACAACTTCTATCTAGTATTTTAGAGCAACATTCTTCTCTATCATGAGTGTTCTAGCATAGTCCATTATAGACCTATTTCTCCTATTAGCTATTCCATTTTGTGGAGGGGTCTTAGGGGAAGATGTCTATCTTTTGTTTCCTCTATCATTGCAAAACATCTTAAACTCATTTGATGTGAATTCTTCTCCTCTATCAGATCTCAAGCATTTTAGAATTTTACCTATTTCTTTCTCAACTCTTTCCAAGTAACACTTGAACACTTGAACTATCATCATCCTAGAACAATCATCAACAGATAGCATTATATACTTATCTCTCTTGTAGCTTTGCACCTCAATTGGTCCACACAAGTCAGTTTGAACAATCTCTAGTATTTATTTAGAGGTATAAGCTTTACTCTTAAAGGTTGACTTTGTCATTTTGCCTAGCTGACATTGTTTCCACACTACATTATCAAGTTTCTTCAACTTAGGCAAACCTCTAACTTTCTTCATGTTACTGATACTAACCAAGTTATCAAAGTTAACATGACATAATCTCTTGTGCCAAAGCTATACATTATCAAATCTTACAACAAGACAAGTAGCATCCTCTATATCAAGATAAAAATAGATTACTTCTAGTTTGATCACCTTTTCCAATCTATTTTCCATTTGTGTCATATATCTTAGCAGTCTTGTTTCTAAATTCAACCTTGCATTCCAAATTGTTCAACTATGACACACTCAACAAGTTATAGTTTAGTCCTTCAACATAGTGAGAATTGTCACATGAAATTTTTTCTATGAGTTTGATAGAACCTTTTCTTTGGATCAAAAAAGTTGCATCATTACAAAATCTTACACTATTTCCATCATAATAATTCAAGGTAATGAACTTACTTTTGTCTCAAGTCATGTGATGTGAGCATCCACTATCAATGATCCATCTATCATTTTTGTTCACACAAGTCACAAGTGTAGTTGTCTCATCTTCATCATATTTGTTCTTCATTGCAACATACACCACTTCATCATCATGTTCATCAGAATTATCCCTGGTTTATTCTTCAATAATGTAGCATGACTTTTTGCCTTTGTCTTTGTAATCTTTATTTTCATCTTCTCTTCTAATCTTATACTTGTCACCTCCTCCATAGTTCTTCTTCTGTGTACATCTTGAAGCAATATGACTAACCTCATAGAAATTGAAACAAACGATGATTAGCTTACCTTTGAACTTTCTTTTACCTATATAAAATCTTCTTGCCAGTAGTGCTTCCAATTGTTCAACATCCTCCTCATCTATATCATTGTCACTGGATACATATTTTATCTTTCTCTTCTTCTTCTTCTTCTTCTACTTCACTCCATTAGAGTCCTTCAATAATATCTTAGCTTTGAAAGTAGGTTCAAGACTCTCGGGTTTGTAATTATCAAAGTTAGATAGCTCAAAAGTGGTGAGTCTACCTGCCAAATGTTCAAGGGTTAGATCATTTTCTAGAATACATCCCAGTTCTTGAATTGCAAAAACTCTAATAGCATAAATAGGAAATAATGATCTCAAGACTTTTCTTAACATAGTATCATCATCTATATGTCCAGTAGCTCCTCTTATTGCACTAAAAACTTCTTTTATTCTAGCAACATGTTGAGCAATATTCTCACCTTCCTCCATTCTCATATCGTCAAACTTGCCTTTGAGACTCTTAGATTTGGCTCTTTGAACATTTTTGTCTCCTCCATAGATGGTGGCTATGGTGTCCCACATTTTCTTTGCACTATCAAGATCTTTGATATCATCAAACTCAGTATAGCTTAGGGCAAAGGCAATCTCCAACATGGCCTAATTGTGTTCTTTCTTCTTCTTCATATCTTCAATAGTTAAGGCTTCAATTGGATCAACATGTTCCACTAAAATGGTAGATTGTGCATGATCTCTAAGTCCTCCAAGGTGTGGCTTTATCAAACTTTTCCATCTAGGAAAGTTATCTCTATTGAGCTTGGGTACTTCTCTTTTAGACATTTTGATCTTTGTGCTTCTAGTACCTTGAAACTAGTACTCTAAAGTAGAAGGATCTGATAGCAATTGTTGGAATACTTTAGAATAACAGAGAGGGGGGGGGGGGGATGGTGGTGAATTAATTATCCAAGGTCCAAATGTATAAATATTTTTTTCACTCATGCAACTTACTAGATTATACAATCAGTAAAACTTGTATGTTACTATCAAATCAACTTGTGAAAATGTAAAGTATGAAACACAATATATTCATCAACACACTTGACACATTTATTTATATAGAAACCCAATTTGGGAAATACCACCAGTAACATGCTACCCCTTTTCACTCCTTTGAAGTGATGCCCTGTGAAAGGCCAACCCTATTAAAGGTTACAATACATACTATTAAATGTGACCCAATTAAGGGATTTCAATCACCTTATTAGAAGTGAGCCTTGTTAGAGGACTTTAGGCCATTCACTTGGAATTCCACCTAGTTAAAGTATTTACAAATGACTATTAGGTCAACCTTAATCCAAAGGATTTACTTTAGATTGATACAATTGTTAGAGAGTAATAATAGAGCTTTGATTTGATACAACTTACAACATCTCTTGTAAATTACATATCTCTATTCGTCCTTAATTATGCTTGGCCCTCATACTTTGTAGGTCTAATAGCTTCTTCACCATTCAAGAATTCATCTTCTTAAGCCTTCTTGCTTAACATGTCATTGCAGACTCTTCTCTTTGGTCACTTGATGAAGCAAAACCCTTAACTCCTCCTCCTTAGGTTCTCACACATGACAACTTTTGCTTCATGACTAGACATTCCTATAAATAGGAAATTAGAATATTTTCCCACTCATTTTCCATCATCCAATTTAGAGTTTTGGATGGATTAGGTAGGATACAATGTATCTACCCCATATCTTTTCTTTCCTAGAAAATTCTCCTAGAATCCATTTGAATTCACCTAAAAAATAGTTTACATCAAGTTCTATGCCACCAACTCATCAACCTTATCTTTCTCCTAGTTCACATGTTTAAAGAAAAAAAATTGTTAGCTTAGATTCAAAGAATTTTTTATTTTTAACATAATGTAGCAGCTTGGCATTATCAACCTTTTGATGCTTGGTACATACTGCATTACTTGGCATCAACTAAAGTTTACTGATGCTCAACATCAACTAAACTTTACTTAGTATCAACTATCTTGCTCGACATCCACTAGAATTTTCTTTCACTTTGTTCCAACTGACTTTTCTGCTTGTCTTGCACTAACTTTGCTCGGCACCTACTATCCACTTGGTAAAGCTTGGCAAATAAAATTTTTGTAACTTGTTCTTCTAAACTTTCTTAGTGTAGCCAAAAAAATTAACCTTAAATAGATTATCAATATGTCATGTCATCACTATCTTAACTAATCCTTGTACTTCATTATATAATCATAACTCAATGTTTCCTCTAGGTGATTTTGTTACATCCTATTAATCAAATCCTCTTCATCAATCAACTAAGTGATAGTACTTGAATCTTATAAGTAGTTTTCTTACCAGCAAATGGCAGGTTTGACATCAGTGACAAAACAATAATTGAAACACATGGTCTTTTTCAACAATCTCTTTCTTTCAACAATCTCTCTTAACAATGATCTTTTCAATCAGATTTCAATAGTAAGAGTTAAAAATCTCAATATAATCTACTATAGTCATTCCATTGAGTGTGATAGGTTATTCAAAACCATCTTGCTCGAACTATTTATGCCTACAAACAATTTGGTTATCCTTTACTACTCTTAGGTTGAGAGCTTATAATGTCAAAACTTTTGTTCTCATAAAAATAGATTCATTTTATATCATTGAAAATCATAGGGAGTTGTACATAATAATTTAGAGGGAAATGATAGAATACATACATTGACCCATTTGTTGGTAAACATCCTTTTGTCTCTCCAAAACATTGGTATCAAAGAGTCAGGTTAAAAGATCTAATAGGAAGTTAAATTGTTAACCAACAAATATCTATTGACTTCATCACTAGGTTACCTATGTCATCACGATGACATGATTGTCTTATGATGATAGTGGACAAGTTGTCCAAGGTAGCACATTTTTCATTTATGAGAACATCCTACACAACTTCTTCTATAGCACATGTTTTCTTAGAGGATATTGTTCATTTGAATGGGATCCCTCATCAGATTATTTTAGATAGAGATCTAATGTATACTTTAGCACTGTGGATGTCTCTCCAGCATGCTTTGGGTGCACAACTCAATTTTAGTTCAGCTTAGCACTCAGAGATTGATGGTTAGATAGAGAGAGTGAACTAGATTCTAGAATATATACTTCACAATTATGTGATGGATATGCAGTAAAGTGGGAGGATTATTTATACCTTATTGACTTTGCATACAACAATGGGTATCATAGTTCTCTTGGCATGTCACCCATTTAGGCCTTGTATGGTAGACTGTGTCGTACCCATTTGAGTTGGGATCATTTAGAGGACCGAGTTCTTCTAGGTGTAGAGATGCTTTAAGATATAGAGCAACAAGTTTTTTTTTATTAGAGATCATTTGGTTAGTGCTCAGGATAGGTATAAGAAGTATGTAGATGCCCATAGGTTGGATTGTCACTTTTCTATTGGTGATAGGGTGTTTTTGAGAGTGCAATAGAGGAAGAGCCCTATCTATTATGGGAAAGGCTCTAAGTTGGCACCACATTTTTTTGGACCATTTGAGATGCTCTAGAGGATCAATACAATTGCTTATTGACTAGTATTTCCACCTAGCCTATTGCACATCCATGACATTTTCCATTATTTTGTTTTGAGATAGTATATTCCTGATGTGACCCATGTTCTTGATTGGGATGCCTTGTAGATGGAGGATGAGAAACTTTCTTTGCATCCCATACATATCCTTCAGCATCATAGACAAACTTTGAGAGGTCAAGACATAGAGTAGGTAAGGGTCCAGTGGGACCCAAGCTATTAGACCTCTTCTACTTGAGAAGATGCTACATGGTTGAGAGATTTGTACCCCTATCTTTTTGCAAGCTTCCAAGAGTAAGCTTATGCCTAGCGAGGGAAAATGTAGTGCCTCTTGTGTTTGTAGTCTATATAGTGTTTATTTTTATCTAAGAGATACTTGTTACTCATGTTTTGTTTACATTTGAGATGACCTAAGGGTCAAATTTTATACCTTGATTTCAATATCATAGATGTTAGACTACTATGTTGTTTAGTTTATCCTATTTGCATGATGATGCCATTTTGAGATGATAGTATGCTTTGTGATGATATCTAGTTATCCAGTATTTGGACATATCTTTGATTATGTTATGTGTTGGATTTAATGCTATGGTAATTTACTTCATTGTTGTTTTATTATGCTTATGCAAATGTGAGTAATGTATATGGATTATTTTGGTATAAGTAAATAAATGAATAAATTAGGCTATTTAATCCATTTATTGCTTCAACTATGTTATTATATGCAATTGAACTTGATCATGTGTTTTAGTGTGCTAGATTTATATGCTTAATAGTGGCACATGGAGTTAGTGATTCAACTGTTCATATTTTACCAATGTCATCCCTGTATGGTTGACATATATTATTTTAATGTTAAATCAAACCTTCTAGTGATTTGATAAATCTAGACTCATTTATATAATGTGAGTAGACATGTAAACATGCCTATGCATTTAGAGGTTCACATTATCGCAAACATTGTTAAGGAAATTATATGATTGTTGAGTTTTCAGGCTTTATTTAATTGATTTTTTATTTCTACTAGCTATGCCACAGATGAATTCCAATTACATGGAATAGCCTATTTTTATTTGGGTTGATTTAGGGTCTAACTAGTTTAACTAGTTATTTACCCTAATCAATTATTCACTTGAAAAGTGAACAAGTATGGAAAGTGGAATTTAATTCCTCACTTCTCACTTTGGAAATTGAGAATTTGAGAGCTTTTTCCAAAATCCTATTCTAGAGGATTACATTTCTATTTGTTGTGAGATCTACAAGCATGAGATCTTCACAAGGTCAATCTCATTGGATCCAACTCAGGGAGACCTTGTTTTGCCATTATTTTCAGCAGCTTCTATAGGTTATTTATTTTATTGTGTTATTTCCTATTTTTGCCCCTTTGGCTATAAGGTATGGCTCTTTCATTTTTTTGGTTCAGCTCCATTTCTAGTTATGTTTCTAGTAGTTTTTTGTTAGAAGGCTAAGAACTAGTATTCCCCTCAATTTTTGATTGTTGGTTCTGGTTGGTTGGTTAGGTATGAATATTTTTCTAGTTTTTAGGATGAAGGTTTGGGGTTTCATATCATTATGCTTGTCATTTTTGAATACAGTGTTCAAACCTAAATTTTATTGGATTTTTGTGGCTTTTATGCCCTAAGACCAAATGGGTTTTGTTTTCAAAGTTTTTGAGTTCTGAGGTTTTTACCTTGATTTACATGTCACCTAGTTTTCTCAAGTTTTCTTGCCATATTGGTTTTCATGGACTTGGATCATTCATAGGATGTTAGTCAGATCATTATTGCATGTTTATGTTTCATTGGGATACATGCAACATCCATCCTACCAAGCTTGTTTTTGGTTGAGTGTTATTTTTCTTGTGTTCTCATCCAACCCTTATTTTATGTTCTTCGTGATGGTGATGCACCACACACAAGCATGTGAGCATGCATTTATAGGGTGACTTGTGAGGCCCAATCTCCCATTTGTATTTCGATGGATTTATGTTCATTTGGGGTTGGGTTGGGAATATACATGCCTACGGGCACTCATCATGTGATGAGCATGGGTATGTAGAGTAAGGTAGTGGAGGGGATTCTCTCATAACTTGTGCATTTTCCCCGGCATGGTGTACATGTAGAAGTTTCTAATAAGTGATAACTTAATTAATTTATAGCAAATTAAATAAGATAAAAAAAAATTTATAGTCAGCCTCCTAAGGGTGGTACCAAGGGGAATGGTTAGTTATTCTACAATACATTAGCCTCTTGAGAGTGTACTGAGGGGAATGGTTATTCTTGTGTTATAGATTGGGTGGTTTTGAGTTACCAACTCTCTACTAGAGTCCCTACATATTTACCCATAGAGTGTCTGACCAGGACCTATTGTACTTGCATTGTCTCATGCTCTTGGTTTCACTCATCTTTACGGTTTGGTGTGAGTGTTAGCCATGGACATCTATTTTATGTGTGTTTGTGGTTGGATCATTATCTCTATCAGCACGATGAGAGTGGACCTATGGATTCCATGTGGTTGGGAGGCGTAGCTACCTTTACCACTACTAGGGACTAGTGCATAGAGATAGTCTATTGTCCTAGTGTGACCATTGTTGGATGTTTTCACTTGGTACTTTGGGTTCTAGAGTATTCTTTCTTGTGATTTATTATTTCATTGGAATGCTTGATTATCATGTTTAGATGATGTTAGTTTATTTGACACATTCCCTTATTATGATCTTTAGCATATGATTAGATGATGTTAATTATTTAGTAAGAATATCTTTCACTTACTAGTTAGCATGTTAGATTTCCTTGTTCTCATGATGCTACTAAGCTTGGGAGGAACCATGCCCTTATTTTTGTTGTTTCAACTCATTATAGTGTGCTTTTAGTTCATATCCTTCATTGCTATGTTTAGATGGTTAGATGTAGCTTCCATCTTTTATATATTATGTTTGAGTATATATGCCTTGATTGTGGATTTGGTACTCCCCAATGTGGAGGAACTATCTTTCCTAGCTTTTTATTCCTTGTTTTCCTAGTTTTTGTTTTGGTTTCTCATGCAAGATTTCACTTCCTCATTCAAGAGAGTGGAAGTTTCACATGGTTCTTTGCATTTCATCATGTAGCTTAGTGCACTTTCTCACACAAACCTCAACATCAATGTAGTGCATTTTGGTTGTTAGTCCTAGAATTTCCTTGTGCAAGATGGCATTTCCTTGTGTGTCTTGGTATACTTTCTTGAGTGAAGAGGTACTTCCTTGTGTGAGACTGTTAGTTGTAAATTCTCTCACATGAAAAAATGGGGCATCTCCACTATTTTTCCAAGAATGCAATTTGGAATTTTGAGTACCCTTTAGGAATGCTAGTGTTTCTTTACTTTGATAGATCAGAGATTTTGTGTTCTGATGTCATCTTCATTTTTCATTATTCAATTTGGTCGTATCAATTTAGTAGTGGCATTTAGAGATCCATTGGTGTTTGGATGTTTGGTTAGTCTTTTGTTGTGATCCTTTTGATCCTCCTATGTTGATTGTTGTGTACATCCCCACTTGTTGAAAAAAATATCTTGGCTTGTATTGAATCCTTGTTCCAATGATCTCTAGGTGGGGCATTACAATATGTCTTGTGCCTAGTCTTTTTTCTTCACTCTTTAATCCAAAATCTTGTCAACCTAGGGTTTTTTCTAATTAGGTATCTTGCGTTCTTCCACATCTTTAATCACCTCATTGATATACCGTTCCTCACCCATCTCTGGTCCTTTGTATTTGATTGAGTCCTTTTCATTGAAGATAGGAGAGATGGACATCTCCTTGGGTAATTCCACCTCATAGGAATTTAGACCATATTTAGATAACACTTTGCATGCTCCAATCCTTTTTATCTATAGCTTACTTGGTATGCATTGCTATAGTCTAGCCTTATTTAAGAATACCATCACCAAGTCACCTACCTCAAATTGCAGGACTCTTTTCCCTTCATCTCTCTTAGCTTTCAACTTTTGATTGGCCTCTATTAGGTTCTTCTTTACTTTCTCATGTACCTCTCTCATTGATTAAGAAAATTCATTAGCGTGACCATTGATCACTTCATATCCCTTCAATTCCCTAAGCTCAAGAACTCATATTGGATGTAATCCATAGACCACTTCAAATGGGCTCTTGTTAGTAGTTCTATTTGTACTATAATTATAGGAAAATTCTTCTTAAGGAATGATTTGTTCCCATCCTTTTCCATACTCCTTAGTCAAACATCTCAATAGGTTACCAGGTACACTATTAATTACCTCTATGTCCTCATTAGTTTGGGGATGATATGTAGAGCTATCAGACAAGTTGGTTCCTAACCTCCTCCAAAGGGTCTTCTAGAAGTGTCCCATAAACTCTACATCTTTGTTTGCAACTATTCTTAGTGGCAACCCACATACCCTTACTATCTCTTTGAAGAAAAGGTGGACAATGTGACTGAAATCATGTATTTTTTACATGGAATAAAGTGGCTCATCTTATTGAATCTATCCACTACCACAAACACACTATTCAAACCAATTGGTTTCCTAGGTAACCCTACTACAAATTTGATGATGATGCACTCCCAAGGCCTATTTAGAATGGACAATGGCTAGTAGAGACCTATATTTGATGATGTTCCCTTTCCCTTTTGAAACACTCCACACTAATCCACATATTTCCTTACATCTTTTTGCATCTTAGGCCAATAGGAGAGCTTCCCAACTAAGTACAGAGTCTTGTTCAACCTAAAGTGCCACTCATACTCCAATTATATTTTTCTTGAATGAGATTCTCCTTCATAGAACCTCTTGGAACACACAACTATTTTCCCTTAAATAGTAAACCATTTTTTAATGTGTAGTTAGCATATTTACAATGAAAATGATTATCAAATTCAATTCATACCTTGTGGATCTCTAAGAAGTCTGCATCTTTTTTATAGAGGTCTTTGATTTCCTCAACCCCAATGCTTTGCAATCATATTTATTGGATAGTGAGCAACCTCTTATTAATTCCATCTACATCCTTATTATTGGCTTCCTTCTTGTGCTTAATGGTGAAGGTGTAGGACTATAGTAATTCCATCCACTTGATATGTCTCAAACTTAGCTTATCTTGAGTGTTGATGTAACTTAGGGCTTGGTTATTAGTGTAAACCACAAAATCCTTAGAAAATAGTGAGTACCTCTACTTCTTAAGGGCTTGAACTAAAGAATATAGTTATAGATCATAAGATGAGTACCTAGGCTAGGCTTCATTCAACCTCTCACTAAAGAATAGCACTGGCCCACCTTCTTGGCTTAAGACTGCACCCACTGCAATGTTACTTGCATCACATTCTACTGTGAATGACTTATCAAAACTTGGCAACACTAGTATAGGTTTGGTAGCCACTTCCTTCTTTGATTTTTCAAAGCCTTCATTGGCTTCCTTGGTCCATAAAATTTTGTCTTGAGTCCTCCATTTATGGTGTCAAGGAATGGTGCACAAATTTCACTGAATTTTCTTATAAACTTCCTATAAAATTGAGTCAACCAATGAAAATTTTTGACTTCAGTCCCTATCTTATAAGTATTCTAACTTAAAATGGCTTCAAGCTTTCTCTTGTCCATCTTCAAGTTACCATGTGATACTAAAAATCCTAGGTAGACATTTTCATGTTTTATAAATCACTCTTTTCAAGGTTTATGGTGAGCTTCTCCTCTTGGAGTTTCTTCAACACAAGTTTTAGGTGCTTCATGTTTTCCTCCTTTGTTTTACCAATTATGAGGATATCATCTAAGTGGACTACCACAAATACTCCTATATAGTCTTTTATAACTTCATTCATCACCCTCATAAGGTACTAGGTTCATTTATAAGCCCGGATGGCATTACTAGCTACTCATATAACCCCTTTGTGGTCTTAAAGGATGACTTCCACTCATCACCCTCTTTCATTCTAATCTGGTAGTATCCAATTTTTAAATCAATCTTGGAGAAGTATTTAGCACTTTCTAAGGAATCCATTAAATCTTTTATTCTAGGAATAGGAAACATATATCTAATAGTTATCATATTTCTTGCCCTAGAATCAGTACACATTTTCCACTTACCTCCCTTCTTATGAGCGAACACCACTAGGAAAACACATGGGCTTATGCCCTTCCTAATCAAACCTTGGTTCAATAGCTCTTGAACTTTCCTTTCTATCTCCTTGTTCTATTCTAGTGTCATCTTGTATTCTACCTTGTTAGGAAATGATGCACTTGTCACAAAGTCTATCTAATGTCTGATTGCTCTCTTTGGTGGTAAAGTAGTTGGCATATCCTCACAAATAATTTTTTTGAACTGATCTAGCAATTACTTCACCTCCTTTAGAATGGGTGGTTTTTTAGATGACTCCTCCCTTGGTTTTTCCAATATAGCACATACAACTCCTTTCTTCATATCTTTTAGGAACTCCTTCCCACTCATTAAAAACATATTGGACTCTACCTTCTCTACTCTATCTTCATCTACTAAAGACTGAATCTTATAAGTTACTCCATTCTTCTCCAATGAGTACTTTTTGCCATGGTTTTCTAAGCAACAAATGGTATGCATCTATTGGTAGCACATCATAGAGTATTCTATCTTGATACTTGCTTATGGTGAACTCAACCCATACTTGCTTATTAACCAATATGTTTTTCCCCTTGTTCAACTAAGTGACTCTATAGGGACATTCATGAGGTATCTCAATAATATTCAAATTCTAGACTGCCTCCTCTAATATGACATTATCAGTAGATCCTAAATCAATTATGACCCTACACACTTTTCGTAATATCTTGCAATTGACTCTACAAAGTGCTCTCCTTTTATTGTGCTCATCCTTAGTAAGTTCTTTGATAAATATCCTCCTAAGCATCATATTTTCATCTTTCTTTGAATCCAATCTCACCTCTAAATGTTTAGAATAGTGTTCCTCTTACACATATGTTATCTTTTTCTCCCCTTGTCAAGATGATGGTTTATCAAGATACTTATAAGTAGGGTGACCCAATTTCCCACAATTGTAACACTTCATGGAAGAAAAGTGAGAACCCCTTCCAAATCCACCTAATCTTCCTCTTCCACTTATGGAAAAAATTCTTCCTCTAACATAACCACCCCTACTATTAGGTTCATGTGCTTGTTCAACAAGCTTGGAGTCTCCTTGGCCTCTATACTCATGGTTTCTCCCTCTAGAACCTCCTCTATGTTCACCTCTAGAATCTTTGCCTCCTCCTCTACCCCTAGTATTTTATTGTTTTTTCTTTTTCATTTTTTATTCTACTTTAATATCCATCCGACAACAACTATGGATGGTAGTATGTGTAAAGAGACTCAACTCTTCTTGTATATTCCATCTAAGGAAATTTAGATACCTGGTAACCTTAATTCTTTCAATTTATTGTAATCTAGACCTAAGGCTTAGTGTTTGAAACTCCTCAGTATAAGTAGCCACATCTAGGTCTCTCTGTCTAAGATTTTGTCTCTTCTTATGTAGTCAAATATCATAGTCCTCCGATAGGTAGTTTTCCTTAACTTTAGCCACCATAGTCTTCCAATTGACTATTGGATTCTTGCCTTCCTTCTCTCTTTCTTCTTTCAAAATCTTCCACCAAGTTAATGCTTGTCCTCTTAACCTTAATTTTTCTATCTTCACCTTTTGTGCCTCTATTATTTCATCACATTCAAAGTGATTCTCCATACCATCAATCCATTCCATTACTAACTTTGCATCCATTCTTCCAGTGAAAATAGGAATGCCTTCTAGTTCCTTGCCACTTAGTGCCTTTAAGGCCTTGAAGAAAGGTTCCTCAGCCTATGGAGGGTTTGGTTTTGGTTCTATTTCTTCTTCTACTTGACTCTTTCCCTTGTCTTTATCCCCTTCTAACTTCTCTTTCATCTTTCCTATAGTCTTTGCCACCTTATCTAATTTTTGCTTCATCTCTTGATCCACAATTTCCTCAAGAAGTATATTCTTTTCTTGTTGTTTTGACAAATCTCTTGCCAACACTGCATTGGTCACCATGGTGCTTTCTCCTATGGATTCTCTTCCCTGTAACATATACACTTCACTTCACAAGCCTTTCAATGGATTTGATACCACTTTGATGGGGAGTCCTAACTCTCTAGAGATCTCTTTCTCTCCCTAAGACCTATTATTTGGTCCTACGAGGGTCCTCCTCACTACCCTAATCAGAGATCACTTTTGGGATCCCTACCACCTTAGGACTCACCACAAACTTTAACCTCTCAAATATGCCTTAGATTCCAACTATACACTCATGGGCTCAATTAGCCATTTTAATTCCCAAATTGTTCTTGGAGCTAGGAATAGGTATCCTCTCCATTCCTTGTTTATTTTCAATCCATTTTGATCCATTCTGATGGATTATTTCTTAGGTTTTCCATCATGTTCTTACTTTGTTAGTTCTAGTCCTTGTAGCCTTTTTACCCCAATTAGGCCTCCCAAATTTAGTTTTCTTGGGATATCTCCAAACTTCTCCAAACCAAACCCCAATATGTTTAGGGATTCTTTCTCAGGACTTCCTAGGATCCAAGATTTCCTAGGTTTTAGTTCCCCAAAGTGTTCATACACATGTCACTTACCAAACCCCTATTTTCCTAGGTTTTTAGGGCATGTAAACCAGTCTAGGTTCTTAGATTCATTTAGATGCTCATTTAACTCCACTACTCCTCTCCTTGTAGCTTATCAAGGACACATGTCCTTTCTCACTCCTACCATTGATTGGCACAAACTAATCAATCTTGCAAGCTTTCTTGATACTGTTATATGAAAACTCCCCCCAAAAAACATATTTAAACTATTTACAAGGTCGTTTCCTTTATTCCAAGTTTCCATTGAATTTCAACCACAAGAATTCAGGTAGGACTCACTTTTACATGACTAGCACTATTCAGGACAACGAACCAATAGAAATAAAAGAATTTGTAAAATGATAAAGAAAAATTCCATTTTTAAAAAATTAACTCCAAAAGACCTAATTAAATAACATGAATCAACTTCTGAGTGCCTCACAGTAATCCATTCAATCCATTAAAGGTTTGGATGAAGCTAAAAACCACTCCATCAGCCAAATTTAGTGTCTTTTCCCAATGCCAACCATACAATCTGACAACAAACTCCTATATTTAGGTTTGTCCAACCTTAATTATACCAATCCCTCATGGTCAGACCCTAGGGTTAGGGATCCTTTAGAGCTACTCCCTAGATTTTAGGAAAATGTTGTCATGGCAACTTTGCAAAATTTCAAAGTTGTCATGAGCAACTTTACATCTTTTTGCAATTTTGCATCTCTACTGTCCTCTCATGCACAATTCAACCCAAACCACATCAAATGTATGATTGGTACTCCATTTTGGGCATTTGGTCAACCTTTGACCCATGACCATGTTGACTTTTCTAAGATTTAATATTAGGTTTATTGAAATAGACCACAAACCAAATTCTAAGAACACTTATGTACAAAAACACCTCACACCTCTCTTGGGACCCTATCCATAGTCCTTATTATCTTGGTGGTTAGCTAGAACCACCTACAAGCCAAAAATGGACTAGAATCTAAACAAGACTCTAGGGTGTTCCTGCACCATTGAGTCATCCTCAACACCATCCAAGGGACAGAGGAGTGTTAGGAAGCCTAAAAGGAATAAGAAATATTCTAAGAAATTAGAAAGGAAAAAAAGTAGTAGAGGGTAAGAGGAACCCAAGAGTAAGAGGAATATGATACATCTAAAGATAAAGGAGCATCATATGACTCCAATGCAACCAAAGTAGTAAAATGTTAGAACTCAAAGAACACGAGAATGAGATAAAAAAGTAGACCAAAGATATGAGAACAAAGGAGTTAAGAAAATATACCAATCTCACTAAAAGACACAATAAATTGAAAAAAATATTAAGAGATACGAGTGAGAGGCTACACTGGTTGATGCTTGTGACAATTTGAAAGGGCTTGAAACTAGAGAAAAATATGATGAGGATGTTGATTTGAACACTAAAATTGGAGATGCGATAAGAAAATATCATGATAAAGTAGGTGAGTTTCCAATGATAGAGGAATACAAGGTTCTAGTGAAATCACTTGATGTGGAAAATACACTTATCAAATAAAAGAAAAGGGAACTTACAACACTCAGGAATGAGATGTCATAAGATTTGAGGGAGATAACCCTAGTAATTAAAAAACAATGCATGTCACACACTCTAATGAGTGATCTTGAGAAGTCAAAGGAAAAGGCTCAACAAGAACTTGACACTGCAACACAAGCATTTGATTCACTATTTGGATCAACAGTTGAACACATAACTAAGATACATGACACAATGTACCTGTTACACTAACTACAAGTTAAAAAAGAGAACATGACTATTAAACTAATGAATCTTCAATGCTTCTTAACTTTGACCATTAGGCCCATCATTGTTGCATTCAAGGGAGCGTATGAGATAACTTGTTACTAGAAGAGAATGGTGATGCAATTTATAGGTATCTTGCAAAATTGTAAAGTACAATGTTAAATATTTGAAGGAGTCTTGGAAGACCCTTCTTAACTTAGCTATAGAAAAGTACAAAGACATATTTAAAAATCTATAATAAATATTACAAGACAAGGAATTCCATTACAGGGGGAGAAATCAATAGAAATCATACCTCCATCTTATCTTATGCCTTCCCATTTCTATTGATGACAAAAAGAGTTAGAATATCTAAGTGACAAAAAGGGAAAGAATAACCAAGTTACAAAAAGGGCGAGTTAGAAAAATAAACAAGGAGATGATTACATAGGGGGAGCACACAAAAATAAAGGAGACAAAGAATGAAAGAAGAAAATACAACAAAAGTTCTAGACAATAGACATGTGTCATAAATCGGTCATATTTCTGCCTATAAGCTTTGTTAACTTGTATATGATAAAATTTGTTTCCCTCAATTACAAAGGGGGAGATTGTTGCACTAAGTCACATTAATTGGGAAAATGATGAGTAATAAACTCAAAAAATGAGTTATAAGAATGTATTGTCATTGATTGGAAACCAATTAACATGAAGTTGCAAAATGTCGCAAGTACAACTACTGGTAGACTAGCTTACTGGTCAAGAAAACAAAATGAAGTAGAAGAAAGAAAAAAAAGAATGGATGTGATTCATCCATTATCAATGTGACAATATAGCCCAGAAGGTTTGAACACAACAAGACATGTAATATAATTGTGTGGTGGAATGTAGATTTACATGGTTGGGTTCAAGGAACTTAGAGCCTCTATCTAGAGGATCCTAATTTTGGTAAATCTTTGAAGCTTGTACAAAACATGTTGCACTGGATAGGATGAAGTGGTTAGATTTCATAATCTAGGATGGTATGCTTTTCAAAGAAAGTTAGTGGTAAATTTTAGAAAGTTTTCCAAGGGAGAATCTCATAAAGGACAAGCATAGTGGAGGATTGGCTAGACATTTTGGTAGAGATAAAACTATTTCTTTGGTTGCAAAGGATTATTACTGGCCATAGTTGCAACAAGATGTCAATAAGTTTGTTCAGAATTGTAGAGTATGTCAAATGTAAAAGAGAGGGAAGCATAATACTAGGTTATAACACCCATTACCTATACTAGAGAAGCCATGAGAGGATTTCAACATGGAGTTCATTTTGGTTTACCAAGGAATTGGTAAGGACGTGATCAATTTTTATGGTGGTTGATAAATTTTCAAAGATGACATATTCCATTCCCTGTAAGAAGACTAGTGGCATTCTTCATGTGGAAGAGTTATTTTTTCATAGAAGTGGTGAGACAACATGGTTTGACAAAGAGTATAATTTCAAATCGAGATACCAAGTTTTTTGGATATTTTTTATTTACATTATGGAAGAAGGTGCAGATAGATTTGAAGTTCATCTCATCACAACATCTATAGATTGATGGATGTATAGAGGTTGGTGAATCAAAGTTTGAAGAATCTATTGATATATTTGGGTTGAAAATAAGACAAAAGGATGGGATTTGATTTTACCATAGGAATAATTAGCATATAATAATTATGTCAATAGAATTTCTAGTAAATTACCATTCAAGATCTTGTATATGGAAGAAGTTCTGGAAATTCTTTTGAATCAAGGAAGTTGGACAAAGGAGAGATAAGTGGTGTTAAAGCTGAGGATTTTGCTGAGCATTTGAAAAACATCCATGAGGAGGCGAGAAAGCACATTACATGGATGAATGCATAGTACAAGGCTAAGGCATAAGATAAAATGAGGTATAAGGAATTTTAGATTGGGGATGAAGTCATGGTACATTTGAGGAAGGAATTTTTTCTAGTAGATACATATAAAAAGATGAAAATGAAGAAGTTTGGACCATGCAAGATACATATAAAAGACATAATTCTGAAAATGCCTATGAAGTAGAGTTTCCTACCAAACTAAATATTTGACCATTATTTAGCATTTTAGATTTTCCACAGTATCATGAAGGAGCAGATGGAGATGAAGTCACAAAAGTACAATGGAGTAATCCAATACCTACTTTAGCTACAGAGGAGATTGAAGAGATATTGGATAGTTGTGTTGGCAGAAGTACAAGGAACAAAACCTATAAAGAGTATCTAGTCAAATGGAAACAAAGACGAGTAGAAGATTCATTATGGCTAACAAGGGAGGCAGTTGACTACCTTGATTTTTCTTTGAACACCTATCACTTCTAAAAGTATCCTAGGTGTTTGATGTAGGAGCATCTTGGGTGTAAGATTAATCTCGCATCACCCAAAAATATCTCCTTTCTCTCTCTTGAATAAGGGTTGCCTTTGTGGAGAGTTGTTGTTTATGAAAGCTCTCTATTTAGTAAGTAGGTCATGTAGACACCTAAATCTGATTACATCAATAAGTAATTGTATTTAGTTTTCTCCTAGGACATTATTGATTAAATATTTACTATTTAATTAATTAATCATCATCCCCTGGTTAATTAATTTAATTAATTACCTATAGTCCAATTGATAAAATCAAATGATCACCCAAAATCAATTTATCAATTAAATCCCAGTTCCTCTATTAAATTGAATAAATCATCAAATCTATTCAATTTAATTCTATACTCTTATTTTATTGAATAAAACATTTAATAAAATATCTAAAATCCTAAAAGCATTCCTAAACCCTATCCTAACCCCTAATCCAACCCATTCACCCATACTAACCTCACTTAACCTCGTAACTAACCCATCCCATCAAAGCCAAATCACTCATCCCCTAACCCCTCTTCTAAGCTAATCCTAATCCCTCTTCTAATCATGTGCACAATCATAAACATGGGTTAAGACTTGCTAACCCAAGCCAAAGTCAACAAACTCAACCACACTCCTTACATCCCCATAAATGACCCTTACACATCTCTTACACTTCTCCCATCCTCTCTTACATCTCTTACATGACTCTTACATACTCAAGCACCCTCATCAAGCCTTTCACCAACCCATTTCCTATCCTCTCACATGCATTCTCCTTGTGACACTTGTCACCTCCTAATTGGTGCTAAACAAGCACAATCCTTGTGCTCCCTTTTGAATGCATCCTAACCCTCCCTCACCATCTCATCATCTTGACATCTTAACCCTCCATTCCTCCAACCCTTGGCCTATAAATTGAACCCTCTCCCTTCACTAAAATCATCCACCTTTCATGCAAAGTTATAATGTTATTTTAAGAGCTCAAAACTACCAAATTACCATTTTAATGTTGAAATCACTCTATGAATCCATTGTTTAAACCTTGCTTCATCCACTCCATCCCCCCATCTAAAGCTTGAGCATAACGTGTGAGCATACATATCTTAAATCAGGGAAAAATCCATTATATCATATGTTATACCATTAGGAGCCTACCATTCTTGGTTTTCTTCCTTTTGTGGTGATAACAATTAGTCCTATCTTAAGTGTTCTCTTATTTGGTATTGTTAAAGTTTTCCTTTGATAGTTACTATTCATCTTACACTACTAAACTAGATGATACATTTTGACATGCCTAGTGGGACCCCACATTTGGGTCAATCTAATCAGTTTTTGGGTTTTTTGTGTTAATGAACTAAAGTAACCTTGTTTGCTTGTGTATTTTTGTGATAAGTTTGCTGATTTTGTTGTAGGTATGCAATTCATCCTTTGAAAATTATGCTCTTGGCCATCTAATCATTTTTCATTTTTGAACACTTAAAAACCAACTTCTTTTGCAATCTCGCGACCTCGAGAACGCAATCTTGTGACCCCAGGAATGCAATCCCACGATCACAGGAACGTAGCTATTCACTGGCAGGAACATGAACCCGTGACTATGAGTTCGCAGTTCATCCCTAACTAGTTGTTTCCATGTGTTATAGAATAGTCCTGCATCTGTGCTAGTTCTTCTTCTGTAGGAATGCTTGAACTTCCTGCAAGATTGCCAACATTTGCCTGCAGGAACATAACCATTGACCAGTCAAACTTTTAAACCTATTACTATCATTGACCTCTCAACCTCGCCGAAGTATTTTGCCTATGGGTACACTTAGAAATCAACCTGCGGGATAGCTTTCTCATAGGATCGCTCTATTCTTTTTAACCTGTGGCCTAAATTTTCTCAGTTTTCACCAATTTTTGTCCCACATTCCCATGAAATTTTCTTGCATTCTCATGCCTGCGGGATTTCTGCCTTAACCCGCAAGTTTGCACTATTAGTAGATTTGCTTGAAATTCTAATAGTTTTCTATGTAGGTTTCTATGTTGACATTTTTTCTACACATTTTATCATCATAATCATGTTTTAAATGGCTTAAAATTGAACAAATCTTTCTTTTTGGCTTTCATGGAATGAATGATTAAAGATTAAAATTAACCATAGCGATGAACACTTCATTTTAAGGTGTTAAAGAATATTATATGCAAATACTTCAAATCTGGGGCTTAAAATAAACTTCATCAAATCTTGAATGCCCTAAAGGTTAAAATGCTCTTATTCCCTCCTCTTTGAAGCTTTGGTGCAAGATTTCCCTTTTGTTGACTCAATTTACTTTTGTTGATGATGTTGTGAAGTTGGAACGAATCTTGTATGTTAAACACGTGTTTTCAAAAATCATAGAATAGAGCATTAAAGTGTCCAAATAGTAATGAACCCCATGTCTTGCATGTTTTGAGATTGTGCATTTTCACACTTCTTAGACTTCTCTCTTTTCATGCAAAGTAAGACCTTTTAAATACGTGACACATGTACCGAAAGTTGTTAGCAAGATCATCTACAACAACTTAGGAGTGCTTCTAGTGAGTTCATCCACCTCTGTGAAGTGTGTCCCCTTTGGTGACAAGCTCAAACTGGTAAAAAGTATGGCCAATATATAAATGAGGGGAAAGGTAAACTTTCTCGCTCTATCTCTTAAGTTCGAGTGGCATGTTTCTGTGGGTAGTTTGAGGTGGGAAAACTTTCCCATGATTTCAGCATGTTCGAAATAGATTCTTAAGTGGATCACAGCTAGTAACAACCATTTAAGAGACTCCACAGACCCATTTACAACCCTCTTAGTCAAAAGTATCTTGCTTTTTTCCATGGTATGTTCATTCACAGAAGATTACTCACCATTGTGCTCCCTTGGTAGAGGCATAAGGCCACGTGGGTTTCATCTCCAAGGGTTGTACCTACAGAAGGGAAACTTCTATTTGCCATGCCTTAAAGATTCTCTGATGTGTATCCTTTGTCGATCGACTCTTGTATCAACTCACCTCTTTGATTAGAGGGAAATATTGCACTAGAATTAGGAGACACCAAGTTGTGGGCCGTTGAATAGCATATTGCAATAAAAAAAATTTACCTTAGGGATAAAGTGTGTGTTTGAACTATTTTATTTTGTGATCAAGACCTATGCAAAACATTTCTTGAACATACATGATTTAGTGGTTATTATCAAAATCCTTTTGCCAAAGAGATGAACTATTTGTATTTCTCAAAGTTACCTTATCCTTTGAGAAATTTTTTTCTCATTAAATCCCCATATTAGAAAAGAGAAGTTTTACCTTTTTCATCTCTTACAAACAGTTGTTAGCAAGTCCATTCGCAACAACTGCTTGTCTCATTGGTCCAATCTATCCATTTGTCTAAAAAGTTATACTTGTTCCCTCAAAACACAAAAATCACTAAGCAGATCCTAGTTACAAATCCTTTTTTGGTCCAAAATCTTGCTCTTTTTCAAAAAAACTTTGCCATCTACCCTACTTGACCAAAAATATCACAATTTATCTTTGAGAGACCTCACCTTCCCATATGAGAAATGGTCGTTAGCAAGCCCACTCACAACAACATCTTTTCATCTTGGTTTACCTTTACATATACTTGTTACCTAAAAAACCATATGCATACCCAACAAAGTCTAGTTACCAAACAAACCTTTTGCTCTAAAAATCCAAAAGTTGCTTTTTTCAAAAAACCTTTTTCTACCAACCTATTTGACCAAAAATGTCACATTTTACCCTTGCCTAGAAGATAGCTAGCCAAACTAATCTTGAAGTCCATAGCCTACTATTTCTCAATTGATTTATGTTCCAACCCAAGGTCTAAAAGGTATACTTAGCGTAGTCACTATCCCCAAAACCCCATAGTTGTGATCAAAATACTTTGGAAATATCTCATGTCAGGCCATCCTAAGACTAAGTTTTAAAAGGCCAAGCTTCCTCAAATGCAAGTTTATAAGGAAATCAAAGTAGAGCATAAGAAGCACACCCCTAACTTGTGGATTGCCAAATTGGATCAAATTGAGAAAGACAGAGCAGAGATAGAATTGCAAACAGAATGAGAATACAAAATTCAAAACCTAACCTTTCAATGTGGTGTTAATATGAGCCTTATCAACAACTCTACTGTTACTCATTCTGATTAGGTCCTTCCTTTTTCCACACACACTTGCACACTTATAGGTTTGGTCTCTCATCTAGGAATCACAATATCCCACACAAGCATTTGAAGTTAGACCATCTCCTCTCATCTTAGGTTGTTGAAAGAAGAATCCTCCACATGCATTGTTAAAATCTTAGCATTATTCCCTCACTCACTTAGAAACCTTTAGCAACATATATTTCATCATCCTAGGTATCCTTGAAACATAGCATTTGCTAGAAATAGGTTGTCATTTATGTCCCACATCACCTTGAGCTAAAGGTTAGGACCACACATTTCACATCACCATCACATTTCCACACATATTTTTAGAGAAAACACAAATTCCTACATTTAGCATCATATCATTTAGACCCCTCAAGTATCATATATCTAGCACCACCCCTCTTTGCATTATCATCCTTAGCAAAATCATCCTTTCATGCCACCCACCACATATTTTGATAGGAACACATGGAAAAAGAAGGACAAGGATCCCAATCATAGTAGTAACACATCCCGAGCTCAACCATACCCTATAGTTTCCATGATGTCATCAGACCCACCACTGCAAATTCTAGAAGAACCATGATCCTCCATAGATATTGAGGCATTCATGAACCAACCTGGTCACACTACCATTGTAAATGCCATCATAGATTGAAACAAGGAAACCATCATGGCAAATTTCTTAAGGGACAATGTTGGTGCCTTTGAGTTTGGGCGTCCACCCCCCATCGACATAATAGATCCTACTCACCCTTTGTTTGGATGGCAACCACCTTAGGTAGAACTAGCAGACCCAAATATACCCTCGACCTAGGTGCCTATTCCCATTCAACAAAACACCCATCCCACTCTCACTCAACCCTTAGTGCATACTACATCCCAACCAACCCTAAGTGTACCATCTACATCTGCTTCCACCACTCATTTTATCGCACCACCAAATCCTCCATTTTCATCCAACAACACTACCTTTTCACTTCCATCCCACATCACATCTAGTCTATTTACTACTCAAATATCACCACTAGGGTCCAATACTTCATCTTCCATCCCACCTAACATCACTATCAACCCCTTTGTAGCTAACCAAAGCTCTTCAGTTGCATTTCCTTTAGGACCTTGGAATGTTGCTATGATGCAGGGCCCTATCACTAGTATTCCCTCTGGCATAATAGACATGTCCACACCTTCGGTACTTTCATCGACCACTTCACATAGTTATTCACTACCACCCCTTACCAAATATTTCTCCATGCCACCTTTAGGATATAGCCAAATCACCCCGCCATTGCAATTCCCTATGTTGAATACTCTATTGTAGATTAATTACCTTGCACCTATTCATAATCAGTCATACTCTCAAGTAGGAGTACAACCCACATGTATTGGACCAAGGCATGGTGTAGGCAGTATCCACATTACCACTCTTTCAACTGCAGTCTTCACACCAGCAGCCTCATAGTTACCTCCACACCAAACAACTTCTTAGTAGATGCACTAGTATACCCAAAACACATTCCAACAACCCATGGCATCCACCTCACTAGTAATGCAAACTAGTTTTTGACAAACGTCGTATGGCCATCAGAGTTCTACATATCAAAATTTTGATTCTAGTACATATCCTACACTGGGGGCACCTAGATTGGGGGCACTCGCTTCCCCACCTATAAAATTCTCTTAAAGCTCTCAAGGATGGGACAGACACCAAAATTTCAAGTTTGAGAAGTATTGCCCATACCCTTTTGATAGGACTATCACGATGACACCATTTCCTAAACATTTTGAGATCCCCAAGTTTGACAAATTTAGTGGGAAAAGTGATCTAGTCACACATATTAAGGAATTCTATATGCATTGTCAGGAGATAGCTTATAATGATGTGTTCCTCATGTGGCTCTTTCCCAAGAGCCTAACATGACTAGCCTTGGAATGGTTCTATCGTATCCCTTAGGGCACTATCAAAACTTTTGCATAACTTTCTAAGGCATTTGTTGCTTAGTACACCCATCTCATTGAAACTTAACTGTCTATAGCAGATCTAGTCCACACTAAACAAAAAGGAGGAGAAAGTCTTGCAGAGTACTTGCAATGCTGGCAAATCCTCACAATGAGGATTTCTTCTACCATCCTTGAGCATCATCTTGTCAAGATGTTCATAAACAATGCACACCCTAGCCTCACTCATCATATGGTTATGAACTATTTGCAAATGTACAAGGAAATCAAAGAAAAAGGGACGGGCCTCGAGCAAGGCCTCATTAAGGATGGTGTCATTGTACAAAGAAAGCACCCAGGACTGAGGTTTAAACAATGAAAAAACCTGATATTGGAACAAAAGCAAGAATACAATGACAGATGGTGCCACTGACACTCGACAAGTTCATATTGTTGGGGCGGCTACCAATGTTCCCACCAAATTTTGTTAGCAAAAACCTTATCAACAGAAACCCACTGTGTATCACCAGCCACCCATGCAAACTCATTAGCAAGTACCCATGCATTATAATCAAACTAATGCTATCACACTTTCAGTAGGTAGTAAACCACATGTTCAAAGGCAACCACATGCATACACCCTATTGGGGGAACCTCTTGATGAAATTTTCAAAAAATTGGGCAAAGATAACCTTGTTTGGTATCCACAAATGCAACCCTTAGAGCCTAATTAGTCTAGAGCATCCTGGTACAAAGATAATGAATATTGCAAATTACATCATGTCAAAGGACACACTACCCTTAAATGTATGTAGCTTAAGGATTATGTACAAGACCTCATTGATAGGAAGGAGATCGCAGTGGAGGCACAACCCTCACCTAATGCACCTGCAAACCCTCCTATCAACAAACCTAACAATGCTCCAAGTAAACAAGGTGACAACTGAGATATGTCTCAAAATTATAACTCAGCATACTTAGACTATGGCAGCTTAATTGGTTGCATATCACAAGTTGAGCCATCCATCAATGTCATAAATATCAAGGGCCCAGACACCTAGTGTGTAGTTGCTACATGTCGAATGTGACTCAATATAGCTGGTCCACCTGTATCTACACAAATTAGACCACCATCAACATGACCACCTCCATCTCGAGCATCTCCATTAGAATCACCTTCATTAGGGCCGCAGTATAACATCTTGGAACACCTTGGAAACACGTCAGCCTAGATCTCCATCTTGGATCTTTTATGGACAAGCCCACTTTATCAAGAGATCCTTAACAGTACTCTACATGAGTCACGCATCCCCTCTGACATAAATGCCACTGAATTTTTCAAAATTGGTTGGCCATCTTTTGGCCTCATGTGCCTTATCCTTCAAAACCATAGATATCCCAGTAGTTGAACCTGATCACATCCTCCTACTTCGCATAGCTATCATGGTTTTTGACTTTATAGTTAAACGTGTCATGATAGATAATGGATCGGCTCTAAACCTATGTACTCTAAAGTTCATCAAACAAGTAGGATATACTAAAGCAGATATCATCAATGAAGTGATCACCATCGAGGCATATGACAATTTGGAGCACACTATTGAAGGAACCATCTTGCTCCCTATCAAAGTCAACCTAGCCACTCAAGAAACACTTTGCCACATAGTTTATCTTAACCTTCCACATAACATCCTCCTTGGTCACCCATGGATTCATGTCATGAAGACTGTTCCATCCACATATCATTAGTGCATCAAATTTTTGCATAATGGCACTGAGATAACCATCCATGCAGATCTTGAACCCTTTGCTTATTGTAATGTGGTTGAAGCTTCATACACCAATCATTGTCATGTGATCAAAGTTGGCACCACTACAACCAATTCCTCTGGCACCTACCATGATTCGGACACCATTTTAGCCTCCACTCTTTCCATCGTTAAGATCAACTACCAAGGTTTTGGTGAGTATAGTCTCATAGATGCTTTTGTTGTTGGTGCTCTACCACTTGATCCACATACTTAAGTATGCCTAACACATCAAGGGCCTATATCAGAAACCACCTCTCAACTCCACCAGTTGGGCCCTACCACATTTATCACCAAAGGTATCCTTGATGGAGTAGAAAATGCACTAGACATTAACACATGGCTATACAAAGAGCCACCTCCTAAAAGTGAAGCACTTCTTGATAACTTTAAATAGAAATATCCTTGGTCACATCACTTGGCCACAGAGCAATGGGATTATCAAGGAGGTGGTCTAGGTCACTAGGAATCAGGAATGAGATAGCCTATAGAGGTGCACTGAGGACAGAAAACCAAAGGCTTAGGCTATGGACTCCCCGCAACTAGGGGCACTACAACAAAAGGCCACACCTTTATGAACATCCAAAACACTCTTGTTGAGGTCAAAGACATCCCTGAGGAAGTTGAAAAGAAAGCTTACGATGATATTTTCCTTGAAAAAATAATCCTTGGAGCCTCTGTGCTCTACCAACTATCCTTGAATCTCATAGACCTCCCCCTCACTCACCCTGAACTCATAGATTGGGACCAACCAAGTGTTGTTCATGTTGACAAGTTCTCTATCGAGCATGCACTCCTTAAATTCATGGGGGAAAAAATGCCACATAAATGGCTACCACCACCATTGGCATATGTCTACAAGCTAGAACTGGCAAGTTACTTCAGTGAGGAGGAAATCTCTAGTCGCAAAAATGAAATTCAAAAAGAAACAAAAAAGCAGAAAGATCAAAGAAAAACATCCCATGGTGAAAACTCCTCTAGAGCTCCATTAGGCGACTCAAAAAATGAAAAAAAAATAAAGGATGTATCCGATGGTGAAAACCTCTCAAAGACACTTGAAGATGGAGATTTCATCCTCCCCCCACAAGAGCATCGACCTCCTATATCTTCAGTTTTGACAGAAGAAACTCGGCCTATAAATATTAGCTTGATAGAGTTACCACATATCACATACATCATAGCCTCTCTACCACCTAAACAAGTAGATCTTCTTATTGAATTTCTCTACAAAAATGTGGTCCATTTTGCATGGTCATATTAGAACATGTTGGGGTTGGACCCCAAACTAGTAGTACAACATTTGGCAGTGGATTCGAGGGCCAAGTCGGTCAAGCAGAAACTTTGAAAAATGCACCCCAAGGTGGCTTTATTAGTCAAAGCATAGCTAGAAAAGTTTCTAGAGGCAAAAATCATTCGACCAATCAATTATTTTGAATATATTTCTAACATGGTACATGTTACCAAGCCCTCTGGTGATATCAAGATTTGCACCGAATTCAGGGATTTTAATAAAGCTTGTTTGAAGAATGACTTTCCATTACCAAATATGGACATGACTGTGGATCTCACTGTAGGTCATGAACTCTTATCACTAATGGATGGTTTCTCTAGGTATAATCAGATTCATATTGCAAAAGAAGATTAGCATAAAATCGCATTCACTACACCTTGGGGCATATTCTGCTACACCATGATGCCATTTGGGTTAAAGAATGCTAGGGAAACCTATTAGCATGTGATGACAGCCATCTTCTATGACCTAATCCATAAGATATTTGAGGATTATGTGGATGATATTTTAGTCAAGTCTCTCAATGCTTTTGATCACTTATCTCACCTTGAGGAAGCATTCAATCGACTGGCAGAATATAGTCTAATGTTGAATTCAAAGAAGTGTGTCTTTGGTGTTACTTCACGAAAGCTCCTAGGCTTCATTGTGTCACAGTGTGGTATCAAGATTGATCCTAAAAAGTTCAAAGCCATCATGGATATGGCTCCTCCTAAGACACTCGGGCACCTTCGTTCTTTGCAAGGAAAACTCCAATCAGTCTGACAATTCATTTCTTAACTTGCTGATAAGTGTCAACCTTTCACTCACTTGCTTAAGAAAGATCAAAATTTCATATGGGACCCAGCTTGCTAGTGCAACTTTGATCTCATCAAGCAATACTTAGCTAATCCACCTATTTTGGTCCCTCCAGTTATAGGGTGCCTGCTCATATTGTACATCATAAATACTCCCACAGCATTAGGTGCTCTTCTAGCACAACTTGATGATGTACGAAAGAAAAGAGCTATTTATTACATCAGTCGAACATTAGTGGGTTATGAGCTCAACTACATGCCAATGGAGAAGGCATTCTTAGCAGTGTTATTTTCCACCTAGAAGCTACGTCATTACATGTTGAGTCATATTGTGCAACTAATATCAAAGATTGATCCATTGAAATATATGCTCTCTCACCCAGTACTCACTAGACACCTGGCAAAATGGGTTATGCTTCTCAGTGAGTTTGACATTCAATATATTGACAAAAAGGCCATCAAAGGCCAGGCTATTACAGATCACTTGGCTGATGCACCCTTAGTTGTAGATCACCTACTCATCATGGAATTTCTAGATGAACACCTCTGTTTAATAGAAGAAAAATCACTCTGGAAGCTATATTTTGATGGCTCCTATATCTCTCATGGCTCCAACATGGGCATACTCTTGGTTACACCTCAAGGCGATTATATTCCTAAATCTTTCAAGTTGCAATATCAATGTACCAATAACATTGTAGAGTATGAGGCCCTTGCTGTGGGACTCAAAATCACCATTGAATGGAATATCAAAGAGCTTCAGGTCTATGGTGATTCTCAGCTTATCATCAAACAAGTGTTGAATGAATATCAGACCAAGGATGACAAGCTACTACCTTACAAAGATCTAGTTGATCAATTAAAGGAGCATTTTACTTAGATCCAGTTCATACAGGTACCTAGACTCTAGAATAAGGTAGCTGATGCCATGTCTACTATTGGTTCTCTCTTGGAAATGTCGGATGAAGCTATGCAATATGAATTCTTGGTTAAGTAGTTGCATGAAACTGCATATGAGAATGATGAATCAACATGGGTATGTATCTTGGTTGGTCTTAAATCTCCATGGTACCACAAAATTCATGCTTACCTACTAAATGGTATCATATCTCCTCACCTCACATGAACCCAACAAAAAAACCTTATTCGTAGAGCTTCTTGTTACACTATCATCGCCCAAACCCTATATCATCATGGTTATCATGATACTCTCTCTTGATGTTTAGATCAAGATGAGGCTACGATAGCTCTCAAAGAGGTACACGCTAGACTTTTTGGTGCTCACATGAGCAGGATGGTGCTAGCAAAATAGATCCTTCAGGCTAGATACTATTGGCCTACTCTAGAACATGATGTATGTGAGTTTGTGAGACGATGCTTACCTTGTCAATAGCATGCTAATTTGATCCAAGCTCCAACACAGGACTTGCAACTCATTGCACCACCATGACCTTTTTCTTGCTGGGGGTTTGATCTCATTAGCCTTATTGCACCACTTTCTTCAGAAGGGCACAAGTGGATAATCACTGCCACTGATTATTTCAATAAGTGGGTTGAAGCAGTTCCCCTTATTACTACCATGGGAGTTTAGGTGTCCAAATTTATCCTATATCATATCATATGTTGCTTTGGCATCCTGGCCACCATTTTCACAGACTATGGGGGAAATTTTGAAAACCTAAATATGGAGGAATTGTGCACTTCCCTTCACATTCATCACCGCTTTTCTAGCCTGTATTTCCCACAAGGTAATGGTTAGGTAGAGGAAAATAAAAAAACCCTACTTAGAATCCTCAAAAAATTTGTCAATGACTCCGACCGTGATTGGCATTTGCAAATTAATCCCACCCTATGTGATCTAATTTCTAGGATCTAGGACTATTATAGAGAATGCTAACCAATTACATAGAGTTAATTTTAAAGCTTTAATAAAGAAAAATTAACATAATTGCAAATAAGAAAACATAGAATAAGATGATAGAAAGAGAGATAGAGACACAACACATTTGATTTTAGAGTTCATCTGAGAAGGACTACGTCTCTGGGTCTAGCTCCAATAGGGGGAACGATCTGATTAACTCCAATAAATCAATACAAGTGATTTGTGACAATTCCCTTCAACCACACACATCAAGATTCCTCTATGTGTACGAAAAATCACTAAGTCTCCAAATACACAAAATCTCTCTCACCATTTGCATCATTTCTCCCTTAATTTTCATGCCTTTAAAAGGCCCCTAACCCCTCTTTTTACACAAAATAATGTCTAATACTAGGGAAAAATATATTTAGACCCTTACAACAGTCTCTCCTTGGAATGAGACTCATTTCTATTTTATAAATTTGTCCTTATTTACTAACTTCCCTTATTTAGGCAAGGGGAAATTGGGCTTTGATACACTTTAAATAAAATCTACGCTAATAATATCACAAGCCACTCACGTGGCACAATGGCAATGAAGATTTTGAAAGGCGCATAATGGAGTGAGGTCGATGGTTCCAACCATCGCGCTGCTCTTTATACCAAACTAGGGTCGATTATTGTTTATCAACAATATTGCACTGTATATGATTGAAGGTAGTCGGTGCTGTAACGGGCACCAGCTCTGTTTTGATGCCTGGTGGTCAAGGGGTCAACTCCCACTATCCATTTGTCAATTTTTCAATGTTAAAACTAAATGAAGCCATGTATATATAATGCCAACAAAATCAAAGGTGCCACGTGGCTTCCTCACCATACACGTGGCACCTTAAATTTTTATTAATTAATGCCATGTTGGTGACACGTGTCACCTCCATAATCTGCCACATCACCATCATCAATTCTTTTGGTCAACCACCTTTGATCGTACATAAATTTTGCATACAGAGTCCAATTTTGATGAAACGAATGTTTCTAGAAAGATCTCAATGAGACCTTCAATTTGGCGCCAACTTTGACCAATTTTTGAGAGTTTGAAATTTCTCCTTTTTGATGACCTCTGCCCAAGGTTTGACCCAAATTTGACTGGCCATATCTCAAGCATATGAAATCCTTTTTTCCCCTTTCAAATTGCATTGGGTGCAAAATTTTGAAGACTTTAAAATGATGTTGATTGTTGGAGTTTCGGAGATACTTCAATTTTTGGTGAAAATATCCCCCGGATCAAGCCTCCCCACTAAGAAGCTTTCAGACAATCGAAAGTTTGATTACTCAAAAAATAGGTGAGGGTATTTTTCCCTCACTTTACCAATCTCCATCCATCTTGCTTTGCTTGGATGCATCCCCTTCAATCCCACTTAGAGGTATTCAACTAGTCCTCTTCGTGAAGTTCTAACATTCTTGTCAAGGATGACATCTTATGGCAATTCTGTCATGTACTCTGGTGAAAGATCAATAACTGATGGAACCTAAACACTAATGTCCTCATCCAAGATCATTGGAGGCTCATACAACTTCAGATTCTCAACATTGAAAACTGATTAAATTTGCATGTATGGAGGAAGATTAAGGTAGAAGGCATTAGTATCAATCTTTTCTAAGATTTCAAAAGGACCATACCTGATAGGCTTGAGCTTCCTTCCTTCACCTTGCATTCTTTCCTTACTAATATGTAACCAAACTCTATCACCAACTTGAAACTGATGATCAATGTGATGCTTATCATGGTGAGCCTTGTATTTTGCTTGGCTCTGCTCCAACTTTACTTCTACTACCTGATGAATTGCTTGGACCTTCTGGATGAACTTCAAAGCCCTCTCTGCATCATGGTGTCCATCAATGATATCATCCTTTCCAAAAGAAAAATCTATCAGTGTTTTTGGCAAATATCCAAAGCAAGTCTCAAAAGGAGACCTCTTTGTAGAAGAGTGTGTTGCATGGTTGTAAGCGTGTTGCACATAGTGAAGACTTTCATCCCACAACTTAGGATGCTTGCTGCAACAACCTCTAAGTAGATGCACAATTTTCTTGTTCACTACCTCTGTCTATCCGTCGATCTGTGGATGGAAGGTTGTACTCTTCTTCAGCTTGGTATCTATGAGTCCCCACAAAGATGACCAAAATTCCCCTAAGAATCAAGAATCTTGATCTAATACAATAGAAGTAGGTAACCCAAAATGAACCCATACATTTTGAAAGTACAAATGAGCAGTCAGTTCAGCAGTGACCTACTTTTTACAAGGCATTAAAATACACATTTTACTGAACCGATCAACTACTATATACAAATAATCATGACCCTTCCTAGACATAGGTAAACCCCCCACAAAGTCCATAGACACACTTTCCCATGGACGGGATGGTGCAGGTAATGGTGTTTACAAACCCAATTTCCTATTACTTGGCTTATTGGTTGAACACATTACACATCCTTTTATATACTTGGTGACAGTTTCCTACATACGAGGCCAGTAACAATATTTCTGCAATTGAGTTAATGTCTTACTTACCCCAAAATGCCCTGCAATCAAAGAGGTGTGTGCTTCATGGATTACATGTGCTTGTTCATCTTTAGGAATGCATAATTTGCCCAAGTGGTACAAAAAATTATCCTGCACATAGTAATCTTTCTCTTCCACATGTTTACCTTGGATTAAAGTTGCATGGATATCCTTAAAGTCCTCATCATTAGCATATTGTTCCTAAAAACTTTCATGAACCGTAGAACTATTCTGAAGGATTATCAAAGCGTTCTTAACAGGAGGCCTAGAGAGCATATCTTCTACTTTGTTATGGGAACCCTTTTTATACTTAATTACCAAATGAAACTGTTGTAGAAAACCCATCCACCTAAAGTCCCTACTTTGTTGCAACTTAGATTGTGAGTGCAAATATTGTAGCGGCTGGTGATCAGTGTGGATTATAGTCTCCTTTCCCATTAAGTAGTGCTTCCATTTTTTAACACTTTGAACTAAAGCATAAAGTTCCTTATCATAAGTAGGATAGTTACTTACTATTCCTGAAAAAGTCTCAGAGTGGTAGCAGACTGGTTTACCTCCTTGCATAAGTACAGCTCCCATGGCAAACCTGCTTGCATTTGTCTCAATCTCAAATGGTTGATGTAAATCTGGTAATGCCAGAACTGGTGTGGTGCTCAACTTTTTCCTTCAAAGTGTCAAAAGCCTTTTGTTGTGGACCTCCCCACTGAAAAGTTGCCTTGGTACTAGTCAATGCGTGCAATGGTGATGCAATATAAGAGAAGTTTGCAAAGAACTTTCTCTAGTATTGAACTACACCTAAAAAGCTCCTGACTTCTGTAGTTGTACTTGGCTTAGGCCATTTTACAATACATTTGACCTTTGTAGGGTCTACTTTCAATTGACCATTTCCTATGACATAGCCCAAGTACACTAAGGATGGCTTTGCAAATTTACATTTTGACATCTTTACATAGAGTTTTTCTTTTCTCAATACATCAAGTACTTTTTTTACATGAATTACATGATCATCCCAAGACTTACTAAATACAAGAATATCATCTAGATAGACAATGAAAAAATCATCAATAAAAGGATGAAAGACATCATTCATGACTCTCATGAATGTAGTTGGTGCATTACAAAGCCCAAATGGCATAACCAACCACTCATAAAGTCCTTGTTTTGTCTTAAAAGTAGTTTTCCAAATACCATTTTCTACTATTCTTATTTGATGATATCTTCTACATAAGTCTAGCTTAGTGAAATAAATTGCATGTTTCAACTGATCAAGTAAATCATCAATTCTGGGAAGAGGGTACCTATTCTTTACCATTATCTTGTTCAAAGCCCTGTAGTCAATGCACATTCTCCAAGTCCCATCTTTCTTTGGAACCAACACAATAGGAGAACCACAAGGAGAAGTACTAGGACAGATAACTCCTTTCTCCATGAGCTCTTTAACTTGCTTCTTGATTTCCTCATTCTGCAAGACTAATAAGCGGTACATGCTGATATTAGGAAGTGGCACTTCTGGCTGCAACTGAATTTCATGTTGTATCTCTCTTTTAGGAGGCAATCCTTTCGGTTCCTGAAACAAGTCATCGTAGGCAAAAACAACTTTGACCAATTCAGCTTTATATTTTGGATCACATCCCTTAAATGCCTCAAATTTTTCATCTTCTTTGGCTTTTACAAGAATTAACACAAAGTTCTTACTAGAGTTGACTAACCTTTTCATTTGACCAGCATTGACTAATGCCAGATTAGTCTTAACCTTATGTGCCCGTACAATGTATTCAATATTGTCTTTAAACAAATGATACTTATTTTCCCCCCTATAGAAGATAGCCTATTGATCATATAAATAGGGACTCCCAAGTACAAGACCACAAATATCTAGAGGGACTACATCAGCTTCTACCTCATCTACAAAGTTTGCAGTGATAGCAAATCTTAACTTACATTGCTTGGTTACCTGTAATTGCGCATCATTGAAAACCCATCCAAGAGGATATGGCTTTGGATGAGGTGTTGTAGTCAGATTAAGCTTCTTAACAATTTCCTCAGATATCAAGTTAACTTGAGAACCTATATCAAATAATGTATCAACCTTATTTTGCTTGATGACAACTCGAATGTGAAACAATTCATTCCTTTTCCTATCATTCTTTGGAGAAGAATCTTCACTTGTACTTGCACTTATGCTAGAAGAACTGGTAGCTGATGAAGGAGAAATACCTTTTCCTTTACCTTGGATCCTGGTAGCAATGATCTTTGTTTCATCTCTAGAGTCAGATCCAAGACCCTGTTGAGCTACAACAGTAGTCTTTTGTTTGCCTTTATTTCCACCAAATTGCTTCGGCCTCTTTTCAAGATGCAGCTTCCAGCACTTAGAATCATCATGCCCTTCTTTCTTGCAATGTGAGCATGTGGGTTTCTCACCCTCTTTCTTTACTGTAGCTATCTTTTTACCCTTCCCTTTGCCTTTGGACTTTTCCTCAGACTTAGATGACTTTTTGTCAGACTTATCAATGAAGGTACCCTTACCTCTTGACTCTAAATGTGTTTCCTGGACACATACTTCATCAAATTGCAAGGATTTAGGATGAGAATAGAGTGCCTTAGGTAAGAATGAAGACCACCTATATACTTGAGTAAAGTGTCCTAGGTATACAATGGGACATTTAACGAAATAGCCCTTTTATGAAACTCATGGGTGTACTCTTGGACAGTTTGACCTTTCCCTTGCCTAAAATGTTGCCAGCTCATCATTAACTGTTGCATATGGCCTAGTGGGTAGAATTATTTCTTTAAAGCACTAATAAATTTTGACCAAGACATATTTAACTTACCATATCATGAAGTTTCATGCTGGGTCCTACTCTCCCACCAAGTTAGAGCTACACTGCCTAACCGAAGAGCGGCTAACTGAATTCTATCAACACCATCTACAAGGTTTTGGACTCTACAGTAGACTTCTACTTGTTGAATCCAATCATCTAATTTCTCAACATTTAACTCCCCATAATATTTTGGCAAGTCAAATTTTACATCCAACTTTATTTGAGGCTTATGTCCACCTTTAAAATTATTAGAAGACTCAGAATTTGTAGAAGAGGGAGGAGATGGAGAAGAGGGAGAAGAAGGAGGAGATGGAGGCTCATGATCAAGATCACGATTAGCAACTTTCTTTTTCCCTTTGTCATCACGAGCTGCACGCCTTCACATCTTCTCTTCTCTTTCTCGTAACAAAACTTCTATCATTGTTTGCAAACTCTGGAGAGTCTTCTGGACATTTTGATCCTTTGAACCTTGTCCACCACCTTTATCTTCCATTTGGAATGGTGGATTAGCTCTTTGTTTTCCAATCTCAAGATTATATTCTTCAAGATCATCTTCGCCTTGATTCAACCTGGATCTTGTTAACAATCAAATCTGCAATACTAGTCCAACAAAGTTTTGATACCAAATTTGATTTGATTTCTAGGATCTAGGACTATTACAGAGAATGCTAACCAATTACATAAAGTTAATTTTAAAGCTTTAATAAAGAAAAATTAACATAATTGCAAATAAGAAAACATAGAATGAGATGATAGAAAGAGAGATAGAGACACAACACATTTGATTTCAGAGTTCGTCCGGGAAGTACTACATCTTTGGGTCTAGCTCCAATAGGGGGACCAATCTGATTAACTCCAATAAATCAATACAAGTGATTTGTTACAATTCCCTTCAAGCACACGTAGCAAGATTCTTCTATGTGCAGGAAAAATCACTAGGTCTCCAAATACACAAAATCTCTCTCACTATTTGCATCATTTCTCCCTTAATTTTCATGCCTTTAAAAGGCCCCTAACCCCTCTTTTTATACAAAACAATGTCTAATAATAGGGCAAAATATATTTAGACCCTTACAATAGTCTCTCCTTGGAATGTGACTCATTTCTATTTTATAAATTTGTCCTTATTTACTAACTACCCTTATTCAGGCAAGGGGAAATCGGGCTTTGATACACTTTAAATAAAATCTATGCTAATAATATCACAAGCCACTCACGTGGCACAATGGAAATGAAGATTTTGAAAGGCGCATAATGGAGGGAGGTCGATGGTTCCAACCACCGTGCTGCCCTTTACACCAAACTGGGGTCAGCTATAGTTTATCAATAACATTGCACTGTATATGATTGAAGGCATTCAGTTCTGTAATGACCATCGGCTTTGTTTTGATTCTCGGTGGTGAAGGGGTTGACTCCCGCTATCCATTTGTCAATTTGTCAATGTTAAACCTAAATGAAGCCACATATATATAATGCCAACAAAACTGAAGATGCTATGTGGCTTCCTCGCCATACGCATGGCACCTAAAATTTTTATTAATTAATGCCACATTGGTGACACGTGTCACCTCCATAATCTGCCACATCACTATCATCAATTCTTTTGGTCAACCACCTTTGACTACACATAACTTTTTTATACGGAGTCCAATTTTGACGAAACAAATGTTTCCAGAAAGCTCTCGATGAGACCTTCAATTTAGTGCCAACTTCGACCAATTTTTGAGAGTTTGAAATTTTTCCTTTTTGATGACCTTTGCCCAAGGTTTGACCCAACTTTGACTGGCCATATCTCGAGCATATGAACTCCTTTTTTTCCTGTTCGAATTGCATTGGGTGCAAAATATTGAAGACTTTAAAATGATGTTGATTGTTGGAGTTTTGGAGATACTTCAATTTTTGGTGAAAATATCCCCCGGATCACTATGGGCATACTACACTTCATTCTATACAACCACTGGCACAACCCCATACTCCTTGGTCTATGGTACTAAAGTAGTCCTACCTATTGAGGTTGAACTCCCATCTTTGCATCTCTCTATGAGGTCAGATATTTGATGAAGAGTATAGAGTGGCTCAACTTACTCAGCTTTATCTACTTGATGAGAAAAGGCAACAAGCCTATGACTACCTCATGGTCTATCAAAGTCATCTCAAGCACAATTTCAATAAAAAAGTCCATCCACATAGTTTTTAGGAAGGCGACATGGTCCTTAAAGAGAATATGAAGGTTCAAGTTGACAGAGAAAAGAAATGCAAGTTCAAGCCCACATGGCTTGGTCCCTATGTAGTCATGGCATCTTTTGGCTTAGGAGCCTATCAGCTATCTACCCTTGAAGGTGAAGTCTTGAATGATCCTACCAACATTATTCACCTCAAGAAATTCTACGCTTGAGGGAAAAATTTGCAAATAAAAAATAGGCAAAGAAAAAAGTAAGCGTCTAATGGTGAAAACTTGGCAATTCAAGCACCTTGGATAGGTCCCTAGTGAAAACTTAGCAAATAGGCACTAGGTGTACTATAGGTTTTTCATTATCTATCACTAACATGCACCCCCCCCATATCGCCACTCCGTATCACATCACTCATCTCCATGTCTTTCCAAGGTGTTCCTCGTAGTTTTGCTTTTTACCATGCTCCACAACATCATCCTCCAGCACTTTGCACTTTGCAACATCCCACCTCACTCCTATATTATAGCATCCCATGTATCATACCTGATGTATTCTACCATTGTAATCTACCACATGTATCTTATCGAGTGCTTTTCATCCTTGTACTTTACCATATCTAGCATATGTAGCCCATAGAATTTTGTGTCTCATACCCCTAAACTGATCATTGTATCATATGTACCCTAACCATGTAAATACAATAGTATCCCAACCCTTGTACATAAATCATGCTTTACATAAACCCCACATGTAAACAAACCCTTGTATCATAGCAATGCTATCTTCTCATCCTGAGCTTTCCCCCATCATGTACATACCTACTACCATGTCTTTTGGTCTAGAGTTCTCATGTCATTATATAGTCATGCTTGTACAATACTATCTAGATCTTGTTGCAACATCTTGTGTCCCTAGCCCATCAGTAGCTCATCGGTTGATCTCTTTAGAAAAAGGTTACTTTTTCACTTTGCAAAATCTTTGGTTTTTTTATACATTTTGATTGATTGCTTCCACGTATCTTTTGTTGTTTCCTCCTCAAGATTGCCATGATCATTTCATATCATGGAGAATTTTTACTAGGGCAACTTAGGGGCATGGTTTTGATCATAGTCTTTTTCTGCTTGAGAGTCAATTAGATATTATCCTTTCATATTTTAAAAATGTTTTCATTTCTCGATCAAACATGGTGCACTTGGGTAATATCATTTGTTTGTGGATCACCCAACATCATTCCTACACTAATCTCTTTAAGACTCATGTGTGATGTTGGGGCAACCCCTGTGTGCCTATTTGAGCTAGTCCTATGGAATTTTGGGGAAAAGGCCTTGACATTCTTAGTAACCTTGGCAGATCCCTAAAAATATTATATCAAATAAAGTGCTCACACTACATAGTGGTACTTACTCACAAAGTACCCTACACTCAAGCTTCCCCTACACGTCACATTTATTTTCCAAACCCTTGGTATCCTCCTTTTCATCACCTCTCTCCTTTGAACTCTCACTTTTTCCACCCTCAGAATCGTTGGATTCAAATCATTAACCATCAACTCTTGTTCATTCTCATCATGATGTGATCCCTATCATAAATCACTATCCTAGCCTAAATCATCACTATCCACCTAACTATGAGTTTTTTGGTCACTCATTTTTCAACATAATTCTCCTTAGAGTCAGCATCTCTTGCAATCACTTTTTACCTCATAGCTCACTATCATAAGTCTCGCATTAGTTATCCTATTCTACCATCATCATTTATCTCGTATCTCCTAGACTCTATTGTGTTATATTATTATAGTTTTTTTATCCTGTTATCATATCTCATAAAATCATAGCATTTTCTCTTTGATGTTCCTCTCATGTGCTTATCATAAGTTGCAGATATATCTTTTTAGTTTGTGACTATTTTTAGCATATCATAAAATCTCCTGACCTCTTCTTTTGTTTGTTTAAATTTTGGCATCATAGTTCATCATTAGTTTGTATAATGCATTCCATATAGCTCATCCCTAGATTGCCATTTTTTTTAATTCATCAATAGATTGTAAATTATTTATTTAAAAAAAGAACGAAAGAGAGCAATAGCATTTATCATCCCTAGTTTGTCACTTTTTTAAAGCATTATGAGTTCATCATTTACATTGTAAATGAATTTTTTGCATTGTCAATTCATCATTAGATTAGGATACATCATTTTTATTTATCAATTCATCCTTAGATTCTCATTCATTATTAGCATTTCACATCCATTATTTAACTAGATTTCATTTGTTGTAAGTTCATCATTTCACTAGCATTTCACGTCCATCATTTCATTCAATTTCATTTGGTGTAAGTTCATCACTTCATCAGCATATGACGTGTATCATTTAAATATGAATTCATTTGTAAACTCATCATCTCATAAGGGTTCATTTTAACATTTGTTATTTCATCTTTTTTAATACCATTGAGTTCATTTTTCATATCATAAATATTTTGTTTATCATTTAATTGCTGAGTCATTTCTTTTACCATTTATCGTTTAGTCTATATTTGTCATCATAACAACAGCATATCATATCATATATCATAAAGTAAAGCCTATCAACAAAAAGAACATCAACATGTATCGCATCACATATCATAAAGTAAATCCTATCACCAAAGATCACATCAAAACATCTCACATCATATCTATCATAAAAAGAATCACATCATTTGGAATCACATCATAAATATCTCGCATCAATCTAAAATATCATAAATTAAATCACATCAATATATATCACATCACATCTACAAAATCATAGCTAGAATCAATGCATCATATCCTCATCATCATAACAAAATCACATAAAAAACATATCACATCATACATCCAAATTGTAGCACATATCACATCTTGCATAAAAAAATGTCAGCACAATCATAAATCTCAACACATATCCCATCCTACATCACAAATTGTCAGTAATATTATCAAAACATCACATCCTGCATATCAAAGCATAGCAACAATACACATGACATCAACAATCCATAACACATCTCTCACCAGAATCATTAGGTCTATATCAATGAAAGAATGAAAGAATAATAGTCCATCAATGTCCCAATATATAATGTTTGTATCATACACACGGGTCTATGCTTGCACAAAACATACCGGTATCTCAAAATCGTCAATTTGTACAAAATACTCAATATCCCAAAATGACCAGCTCATCGATAGTCAATCCATCATCTCTACATCATCAATCTCCTCCTTTGTCTCTCCCACAGCCCCTAGTGTTGTTGGTGGTGGAGGTGGTGGCCTCATCAATCCTCCCCCTATCCTGAAGCTCTCTCTCTCATCCCTCCTCCCCCTCCTCAGGCTCAATCCTCCCCTCTAATTGTGACCTGTGTGTTGGGACTCGCCTATACTCACCCCCCCAACACTCCATCCACTATCCCCTCCTCCTTGCATCCCTGTGTGTGTACCTACTATACCTGACTAAGTCAGTCACCTGTAGTGCTCAATTTGAGATGCTAGGACTATTGCATGGTACCTCCCTTGATAAAAACTAGCCCTCTCCCTCAGCTCCTCTACCTTCGCCTGTAGTCTCCTCAACTCATCCAGACACCCTCCCACTGCCATCTGCACCTGTAGGGTCGCCACCTCCACCACCAGCCTGTCTCTCCTCTACTAGAGAGCATCTATCCTCACATGTGTAGCCTACCTCTCTAGCGTCGCCACATCCAACCTCCCTTTCACCCATCCTACCTTTATCTGCAACCTCCTTACCTCAAGACTTGGCCTGTTCGCCTACCCCTATGCTATGTCTCGCTCTTGTCTAAACTGATCTTGCTCTATATTGAGTTGATCTTCCTCCTATTGTGTATCCCAAAGCAGCTAATTAATGGCCTTGTGTGCCTACTGTAGCGAGGCATAGCAGGCTACTAGTCCATTGTCTCCTCCCCTGGTAGATGATCCCCCTCCATCCCCCCAGTTGGCCCCTATAGCCCCTACTCTACATCTCCCCCCACTGTCCTTTGCGGCCCCTGCTCCTCTACCCCCTACTCTCCTCCTCTCTTTAGCAACTCCTACCTTTCCTCCAATCTCCTCTCCAATTGAGCTCCCCTCTCTTGCCCCCCAACCCTCCTCCTCTAACAAGCAGGCTCCTCCTCTTGAGAAATAACTGCTACTCGTTGCCACAACCCTCTGGCAACATACTACCCTATCAAGATGCTCGAGCTAGCTTTCCCACCACCACCACCACCCTCGTACCATGTGCTCTCCCCGTTGGCCTCAAACACACCCATGTGTCATGGTACTCCCAGGTGGAGCCCACATCCACCAACCCACCAAACCAATCCCACTATTTTGGCTCCAACTCTAGCCATGCTCTCAATAAATTGTCTCACTGTAGGGTTGGCTTGTACATAGATACTGGCTCACGTGTGACACGCTGATACTAATGTGGATCCCCTAAAGCCACCTAATGCCACCTGAACTACCAAAGTACCCTATCCGACCTGTACTACTCTACTATGTAGGCCCATCGGCTAAACATAAAACATGGAGATATCATGTATGGAAGCTGCTCTCCATCCTCCACCCACGGTCCTAGGCCCATGTATAGTCTCCACACCACTATCACTATCTCATCAATGTGGACTCTCCAATAGTCCATTGAATTTGTGTGGTGGTATGTTAGTGGCTCGGCCCAATTGTATGCCACTAGCTCCTCTACCCACCTCTCTCTGTGCCCCAGTGGCTTGAGCACAACAATATGCTCCCAAGCCCACACCTGTAGCAATGTTGAGAAACCAATGCTCCTCCCCTACCACTTGCCACCCTGGTACACTATCTAATGCAAGTTCTGATACAACTCAGCCAACATCAAGGACCCCCATGCACCTGGGAGCCCTGCATCCACAATCCGCATAACCACTAGGATTAGTGCCAGACTAACTCCTGTCCCACCTATATCTGGGTCAATATACCCAAAAATGAGTCTTAGCACATAGAAGTAAATTTTCCTCTTCAGTGCCGCAGGATCCAGATGCTCATCCAAGGCAAACTATCCTTGCCAGATCCTAAACTTGACTCCAGGTCCCATCAGTCCCTGCACAGTCGCCTCTACTATCACCTCTCTTGTCACGACCATTGGCATTCCCCCATACCAGTAGTCTAAAAATGCAGTACACATCCTCTAAGGTCACCGTCATCTCCCCAATCGGTAGATCAATGGTCCCTGTCTCACTGTGTCATCGCTTGCACATGGCTATGACCATCACCATGTACGTGCGGGTATGGGGCAACCTTGCAAGGTATTCAAGTCTGATTGCCTCGATCCTCACCTAGTCTACAGGTGTTAGCATCTCTCCTGTGTGCAACACTATCACTCGCCGCTCTCATGATACGAAGGCATCCAAGGACCACTACACACCACACAATTAATCTCGATGTCAGTTTTCTATGTTAGATTATAATCCTCAACCCCTCAGTTTACCCACCCCAGCTTTTTTCTACATTTTTTCGCACCTCCTTGCATTCCCGCAAAAAAGTGTTCTCATGAAGCTAGACCCTCGCATTTATATTCCCATGGGATCACAACGTTGACCTTTCCTTATTCTACCTGTTTGACAAGCGGTTCCATAGCCACATTCCCACAACTACAAAATTGCATTCTCGCCCATGTATCCCCTCGCGAGATTGCACCTTTGACTCAGTTGCCCTAATAGTATGACTTGCATTCTCATGAACGTGTTCTTGCACACACAAAATCTAGCATTCTTGTGGCTCTATCTTCTGACAAGATCACACCTTTGACTTGTCCAATAACTTGACTTTTTGATCACATCCTCGCCCATGCATTCCCACGCTAGCTAAAACCAGCAATCCCATAGACCCTTGATCCTGCGGGATCGCATTTTGCCATTTTCCCACCCTAGTCAACCCAACCCTATCCTCACTTTGAGCCCTCTAATGGTGGGATAATGTCCTCGCATACTCAATCGCATTCCTTGTTGCAAAAAAATGATCCCACTAGTTTACCCCCGATCCTGCATAAAATCCCTTCTTAGGACCATGATCCCATGACAACTCAATAAAACTATGAAGAAACTATTCAGTTAAGCTATTTTTGTAGTATTGCGATCCTGCCAATCCCACATGTGTTCCTGTTAGACCCATGTCAATGGGATCGCATTTCCACTTTCGCAGGAATGCAATAAAAAATGTACAACATAAAATCACAAAGAGGTTTAAGACCCTACCAATTGATTTGGTGTCCCCCGTACTCATACTTGTCACACTATATCTGCTTGGTGATCTAGTCGTCCAATACTCGCCATCGTAATATCCACTGCAGAGCTCATGAAAGCAATATATCCTCCTCAATTTGAATGCAAATGACCCCTTCTAGCTCCCTTCTTGCCACTTATAGCCCCCACCCCCCTAGGTGCCCTAGCTGCCCCTGTAGGTCATCCAACACTATAGTTTTTCTCCACCCTCACTTTTTTTCCCTCTTTTTATCTTTTTAACCTTTTTTCCCTCTTCCATGCCTTCCAGGCCCCAGCCAACTTACTGTAATTTTTCAAGAAGCTATCGTGATGCTTTTTCTTTCCCCGTTGCCTTCTTGAGGGGGCATCACGTAGTCCATTCTCTCTTTCTACTCGAGATTTGGCCAACCATGTTGCTTCAAAAAGTCTTCTTCACATTATTTATGTTTGAACTCCTTTGAAATAGTGTTGTTTCAACACTATGTCAAAGAGGAACAAAATGTAGACACCTAAATCTGATTACATTAATAAGTAATAGTATTTAGTTTTTTCCTAGGAAATTATTGATTAAATATTTACTATTTAATTAATTAATCGTCATCTCCCAGTTAGTTAATGTATTTAATTAGCTATAGTCCAATTGATAAAATCAAACGATCACCCAAAATCAATTTATCAATTAAATCTCAATTCCTCTATTAAATTGAATAAATCATCAAATCTATTCAATTTAATTCCATATTCTCATTTTATTGAATAAAACATTTAATAAAATATCTAAAATTCTAAAATCCTTCCTAAACCCTATCCTAACCCCTAATCCAACCCATTCACCCATACTAACCTCACTTAACGTCCTAACTAACCCATCCCATCAAAGCCAAATCACTCATCCCCTAACCCATCTTCTAAGCTAATCCTGAACCCTCTTCTAATCATGTGCACAATCATAAACATGGGTTAAGACTCACTAACCCAAGCCAAAGTCAACAAACTCAACCACACTCCTTACATCCTCATAAATGACCCTTACACATCTCTTACACCTCTCCTATCCTCTCTTACATGACTCTTATATACTCAACCACCCTCATCAAGCCTTTCACCAACCCATTTCCTATCCTCTCACATGAATTCTCCTTGTGACATTTGTCACCTCCCCATTGGAGCTAAACAAACACAATCCTTGTGCTCTCTTTTGAGTGCATCCTACCCCTCCCTCACCATCTCATCATCTTGGCATCTTAACCCTCCATTCCTCCAACCCTTGGCCTATAAATTGAACCCTCTTGCTTTACTAAAATCATCCACCTTCCATGCAAAGTTATAATGCTATTTTGAGAGCTCAAAACTACCAAAATACCATTATAATGTTGAAAACACTCCATGAATCCATTGTTGAAACCTTGCTTCATCCACTCCATCCCTCCATCTAAAGCTTGAGCATAACTTGTGAGCATACATATCTTAAATCAAGGACAAATCCATTATATCATATGTTATACCATTAGGAGCCTACCATTCTTGGTTTGCTTCCTTTTGTGGTGATAACAATCAGTCCTATCTTAAGTATTTGCTTATTCGGTATTGTTAATGCTTTTCTTTAATAGTTAGTATTCATCTTACACTACTAAACTAGGTGATACAGGTCATAGGAGCACATAATTTTCTAATTTTAGAGGTGGAGGTTCATCTTGGATATATTAACCTATCGATTGAGGTTCATTGTTATATCATGGGTATTCATGAAGTTATTATAGATTTTTAGTGTAAAATTTTGGTACAAAAACTTCTAGCTCAAATTTGAAGGCCTTGGAGGCTCTAGATGAGCTTCAAATCTCAATCGACTAGAAAACTATTGTGATAAGTGCTGATAATAGGAGCTAAGGATTCTAGAATGGGGTCATAATAGCCAATCAACTCAATGGTTTGTAAGTTATGGTCTTCGAAAGTTGGGCTACCTGAAAAATACCAAAATAACATTTGTAATTATTTTGGACCAACTCTGTATGTAGTTCTAGGGTTGTTTGGTCTCAAGAGTTAGGGTGAAATGTTTAGAACCCTCCTAGATAGTGGAAAATTGTGTATAGAAGGAAGGCCCGTAGGTTGTCTAGGATAGTTCTAGGTGATAGTTTGCAACTCTATCTTACAAATTATTATAAGGAAGGCACTTATGTGGGTTTGCATATTGTATTTCAGAATTCTATAATTCCACATTTATGGAGATAATAAGAAGCCTATATTTTATTCTCGCAAATTGTTGTTGTTTATGTATTTCTATTATGTGTTTGTGATATTAAAGGGAGCTCCCTTCATCAGGTCAACAGTCCTAAGATTTGATAGTTACTTAATGATCCATGAGTTTGAAATTTCAAATTTTGTATCATGTATGCATATATAAGCTATTATCTTATACAACTCAAAAAAATAACAAGAAATTAGTATTGGTATATCTAGCTATTATTGTCTATTAGTGTCAAACACTTAGTCATTTACTAGGTAGAGTCAAATGGTCATCACTGTGACTGAGCTACTCTATATAGGCGAAGTCATGCATATAAACTTGTATATACTAAGCTCTATAGGAGCCAAGCAAGCATGTGGTCAGCAAGTATTTTCTATACAAACTAAGTTCAACAGGTCTACTAAGTAGTTCAAGCATGTAAGTGCCAAGTTACATAACTATTAGATTGTGGTGACTAATCAAGAAAGTACTGCATATACTCAAAAAAAAAATTGGGCCCTATTTTATCGAGCCCTATTTTGTCAGGATTTTGGGCCGACATGTAATTATTAATTATAACCCTAAAGTGGTCAAAATACTTGTATAAAAGGACTTAGGGTTAGGGATTGTTTCATAAGGGTGTGATGCAAAATTGGTTCTTGTAGTGGTATTGAGCTATAAGGGATTATGGATTGTAATCAAGTTGTAATCGCTGTATCATAAAAATATTGGACTTACTATTTGGTGGATGTAGCCCAGGGATTGGGTGAACCACGTTAAATCTTGGTGCCTTGTGTTTTTTTTTGTGTGATCTATTATTTTCTATTATTGATTATATTTGTATGTAATTATTATTTATGTTCGTGGTTTAATCCTAACAAGTGGTATTAGAGTGAGGTTGTCTTTCAGTTATCCTCTACAGGAAAGTCTCACAGTTAAGTGGGAGTTTCACAGTTGAGTAGGAGCAATGGCAGATGAGGGTAAGCTAAGGGTTGATAGGATTAATGGGTAGAACTTCTAGTTATAGAAGATGCAAATGGAAGACTATCTTTATCAGAAGGATTTATGGAAGCTAGTAGAAGGCAAAGCCAAGAATTAGGGATCTATGTCAAATGATGAATGAGATCTTCTGGACAGAAAGGCACTTGGAAGAATTCAATTATGCCTAGCACCATTAGTGGCATTTAATATTACAAAAGTGAAGACAACAATAGAGTTGATGAAAACTCTAGCGACACTGTATGAAAAGCCCTCTGCTTCAAACAAGGTATTTCTCATGAAGCATTTATTTAATATGAAAATGGCAGAAGGTGGATCTGTTGCAGATCATTTAAATGAGTTTAATACTATTACTAGTCAGTTATCTTCTATAGGTATCAATTTTGATGAAGAAATTAGGGCTCTCTTGATTTTGTGTTCTTTGCTTGAAAGTTGGAATGGCTTGCTAATGGCTGTGAGTAATTCTATTCCTAGATCTAGAACCCTAAAATGTGAAGATGTGATCGATGTTGTTTTGAGTGAGGAAACTAGTAGGAAAACCTTAGGTGGATCTACATCAAGAAGTGCTTTAAATGCACAAAGCAAGGGCAGAATGACTGAGAGAGGAAGCAATTTTAGAAATCGTGGAAAATCAAGAGGAAAGTCAAAGAGGAGGAAGTCTCAATCGAGAGGACCGAACGGCTGCTGGTACTATGGGAAACTAGGTCATAAAAAGAAAGATTGCTAGAATCAAAAGAAAAATGAAGGAGATAAATCATATGGAGACAAGGCAAATGTGGTAAGTAAAAAATCTAAAGAGGATGTTTGGCTTCTGTCTTTAGAAAGTGTTGATGATTCATGGGTTTTAGATTCTGGTGCTTCATTTCATGCTACACCTCATAGAGGTTATTTTATTGATTATGTCCAAGGGCATTTTGGGCTTGTTTATTTGGGGGATAATGAACCCTGTCAGATTGTTGGAAAGGGAAAAAATAAGATTAAGTTACAGAATGGGAATCATTGGCTACAACATGAGGTAAGACATGTTCCAAAGTTGAGTAAGAATTTAATTTCAGTAGGGCAGCTCGGTGATGAGGGTTCTGTAGTTACTTTTAATGATAAAAATTAGAAGGTTTCAAAAGTTTCCCTTGTAGTAGAAAAAGGTGTGAAAGTAGGCACCTTACGTCTTTGTATAGGTCATATTGTTCCTTCTACTTTAATTGTGTTAGAGAAAAATGAATGTTCAGGAACAATTGCTACAGTTGAGCAGGGAGAAAAAATAGTTGCTGTAGATTCTAATACAGCACTGTGGCACAATAGACTTGGGCACATGAGTGAGAAAGGTATGAAAGTACTTCATTCAAAGAAAGTTCTACCAAGTCTGAAATGTGTTAATATGGATTTCTGTGAAAGATGTGTGTATGGAAAACAAAAGAGAGTGAGTTTTGTGAAGACTGGGAAGGAAAACAATAAGGAGAAATTAGAGCTTGTGCATATAGATGTATGGGGACCAGCTCAGGTATCTTTCCTTAGAGACTCTCATTATTATGTTACATTTATTGATGACACAACTAGGAAAGTATGGGTTTATTTCCTTAGATAGAAATCTGATGTATTTCAAACTTTTAAGAAATGAAAATGCTTGGTTGAAAATGAGACTGGTAAGAAATTAAAATGTCTTAGATCTAATAATGGTGGTGAGTATTGTAGTCATGGATTTGAATATTATTGCTCCACTAATGGTTTTCATAGACAAAAAACTATTCCAAGGACTCCATAGGAAAATGGAGTGGCTAAACGCATGAACAGGACTATAATGGATCATGCAAGAAGTATGAGGTTGCATGTTGGGTTTCTCTTACACATGTGGGTGGAGGCTATCAATACTACTGTATATTTGATTAATAGAGGTCCCTCTACTCCTTTGGGAAGTGGTATTCCATAGGAGGCATCGACTAGTAAGAAGGTGAGTTATTCTTTTCTCAAGACCTTTGGTTGTGAAGCATTTGCTCACATAGATTTTGAAAATAGAATCAAACTGGAAGATAAGTCAAAGAAATGTGTATTTGTTGGATATGGCATTAATGAGTTTGGTTATAGGCTTTGGGATTTTGAAAATCAAAAAATTGTGAGAAGCAGGGATGTCATATTCAATAAGAAAGTGTTGTACAAAGATCTGTTGCAGCAACATGAGAAGAAAGAAGATGATTATGTAGTGTTGGATCAGTCTCCAAGTGGGAGATTGTTGTTTAGTGTAGAGCTTGATCAGTCCCCAAGTGGGAGATTATTAGATTGTGGTGACTGACTAGGAAAGTACTATACATACTTCAAAAAAAAAAATTGGGCCCTATTTTATCGTGCCCTATTTTGTCAAGATTTTGGGCCGACATGTAATTATTAATTATTACCCTAAAGCGGTTAAAATACTTGTATAAAAAGACTTAAGGTTAGGGATTGTTTCATAAGGGTGTGATGCAAAATTGGTTCTTGCGGCAGTATTGAGTTGTAAGGGATTACAAATTGTAATTAGGTTGCAATCATTGGATCATAAAAATATAAGACTTTTTGTTTGGTGGATGTAGCCCAGGGATTGGGTGAACCACATTAAATCTTGGTGCCTTGTGTTCTTTTCTGTGTGATCTATTATTTTTTGTTATTGGTTATATTTGCATGTAATTATTATTTCTATCCATGGTTTAATCCTAACAATAACAAGTGTCGAGCACAGTACAAACCAAGCATAAACAACATGCTGAGTATCAGAGACAATAAGTGCCAAGCAAGAAACAAACTTTATGGTAAATCATTTTCAAGCCGACATGGAAGGAATATTTAATATTTACATAGAGGTTGTTACAAAGATTTTTATTCATTTTATTACGTGAATCACATATCCCTATGTTTTGTGATCAATGACTCGGATAAGAGGCAAAATATGGAAGCATCTAGAAAACTCTTTACAAAACTCTTTAAATAGAGAAGATTTTAACCTAGATTAGTATGATGGAGAGATATGTGAATGACATAGAGGAGCTACAGTGTGACACAATATGAAGAGAGGAGTAATATTTGAATGGTGCAGTGAAGGATCAAGATCAGATCATAAGTCAAGTAGAAATGTTATGTTACCTCTTAGCAGAACAAGTGACCTAATTAGTGTAGTGAAAGGGAAGAAAAGATTTATTAGATAAGAAGAGGCAATCAATTTGCAAAGAGGGGACTCGAAATCATCTTACAGAGAGAACCAAGAGTAAGGTAGTAAATCAGTTATAGTCAACTTGAATCAGGGTAAGTCTCTTAACATAGTGGTCTTAATAGATCTTTGTAAATCTCCTTAGAACAGAGTCCTTACTTTATTGTAAGTGTTAAATCCCCTAATAAGGAAAGATCTAATAGTGTCAAAAGCTTTTAACAAGGTAGACCCCTCATAGGGTAGATCATGTATTATGATCAAACATTGTAATCCTAATAGGTTAACTTTGTTACTGTAGTAGTGAAGATTTGTGGGTGTCACCCCCACCCCAGCTTTACCTTCACCTTGGAGGGTTTCTGGGTAACCAAATATTGTGTTATGTGTTTATTTTCATGCATGTGATAGATTAGATCTACATGTTACATCAAGTTTATTTTTACAAGTTTTACATGCATAAAACAATTGGTGAATGTGTGAATGAATTGGTGAAAAGTTAAAGAGTGTTTAAGATTTTGATTCACCCCCTTTCAGTACTTTGTTATCTTGATTATACATCAATCAATAAAAAATTAGATCAAATATAAAAAAATAAAAAATAATTTCTCATATATATATATATAATCAATTCTCATATTGTCAACTTTTGACATCATTGACTATTAAAAGTTTGACATCTATTATTAAATTGACTATTAAAATTCACCATAAATGTACAACTCAACCTTCAACCTAAGAATCTTATTAATGGTCGAACCCATTATTCTAGTTCATATTTATATCATCTAGTCAAGGATTTTCTATCAAGATTAAAAATATCAGCCTACAAGACAAAACTATGACGTTATCATATAACCACGCCAACTCAAGTCTAGGTGTTATAAGTCTATGCCACTTTTTTCAATTCCTATCACAAGATGATAACGATGAAAATCTACACCACATGAAATATTCAAAGCAAACTATATAAAAACCCTCCCAACTTCATTTCAATACATTATTTTTTTAAATTAAATTATATTACTTTATGAAAGACATAGTCTAGACTACACCAAAGAATTGATGAAACAAAATTACACTTAAAACAAGGACAAAAATGCGCAAGAAAACTACACAAATTTTTAAATATAAATTAATTACAACAACAAAAATAAAACCTAATAAGCAACGATTGTCCTATCCAATTAAATAGTCATGGTGGTGAGAGGGGTCCAGAGATACATTAATAGGTTGTGCATATAGACACTGCAAATTAAAAAGAGTCCAACAATTTTATGTTGGACGGAAGATTCTGGTGAACATCCTTGTCATGGTGTTAAAGTACGAAGGTTCTTCTCACCTTTAGAAATGATGGTTTTTTCCAAACCGCACTTTACATTTTGTAAAATGAAGCATAAATACATTGCGTGTCAAACAACAGCTTCTTAGTCGGTTGTAGACTCTTCCTTTGGCGAAAAAGAAAATCCAATCCGGGGAGAATTGTTGTGTATTTTAGTGCCTTTCAATGGCGGGCCATGCGACGAAGAAGAAGCGCCCGCATCCGGATTGGACCGTTTCAAAGCCACTCCAAACAGCATTGGACTTCTCGATTGTTCGACGCCATTTTCATGGCTTCCGCAACACAGATCCAGCCTGAGATTCGGCGCAGGCGTCTTTTGATCTTGATCCATTAGATTTGTTGTATTTGCGGCCGATTTAATGGACGATGTTGATGCGTTTGCCGAAAAAATCTCATCTTTGGCAAAGAAGAAATCTTTAACTTTACAGGGGCCTAGGTTTCCGAATTTTGACAGGCACGTGAGAAGATCGTTGCATTGCTGTCTCATTTTTGCGAGCTCGGAGAAGAGATTCAGGTTGTCTTTCTTCAGCTTCTCGTTCTCGTCATGCAAGCTGCTTGATTTGTTGCTATGAGAGGAGGGGGATGAGACTGGGGAGGAAGCGGAAGAACAGGCTTGTTCCTCTCCAGAATTCTGTAGAGAAATTGATACTTTGCTGTCGACTGCTGTCACAGCTGGCGGAACGGCAGTGGAATGCTGTTGCGTGCTTTTTCTTCGGTGAATTTCGCACAGCAGATTCCTTTCTCCCCTTCGAAAGCATTCATTTGCGAATTCCCACTTGTCTGGCACGATCTTGCGAAATCCCTGTCGTGAATGCAACCTAGGTTAATATGCTTGACAATTACAATCGTTCCTGTTTGAAATTGACGAAAGCAAAGAGGTTTTTCGGAAATCCTCTTGTGAAATTGAGCTTTTGTTAAAATTTTATGAGATCAGTAAATTTCAGAAAATACTTTTTGTGAATTTGAGTACTCACGTATGTGTTAAGCTGCCGCACGAAGCTTGAAAAGTTGTTGTGCTTGAAAAATTTTGGCAGCAAATCTCTTGCGAATTCCGCAGGTTTCCAGACAATAAAAGTGTTTCCCTCGCTGTTCCATGAAATAATATCGTTCGTGCTTGAATCTTCGACAAGTTGATAAGTTTTGGACAGAAAAGGCGCCGGTAACGTCCTCTGCTGCTCCATCGTCATCGAGTAACTTTCATTGCCTTGTTCAATCTTCCGCGCCATTGATTTAATCACCAGGACCTAAATATTTCTATGCATCATCGTTGCCGACAAAATCTATGATCAATAAACCTGAAAAGTCTTTGCTGCAGGCTCCAAAACTCTGATCAATAAACTTTAAAAGTCTTTGCTCCAAGCTCCAATTCTATGATCAATAAACCTGGAAAGTCTTTGCTCCAAGCTCCAAATCTCTGATACATAAATCTGAAAGATCTTTACTCCGAGCTTCAAATATCTGATAAATAGACCAGAAAAGTCTTTGCTCCAGGCTCCAAATCTCTGGTAAATTAACCGGAAAAGTCTATGCTTAACTCTCTATTGTAAATTTGACGAGTTGAGAAAGCTTCTGGCCGATGATACGACTTATAAAGCCTATCGATTCTTCTCACCTTTACCAAGAATTTCACCTCTTTCAGGAGGAAAAATGCTGAGCACTAGGCCGATCACAAGCTCCTGCAAACCTCTTCGCACGGCACGGGGAATACTTTTCAAATGCTTGTCATTTCCCTGCAAAGCCGAACACAAGCCTAGAAAACCTAAGATGTCCCCGCAAATAACCTTTGACTTAAACAAAACAAATTCCTCAGCACTAAATTTCCTAAAGTATTAGCCAAAACGCCGCTTCCAGTTCCGCAAACTTCAAGATCTGGCAGCAAAACAAATCACAGATTCAAAACCTCTCCAAATTTAGAATCAAAATTCTTTCTTCTTCTCAAAAGATTAGTTTTTCTTTAACCGATCAAGAAAAAGGCCGAAAGCTACAAATACTTACTTATACTTCTTAGATAAGAATTCTCCACCGGCACTACCGAATTCTGAAACGATTTGCATCCCGCGTGAAAGACAAAGACGCACGAAAAGAAAAATCGAGAACCTGTTTCCACGCATCAAATAATGGCCAGGCAGGTTCTGGAAGGTTTTGGAAGAATGTTGCCAAGTCACGAAAGTTAAAAAGATGAATTACCGGAAAGAAAAAGCATATCCAGACACGTCCTTACGCACAGTTTGAGAATTAGGCAGACGGAAAACAGATTCTTTCTTCTCAAAGCTCGCAAAGATTCTAGAAGCTTTTTTCGTCGTTTTCGGTGGCCTAAGAACAGCTCCGATTGGTTTACGTGTCCTGCGGCCGACATGGCCCCGCAATTTGGCCTTTCTCTAACTTTTTAAAAAATTAACCAAGTCCTCTCTTTTTTGTCCGCAATTTGCACGCCTCTTGATTTGTCGAATCGATTATTTCACACACAGATCTTTCTAAATTCGTTTCTTCGAGTTTCTTCTGATCTTCGTCCCCTGTGCGCCATTTTTTTTTTTCAGAAGAATCTGTCACGGGTACATCTGCAAACTAATTTTAGTCAAGCATTTGGTATCATCCACGAAATCTTTTACTAGTGCTCAACAGCTTTATCCTGTTCAACCAAACTTTTGCCAAAAAATAATCCGTAGTCGAAAAAGACCATTCTCACCTACCACTGAGAAGAAAATTTAATAGTTTTGGTCAAATATTGATGCCACCGGTTTTGAATTTGACGGTCGATCTGGCCTTTCAAAGGATTCCGTTTCTTTATTTCTTATTCGCCTCTAGTGGAAATAAATTCTAAGAGAATCACTAGTGACAATATATTTGATTTTAAAACTATTCTCTAATGTCAATTTTAAATTAAATTGACCAATCAAGATATAAATTCAAATGTTTATATCATTTTTCTATTTTAAATGATTTTATAAATGTTATTTTCCATTGATTCAATTGAACAATACTAAGTTTAGCAAAAATTCAATTTCCCCCAACAAAAAATATAGATATTATTAATAAATAAAACTAACACAATTCTTAAAAATCCTCCAAAAATCATAATGTATATAAAGGGGTATATTTAAACTTATTTTTCACATTACAAACTTTTCCCACTTAGAATTTGACTTAACAATCACATTTAAAAAAATAATAATTGATTTTCTATATATTCCCTTTAAAAAATAGATTCATAAGCCCTTTTTTATTGTATACATTTATATGGAAATAAACCTTACTTTTTAAATAAAAAAATTTAAAAATATAATATTTATAATTAAATTATATTTTAATCTTTTATAATTATGCCAGAGGCGTTCTATACAATGGTAGTAGAAATGCCCATGGGAATATGCCAAGAGTCCTTGTTAATAAAAAAGAAAAAGGAGCAGTTACAAACTTTTAATTTTAAATATTAAATTATAAAATAAAAAGCATTCCCGAAATAATGGTTGGCCAAAATAAAAGGAAGCCAAATGGAGGCCAAAATAATAGGGCTGACAAAATAGGGCCCGAAAATATAGTCCCAAAAATGGGGCTTGAAAAAATAGGACCTAAAAAATAGGGCCAAAAAAATAGGACCAACTAAAATTATTTCATTTAAATTTTAAATATGAGATATTTTCTTTCTATTAAATATATTTTTGTATACACATTCATGCTATTTTTTTTGTGGGGAGTGGGAGAATTCGAAATAAATTTAGGGCCCGTTTGGTAGTGGGAATTAGACTGGAATAGGCATTTGTATATTCCTAAAATTTTGAATCCTCTGTTTGGGTGCACCAAATTAGAATTGAGAATAGGAATATATATTCTCATTTTAGCCCCAAAATGAGCATTTGCTATTCCACCTAAATAGGTGTTATTGAAACAATTCCCATTTTCACTTTCACAAATTTGGTGAAGTTTTCAAATTTGGAAGGAATGCGATATCATTTTGTCCGCCATGGCCAAATACGATACGGTTTCTTTTCCTTTTTCATTGTGGATGCTGCTCCTATTTTCAATTGTGATGTCCACGCTTTATTTTCATTTTCAGTTGAATTAGCACAGAGGATTGAAGGTCGACACAGGGTATTGTTTACAGATTATCAAAAATGACAAAAGAGCCAAGAACGGAACGGATGAAGTGTGCCATTTCTATATTGACAACTGATTGCAGACGATGGACATTGATTTGCTAAGATGTTGTGAACCCACTTACTATAGGAGACATTTCGATTTGAAGAAGGTAGAGCTAGTTTCTCAATGCACATATGAACTTGTAGAAAGCGCTAATTCTTGTGAGCCCTTGCCTGATCTAAGACAACGATTTGAGTCTTGGCGCAGGCAATTGCATATTTATGAGATTGGAGGGTGCTAAAAAATTTATAGCACATCTAGCCCTAAATTCTTCGTCTTAATACATTATCACTACAACGATATCACTTTTCATTGGGAAGCAATGTGATCAGTTCTCCAACAGTGACTGGTCAATGCCATTTAGAATGATGAGATCTCTGTTTGGATAGGGTGTTTGGTGCTTAGCTGTGGAGGTCACGACAATGCAAATGTGGATGACAGACTGTGAAATGATTTGTTAATGCTCTATTTTTAAGAACAGTCAGAAAATTCAAATTTCAATTTCAACTTATATTCCACTTTTAGTTTTATCGAACTAAACAAGTTTGAAATAACAAATCAAGCGTAACAAATACTAGTTTAACAAATGCATAATAATAAATTCTAATACTTAAATCATATTCCAACAGCCAAACGGGGCCTTGTAGAATTTCAAGAGACATCCATTGGGGGAAATGAGGAGCCTCTCATAAGTTATAAAACAAATGTTCCTCATTTCATTTTCATTTTTTATTTTTGCAGGGAGGAAGAGGTGGAGACCATTGGAGTAGATTGGAAGTTTTAAAGAGTAGATTGAAGTTGTGAAGTAATTTTTTTTGTAGGTGAGATTTTTTTATTTTTATTTTATTTTTTAATAAATTTTTAAAATTTAGTTTTACATTTAGATTTAGATTTAGTTATGTACTTAAATTTAGATGTAGGTTTAATTTCAATTTTTTATATAATATTCTACTTTGATTTAGATTTGAGTTTCAATTAGTTTCACTTTAGATTTAGAATTGTATTCAAAATTGTTTAGATTTGCATGTAATTTAACCTTGCATGTTTGATATTTATATATTTGATAAAATATTTCATTTGCATTTTTTTAATGCGCATGTTTCAATTTAGCTTTAGATTTGCATATTTCATATTATTTTTCGGTTTGCATATTTCAAAATGATTTTGGTTTGCATGTTTTAGATTTATACGTTTAATAATAGTTTTATATTTGCATGTTTTGGAATTCTATTCTATTCAAAATTATTTAGGCTTGCATTTAATATTTTAGTCTTGCATGTTTGATTTAAATTTAAATTTGCATTCAAAATCTATTTGATTTATATATTTTATAATACTTTTCATTTGCATGTTTCAAATCATTTTTAGATTTGCATGTTTCATATTAGTTTTAGATTCACATATCTCAAAATAATTTTAGTTTGCATGGTTTAGATTTGAATGTTTCATAATAGTTTTGCATTTGCATCTTTCAAAGTATTTATATTTTCACGTTTCATAATTAAAGTTTATCATTAATGTGGATGACAATGCCACGATATCAATAAAATTTATATTTTTATTAAATTTAATGATTTATTCAAAGTAGATGAATCATATATTTTGTATGTATCTTATCATTATTAAATTATAAAATAAAAAAGCATTCCCAAAATAATAATTGGCCAAAATAATATGAAGGCAAAAGGATGCCAAAATAACAGGGCCCAAAAAATGGGCAAAAACTTAGGACTTGTTAAATAATGCCAAAAATATAGGACATGAAAAAATAGGACCAAAAAAGTAGAACTCAAAAAAATAGGGCTGAAATAATTTCATTAAAATTTTAAATATAAAATATTTTCTTTTTGTTAAATATATTTTTGTATGCACATTCATGCTTATTTTTGTGGGGAATGGGGGAATTTGAAACAAATTCGTGGTATGTCAAAAGACATCTATTGGGCGATATAAGGAGTGTCTCATAAGTTATAAAACAAATGCTCCTAATTTGATTTTCATTTTGTGTTTTTACAGGGAGGAAGAGGTGGAGATTATTGGAGTAGATTGGAGTTTTTGAAGAGGTGGAGATTAATGGAGTAGATTGGAGTTTTTGAATAGGAGTAGATTAAAATTTTGGAGTAATTTTTTTTCATGTGAGATTTCTATTTTTGTTTTTCATTAGTAATTTAGTTTTGTATTTAGATTTAGATTTAGTTATGTATTTAGATTTAAATGTAGATTTAGTTAAAAAATTAATTATAATATTCTTCTTTGATTTAGTTTTCAATTTCAATAAGTTTCATCCCAGATTTAGAATCGCATTCAAAAAAATTTAGATTTGCATGTAATAGTTTAACCTTGTATATTTGATTTAGATTTAGATTTTGAATTGATTTAAAATCTATTTGATTTATATATTTGATAATACATTTTGTTTACACATTTTTAATGTGTATGTTTCAATTTAGTTTTAGATTTGTATATTTCAAAATGCTTTTGGTTTGCATATTTTATTAATATTTGTGTTTGTAATGTTTTAAAAAGTGGAAGGCAATGCCACCATATTTCAAACATTACAATCTAACTATTTCATTGGAAATAGTTTTGACTTTTATTTATGTTATTTTGAACGTTATTCATTTGAAATAACTTATGTTAATTATTAATATTATTTTTATTTTTATTATTTATATATGTTGATGTTTGTTAATAAGTTTGTAGGTTACTATTTGAGTTATGGATGCCTTAAACAAAGAATCAAACATTATTGATACTAGCTTGACCACTTCAATGACCTCAAATGATTTTTTTAAGACCAAGTTTGATAAATGCCTACAAATAATTAAATAATTGTGTACGACTATAATTAAAGTTGTGGATAAAACAATATTGCCAATTGACTATGTTGAGGAAATAGAAGTGATGCAGATGAAAGATGCATAAAAAATCTCGAATGACACATGTGCAAAAGTGGATGGGTTTCCCTCAATGATGAAAGAAGTCTTTTGCAATCATTGTTCAAATAAAGGTTGCAAAAGAATCCTAATCATTGAAGAATGTGACATGTATATAAACCATTACAAAGATTTTTTTTGCACATAGTTTATTCTTGTCTCTAGTTTAGAATTTTACTTCTAATTAGTTGTATTGGAACCTTTTTATCACCATTATTCTATGTAACTTTCATGAAGAAAAGAACAAGAAAAAATAAATTTATAAGTGGGAATATATATATATATATATATATATATATATATATATATATATATATATAGAGAGAGAGAGAGAGAGAGAGAGAGAGAGAGAGAGAGAGAGAGAGCATTATAAAAAAGTTAATAACATGTGTCACAATAGTACTAGCCCACATGAAACTTTAACTTGACAGTTACCCTAACACTAAGCTAAAGTGTAATAATAGCACTAACATCAGCTGTAATATGATAACCCAAAAATAACCTTAACTGCAATAATAACACAAAATCTAACTCTAACTTTAACTTGAACTCTAACTCTAACTCTAACTCTAATTATAACCCTAATCCTAATTCTAATTCTAACTATAATTGTAATCGTAATCGTAACCCTAACTCTAACTCTAATTCTTCCCATTCTCATAACCCTAACAATTTATAACCCTAATTCTAGCCCTAACCCTAACCCTTACTATAATTCTAACTCTAACTCTAACTCTAACTCTTTTATAAAGGAAAGTGATATCAAAATTTAAATTCTTCAACTTTAACGACATAAAAGTGGCATTTGTATTTATAATTTGAAGATGATGTAAACTAATGAAATGTGTAAAATTGGATGAAGTTTATATCTGTAATTTTTTTTTAAAATTACAATAAAATTTTTATTTATTTTTGAATTTTAAAAGTTTCTTTTTAATTTTTTTTAAATGAGGAAAATATAGAGTTTTGCTCATATATAATTCTTAAAGTTATTGCATGCTTATATAAGAGCAAATATTATTACATTGGGAAAGAATGCAAGTTCAATCTCATCCTCTTATAGTGAACTGACATTCAATCAAAAGAGTTATAAAGGAAAGTGATATCAGAATTTAAACTCTTCAACTTTAACAACATAAAAGTGGCATTTGTGTTAGAATTTGAAAATGATGTAAATTAATGAAATGTGTAAAATTGGATGACGTTTATGTCTATAATTTTTTTTAAAAAATTGGGTGAAAATTTTATTTATTTTTGAATTTTTAAAGTCTATTTTTAAATTTTTAAAAAATGATGAAAATATAGAGTTTTTTTTCTTGTCAAACAAATATATGCAAATGATTATATTTTGGTCTGATTATGGAATATGTTAGAGTTGACATGTATACCTAGTGCACAAAAAAAGAAAAATTGAAATTTGGCTAATATTTTTCAAGTTATAATTAGTCGAAGTCAAAGTTATCGAAAATTGACAATTTTTTTCTCCCATCAAACTTTTTCCATCAAATATATATATATATATATATATATATATATATATTAAACCAAATTACATATTCTTAAATAAGACTCTCTCCTCTAGTGCAGAATTAAAAATAATAATTTTTAAACATGATTTACCATTTGTTTTCTATTTTTGAATAGACATCTTCCTAAATCTTAAAATACTTACCTGTAATATTTTCAAATTATAACATATTATTCATAATCAAAATAATAAAAAGTTTATATGATCATAATCTTGACTATGAGACCTACAAAAATATATTTTTAGTTTTTTAAAAAACTTCATTTTAGTAGGAGAAATTGGCCTTCAAAGTGAGATGTTTGCAAAAGTTCTTATCTTTACTTGTGTGGTTGCCACTTAGGATGCCACATAGACAATTATGGCTGAAACCCTTTTGGCTAAAACTATTTTGGCCGAAAATGTTTTGGTCATAACCCCCGTCGGCCTATCAAACCGCTAGCGGTTAATTTGGCTATTTCACATAAAATATTTTTTTCCCTTCTTTTAATAAATATAGAAAACAACAAAAAATAAAAGAGCATTTTCAGAAGACAACAACTTTTGAAGCTATTTTCAGCAACTATTTCACAGATTTAATCATAATTGCAAAGGATCAAATATTTTTAAGGTGTTTTGTTCCCATCTACTTAATTTTATGTATTCTATATTGAAGCATTAGCTAGTATTTAGTGAAATCTAAATTAATTTTTTTTGTCTCTAGATTAAAGTATTCAATGGGTAGTGCAAGGAAAAGATCAAGAAAATATGATAGAATAAGAGATGACAAAATGAAAGGTCATACAAAACGTAACCAAAACTAACCTATTGAAATTCTTGAAGAGGATGAAAGTAATGAAGATGAAGAAATTGAAAATTCTAACAATAGAAACAAATTAAAAGGCATAGTAAATTTGATGGATTTGGACGAGGAACTACTTTTTAGCCAAATTTCATCTAAACATATGATAAATGATAACACTATTAGAAAGCATTGTCAAAACATGTGGGATGAATATTTCAAAGATAAAAGCATATTTGGACAAGCACAATTATTTGTCAAGTTATTTAGGAGAAAAAATATGAGACCTGTTTTGGAGTTGTTGGGTGTAGATAACAGGAAAAACCATGCCCATAATATTAATAAAACAATAGTCGAAAACTTGCAAAATGATTATTTCACAAAATGAGGAGGTGATTTGAGTAATGCACGTAGAGAATTGATGACTACTATATCTAGTAGAAAATTGACAGATAGAAAATAGGTACGTGCAATTTTTGATGTACTACATATATCTAGAAGAACTATTCAGAGATACATCAAGAGGAGAAACATGCTAGATGATAACATTGAGAATAATTGGGTGAATATTTGTAGAGTTCTTTGAAAAGATAGAATTTTTGAAGATGTAAGTTATTGAATTTTGGACCACATGTTCTCATGTTTCTTCCAACAGACGTGATACTATACAAATTAAAGATCAAGAGACAGGGGCCAAAATTGAACATCCAAGACATTTCATAGATATAACTCAAAGTGAATTATTCTAAACATTCAATAAAGAATTTTCAAATGTCAAAATATGTCAAAGAATGTTTGAGAGTTTGCATCCTTCCTTTGTATGCATAAATAAGATACGTGAAACTTGTTGTTGTCGAAATCATGTTGAATTTGGTCTACACTTGCAATCATATAAAAAAATTATGGCAGTATTTGATCCTAAATTGGTCATCCCTAGTAGTACAACAAAATTTGTGAAGTCCATATTATGTGATAAATTAGAAGATTCAGATGAGTTCAAAGTGCAATGCATCAAAAATCAGTGTGAAGATTGTGGAGATTTATGTAAATTTTTAATGCAAATTGAGAATATTAATGAATCGACACTAATTTCATGGATGAGATATGAATACGAGATATACCAAAATAAGACAGGAGATGAATCCAAAAAAATTGTACTAAAGGAGAGTGAATTGTGTTATGATGAGTTTATGACCAAGTTTCGTCCATTGATATATCCACATATCCAACATTGTCATGGTGCACAATGACAAGCCAAATAGTTTCATGATTCAAAAAATTATTTTTCCACCTAGTTGTAGATTTTTTTGAGAATTATACATTTGCACCTCAAACAGAGCTTCAAGGGCAATATTTTCATTCTGAATAAGTTGCAATATTTGTGCAAGTGACCTATAGACATGCACAATTTGAGGTGGATGAGATAGAAAAGTTGGATGAAAATGATTGCATCATCATCAAAGAGGTTCATTTTTATATTAGTGATGATAGAGTTCATGATAGGAGTTATGTGGCTCATTATTTTGCAATGTTCTCTAAAGATCTTAGAAATTGTGGAATAAATGTTTTAGAGCACTGGATTTGGTCTGATGGTTGTGCAGGTTAGTATACATGAACTTACACATTTATTTAACTTTATTTTAACTTATATTTATTTCTACATGCCTATTTCAATTTGATACATGTACACAGATAATTGTTTCTACTTATCATTTCATGTTCACAGGACAATTCAAATCTGTAAAAGCATTTAATTGGTTAGCAATGCAACATGCTAGAACTAGTGTTAGGTTTTATGGAATTTCTTAGAAAGTGTACATGAAAAAGGGGAGCGTGATGGAGCAGGAGCATGTATAAAGCTTGCACTTTGACAATGTGAACTTGCAAGTAAATATGCATTTAATGTGCATGTTTACTACTAGTAGCATATATATATATATATCTTCTCTAGACATAGACATATATATATATATATATATATATATATATATATATATATATATATATATATATATATATATATATATATATATATATATATATGGTATATATTTTAAATTATATATATGCATGTTGTATGTACATACAGGGAATAGGATAAAGAGTGCAAATCAAATTGTTAAATGGTGCAAAGTTCATTTTGCTACTCAAGATACTAAATATAATAAGTGTTACTTCTGGGAAGTGAAAGTGAACTTTATATTTATTTTTAGTGTATTTTTCAAATTCAAATTTTTTATTAAATATTTATTTTTAAATATGACAATTACTTTTCGTATTTGTAACAGATATAGATCGATCTAATTCTTACAATTGTCAAACGACTCCTAGTATTAGAAGGTTACATCAAGTGATGACTACAGGAAACCATAAACCTCTAGTAGCTAAAGTAAGAGAGAAAATATGTTTTTGTGATGACTACATTAAGGACAATCCAGTGAGTGCATGTGAAAATATTGCAAATGGATATGTTTCACATTGGAATTTGAAGGAGATAGTTAGAAAGCCTCCTTTTGAAGATGCTGACATTGACATTGACATTCATGATCCTATATATTCAGTTGATTATGAGTACATTTCTAATTTAGTTATGGTAAATATATATATATATATATATATATATATATAGCATAAAATTGTAATCAAAGAAATAACACTAAACAACTAATGCATCTTCTTACATTATCATGCAAAACTTCAAAATATGAAAGAAAACATGGACATAAACATAACATGAAACAAAAAAGAGTATAAACTATCAAAATACCACTATGCAAACTTCATGAAACCATCAAGTGGAGATGATTTAATCACTCATGGGATATGGTTGCTCACAAATCCAGCATCATAACAATGAGGTAGATAGTGCTTATGAAAATGAGGAGAGGGCTCTCCTTTTATAGGAAAAAGGATGCAACGAATGGTTGATATTGAATACAAGATGAAGGGATAGGATCTCTCATGATTGATGAGGTGTCCATGACGTGGAGGCCAAGTAGACTCCAAGTGGATTAGGGTTTTGACCATTCAAAGGGGGCAATATGCTCACACATGTGTGAGAAACCTTTGATGGTGACATGATCAATGAGGTGTGAGAAGCATGGCTTCTCACACATGTGTGAGAAAACTTGATTCTCATGCAAGAGGACAAGTGTACAAGGGGTGTGAGAGGGCATGGCTTCTCACACATGTGTGAGACAACTTGACTCTCATGCAAGAGGACAAGTGTGCAAGAGGCATGCAAGACATGAGGGATGAGGAAAGTGTGAACATCTCTCACACATGTGTGAGCACACACTTAGGATTAAAAGGTAATTAGCTAGGTGATTCGAAAAATCAAGCATGATTAGGAAGTGGGTAGGTTTAGCATGATGGGTTAGGTAGGAGCCATGTGCTCAAATAGGATTAACTTCAATATTTAATTCCTAGTGGGATTAGGAAAGGGGTTAATTAAGTAAATGAAGTACTTAATTAAAGTAAATGGATTAGGATGCAAGGGGAATAGGTTAGGATTTAAATAAACCTTAGTTTATTCAAATCAAGAAAGGATGAACATAATTAAATAAATGTAAAATTTATTTAATTAAAGGTAAGGGAATTAAATAAATAATAAATATTTATTTAATTGGTCAAGACACGTGATTTGGTCAATTTTAGGTGTCTACATTTTGCCCTTCTTGATATAGCATTAGTAATGTTATATCAAAGAAGAATAAAATATAGTGGTTGGAAGGATAATACTAGTAGCATGATGCCCCAGTCATGGAAGGATGAGGAGGGTGGAAGGGTATGCCCCCTCGAGAGGACATGCAGGTTAGGAGAACACAGATGTGCTCTCGAAATTGATGAGAGCATGGAAGAGAGAGGAAAACATATGCTGCAATGGTGTGAACAACCTAAGTTTGCTATTGTACTCAACACTATGCACCAAGGTATGAGGAACCAAGATGACAATGTGTCAAGTACGTGATAAAAAGAGTCTAATACAACCATTTGCCTTATGAAACCATGATATGGAAGACCATGATTCCTAGGACAGTAGGATGTAAAGACCATGATACATGCAAAAAATACTAATGCAGACAAGTAACAAGCAATCATGCACAAGAAACCAAAAGCAAACCAACATTTTGCCCCTAGTGAAGCTGAAAACCCATGAATGGACTGATTGATGATGATTGATTAAGGATGGAAAAGTTAATGCTAAGCGTAATGCACATCCAAGGACTGGGAAGGATTCATCCCATGATATTGATATTCGAATATGGTTAATGGATGATCAGCTGATTGGGTCAAATTGATGAATTGATTAAAGATTGATGCACAAGATTACAAGATTGGATTGATTGAATTAGTATTGATTGCACAAGGATTGAGATTTTTTTTGATTTTATGGTGGATAGAAGAATGAACGTGGATGAGATTGGAAGAATGTTGTTGATAGGATGAAGAACGATGAGAGTAGAATTGAAATTGATTTGATGTGAAAGGATTAGAAGAAGGGAAATTTGATTGAAGTATGAATTTGATTGAATTGAGTGGAAGAACTAGATTGAATGTGATATGAATGAATAGAATGGATAGAAATGGATTGATTAGAAAAATGTGTGAGAGAATGGATAAAATGAATGGATTGAATGAATGTGAGATAGAATGAATAGAATGGAACCAATGACAAGGGAGGGTCGAGGTATGGTAAATGGAGGAAAAGCAACATGATGTTGGTGGATGCAAGGAATAGTGAAAGGATATGAGGGGCCAAATGATATGGTGGCAAAAAAATGTGGGGCCAAGAATCATGTTTCGAAGGAGTGCAAATGCCCCATACCAAGGTTAGGAAAATGGAAGAAAATGTGGTGGGAAAGGATGCATGAAAATGGAAGGATAGTGTAAAGGCTAGTGGATGGAGGAAGAGAAGGCATTTTCTCTTCCAAAGCATGTATAAACATTTTGGTATTGTGCCTCTAGTATTGATCAAGAGCATAGGCATGAAAGTGAAATGAATAAGGGATATGGAAGGGAGGGTATGAAAAAGGGATAATGATATGAAGAGTATGGATGAAATGTGGGATATGAAGTTAATGAAATGGATGGGATAACCAAGATCAAGAACATATGAAAGGGGTATGGAAGTATATAGGAGTATGGATGGAAAATGGATGAACATGAGAAGGACTATGGAATGAAAGATATGGATAGCATGTCAAGATCAAATATGTAAAAGGATGATGGAAGTATGTAGGATGGTGTGTGGATAATGCACAAAGGATATGGAAAGTGCATATGGATGGATGAAAGGAAAGTGAATGTCAAGATTAAAGATGGAAGTGGAATATGAACGGTAGATGGAAGGATGGAAGAGATGTGAGGCAGTATGGTATGGCTAGAGCTTGCCCCCAGTGTAGAGTGCAAGTGGAAGTGGAAAAGTGAATGGATGGATAGGTTGAATTGGAAGGCAATGGATAGAAAGGGAGGACTCAAGCATCTAGATATATGGATGGTATCCCTTGATATGTTATTCTTTTTCTTTTTTATTTTCAAGGAATTTTTACTATTTTCTCATAGATGTTGATAGGATAGGGAAAAGAAGGATGAAGGGGATTGGAGAATGGAGGCTAATGACTTATGAAAAGGTTTGGATTAATGGGGTGGAGTGGGAGGGAGGAAGACATGGTTGATGGATGCTAGGTTAAAAGGCTTGTAAATGATTGGATGAAGGAGATGAAAAGATCGTCATTGGCACACACCTTGAAGGGTGATGGAAAGGAGGAAATTGTGGAGGATATGCAAGGGAAAGTGTGGATTTTGGGATATAGGGACACAAAATAGATGAAGGAAATGATGGATTTAGGATGGTGGATTTAGGTATATAATGATAAAAAATGGATTTGGAAAGTGGAAGCGTGGATGGATTATGCACGAGGGAATCCTTTGGATTAGCAGAATTGGATGTTGTTATGAATCTTTCTTTGAGATTCATTGCTACATTAAGTAGCTTTGGTATCCACAAATTTTTTTCATTTTTGATTTTCAGCCTTTGTGGCCTTTTGATTTTGCTTTGGATCAGATTTTTCTTTTCTTTGACATGTTGTTTTGAGGGGACATGTTGATCCTTGGACTTTTGTGGATTTTTTACTTTATTCATTTTTTCTTTAGCATCCAATGTGCTTCCATTGGCTATGGTATGGGTGCATGAAGGTAAATGAGATGGAGAGTGTATGGATGGTGAACGTTAGAAGGAAGTCAAGGATGTGTACCTTTGTTGATCTTTATTAGGGGATGAGGTGGAAGACATAAATATGGTGGATGGATGTATGTAAGGACACAAAATGGAAGGAAGGGATGAAGGATTTGATGATGGAACATAAGGACCTAGAATGGATGGAAGATAAGGACCTAGAATGGACTTGGAATATGGAGGATGGGAAGCTTTAGGTTTGGAAGAAGGAATTGTTGAAAGCATACCAACATCTTGAGACATTATTTCTTTAATGGGATACTTATCATTTTCAACACAAGATGTGAGTCTTGGTAGATGGGGTTCATGAGTGGATTGGATAGGTGTGATAGGATTGTGTGGAGGATTAGGATTGCAAGGGAGATTATGAGGGATAATAGAATTGTGAGATGGAGTGGAATCATGAAAGGAACATGAAGGGGTGCTTTGATCTTGACTTAAAAGAGGATCATGTGGTAGAATGAGTGGATCATGAGATGGACTGGAATCATATGTTGGGGTGGAGGGAATAGAACCATGAGATGGAGTGATTTGATCTTGACATTGAGGAATATTAGTGGATGTAGTGGAAGGAATCTCTTCATGAAGTGGAGGATCTACAGGTGATAACTCATGAGATGGAATGAAATCGGTAAGGGGTGCAATACATGGAATTTCTTGATCTTGGTTAGGAAGGGAATTATGGGATGGACTAAGAGGGATAAATGGATCTTGAGGGATAGGGGAACAATGGGATGGAGAAATGCTCGGATCTAGAGGAGAAGAGGAATCTATAATGTCATGCTTTGGATGAAGGTCATGAGATGGAATTAGGGGTATCACTTTGGGTGATTGGATCGCTTTATCTTGTTTTTTACACTTAGCCAAGAGTGATGTGAAAAACCCCTTATGAGGTGGGGATGAGGTTTTTGGAGGATTAGGATTGTGTGAAGGTGGAACTATGGTTAAGGGATTGCATGGGGGGTTGGGGTTGGATGGGACATGAGGACTAGCATCTTTGAAACATGGGGGAAGAGGACACATGGCACGAAAGGAGGCCTCTTTCTGTTGACTTGCTAAAAGATAATTCTTTAGTTGTTCCATTTCCTTAGCAAGGTCATTTGTGTTTGCAGAATTGTGTAGGCTATGAATGGAATTGTATGTAGTGGAAGGATAATGAGGTTGATTTTCCTTGTCAAAGGTAGAAGAATAATGGACATGAGATGAATTAGAGTTGGATATGAAGTGTTGAGGATGAATTTGATATGCAAGTTGAATAGGAGGTAGAACTCCATATTGTCTTTGAAGATTGTCAACCATTTGATTAAGCAAATTGAAATCCATAGATGTTAGAATAAGAGTGACGAAAGATTTGATATGAACTTAGGACTAGGAGCTATTTTGGACTTTGACTTGATTTGATTTAAATTGGATTTGACTTGATTTGATTTGATTTGATATGCTATTGATATTGATATTGATTGGATAAGGGTTTGATTTGATTAAAACCCTATGATATTGCAAACAAGTGAATGTTAGATTTGAGTTAAAGTCCAATGTTCGTGACAATGCTCCTATGTCCAAAGTAGAATATTTGATGCAAAGTTGAATTAGAAGAAGACGTGAATGAAATTAGGAAGATTGATTATGGAGGAAGATGTAAATGGATTGAATTAAGAATTGATTAGAAAAGAATGAATTTGACAAGGGATTGGATTAGAAGGATGATGATGTGGAGGATTGAATTAAGAATGCATTATGAGATTGGCGGAGGAAATTGAAGCTGGATGATGATGAGGCATGACTAGAATGAAGATTAGGAATTAGATTGAATGACAAGAAAATGATGTGGACAAATGGGGATGATTAAGATGTGGAAGAATGGTTTGAATGATGAAGATGAGATGTATGAGGGTGATGAATTTGATGGAGAGAAGAAGTGACTTGGAAGTGATGTGGAAAACTTGACTAAGAGGACTTGAACTAAAACTTGTTTTTGTTGTTTTTGAGATTTTTTTAATTTTTTTTGGATTTTTGGACTTTTACAAAAAAAAAAATTTGGATTTTTTAATGTTTTATGATGTTTTTGGATTTTGAGGTTTAAGATGCAAAATAAAATAAGGAAATATATACAAGGCAAGTGTGTTTCAAACACTCAAGGACATCAAACACACCAACAAACCTATAAGGTTGCAACTAGGATGTACAAGGATCAACTAGAGGGCATCCTTGATATTGCAAGGTACGTGAGGCCCAAATCTGTAGATGAAAGAAAATACTGCCACACAGCCAAGGGGAGGTGGTAACCCAAATCTCCTCCTTCACTTCCCAAAGGTATAAAGTTCTTTGGGGCTTAGCCAAGAGTGACAATATTTTGCTTCCAAGAGAGGTGTCTTTCGATTCACCTCCCAATTTTTATACTCCACCAGAACCCTGGAGTTGAGGTCATCCCAAGGGGCGATAAAATCCCCAAGCAGGCCTCCTATAACAGAGAAAAACAAGACCACTTATTTCTTGTGCACCCAAGATCACCCAAAGGTGTGAGGGGAGAGAATATGTAAGTGACCCTTGGGTTTAAAAGACAAGCGTTCTTTCCTGATAAAACTTTAGGTTTTCTAATCTACTTGAAGACACACATGTTTAAAGCATACAATGTTCTTTCCAACTTGAAATTTTCGTCAACATGAATGAAAAGTGTGGATTCGTCAACAAGAAAGTAAATCAAGTGTGTGCATAAGCAAGATTGCTGAAAATGAAATCAATTTCCCTTAAGGCATTCAAGATTGTGTGTGTTTATTTTAAGCACCAATTTGAAATGTTTGTTAGCCTAGGCATACATGTCAATTATCCTTTAGGCATTCAAGAGGGTATGAATTCATTTTAAACACCAGGCCCAAATGTTTGCTATCCTAAACATGCATGTCCATTGCCTTAGGGCATTCAAGATTGAATTCGATTGTTTTAGCTTTAACCATGCATTCAATGACAAGTGTTTAATCATAAAAGTTCATTCCAAAAACAAATTTAAAGCAAAACCTGCAAGCAATATGGTTAATGAGAAAATATCCTTGCAAAACCACAAGTTAGGGCAGCGAAAATGTAGGACAAATGTTAAACAACCCTACAATGAAAAGGTTAGCATAAAGTTTTGTCTTTGACATAAAAAAAAAGAGATCTAAACTGCATCAAAATTTCATGAAACCAATATCATCATGATGGGCTCAGAATCAGCTTTTCGGCAATATTTCATTTTCCAAAAACGGAGCTCGTATGCTCAAGTTATGTGCAAAAAAGGGAAGGTTGCTCCTTATGGTTTAAAAGGGCATGTGGACTGCTGATGCAGTGATGATGTCAGCAACCTAAAAGGAAAAATTTGACGGTTAGGTGCACGTCAAGCAAAAAAAATTTTGTTTTTTTTATGTTTAAAAAAAATTAATTTTTTTAAAAAAAAGATTTAAATTTTATTTAAAAATAAAATTGAAAATAACTCTAATACTTAGAAGGTCAAATAACATATCAAAAATTTTTAAAAATGAAATGCAAAAAGTGTAGGTGGGAAGGGTTTTGGCAAGGGAGGAGGGAAGAGATATGCAGTGGTGGTTGTTTTTGGCTAGTGGAGGGTTTGGTGGTAGGTGGTCGAGGTGGCTGTTTGGTAGAGCGGGGGGAGTGAGAAGTGGACGCAGGCAAGGGGTTTGTGGATCGCATGGAGGGGAGTTTGGCAGAGAGTTGAGGTAGCAAGTTTGGATGCCATGTGTAGAGTCGTCATGAGTTGAGTGACGAAGGCTAGGTGGAGGCAGTTGTCGGTTGAAATGACGGAGGAGCCACGGGTTGTGGGAATGAGGGTTTTGCAAGGAAGTGTGTCTGCAGAATAGGGTGGCATTGGGATCTCTGCCACGGTGGAGTTGCTGAGAGGGAGTTGCTAGGTAGCAGAGGGAGCGGGGTCTATTGCAGGTGAGCCGCAGGTTGAGCAGGGCATGGGGGTAAGCAGTGAGCGGCAGCTAAGGAGCCATGGGAGGAGGGTGGAGCAGTGGCAAGCTGCGAGCAGAGCAAAGGGTGACATTGTAGGGTCGTGGTGCTCGGGATGGTTAGCGAAGGTTGAAGGGGCAGGCGAACAGTGGGGAAGCACAGAGGTGTTGGCTGTTGTCAAGCAATAGGAAGCAATAAAGTGACCACGAACTACTTGGTAGCAACAAGGTTTTGGCTGCAGCGGAGAGCAGGTTGTAGCTGGGAAGGGTGGGAGTTGCCTGGCGGCCGACTGACAAGAAGTGTAGAGGAGTCGCGGAAAATAATGCAAAGGAGGCGGTGATAGTAAGTGCAGGGGGGTCGCTGAGGGAGTAGCGAAGGTGGGAATGGCGGTGCAGCAACAGGGGTTAGGGCCGCCACTAGTGGAGGGAGAAGGAGTGAGGCGACACTCGTAGGCGCCGCTATTGGTGGTGCCTGTGAGTGCCGACCTGCACTACCAAACAACAATTTTAATCAATATTTTTTAATTTTTTTTTTTTTAAATTTTTTTTTTTTTAAATAACCTATTTTATATTTAAACTAACCTATATGAAACAAAATAAGCCCCCTCTCACTTTTATTTTATTTTATTTTTTAAAACATAAATAAAATAAAGTGACAATAAAGCAAACCCCACCCCCTTTTTTTTTGCTTTTAACCTATTTATCTATGAACAAAGAAGGAATATTTAAAAAAAAAAAAAAAAATTCCTATTAGCAAAGAGATATATTCAACATATATACACTTTTAGAACTTGAAAATAGAGTAATAGGAAATAAAATATAAAGTGTTATATGTCAAAAGACTTCCCTTATGTCCTTCAAAAGTGATGATGGGCTTTATGGCTTGATTAGAGGCTCCTCATGAAACTTGATATCCAAATGCAATCCTTCAACCTACAAGCTTGAACACACAAAACACTCAAAAACACATTAGATGGTTAGTTCAAACCCGTGAAGTGGGTCCCACTAGGCGTGCCAAAATGTATAGCATAAAAATATAATCAAGGACATAGCACTAAACAACTAATGCATCTTCCTACATTATCATGCAAAACCTCAAAATATGAAAGAAGACATGGACATAAACATAACGTGAAACAAAAAAGAGTATAAACTATCAAATACCACTATGCAAACCTCATGAAACCATCAAGTGGAGATGATTTCATCACTCATGGGATGTGGTTTCTCACAAATCCAGCAGCATAACAATGAATAGATAGTGCTTATGAAAATGAGGAGAGGGCTCTCCTTTTATAGGAAAAAGGATGCAACGGACAGTTGAGATTGAATGCAAGATGAAGGGCTAGGATCTCTCAGGATCGATGAGGTGTCCATGAGGTGGAGGCCAAGTAGACTCCAAGTGGATTAAGGTTTTGACCATTCAAAGGGGGCAATATGCTCGCACATGTGTGAGCAACCTTTGATGGTGACATGATCAATGAGGTTTGAGACAACTCGATTCTCATGCAAGAGGACAAGTGTGCAAGGGGTGTGAGAAGGCATGGCTTCTCACACATTTGTGAGACAACTTGACTCTCATGCAAGAGGACAAGTGTACAAGAGGCATGCAAGACATGAGGGATGAGGAAAGTGTGAACATCTCTCACACATGTGTGAGGATTCCTCACACATGTGTGAGCACACACTTAGGATTAAAAGGTAATTAGCTAGGTGATTAGGAAAAACAAGCATGATTAGGAAGTGGGTAGGTTTAGCATGATGGGTTAGGTAGGAGCCATGTCCTCAAATAGGATTAACTTCAATATTTAATTCCTAGTGGGATTAGTAAAGGGCTTAATTAAGTAAATGAAGTACTTAATTAAAGTAAATGCATTAGGATGCAAGGGGAATAGGTTAGGATTTAAATAAACCTTAGTTTATTTAAATCAAGAAAGGATGAACATAATTAAATAAATGTAAAATTTATTTAATTAAAGGTAAGGGAATTAAATAAATAATAAATATTTATTTAATTGGTCAAGACACATGATTTGGACAATTTTAGGTGTCTATACACACACACACACACACACACACACACACACACATACATGTATATTTATTTTAAAATTAATTTATATTTATCTATTTTTAAATACATGCAGGAGATATTTTTGCAGTTGAAGCCTTAACAAATAATTTCAAAAATGTGGACTATTATCTTTTAAGATGCACAAAAGAAAAACACAAATTGCTAAAATGAACTATAGATGCTAATGAACAATCATATCCAATTGGATCAATTGTTATTGAAGGAACATATTATCAACAAACAAGGGTAACTGATAGTGGTATTGAATTTATTGAATACAAGCCTAGAGGAAAAGTTTTACATTATAGTAACCATGTTATAGAAACAAAGTTACAATTTGAAGCAATACAAAGAAGAGGACATTGTGGAAATGAAAAGTGGAAATTGTCTATTGAAGAACATGAAAAACTTCTAGAGATAATAAAAATTAGAGAGGAGCCTAACAATACAATGTTTGTGATGCTCTAGTTTACCTATGTACTTATTATGGAGCTCTAGTTCAGCTATGTCTATATAGCTCTTATACTTTCACATTTAATGTTGACAAGATATTTGTTTTATAAATTTGTATACATTGGATCATTTATCTTGGATATGTGAAATTAGACATGTTTTGTTATTTTTATTTAAATTAGACATGGATATCTCATTTAAGACAACTTCTTAGGACCTCCCCTTAACACCACCTATTAGGACATCCCCTTAGTACTACCTTTTAGGACCTCTCCTTAAGACAACCCCTTTAGTATTTGTATGTATCTGTATACATTGTTTATGTTTTCTATTGATTGTTAATGCTCTTATGCATTTATGTATATAATATTTATGTTCTTATATGCATTAAGTTCTTTTATTAATTAAATGTTGTAACATGTATTCTTTAGGTCATACTCTTTATATGTTCTTATGTACATGTATATGTTATATTCTTACCTATGCATTAATCTACATTCTTATATATGTATAATTTAGGATCTTCCCTTAAGACATGTCATTAAATATACTTCATTATACTTAGATTAAGGCATTAAAAAAAATAACATATACATAAACATGAATATTGAAAACATACATGTCTACATTTAACATGAACATATTTACATACATCCATGAAATAAAATATACATTAATCTTGTAGTGCCTCTCCCATTTGACTTCTGTAAGTCATCTTGATGGATGCAACTTTGTTGATCTCTCCTTGAGAAGGGATCATGATTGGGACCATGAGTGGTATACACCGTAGAGGTGATTAGATTTATGTCTCTGTATCAGTTGCTTTGATTATGCTTATGGATAATTTATGAAATTATGATGCAATTTTTGGTTCACTGAGGTTTGAGCTAGTGGTTACCAGGATTGATGTGGTGTCATGAGGTTGTTATGTGATTACCTTGAGATGTGTGCAGAGATTGCACTATGTTCTTTTACCATGCTACATTGGACTGGGTTCCTATAACAGTGATTAGTCATGTTTATGACTGTGTTCGCTTATATCTTTTAAGTTCCTTTTCTTGTTTCTTAAACTATCATTATTAAATACTTAAATAATTAGGAATGGATTGTCCATGTTGGATTCTTTGGTTATGTGCTCTGGATATTTACCTTGTTATATTTTGATTCAAAAGATATTTGTTACTAATGTTATGTTTTACATTTGAGATGACCCAAGGGTCAGATGTTATACCTTGATTTCAGTATCATAAATGTTAGACTACTATGCTATTCAGTTGATCATATTGCATGATGATGTCATTTTGACATGATAGTGTGTTTTATGATGATATCTGGTTATCTGGTATTTGGACATATCCCTGATTATGTTATGTGATGGATTTAATGCTATGGTTATTTACTTCATTACCACATTGTTATCCTTTATGTAAATGTGAGTGATGTAAATAGATTATTTTGATATAATTAAATAAATGGTTAAATTAGGTGATTTAATGCATTTAATGCTTCGGCCAAGTTATTATATGCAATTGCACTTGATCATGTTGTTTAGTGTGCAAGATTTATATCCCTAGCAGTGGCACATGGAGTTAGTGATTCAACCATTCATATTTTACCAATGTCATCCTCTTATGGTTGACGTATCCTTAATTTAATTGCTTAATTAAACCTTCTGATGATTATTAAATCTAAATTCATTTGCATTATGTGATTAGACTAGTGAGTGTGTTTGTGCATTTAGAGGTTCACTTTGTTGTGAAAGTTGTTAAGAAGATTTTTGTGTTTTTGGGTTGTCAGGCTTTTTAATTACTTTATTTTAATTTCTAGCAGCTTTGTCATAAATAAATTTCTATTTATAGAAATAGCCTATTTTCGTTTGGGTCGATTTGGGGGTTTAACTAGGTTGGTTGGTTATTTTCCCTAATCAATTATTTACTCAAAAAGTGAATAAATATCTAAAAAGCAATTTAATTCCTCACTTCTCACTTTTGAATTAGAAAGTTGGAGAGTAAAACTCAAAATCATCTTCATGAAGATTGCCTTTTTTGTTCGTTGTGGGAGCTATGGGTATGGGATCGTCGCAAGATCAGGCTTGTTGGATCTGACTTAGGGAAACCTTTGATTGCTATGATTTTCAACTACTTCTACAAGCTATTTATTTTATGGTTCTGATTCCCGTTTTTCCCTTTTGGCTATGAGGTAGGGTGTAACACCCCGCTAAGGGATCCAAAAGAATTAACCTAGAGTTCTACTAAGTTTGCTAAACATTTTTTTTTAAAGTAAGAAAGTATAACATGCACATCAAACACATAGTAGCAGAAGCAATAACATGTAATCATTAACAAACATACATAACAGGTTACATTCCTTAAGGATCCCAAGACGTTGAGTCACATTTAAATTTAATTAATTCTAAGTCTATCAACTACCATATCCATATGAAAGAATAATTAGAAAGTCCAAAGTCCATTTAATATACATTTGTTATGAATGCCTCTTGGAAAAATAATTTGAAATGCTCATTCATCCACTGTACCTGTCATAGGGTATGAAAGGCTTAAAAGAATATACATATGTAAAAATAGAAATACATCATCCGCTTTAGATCCATGATATGTAGCATAAAATAAATGAAATCATCCACCATACATTATACATCCATACACCAAAAGATATAACATCCATCATAAAACATAACCATCCATCATAATGATCCATGAATAGAATGAAGGTGAATGCCAACAAAGAATGCTCTAGCCATAGTGACTACAGATGGATCTTAATGGTAAGAGTAAAAAGAACTACAACCCGACCGCGTGGAACCGAAATGGTCCACTCCCATCGCACCGAGGAGATAGTCTCAAGTCCCAAACAAGATATCAACCACATAACACAAGTACTCTCTAAGTCCAAGAAATCCTAAAAGTACACTAACTCAAAGGTTCCAACATAGATCGACATCTAGACCTAGAGGCACAAAAGACACGTAGGAAACCTACTATGCAAGTGGGAAAGTGTCATCACAAAAGTCACATTGGAAGTTACTCGAGCAATCACTTAGGAATCGCGGGTCCCCTATGATCCTGTGGCCAGTAGTATCCTCTTGTACTGACGAGGCATACTATGGAATGCAAGGTCACAACCAAGCATTCTCTCTACCCCATCCTAGTATGTACTAGCACTCAAGGTATGGGAGAGAACATACAATTATCTTATTAGGCTCATTTAAGTCAGTATTTAGGTGAGATGTTTTCACTTATTAAAACAACTTACAATGGATTTCTCCATGCAGCCTCTTAGGGCCCCGACCCCCATTCCAAGCCACTTCCTAACTCTACACATAGATAACCTACCCTAGGCTCATGAAATCACAAATCAAAGAATCATAATAAAATCACCTCAGTCCTATACAAGCGATTGAAAGCACTATAAATATAATCCACAATAATCACATTAGTTCTCCATGAGCAATTGAAAAGCATCAAATGATAATCATAGTAATCACAACAGTTCTCTATCAGCAACCGAAGGCATTAATGATCAATCACAATATCCAATGGTTCTCCAACGAGCAACCAACAAGTATCCCAATAATAGATCACAATACTGATCGAAGACTCCAAAATGGTCAAGTCAAACATGTCACAACATGACATCATCAAGAGCATAGCAAAACACTTCAGTCCCATCAAGTTGACTGGAAAGCAACTCAAGTATAATTGATCGATGACTCAAAAATGGTTAAGTCAGATATCTCAAATACATACACCTTAGCTTCACACAAAGAAATTGGAAAGCAATAACAAACAGTAAAAACATCCCATCATAGAGCATATCAACACATCACCATGGTTGGGTCTTAAAAGATCAAGAACAAAACATTACAATATCACATTCACATAACTCCCAAGCCTCTACTAAATGTCCTAAACTAGTCAACACTAGGACAAAGCCTAAAACTCCAAATCATAGACAATAGAAAAGTCACATAGAACAGAATCATCACACAATTGGGCATGAATGATAATATATTGTTGAGTTAACGTAAGGTTTAACTTCCAGTTTTAGGTATGTCTCAAGTAATAATTTTTTGCAATTAACCCCTTACAATTAACCCATGTCCCATATCTGAATGAAAGTCAATTATCCAACTTGGTTTAAATCAATTTTCTAAAATGATCTAAAGGCAAGTTATTGATTTAACTTATGAAATAAATAAGTAATTCTGATCTAAATGATATCATTAAAATATATATTACAATAGATCTACAATTTTCATTTAGAGTAAATTCATCATTAATTAAATTTAATTATAATTATATATATAATTAAATTAATTAATGATTATATAAAGAAAACTAATTACTTATATTTATATCTCAACGATAATTAATTATAATTAATTAATAAAATTATTAATAATTTTATTAATTAAAACTAACTATATTAAATGCATTACTATTTAACAATAACAAAACTTTATTAATAATTATTATTTAATTAATAAAAAAGAATTATTAAAATCTTATTAGTAATTAACAATATTATTAAACTTTTTAATAAATATATATTTTAATCAATTATTAAAATATTTAATAAAATTCAATTCAATAAATAATATTAAAAAAAACTAACTTGCATTACACAAAAATCAACTTGATATACGAGTCATGTGTTTACACGTTAATAAAAAGGAAGGGGGCACTTTTGAAAAAAAGTCGTCGACCCTTATATGTATATATATATATTATTGATTTTTATTTATTGAAACATTAAAACCGTCCTTCCCCAAATGATATATATATATATATATATATATATATATATATATATATATATATATATATATATATATATATATATATATATATATATATATATATATATATATATATATATATATATATAAATTTATTATTATATTTTTATTTATTTAAAATTTATTAAATATGTTTTAATACAATTTCCCTTCTATATATATATATTATTGCAATTTTAATCTAATAGGAAAAATTAAGTAGAACCAATCAAATTTTCAATCTAGGATTTTCATTTCCAAATCTAAATTTCTCAATTCCATTTTAATTCAAACCCAAATCTCGATTTAATTCTGATTTCATTCAATTGTTGAAGGAGGCTCTCTAAATGGTTTCTCAATCTAGATTTATAGATGAAATTGAATAGCAAAAGACTTAGAATGAAGGGTGGCAAAATTCATGCAACAAGATTTGAGAAGATAGTTTTCTTACAAGCACGAAGTAGATAGAATGTGTTGAATTACATAAAACATTTAGTGATCAAAACACAAGACCCTACCTAAACTTGATGTTGATTCGCAACCCCTGAAAATTTGAAGAGAAATCCCTCTTCACAGAACCTTCCCTTTTTCGAAAATTCCTTTCTCTTTCAAAAATTTCTCTCCCCAAAATTCTTGTCTCCAAAATTCGTTGTCCATAAAAAATGAACTCCCTAATTGTGATAAAGAGTTCTCTCCTTAAATCGGGGCACTAATTGTGTGTTCACCCAGGAGAACTCCTTGCTCACAACCCTTAACTCCATATTCACTTTTTATTAATGTTTGCTTTATCTTTTTAAGCACGTTAAATGAATTATTAAATAACTTTAATTAGTTTTCCACTTGACTTCTATTTTTAATTAATTTATTACTTTTAATCTCATGTGCACTTTATGAAATTAAAATAACATTATTATTTTCACTTATTTTATCTTTTAATTAATTTCTCATATTTAAACTCATGCTTATATCATGCAATCTTAAACTTTTTAATAATTAAATATCTTTTTTCACTTTTAATTTATTTTAGAAACTTAATTGATAAAATATCTATTAACTTAAATAACAATAATATTTAACATTTATTTAAAAATGAACCCTAAATATATTATTATTAAATTAAATAAATATTATCACATTTTAAACTTAGAACTTTATCTTCAAATTTAATTCTTTTTATTTAATTAATTTCTCAATTAATTAAATATTAAAGATATTATATTAATTTTCCATTAAATTAAATCATTAATTAATCTTTTAATTAGACTTAATTAATAGAAATACACCAAGGACTCATGAAACAACATATGAAAACCCAACATAGAAAAACACATACTAAATCAAACAAAAAGAGTTATAATCATGAAATTACATCATTTGATTCATTCGAAGGGTATTTGGACTTAAGAATTTATCTCCCCTCTCTTACTTTTGAGATAATGCGATAAGATACACTCATCCTAGCAATTCAGGGAAGTCGATACCCAGTACCTGCAACTTGCATAAAATCCACGCATGTAGAGACACAATATTCTAAGCTAAACAAACAATGGCAAGAAGTGGTGCATCGTGTAGATCTTGACTAGCAGATGACTACAACTCCTTTCCTTAACCACATCAGAAATGCCATACACAAAGAAAACAAACACACACACCATACACATGCAGTATGGGGTAAGTATCCATAAGAGAACACATGTGATAATAAAACATTTAATTAAACATCATTAGTAACTAAAAACATTGAATAATCATCATGCATACATGAAATATAGAGTACTAAGTAATCTCATCATATAATAAACTGAGTGTAAAACAACATCTGATAATCTCCAAAATAATAATACTAATCATCAAACATAAAATTAGCCTAAAAGAGTTTGGGAATGATAGTAAAAAATGTAACTTAGGGGTAGGCACTACATCCACCCCCTAGACTTAGGCTTACTCCTAGAAGCCTACAAGAAAAATAAAGCTAAGAACTCACTATGTGGATCCCATTGGACCCTTTCCCCCTGTAGGAGGATAAGACTCCACTGAGTACACTCTCTGGGCTCTACCCATGTCACCAACTATAGGTTCTGAAGCTGTGCGTCCCTGGCCTAAGAATGGTGGTTTCCCTTGAGGGCAGTGAGATGACTTGTGTCCGCATTGTCCACAAGAGAAACATTCTCCATTGAAGATCCTCTGAATTCTAGGTGCACTAGACTACTAGAAGCTACCCCACTAGGGTACGACTGAACACTCTGAGATGGCCGATCATACAAGTTGTGGTTGTTGCGTTGAGCATTGTGATAGTTCTTAGTATTGGAACCACCACCACCACTCTGTGCTAGAGGGTAAGTTCCTCTCTACCGCTGATTACCCCCAGAAGGAGGTTTCCTATTGCCACCTGCTTCCTGACCACCCTTCGACCCTGGTGTTAAAGGTGCTCCTACAAAACCCCCATGTCCTAGGTTCACACTTTTCTCTACAAGGATGGCTCGATGTACCACATCCTTGAGGGTTTTAGGTTCAAACACCTTAACACCCCCAATTAAACGGTTGTTCAAACCTTTGATGAAATGTTGTACCAACTATGATGGGTTGTCACTGAATCCTAAAAAGGGCATGAGCTCAAAGAACTTGCGCTCATACTCTATAACGATCATAGTGTACTGTCTCAAGTTATGGAACTCATCTACTCTATGCTGCTTCCATTCCTCTGGTAGGAATCGCCCACGAAAGATGTCTAAGAATAACTCCCATGTGACATTGTTCATGGTTAAGCCCAACTTCTTTTCCTTGATTGTCCACCAAGTGGCCCCAAAGAACTCTAGGTTGGTGATAGCAAACCTCGCTTTGACATTACTATCAAAGTCCTAAATAGCAAAAAACTTGTCAAGGGCAATAAGCCATTGCTCAGCTACATATCCAGAACCCTACCCGTTAAAGGGCTTGACCTTGGACCTCTGAAGGTCCTTCATCTGTGAAGATACAATAGATCTATGTCGATCCCTCAGAGGGCTCCTAGACCTAGGTCTATGCTCATGTCTTGCTCGATGTGCTCTATCCTAATCATGAATAGAAGGTAGGCGATCAATGATGGTTCACATCATTTGCCTCATATCAACCTCCTCCGAGTTAGTATGCTCCTCTCTATGGTTCTCTTCTTGATGCTCACTGACATGCTCTTCCCTATTCTCTTCTTGATTAAGGTCTTTGTGGACAGATTCATGGACACTGATAGCTCTACCTTGTCCACAGCCCCTACCACAACCTCTAATGGAAGACCTCATCCTAGATACCATCCTAAAACAAGATACAAGATACCATAAAACAAACTACTGAAAAATATAGATAAAAGAAACATGTTTTCCAAAAAAGATACTTTCAATTTCAGTTTTGAAATCTAAGTGTTGAAGTATGAAAAATATGCAACTAACAGTTTAAGTTATGTTTTAGTTCAACTAGTTAACACTAGTGGCATTCCAATATACCCAGAGCTCCCAATGTAGAAACTTAGGCTCTGATACCAGATGTAACACCCCGCCAAGGGATCCAAAAGAATTAACCTAGAGTTTTACTAAGTTCGCTAAACATTTTTTTAAAAAGTAAGAAAGTATAACATGCACATCTAACACATAGTAGCGGAAGCAATAACATGTAATCCTAAAAAAATATACATAACAAGTTACATTCCTTAAGGATCCCAAGACATTGAGTCACATTTAAATTTAATTAATTCTAAGTCTATCAACTACCATATCCATATGAAAGAACAATTAGAAAGTCCAAAGTCCATTTAATATACATTTGTTCTGAATGCCTCTTGGAAAATTAATTTGGAATGCTCATTCATCCATTGTACATGTCACACGGTACGAAAAGCTTAAAAGAATATACATATGTAAAAATAGAAATACATCATCCTCTTCAGATCCATGATACGTACTGTAAAATAAATGAAATCATCCACCATACATGATACATCCATACATCAAAAGATATAACATCCATCATAAAATATAACCATCCATAATAATGATCCATGAATAGAATGAAGGTAAATGCCAACAAAGAATGCTCCAACCATGGTGACTACGAATGGATCTCAATGGTAAGAGTAAAAAGCACTACCACCCAACCGTGTGGAACCTAAATGGTCCACTCCCACCGCACTGAGCAGATAGTCTCAACTCCCAAACAAGATATCAACCACATAACACAAGTACTCTCTAAGTCCAGGAAATCCTAAAAGTACACTAACTCAAAGGTTCCAACATAGATCGACATCTAGACCCAGAGGCACATAAGACACATAGGAAATCTACTATGCAAGTGGAAAAGTGTCATCACAAAAGTCACATTGGAAGTTACCCAAGAAATCCCTTAGGAATCCCGGATCCCCTATGATCTTGCGGCAACTAGTATCCTCTCGTACTGACGAGGCATACTACGGAATGCAAGGTCGCAACCAAGCATTCTCTCTACCCCATCCTAGTCTGTACTAGCACTCAAAGCATGGGAGAGAACATACCGTTATCTTATTAGGTTCATTTAGTTCAATATTTAGGTGAGATGTTTTCACTTATTAAAAAAACTTACAACGGGTTTCTCCAGGTAGCCTCTTAGGGCCTTGACCCCCATTGCAAGCCACTTCCTGACACTACACATAGATAACCTACCCTAGGCTCATGAAATCACAAATCAAAAAATCATAATAAAATCACCTTAATCCTATACAAGCGACTGAAAGCACCATAAATATAATCCACAATAATCACATCAGTTCTCCACATGCAACTGAAAAGCATCAAATGATAATCATAATAATCACAACAATTTTCTATCAACAACTGAAGGCATCAATGATCAATCACAATATCCAATGGTTCTCCAACGAGCAACCAACAAGTATCCTAATAATAGATCACAATACTGATCGAAGACTCCAAAATGGTCAAGTCAAATATGTCACAACATGACATCATCAAGAGCATAGGAAAACACTTCAGTCCCATCAAGGTGACTGGAAAGCAACCCAAGTATAATTGATCGATGACTCAAAAATGGTCAAGTCAGGTATCTCAAATACATACACCTCAGCTTCACACAAGGAAACTGGAAAGTAGTAACAAACAGTAAAAACATCCCATCATAGAGCATATCAACACATCACCATGGTTGGGTTTTAAAAGATTGAGAATAAAACATTACAATATCACATTCAAATAACTCCCAAGCCTCTAGTAAACGTCCTAAACTGGTCAACACTAGGATAAAGCCCAAAATCCCAAATCATAGACAACAGAAAAGTCACATAGAACAGAATCATCACATAGTTGGGCATGAATGATAATATATTTTTGAGTTAACGTAAGGTTTAAGTTCTAGTTTTAGGTATGTCTCAAGTAATAAGTTTTTGCAATTAACCCATGTCCCATATCTGAATGAAAGTCAATTATCCAACTTGGTTTAAATCAATTCTCTGAAATGATCTAAAGGCAAGTTATTGATTTAACTTATGAAAAAAATAAGTAATTATGATCTAAACAATATCATTAAAAAAAATATTACAATAGATCTACAATTTTCATTTAGAGTAAATTCATCATTAATTAAATATAAATAAAACTATATATATATATATATATATGTATATATAAATTAATTTTTATTAAAAAAACTAATTACTTATATTTATATCTCAACAATAATTAATTATAATTAATTAATTAAATTATTAATAATTTTATTAATTAAAAATAACTATATTAAATGCATTACTATTTAACAATAACAAAACTTTATTAATAATAATAATTTAATTAATAATAAAGAATTATTAAAATCTTATTAATAATTAACAATAATATTAAACTTTTTAATAAATATATATTTCAATCAATTATTAAAATATTTAATAAAATTCAATTCATTAAATAATATTAAAAAAAAAAACTAACTTGCATTATACAAAAATCAACCTGATATACGAGTCATGTGTTTACATATTAATAAAAAGGAAGGGGGCACTTTTAAAAAAAAGTCGTCAACCCTTACTTAGCCATGTAGCCTCCTGATAGTGTGTCGCAGGCTTTTTAATAAAGGCCATGCAGCCCCCTGCATTAGCAGGTTTGCCGACAATAAAGGTAGGTCATTTTATTGTTATATATATATATATTATATTGATTTTTATTTATTGACACATTAAAACAGTCCTTCCCCAAATGATATATATATTATTTTTTTAAAAATTATTATTATATTTTTATTTATTGAAAATTTATTAAATATGTTTTAATACAATTTCCCTTCTATAAACACATTATATATATATATATATATATATATATATATATATATATATATATATATATATATATATATATATATATATATATATATATATATATATATATATATATATATATATATATATATATATATATGATTGCAATTTGATAGGAAAAATTAAGTAGAACCAATCGAATTTTCAATCTAGGATTTTCATTTCCAAATATAAATTTCTCAATTCCATTTTAATTCAAACCCAAATCCCAATTTAATTCTGATTTCATTCAATTGTTGAACGAGGCTTTCTAAATGGTTTCTCAATCTAGATTTACAGATGAAATTGAATAGCAAAAGACTTAGAATAAAGGGTGGCAAAATTCATGCAACAAGATTTGAGAAGACAATTTTCTTACAAGCATGAAGTAGACAGAATGTATTGAATTACATAAAACATTTAGTGATCAAAAAACAAGACCCTACCTGAACCTGATGCTAATTTGCAACCCTCGAAAATTTGAAGAGAAATCCCTCTTCACAGAACCTTCCCTTTTCTGAAATTCCTTTCTCTTTCCGAAATTTCGCTCCCCAAAATTCCTATCTCCAAAATTCGTTGTCCATCAAAAATGAACCCCCTAATTGTGATAAAAAGTTTTCTCCTTAAATCGGGGCACTGATTGTGCGTTCAGCCAGGAGAACTCCTTGCTTACAACCCTTAACTCCATATTCACTTTTTATTAATGTTTGCTTTATCTTTTTAAGCACGTTAAATGAATTATTAAATAACTTTATTTAATTTTCCACTTGACTTCTATTTTTAATTAATTTATTACTTTTAATCCCATGTGCACTTTATGAAATTAAAATAACATAATTATTTTCACTTATTTTATCTTTTAATTAATTTCTCATATTTAAACTCATGCTTAGATCATGCGATCTTAAAAATTTTAATAATTAAATATCTTTTTTCACTTTTAATTTATTTTAGAAACTTAATTGATAAAATATCTATTAACTTAAATAACAATAATATTTAGCATTTATTTAAAAATGAACTCTAAATATATTATTATTAAATTAAATAAATATTATCACGTTTTAAACTTAGAACTTTATCTCCAAATTTAATTCTTTTTATTTAGTTAATTAAATATTAAAGACATCACATTAATTTTCCATTAAATTAAATCATTAATTAATCTTTTAATTAGACTTAATTAATAGAAAATACACCAAGGACTCATGAAACAACATACGAAAACCCAACATAGAAAAACACATACTAAATCAAACAAAAAGAGTTATAATTATGAAATTACATCATTTGACGCATTCGGAGGGTACTTGACTCAGATACTCATCCTAATTTTCAATTAGGACAAATGGCTTAAAGGGTTGGGATTTGGACTTAAGAATTATCTCCCCTCTCTTACTATTGAGATAATGCGATAGGGTATGCTCATCCTGGCAATTCAAGGAAGTCGATACCCGATACTTGCAACCTACATTAAATCCACACATGTACAAACACAATATTCTAAGCTAAACAAACAATGGCAGGAAGTGGTGCATCATGTAGATCCCAACTAGTAGGTGACTACGATTCCCTTCCTTAACCACATCAAAAATGTCATACATAAAGAAAACAAACACGCACACCATACACATGTAGTATGGGGTAAGTATCCATAAGAAAACACATGTGATAATAAACCATCTAACTAAACATCATTAGTAACTGAAAACACTAAATAATCATCATGCATACATGAAATATAGAGTACCAAGTAATCTCATCATATAATAAACTGAGTGTAAAACAACATCTGATAATCTCCAAAATAATAATACTAATCATCAAACATAAAACTGGCCTAAAAGAGTTTGGCAATGATAGCAAAAAATGTAACTTAGGGGTAGGCACTACATAGGGCTTTCTTGTTGTATTGTTTCAGCTATGTTTCAACTTCTATTTTTGGTAGCCATTTGTTCAAAGGCTAAGAACTAGTGTTCTCCTCTATTTTTGTATGCTAGTTCTACCCGGTTGGGTGGGTACGAACATTTTCTTATTTTTTGAAATGAGGGTTTGGGGTTTTGTGCCATTATGCTGGTCATTTTTGCATATGGTGTCCAAACTTAATTATTATGCTATGGTCGTGGGATCATCCCCAAAAGTATCATACACCCTTAAGAGAAGTGTCTCCCAATCCCTGAAAGTGTTGCCCTCCTTCTTGAGAAATGTTGTATGATACTTTAAAGTATCGCCTAGTGCTAATTTAAAGTATCACTCGACCCTTGTGAAAACTTGTGTGGGCGGACAATGGGCACTTTTTGGTAAGACATGGACCTTTCAGGAAGTGTTTTGGGTACCCTCTTAGGTGTTCTTCAATCCTTTGGAGTTGCATTTTGAATTCGTAATGTTCTGATTCGAATTCAATTATGCGTCTTTCATTTTCTGTCAGTTGTTCAATAGTGGTGTTCGGAGATTTTTTGGTTGCTTGGATTGTTGGTGAAGTCTTCCATTGCGATCTGTGTGATCCCTATATGATGTTGACATGTGCATTCATACTTGTAGAAAAGAAAATATCTTGGCTTGAATTTAATCCTTGTTCCAAGGATCTCTGGGCGGGGCATTACAAATCTACATTCTTATGTATAATTTAGGATCTCCCCTTAAGACACGCCATTAAATATAGTTAATTAAACTTAGATAAAGACATTAAGATCAATAACATATACATAAAAATGTGAATATTAAAAACATACATGTCTACTTTTAACATGAACATATATACATACATCTATGAAATAAAAAATACATTTTAATCTACATTCTTATGTATAATTTAGGATCTCCCTTTAAGACATATCATTTAATTACACTTAGATTAAGGCATTAAGATGAATAACATATACATAAACATGAATATTGAAAACACACATGTCTACATTTAACATGAACATATATACATATATCTATGAAATAAAATATGTACATTTTAATCCACATTCTTATATATAATTTAGGATCTCCTCTTAAGACATGTCATTAAATATAGTTAATTACACCTAGATTAAGGCATTAAGATATATAACATATGCATAAAGATGAATAACATATATAGAAACATGAATAACACATACATAAACATAAAAGATTAATCTTGACATTAAAAGATCAATAACATGTATATAATAAAATATATCTAGAGAATAATGTACCCATATCAAATGTATAAAAATACCATGTATCAAATATCTCAAAATATCATATCAAGCATGCATCCAAATAACATATATAAAACATCAAAGTCTCTATATAAACATGTATCGAAATAACATATAGAACATCAAAGTGTCCATATAAACATGTACATCTAAAATACTATATCAAATGTCTCCAAAATAACATATAAAATAAAAGGCCATCTAATTAGCTACATCCCCCTCTTGGTCCATGTCCCCAACAAGGTCTATCAGTTGCATCTGAACTCTGTGTCAAATGATAGTGTCAAATTATGTTTAGACAAATTATATCATACATATAAATCAAATATATATTTAGATTGTAACATACCTGAGACTCATGATGTGTAGCATTTGTTAGTGTTTGTAGATCACCAAAACATAACATACTATCACTCAAACCCTATAACACACACACACACACACACACACACACACACACACATACATATATATGTACACACAAGTTAGATTGTATGAAGAATATATGTTCCTATATGTTTAAGTTTAAATTTTACCATAATTAAAATAAATTTAAACATATAGACATATTTATCATAGCATCATGTAATGCTCTACCGATCTAATTGATATTTGAATCATGCAATAATAAAGCATTATCAGTGTCCACATCGATAATGTCATCTGAAAGCATAGAGGTAAATAGACCAGGCTATCTAGTAGTGGAATCCTAAGTGGGGGGGTGTTGTAGGGTCCTAAGTAGTTGGGAATGGTGCTACAGGGTCCTAGGTAGCTGGGGCTGGTGCTCTAAGGCCCTGTGTAGTAGCAGATATAGAAAAAGGTGCAAGAATTTCCTCCTACCTTTGTGAACCTATGATCCTATTGTGCATGATGGAATATGACTGATCTTAGTGCCGATGTCATGAAGTGGAATCCCTGTGACTGTAGATAATGCTCGATATGAATCCAAAATATTAGATGTTAAACAGGATCCCAAATGATGCAATGCGTCCACATCTGAAACTGCAAAATCCTGTACTAGAGAAGGTAGGTCTGCTATCCCATATGCATCATCAATACTTATGCTAGATGATACAACTATGGGAATGGTACCTCGAGACCATAATATATATCTACCACACTGATAAGAAGAAATCTCCTACAACTACATAGTGATAGTGGCAATGCCCAAATAAATCTATGTCCTGATTGTGTCATCAAGAATCTCAAGCCTACATCAACCTTCTCTAGACCTCTTGGCATAACCAAAAGGTTTGGACCCACCATTGCCTATTTATTAAAAGGAACATGAGTATCCACAGGTCTGAATCTCTTTGAAAGTCTACCCAGACCCTGGCCAACATGACCTGGATAATATGTGTAATCAACACCGTGCTATAAATGAAATTTTGCTAATAATTGTTTGTAGAAATATAGAGGGAACTCATCCTTCTTTGGCCATCTATAATGAGTAGCCAACTAGTGAGGTTATGTAAATGGTGCGACAAGCTCATCAATACACTTTTTTGCAGAGTAGCCTCTAGCTCTAGCTCTATTTGTATAAAATGGAAACATTGTCTTCATCGTGGTAGTCGAGACCTCAATGTCAACCTGTGTACACTTCACAGTGCTAGTGACACTGCGAGATAGAGAAGGATAAAATTTCTCAATATTGATATAATCAAAAGGGTTTTATGATTCAATGGTGTGAATCATACGAAACAACTCCTCTCACATCACTATAATCTTCTCTCTATTAGGGAGGGTGGTAGAAGAGGAAAATGAGGAGTCTAGAACCTCTATAGCACAAGATAATTTGAAAAGTGTATCTCTAAATAATTGGTGTCTATCCTCAGTGGAGGATGTGGATGTGTGTGTTGTGCCATACTCAACAATTTGACCCCCTCTATGGATACTAGCATCCCCTGAGGATGCAGGAGCACGATCCCCTAAACCAGATGCCATAATGTATATATGTATATAATATATGAGGATATGAGTGTGAAGTTACAAGAGACAAAATCTAATAAATATCTAGAGATCTGCACATGCATATATATACACATATAAACATACAAGTGTATAAATGAAAATAATTAAAAGTTAAATTTAATTTGAAACACACATATATAAATACACAACATTAAATGTATGGTGCTATTCAATCATGTACAATATATATACACATATAAACATACAAGTGTATAAATTAAAATAATTAAAAGTTAAATTTAATTTGAAACACATGTATATAAATACACAACATTAAATGTATGGTGCTATTCAATCATGTACATGAATTTTTAAAAAAATTATCTTAAAGAGACCATATCTAATGTATTTTAACTTGCTCATGCAAATGTGAAGAAAGAATGTTCGTACATGTACATGTATATGCAATAGATAAAATAAAATTCTTGATTAAATTCTAACTAAGTGTATACATGTAACTTAAGTTTTTTTTAACTAAATTAGATTTTGATTTAGCTATAGGGTTAAACAATTTTTCTAAGTTTCATATAAATGTACAAGTGTTTCTAAGTTTTATATAAATGTACAAGTGTTGTATAATTTTTTAGAAATTAATGATATGTTTTAATTTCAAATTTGAATATAAAAAAGTTAATTTTGTTTATTTTTACCTAATGTTTGACTAAATTTTACCTAATGTTTTTCTACATTTTTACCCAACATTTGACTGTGGGATCATCGCAAGATTGGGCTCATTGAATCTGGCTCAGGGAAACCTTGGATTGCCACGATTTTTAGCTACTTCTGTGGGCTATTTATTTTATGGTTTAGATTCTCATTTTTCCCTTTTGGCTATGAGGTAGCACTTTCCTATTTTATTGTTTTGGCTTTGTTTCTGCTTCTATTTTTGGTAGCCATATCTTTGGAGGCTGAGAACTAGTGTTCCCCTCCAATTCTATATGCTAGTTCTACCCAGTTGGACGAGTACAAACATTTCCCTATTTTTTGAGATTAGGGTTTGGAGTTTTGTGTTGTTATGCTAGCCATTTTTGCATATGGTGTCTGAACTTAATTATTTCTAGATTTTTGGGGTCTTTGTACCCAAAGGTCAAATGGGTTTTAATTTCTAAAATTTTGGGGTTTCTACCTCGTTTTGCATGCCGCCCTATTTTCTCATGTTTTCTTGGCACAATGTGGGTTGTGGACTTGGATGATCCATTTGGATATCAGTCAGGCCACTATTGCACTTTTATGTTGCATTGGGATGCATGTTGCACCTGTACTCCTAACTTTGTGTTCGGTTGAGTGATTTTATACATGTTGTTATGGTTTCTTTTGGACCTTTCTTCTTGTTTTGTGGACACTAGGATTCATATAGAATCCATACTCCCACATTGAGGTCAGTTGAGAGAGTTCATGGTGTTGGGTCTTGTTATATCATTGAGATTCGTGTAGAATGCATACTCCCAGATTGAGGCCAGTTGAGTGATTTCATGATGTATGGTTTTAGTGGCTTTGGGATTCATGTAGAATTGATCCTTCCCGTGTTGCTTTCAATTGGGTGTTATCTTTTGCATTGTCTTCTCATCCAGTCCTTGTTTTATGATCTTTGTGATGGTGGTGCACCACACACGAGTATGTGCATGTACATTTGTTGGGTGACTTGTGAGGCCTGATATTTCATGGTACTATTGGAAGTTATGATCATTGGGGTTGGGATGGGAGTATGCATGCCCACAGGAACTTGTCATAAGATGACCATGGGTAGGGTAGGGTAGCATATGGAGGGGGCTCCTATCTCCTAGCTTGGCAATCATGATGCCATAGGTATGGCAGAGGGAGTTTTAAATAAGTGATAACTAAATAAAATGTGTGAGTGGTAATAAACTTAAGATAATAAAATGTATGTGTCGAGCCTTCTGTTAAGGGATGTTGTATCTGCATGATCTAAACTTGGGCTTGTTGATGCCAAGTGACTCTCCATGATGTTAGCCTCTACTTAGTAGCCTATTGAGTGTTTGACCAAGACCTATACTCCTTGCATTGATTTAGGTTCTTGGTTACAGCCATCATACTATCTGGCATGAGTGTTAGCCATGGATGTTGTTCTTTTGTGTGTTTGTGGTTGGATCATTATCTCCATTAGCATGGCGAGTGTGGAACTATGGGTGCCACATGGTTGGGAGGCATAGCTACCTTCACCACTGCTACGGATTGATATGCAGAGATGGTCTTTTGTCCTAGTACGACCGTTGTTAGATGTTTTCACTTGATACTTTGGGTTCCAAAGTATGCTTTCTTGTGATTTATGCTTTCATTGGAATGCTTGGATATCATCTTTAGACGATGTTAGTTTATTTGAGGCATTCCTATATTATGATGTTTAGCATATGATTAGATTATGTGAATTTCTTTTTTGGTATATCTATTGCTTATTGATGTTTAGCATGTGATAGGTGATGTTATCTACTTGTAAGATTATCTTATGCTTTAGTACTAGCATGTTAGATTTCTATATGCTTATACTATAGTATGTTTTAGTAGTGACATCCCTATTACAATAGTGTCAGCGATCTGATCGGTGGCTTGTGATGTTATGCATGAGGGATGGCTAGGATCCATGATGGTCTTATGATGTTATTGATGATTGGGAGGAACTAAGCACTTAGTTTGGTTGTTCAGTTATTGCGATGTTATTTCTATCCATTGCGATGTTACTTCTGTTCACTGTGATGTTGGTTTCAATATGTCCTTTCATTTCTATGGTTTAGATGGATAGATATTCCTCTTTTTTGTTTCTTGGCATATTGTTGATTATGTACTCAAGTGTTCAACCTCAATGTATGTGGATTTGGTACTCCCCAGTGTGGAGGTTTGTTTTTCCATTTCATTCCTTTTTTTGACCCTTAGAGTAGTTTTCTTGCTTTCTTGGGTGACCATGTGTTTGCATGATGTGATACAATAAAGTGCCACATGCAAATTGGAGTTCTATCATGCATTCTCTGATTATGTCGCATGCCTTTTGGAGTTTTGTTGTGTAATACTTTCCAATATTGCACCCCCATTGAAGAAGTATTGTACAATACATGTAAAGTATCGTATACCCTTAAGAGAAGTATCTCTCAATTGCTAAAAGTGTCGCCCTCCTTCTTGAGAAATGTCGCATGATACTTTAATGTACTGCCTAGTGCTGATTTAAAGTATCACCTGCCCCTTGTAAAAACCTATGCAGGTGGATAGAGGGCACTTTTTGGTAAGACCTAAAATTTTTGGGAAGCATTTTGGGTACCCTCTTAGGTTTTCTTCAATCCTTTGGAGTTTCATTTTGAATTTGTAATGTTCTGATTTGGATTCAGTTATGTGTCTTTCATTTTTTGTTGATTGCTCGGTAGTGGTGTTTGGAGATTTGTTGGTTGCTTGGATTGTTGGTGAAGTCTTCCATTTCAATCTATGTAATCCCTATATGATGTTGACATGTGCATTCATATTTATTTAAAAAAAAAATCTTGGCTTGAATTGAATCCTTGTTCCAAGGATCTCTAGGCAGGGCATTACATCTAATATCAGAGCCCATGTTCAAACATTGGGATCTCTGTGTATATGTTGCCCATATGGTTGTTGCTACATTGTGTGAGTGTAAGTCTCTTGGTGAGAGCTCATGATCTTTTTTGCTTTGGTATCTACTTGTGATGGATTTGCTTTTCCAATAGATGTGACTAGATCCGTGTGAGGAGAAGTAAGTGAGTCTTCCTGGTTTTGTTAGTGGAATCAATGTGCCTTTATTTGGTTGGTTGCATGTCTGGCCTTTTTAAATGGAACCACTTATTAGTATCCATGTGTTGGATTTTAGTGCCTCTTTGGTTTCTCCTTATGGAGAAAGGTGCATTGTTTCCCTATTTTCTCCTAATTGTAAGTAAATAAATGAATCTTAATTGTGATTCTGTGTTTTTTCATTATAATATTGAAATGGTTCCTTTGATTAAAAAATGAGTGTCTATTATGAATCATTGCAAAGAAGTAGGTTTGAATTATATCCTTGGGTTAATGACTTAAGTCCCCAATCTCATTACTTCTTAAGCTTATTGAAATTTGCATTAAATTGGTGAATATCTAAATGTTGCATTACATGGAAAATAATTAAGGAAATTATTTTTGTCTGCATATGCATGAGATTATTGATGGTCTATTTCTTGATGTGTGTGAGTATATTCTCTAACACTTCTAGGATGATGTATTCCTTAGCATTGTGTGGTGATTTATACCTCTTGTGTGACTATCCTTAGTCAGCACTTGTAACATGATTTAATTGATGCCTTATTTTATTTGGTTGGAAGTACTTTCCTCATGTTGTTGGGCTAGTATTGATTTTTAGTATTTTCTTCTCTTGGAATAGTTATCAAATTTTATCTATCACTCTCTTTGTAATAGTTGTCACATTTGACTTATTGTTGAAATGTGCACTTTTTGATATTTACTATTGGAATTAAAATTCCCCCATTTGGGCTTTTGATTACATTTCATGATGACTATTCTGGATGTGTTTTAATTGTTGCCTAGTTGTATGTGTTGTGATTCTACCATGTTCATCTTGAACCTCTAGTAGTATGCATAAGGGATAATATCATGGAGAACATCCTAGTGTTTCTTTGATAGATTTAAAGTCATTAATGTAATTGGATTATTTAAAAGATGAGTAAACCTAATGTTATTCTTGAAAGAAATTGAAAGATATGTACTTGTTTTATGGTGACTCTTGAACCCTTGCTTTGAAAACCTTTTAGTTTCATTGTGCATTAGTGCTTATATTATGTTTAATTAATGAAATTATAAAAGAGAAGTAATGATGGTTTTAGTGTGTAATTACCTTTCATTCCATGTCTTATGTTGTTTTGGGCATGTGTGTTCTTGAGTGGTTTTGGATGTTTTGTCCATTGCTAGTTATGGTAGCCGAGACAGTTTGAGTTGCCTTTGATGTTTTATCTTGAGTGGGGATTAAAAATATCAAGTTTTAGGAATCTCTAAGCTCCATTATGTTTTAGCCCTTGTCATTATCTTTTCAACACTTTTTGAATAGAGTCAATCTGAGTCCGGACGTGAAAGTTATGGTCTTCAAAGTGAAGGTAGTTTTGTGCTGATTTGAAATTCGTGCAAGAAACTAGTGGTCATACACTTTCTCACCTGGTTCATTGCACTTTCTCACCTAGTTTACTAAGAAACTTCATGCAAGACTGTGCTAATGCAATATTTCTCCTAGGGAACAACAAGCATCGTGTTCGCATGTCTAGAGTTACTAATCGATGTTCTGAGTAACCTTTATCAAGTAGAGGCCAATTCAATCATGAAATATCATATTTATGGCCATTGGAGAAGTTTAACTCTTTAGGTTATTCGTAATGGAAGAGTTATCTAGTCTTCATAATCTACAAGGTATTTGTTGAGATTCGTGCTTGGGTTTGTGTGTTTCCTATTGCACCGATCCACCTTCGTGAGGTGAAATGTAGCCTATAAGTGTACCTTGCTCAAGGTTGATGTTGCCTTGTCATTTGGAAGTGATTTATTTCTTTGATGAGCCTAAATTCTCCTTTTTGGATATTGACTTTGGCATATCTTTGTATCCTTTTCTCTCTTGTGAGGGTAGGCTAGCGTGGTTATGCTAGTAGCTGAGTTAGTGTTTTTAGATGAGTATGTTGATGGATGGTGGAATTGTGAGTTCCCTAACGCGTCTTGGGCTGATTTAGTGCATGGGTTGAGCGAGAGACTCCCTCTTAGTCATAATACTCTGTAGTTCTTTCTCCCTAAGATTATTTCTTCAAGAGGATTATCTCAGTCAATTTTTCTCATTGACCATTGACTTGAGGCTAGAGATCGAGTTTAGGAGTAGATTGGGTGTAGTATTCCCAGCATGGTGCTGGAGGGACATGGTATCGTTGGACGCATGTTACCATCTTATGAATTGGTATGCATATATTACATGATTGTGTCCACTAACAAAAGTCTTTGCAACCTTGTGGAAAGGTGATACCTTGTTTGGTTGGCTTGTGCAACCCTAGTTCCTAGTGGTAGTTGAGCTTTTGTACCTTAGAGAGGCACTGTGCTCCTATTCTTAGTGGTGAGTAGTCTTTTGGGAGTGTGTAATTTTGTTGGTAAACTGTCATCCTCTATGTTCTAAGGGTGAGTTTACGTGGTTTCAAGGATGCTCATGTGCAACATGATAGCATTCTTGGGAATTTTGGGATGTTTATTCCCCATGATTCCAACTCTTTTTGGACATGCATCATGTTTTGACCTTTTTTTGTGGTCACATGGTAGGTGCATGTTTAGTTGGGCACCTATGGGTGAGGTAGAGTGGGTTTTTCCTTACCTTGTATTGTTGACTTTATGGCTAGATGGATTTTCCTAACACATAGAAGGTTCCTTGTTGGAGGACCTTGTGTAAGTGTGACACCTATTCTCTTGTGGTTGACCTATTTGGGGGTTGACGTGATGGTTTGAGAATGTTGGAGTGATCTCATTTGACTTGTGAGAAGTTTGTTGAGTCATTCCTATTGCTCAATTTTGATTTTTAGCTCCTGATGTGTTTTTTTTTGTATTCTTGGATTGTAGGCTTCTAGGAGTAAGCCTAGTCTTTGGGGGGGGATGATGTAGTGTCTCTCCCATTTGACTTCTGTAAGTCATCCTGATGGATGCAACTTTTGTAAGGAAACTTGGCAACAAAGAATATAACCGTTTCCACATAACCCATAATAGATCTAAAATAAGCACGGAATTAAAATCCACATGCAAGAGAATAGACAACATACCCACAAAATGTGACACAAGATATACCCTAGGAAACCCTCATTGAGAGAAAAACCCAACCTCCAAAAGCATCCATCATCATGTATTATTCAACAAAAATACCATTTCCATACAACCATGGAAGCCCTAATGGCCATAGCCATAATCGAGCAAACTATGTGAACAAGCATGAATCCACACATCCCATGCCATGCTTTCAACCTTCACAAATGCTCCCTTGGCTAACCTATCAAGCCTTGTCCCGCTCAACTCTTGCCTTTTGTCTTCTCCTTGTCACTCTCTCTCTACAAAAACTACCCTTGTGGCTGCTTATATAGTAGCAAGTCCCACAAAACCACCAAGTGGTATTACATAAACCATGTGCTACCTAACCCACTGACCCCACATTTAATATTGGGCATTTAATTCTTTTCCCCAAATATTAAATAATTACATGAAATATTATCACAATGTTACAATACAACTCATCAAAAATATTCCATGGGAATCTTTACATGTTGCACGTCCATCTAGGCACAACATTACATACTAAAAATAAAATAATAAAATAACAATATTATGCAATGTGTGCAACACCCATTATCTCAACAACTTTGTTGATCTCTCCTTGAGAAGGGATCATGATTGGGACCATGAGTGGTCTACACCATAGAGGTGATTGGATTTATGTTTCTATATAAGTTGTTTTGGTTATGCTTATGGCTGATTTATGAGATTATGATGTGATTTTTGGTTCACCAAGGTTTGTGCCAGTGGTTACCAGGATCGATGTGGTGTCATGAGGTTGTTACACAATTACCTTGAGATGTGTGCAGAGATTGCATTGTGTTCTTTTACTATGCTACATTGGACTAGGTTCCTGTAACAATGGATAGTCATGTTTATGATTGTGTTCGCTTATATATTTTAAGTGCCTTTTCTTGTTGTTTAAACTATCATTATTAAATACTTAAATACTTAGGAATGGATTGTCCACGTTGGATTCTTTGGTTATGTGCTGCAGAAATTTACCTTATTATATTTTGATCTGAAAGATATTTGTTACTCATGTTATGTTTTACATTTGAGATGACCCAAGGGTCGGATGTTATACCTTGATTTCAGTATCATAGATGTTAGACTACTATGTTGTTCAATTGATCATATTGCATGATGATGTCATTTTGAGATGACAGTGTGTTTTATGATGATATCTGGTTATTCAGTATTTGTAAAAGTCTCTAATTATGTTATGTGATGGATTTAATGCTATGGTTATTTACTTCATTCCTGCATTGTTATGCTTTATGCGAACGTGAGTGATGTAAATAGATTATTTTGATATAATTAAATAAATGGTTAAATTAGGTGATTCAATGCATTTATTTCTTTGACTAAGTTATTATATGCAACTGCACTTGATCGTGTTGTTTAGTGTGTAGGATTTATATCCTTGGTAGTGGCACATGGAGTTAGTGATTTAGCCATTCATATTTTACCAATGTCATCCTTGTATGGTCAATGTATCCTTGATTTAATTGTTTAATTAAACTGTTTGGTGATTATTAAATCTGAATTCATTTGCATTATGTGATTAGACTAGTGAGCATGTTTGTGCATTTAGAGGTTCTCTTTGTCGTGAAAGTTGTTAAGAAAATTTTTGTGTTTTTAGGTTTTTGGGCCTTTTAATTGTTTTATTTTAATTTCTAGGAGCTTTTCCATAAATAAATTCCTATTTATAGGAATAGCCTATTTTCATTTGGGTCGATTCAAGGGTTTAACTAGGTTGGCTAGTTATTTGCCCTAATCGATTATTTACTCAAAAAGTGAATAAATATCTAAAAAGGAATAATTCCTCACTTCTCACTTTTGAATTAGAAAGTTGGAGAGTAAAACCCAAAATCCTCTTCATGAAGATTTACTATTTTGTTCATTGTGGGAGCTATGGGCATGAGATCATTATGAGATCGGGCTCTTTGAATCCGGCTTGGGAAAACCTTGGATTGCTGCGATTTTCAGCTACTTTTGCAAGCTATTTATTTTATGGTTCATATTCCCATTTTCCCCTTTTGGCTGTGAGGTAGGGCTTTCCTATTTTATTGTTTGTGCTCCATTTCTACTTCTATTTTTGGTAGCTATATGTTTGGAGGCTGAGAACTAGTGTTCCCCTCCATTTCTATATGCTAGTTCTACCTAGTTGGGTGGGTACAAACATTTCCTTATTTTTTAAGATAAGGGTTTGGGGTTTTGTGCCGTTATGCTAGCCATTTTTGCATACAGTGTTTGAACTTAATTATTTCTAGATTTTTGGAGTTTTTGTACCGAAAGGTCAAATGGGTTTTAATTTCAAAATTTTTCAAAATTTTGGGGTTTCTACCTTGTTTTGAATGTCGCCCTATTTTCTCAAGTTTTCTTGGCACAATGTGGGTCATAGACTTGGATGATCTATTTGGATATCAGTCAGGCCACTATTGCACTTTTATGTTGCATTGGGATGCATGTCACAACCATACTCCTGACTTTGTGTTCGCTTGAGTGATTTTATACTTGTTGTTATGGTTTCTTTTGGGCCTTTGTTCTTGTTTTGTGGACACTAGGATTCCTGTACAATCTGTTGGCACTCAAAATTACATTCTCATTTTGAGCATCCATTTAAAATTTTGAGTCAAATCAAGCCCCATAAATGCACATGTATTCGGCTGTCAAGTTGAGGCCTAAGAGGTGTTCAATGCTTCTAGCACCTTCCATCGAGCCTATCTAAGTGTTCCATGAAGTTAAATTGCCATTCTGAGCCATTTCGTAAAGTCTTGTTTTGAGCAAATGTCAATTCTGAATTTTCACTTGTGTCAAATAGTGATAGGAGGTTACGTTTGCTACTAAATATCTCATAACTAGAAATGTTTCATGACTCACCCCTTTGGGAATATTTAGTTTCCATACCTGAGAGCCTATGTTTCAGATTTCAAGCCATTTTGAGTTCGTTTGACTAGGTTTTGAATCCCTCAAAGTTGGTAGTTTACTATTTTCACACATTTGTAAATTGCACACATTTCTGGGAAGCCCTGTTTGATGAGTAATAACTTTTGACCAATTGACCAAAATGTTAAAATTCCTCTTGTGTTGCATTGTAGACATCAGAGACTTGTTCTGTTTCAAGTTTTAGCTTATGGTAAATCCATTTGATCAATTTTCAAACATGATTCCAAACGCAATTTGTAACTTTTTACTGGTGTCAGCATTTGTAGATTTGTCAGGACCCCTGTTCATGATGTCATATCTTGAAATTCATGATGGATGAGATTGAATGGATTATACCACTATGTTTTCCTCTGAAAATACTTTAAGTGTGCCAGTTTTCAAGTCATGACGAATCCATTTGCACACTTTTCCAGGTCAATTCCATTGCAAAAAATCACTTTCTGCCATTTGTTTCAATCTGCAAAATCCAGGTAGCTCACTTTGACCTCTCACCATTTGCGCCTAGTTATTTTTCATGAGCCTAAAATTTGGATTCATACTCTCCTCATGACAGATAACCAATGCTCCAGTTTTTGTCCTTTCAAGTGTTAGTTTACCCAGTTTTTGAAGCCAATTCTGAACCCAATTTTATGGTTTTCTGACATGTTTGTTTGCAAGCAATTTCAAAAGGTCAACTTTGACAGAGAATATCTTTGGACTCCAAATTTTTCATGAGATGAGATTCAACAGGGTGCAAGAATGCAGAACAAAGTATCAGTGTGCCAAGTTTCAGATCCTAGTCAGAGGTTTGGGTCAATTTTTAAGGCCAGTCAACGGACCTCTTGGCGCAAATTTGACAGTTGGCAGAAAGTGATAAAATGAGTTTTTAACAATCAGTTCAGTGATCAAACTTGATTTTGATAAGTTCTAGATGGTTAATGGATTAGTTTTGCAAGTCAGTTGTTTGAAATGCAAAATTTTTTTAGTCGGACCCATTTTGGGCCTGACTAAGCTTCATCATATTTATAGGGCGTCGTGGGATTTTTAAGGAAATGAAGAGGATTTGGATGAATCTTTTTATTAAAACATCATGATCACATAACAATATAAGTGAGTGTGGTATGATGGGGACACAAAGATAAACCGACTTGATTAAGCCATGAAGACTTTTTGTTTCAAGAACTTACAAAGAGAAACTTCTCAAGAAAATTGTACCATGAAAAAAGACATGATTGACAAGATGGGATACAAGGTGAAGCTTGTTCGAGTAACACAGAGAGTGAATGAGGCCTACTTCACACAATTATACTTGAATAAGATAGGAAGTGTTGACTAAAAAAGTTTCAAAGCTAAGTGAGGAGTTATTTCATCTCCAAAGCAAAGTGAGTGAGTTGAAAATAGACTATCACCAAGTTCAAAATGAGAGTGAGTAACTTGCAGAGTAGTTCTCCGATCGGACATTTGATGTTGTTCTAGATAAAGGAGGCTTGGATGCATTGATGGAAGCAAAATCAGATCCTAAATTGGGGATTCAATTTCTTTTCGAAGTTCATGGAAGGACCACGACTTATTTCTACAGATTAGATGAGAACTTATCTACTTCTTCGACAAACATAACTATTCTTGAGAATTCTCTAGCATCTATAGGGAAGAAATATATTTTCATGCAAAAGCTCTGGAACTATTGCTATTCTATGTGACTTTCTACAAGATAAGACACCTTATATTGAGGAACTTGAAGAGCAAATACAGAGGCTTCATGAAGAGCATGCAACAACCATTGTAGAGAGAATGATGCTGATGAAATGGCAAAAGTTGAAGCAACATTAAGAGGTGGCAATATAAAGAAAGCCCAGTCAACATTTGAAGACCCAACACAATGCAGAAGGTAAGAGACCCGAGCAAGATTGAAAGAAAATGTTTTATTGATATAAAAAAGGGGTATCCATGCATTCGATCCACCAGTCAATGCTAGTAAAAACCACCAATAATGTAAGTCGCTAGCAAATAAAGACACCCATGACATCTAAGAAACTGTCCACTAAGCATTAAAGAAAGTACTCACACAATTTTAAAAAAAAGGATGCAGCATTCGAATGGAGACCAGAACCCACAGTCAAGGCAGAGCAGCCATTCAAATTAGAAAGTCATAGGTAAAAAAAAGGGGGTAAAGCCATCCCACGCTAAGGTCCCCTACAATGCCCGCATCCCACACTGAAGGAGGCAGCCTTAGAAAAAGGAATGCTCGCGTTAAGCAAGTGTCGATGTTGGAAAGCCACAAGTATGGAAGCAACAAAAGCCAGACCAGAGACGCCAAACATTATATCCTTCAAATTCATCGCAGACCAATTTGTTCACTCCCTCAACATCACCTTTATCTCCATCTACAACACTAAGTGCCAGAGACCTTCCTCTGGATGATCAGACAGGAAGCTCACACTTTGGAGTAAGAATGGAGTAGAGAGGCAGAACGCCAATTAAAAGGCATGAAGACCCAGTGCCAAAGAAGGGTAGAAGATGCCAAAGGTTTTTAAGCTCACGCCAGTAGCAAAGGCAGGAAGAAGACAAGACATTCCCACACAATGGAAATAAGTAAGAGACGTCTCAAGCAGGCTATTACAAACAGGTCCACGACTTGTGCATACAATTGCCCACGTTTCAAGAAAACAGATCACGCAAAAACAAAGAAATAATCCCTGTTTGGCATGGAAATACTCATTGAAGCCAAGCACATTGTGATTTGGGCTCCCATGTCAAAGGGGAAAGCAGCTTGCAAGTTTTAATAGGGGCTCCACGCCCAAGCCATCAAACTTGCAAATTCAAAGAAGGAATAGGGCAGATCTGGGTTGAAGTCGTAGTTTTAAATGAAAGAAGAAGCCATACAGTTGGAACATTATCCCACATGGGGGAGGGAATATTTTCCTAACCTTTTAAATACCATTTCAAATGAAAGGTTTAGTGTTTTATAACAAGCGCTTTTTGAAAGGAAACTCCTTGTGCAAGTGGGCATGTGGTCAACAAATAAGAGGTAAAACTTTGAAAGAGTATGCATAACGAAGTGATGACATTAGCAGGGTTGAAGACATCGAAAAAGTAAAAATCCAGCTAGTCTCTATGTCACTAGCTAGAAAATCCAAACATTTTTGGGTAGTGACACAGTGAGTCGCTGGAAAAACCCAGAAATCTGACGAAAGATAGATGAGTTCAGATGGAAGGAGATTGCGACATGTGTCCCATTCGAATGGACCTTGCTATCTCACCAAGGAGAAGTTGCTCCTGTGATAACATGGCAACATAGTGAGCATTAAGGTGGCCATGACACGTGGTGCTGATAAGGATGGCTAGTCAGAATGTGACATGTGGCACTTGCCCAGATCTGAGCCAATCAAAAGATGACACATGGTGAGGTTAGTCAAACTAGCTTTGACTTGGATTGAAAGGAAGGCTGGGAAAATTCAAAGGTCTCAAATGAAAAGTTTATTTTTATTTGTCTTTTGGTTTCACATGTAGGTTAGACTTTTAAATAAAGTATGAAAACTTTAATATAGTTTAAACTTTAGTGAAAGTTTAAATTTTTGCAAAATAATGTGCAAACATGTGAATGGAGACCTAATCTTTAGAGGACCATATCTGGGGTGATTTTTATCAAAAATGGGCACTTCAATATACCATCAAAACTAGAACGAGATGAATTTGTCGAATTTGAGGTTGATTTTTGCATAGGTGCTCACCAGTTTGAGCTATAAGCCAATTTGTAAAATCTGGGGCATTCTCAGTGGAATAAGCAGTTTTGACCATTGATGATTAGAATTGGTTAGAAGGAAATTTTAAAGGCTTGCTAGGATCTAAATGTTGAGAAAATCATCCTCAAGCGATTTTCTTGCATTCTTGAAGTCACTTTGTAACTAGTTTTTCACTTTTGCCTTGTGAATTCATTTTAATGTCAGAATCAGTTATGATCTTTCATCATGACATTTTTGAGATATTTGATGCCTCTAAAAACAAATTGAAAAGAGATCTAATAGGCAGTTGAGGAGAGAGACTAGAGAGAATCTTTTCATGGCAAAGAGAGGGAATTTCATGTGGACATATGTCAATTGCAGACTCAATCTGGGAATTCCTTCCTCTATATCAATCTCATTCTTTCTCATTGTACAGGTTCCAATATTTGTCACTGAGAAACCAACAGGTTCCAATTTTTGAAAAAAAGAGTTCATTGTTGTGATACCATTGAGGGTTTCAGTTTTTCACTATGAGACCATTGGTTCCAGCCTTGATGCATTCCAAATACTGAGACACCATTTTTTTTTAGCATAATTCTCTCATGTGAACATCCGTAGGAAGGAATATATAGATAGTTCAGATCTATTAGGTTGTTTCATGTTTTTCATTTCATGCATATGACTGTATAATTTCAAAGAAATAATACAGAGAGCAGGAGATGATTGAGTTTCAGTTGAATCTTATCTCCATTCTTAGTGAGTTGTAATGTTTTCCGACCTTTGAACAAAGAGCCTAGGTCATAGTTGTAGTCCCTTAAGGCTGTATGTTGTTTCATTGTTGCTAATAATTCAAGGAATTGTGTAAATGCTTCATAGAAGTCAACAGGGTTGCAGATTTATTGAGGAGGATATCAGGTAAGAATGAGATTTAAACTGAACATAGATGTCTATTTACAAGTTGAATAGATAGATCAGATATCTGAAGATACAAATAGGTATCAAATATCCATATGTGTGTTTTTTATTCATAAATTTTCCCAATGGATAAGGCACTGATCAGTTTACAGGATCATTAAAGTCTTAATGCTGCATATCTAAGGTTTTGTTGAATTCAACATTATTAATCAAACGTATTTTCCCCTTTTATGTTGAAGAGCTATCAAAGTTTAACCCTCACTCAGCTTGTGCATTTCATAGAGTTGTAATTAGCTACTACACTTCTTTTTTACTACATAAGGCTTTAGGAGATATAAGGTTTTTCATCTGCTTAATAGATTCATGGATATGTTTTTGCATTGGTATGGTATCGATTGAATCTTAGGTCCACCCACCTAGCTTTTGCAGAGCCTGAAGTAGAAGAAGGGTCAAGCCTTATAGTTGGCCCAGTGTCTGAAATGGCATGTTGAAAATGGGAGTTAGCTGCCCCTAGATATGTCATATTGTCATTGGGATAATTGAAAACCCTCCAGCATTTTCAAACACCAATAGAATCCATACTCTTGCATTGAGGCTGGTTGAGTGAGTTCATGATGTTGGGTCTTGTTGCATCATTGGGATTCTAGTAGAATCCATACTCCCAGATTGAGGCCACTTGAGTGATTTCATTATGTATAGTTTTATTGGCTTTGGGATTCATGTATAATCTTTCCTTCTCGTGTTGCTTCAGTTAGGTGTTATCTTTTGCATTGTGTTCTCATCCAATCCTTGTTTTATGATCTTCATGATGGTGGTGCACCACACATGAGTATGTAAATATACATTTTTTAGGTGATTTGTGAGGCTTGATCTTTCATGCTACTTTCATAAGTTATGATCATTGGGGTTGGGATGGGAGTATGCATGCCCATGGGAACTTGTCATAGAATGAGCATGGGTATGGTAGGCTAGCATATGGAGGGGGCTCCTATCTTGCAACCTGGCGATCATGACACCACAAGTATGGCAAACAGAGTTTCAAATAAGTGATAACTAAATAAAATGTGTGAGTGGTAATAAAACTTAAGATAATAAAATGTATGTGCCAAGCCTTTCTGTTGAGGGATGTTGTATTTGCATGATCCAAGCTTGGGCTTGTCGATGCCAAGTGACTCTCCATTATGTTAGCCCCTACTTAGTAGCCTATCGAGTGTCTGACTAGGACCTATACTCCTTGCATTGTCTTAGGTTCTTGGTTATAACCATCATACTATCTAGCATGAGTGTTAGCCATGTGTGTTTTTGGTTGGATCATTATCTCCATCAGCACAGCAGGTGTGGACCTTCTAGTCCCACATGGTTGGGAGGCATAGCTACCCTCACCACTACTAGGGACCGATGTATAGAGATGGTCTTTTGTCCTAGTGCAACCATTGCTGGATGTTTTCACTTGATACTTCGAGTTCCAGAGTATGCTTTCTTGTGATTTGTGCTTTCATTGGAATGCTTGGATATCATGTTTAGATGATGCTAGTTTATTTGATGCATTCCTATATTATGATTTTTAGCATATGATTAGATGATGTGAATTGCTTTGTAGATATATCTATTGCTTTTTGATGTTTAGCATGTGATAGGTGATGTTATCTACTTTTAGGATTATCTTATGCTTTACTACTAGCATGTTAGATTTCTGTATGCTTATATTGTAGCATGTTTTAGTAGTGACATCCCTATTACAATAGTACCAATGATCTGATCGATGGCTTGGGATGTTACATAGGGGGAATGGCTAGGATCCATGATGGTCTTATGATGCTATTGATAGATGGGAGGAACCACATAGTTTTGTTGTTTAGTTATTGTGATGTTATTTCTAGTCATTACGATGTTACTTCTATTCACCATGATGTTTCTTTTAGTACATCCTTTCATTTCTATGATTTAGATGGATAGATGTTCCTCTTTTTTGTTTCTTGGTATATTGTTGATTATGTACTCTAGTGTTTACTCCTTGATGTATGTGGATCTGGTACTCCTTAATGTGGAGGTTTGTTTTTTTGTTTCATTCCTCATGTTGACCCTTAGAGTAGTTTTCTTGCTTTCTTGGGTGACCATGTTTCAGCATGGTGCAATGCAATAACGTGTCGCATGCACAGTGGAGTTTTATCATGCATTCCCTGATTGTGTTGCATGCCTCTTGGAGTTTTGTCATGTGATGCTTTCTAGTATCACACCCCCATTGAAGAAGTATCATACGATATGATACTTGTAAAGTATCATACGATATGATACTTGTAAAGTATCATACACCCTTAAGAGAAGTGTCTCCCAATCCCTAAAAGTGTCACCCTCCTTGAGAAATGTCGCACAATACTTTAAATTATTGCTGAGTGCTGATTTAAAGTATCGCCTAACCCTTTTGAAAACTTGTGCAGGTGGATAGCAAGCACTTTTTGGTAAGACCTGGACATTTTTGGAAGCATTTTTGGTACCCTCTTAGGTGTTCTTCAATCCTTTGGAGTCGCATTTTTAATTCATAATGTTCCAATTCGAATTCAGTTGTCTGTGTTTCATTTTCTATCGATTGTTCAGTAGTGGCATTTGGAGATTCATTGGTTGCTCAGATTGTTGGTGAAGTCTTCCATTGCGATTTGTGTGATCCCTATATGATGTTGACATGTGCATTCATACTTGTAAACAAAAAATTATCTTGGCTTGAATTGAATCCTTGTTCCAAGAATCTCCGGGCAGGGCATTACGAATCTACATTCTTATGTATAATTTAGGATCTATCTTTAAGACATGCCATTAAATATAGTTAATTACACTTAGATAAAGGCATTAAGATCAATAACATATACATAAAAATGTGAATATTGAAAACATACATGTCTACTTTAACATGAACATATTTACATACATCTATGAAATAAAAAATACATTTTAATCTACATTCTTATGTATAATTTAGGATCTCCCCTTAAGACATGTCATTTAATTACACTTAGATTAAGGTATTAAGATGAATAACATATACACAAACATGAATATTGAAAACATACATGTCTACATTTAACATGAACATATATACATATATCTATGAAATAATATATGTACATTTTAATCTACATTCTTATGTATAATTTAGGATCTCTCCTTAAGACATGTCATTAAATATAGTTAATTACACTTAGATTAAGGCATTAAGATGAATAACATATACACAAACATGAATATTAAAAACATGAATAACACATACATAAACATAAAAGATTAATCTTGACATTAAAAGATCAATAAGAAGTATATAATTAAATATATCTAGAGAATAATGTACCTATATCAAATGTATAAAAATATCACGTATCAAATATCTCAAAATATCATATCAAGAATGCATCCAAATAACATATATAAAACATTAAAGTCTCCATATAAACATGTATTGAAATAACATATAAAACAAAAGGTCATCTAATTAGCTACATCCCCCTCCTAATCCATGTCCCGAAAAGGGTCTATCAGTTGCATTTGAACCCTGCATCAAATGATAATGTCAAATTATGTACAGATAAATTATATCATACATATAAATCAAATATATATTTAAATTGTAACATACCTGAAACTCATGATGTGTAGCATCTGTCAGTGTTTGTAGATCACCAAAACATAACATACTATCACTCAAACCGTATAACACACACATATATACATATATATGGACACAAAAGTTAGATTGTATCAAGAATATATGTTCCTATATGTTTAAGTGTAAATTTTACCATAATTAAAATAAATTTAAACATATAGACATATTTACTATAGCATCATGTAATGCTTTGCCGATCTGACTGATATCTAAATCATGCAATGATAAAGTATTATCAGTGTCCAAGTTGATAATGTCATTTGAAAGCATAGAGGTAAATAGATCAGGCTATCCAGCAGTAGAATCCTAAGTAGGGGGGGTGTTGTAGGGTCCTGAGTAGCTGGGGATGGTGCTATAGGGTCCTAGGTAGCTGGGGCTAGTGCTCTAGGGGCCTATGTAGTAGCAGGTGTAGCAGAAGGTGCAAGGATTTCCTCCTGCCTCTCTGAACCCTGTCATCCTATTGTACACGATAGAATATGATTGATCTTAGTGCCGATGTCATGAAGTGGAATCCCTGTGACTGTAGATATGCTCAATATGAATCCAAAAGATTAGATGCTAAATAGGATCACAAACGATGCAATGTGTCCACATCTAAAACTGCAAAAACCTCTAGTGGAGAAGGTATGTCTGCTACCCCACATGCATCATTAACACTTGTTCTAGATGATGAAAATTTGGGAATGGTACCTCAAGACCATAATATATATCTACCACATCGATTAGAAGAAATCTCCTGCAACTATGTAGTGATGGTGGCAATGCTCGAATAAATCTATGTCTGAATTGTGTCATAAGGAACACTCAAGCTTGCATCAACCATCTCTAGACCTCTTGCCATAACCAAAAGGTTTGGACCCACCATTGCCCATTTATTAATAGGAACATGAGTGCCCAGGGGTCTGAATCTCTTTGAATGTCTACTTAGACCCTGCCCAACATGACTTGGATAATCCGTGTAATCAACATCATGTTGTAAATGAAATTTTGCAAATATTTGTTTATAGAAATACAAAGCGAACTCATCCTTTTGTGGCCATCTATGATGAGTAGCCAACCAGTGAGGATATGTAAATGGTGTGACAAGCTCATCAATAAACTTTGTCATAGAGTAGCCTCTAACTCTAGCTCTATCTATATAAAATGGAAACATGGTCTTCACCATGGTAGTGGAGACCTCAGTGTCAACCTATCTATACTTTACAGTGCTAGTGACACTACAAGATAGAGAAGAATAAAATTTCTCAATACTGATATAATCAAAAGGCTTGTATGATTCAATGGTATGAATCATACGTAACAACTCCTCTCACATCGCTATAATCTTCTCTCTATTAGGGAGGGTGGTAGAAGAAGAAAATGAGGAGTCTAGAACCTCTTTAGCACAAGATAATTTGGCAAGTGTATCTCTAAATAATTGTTGTCTATCCTCAGTGGAGGATGTGGATGTGTGTGCTATTCCAGACTCAGCACTCTGACCCCCTCTATGGACACTAGCATGCCTTGAGGATGCAAGAGCATGATCTCCTAAACTAGACACCATAATGTATATATGTATATAATATATAAGGATATGAATGTGAAGCTACAAGAGACAAAATTTGATAAATATCTAGAGATCTGTACATGTATATATATACACATATAAACATATAAGTGTATAAATGAAAATAATTAAAAGTTAAATTTTATTTGAAACACACACATATAAATAAACAACATTAAAGGTATTGTGCTATTCAATCATGTACAATATATATACACATATAAACATACAAGTGTATAAATTAAAATAATTAAAAGTTAAATTTAATTTGAAACACACATATATAAATATACAACATTAAATGTATGGTGCTATTCAATCATGTACATGAATTTTAAAATAAATTATCTTAAAGAGGCCATATCTGATGTATTTTAACTTACTCATGCAAATGTGAGAAATAAATCTTCGTACATGTACATGTATATACAATAAATAAAATAAAATTCTTGATTAAATTATAACTAAGTGTATGCATGTAACTTAAGTTTTTTTTACTAAATTAGATTTTGGTTTAGCTAGAGGGTTAAACAATTTTTCTAAGTTTTATATAAATGTACAAGTGTTTCTAAGTTTCATATAAATGTACAAGTGTTGTATAATTTTTTAGAAATTAATGATATGTTTTAATTTCAAATTTGAATATAGCAAAGTTAATTTTGTTTATTTTTACCTAATGTTTGACTAAATTTTACCTAATGTTTTCTACATTTTTACCCAATGTTTTACTACATTCTTACTTATATTTTAAATAATTTACTAAAAAATCTAAAAAACAATTTAAGTATATTAAAAAATTAACAAATCTAAATAGTTCACTAATAAAACACATAAAAAAACAATTAATTTGACTACCATTAACATTAACTAATCAAAAAATACTTTAAAAAATTAAAAAATTAAAAAAAAACCACTAACCTGTTACAACCGAAACACCTTAACCACTCTCCAAGAATCTCATAACTGTTGTAGTGAAAATGATAGACAAAAAGTGATTTTTGTCATTTATATAAAGCGGTAGGGTTTTAGCCTTAACCATTTCAGCTGAAAGGGTTTTGGCCATAATGGTACAAGCTACGCCAATAATGAAACCTACACATACGTACAACTAGAACATGTTTGGTCGTAACCCATACATTTGTAAGCATTTCGGCCATAACCCCTCTAGATATCACAAAGAGTGACACAGGTTAATGCTTTTACCCAACACTAACATCAGCTATAATATGATTAGTAACCCAAAAATAACCTTAACTGTAATAATAACACAAACATTAACTCTAACTTTAATTCTTACTCTAACTGGAACTTGAACTCTAGTGCTAACTCTAATAATAACTCTAATCCTAATTCTAATTCTAAATCTAACTGTAACTATAATCCTAACCCTAACTCTAACTATAACTCTAACTCTAATTCCACCCATACCCATAACCCTAATTCTAATCCTAACCCTAATTCTAGCCCTAACCCTAACCCTTACTATAACTCTAATCCTAGTTATCTAACTCTAACTCTAACTCTAACTCTAAGTCTAACTCTAACTCTAACTCTGACTCTAACTATAACTCTAACTCTAACTCTAACTCTAATTCTCACCCTAACCCTAACCTTAACACTAATTCTAACCCTAACCCTAATTCTAACTCTAATGTTAATTCTAACCCTAACCCTATATTCTACCTTTAACCCTAACTCTAACTCTATCTCTAATTCTAACCCTAATCCTACCCCTAATTCTAGCCCTAACTCTAACTGTAGCTCTAACTCTAATTATAACTATAACTATAACTATAACTCTAATTGTAAGCTTAAACCTAATCCTAACTCTGACTCTGACCCTACCCCTTATCCTAACTCTAACATGATAAATAATGCTAATCTTGACCCTAACACTATATGTAACTCTAACCCTAATTAGAATCCTAACCCAACCCTAATTCTTACCCTTATTCTAACTCTAACATAAATCTAACCCTAACTCCAATCCTAACCCTAAACATAACCCTAACCCCAACTCCATCTCCAACTTTAGCTCTAACTCTAACTTGATCCTTAACTCTAACTCTAATTCTAACCCTAACCCTAGCCTAAATTCTAGACCCAACACTAACACTAAAACTAACACTAACACTAACACTAACCCTAATGCTAACCCTAACTCTATTTGTAACCCTAGTGCTCACCCTAACCCTAACCCTAATTCTAATGCTACCTCTAACCCTTATTCTAACTCTAATTCTAACTCTAGCTCAAACCCTAACTCTAATTCTAACCCTAACCCTAATTCTTATCCTTATGCTAACCCTAACTCTAACTCTATATCTAACCCTAATTATATTTGTAAACCTTATTCTAAACCTAACCCTAATCCTAACTCTATCTATAATTGTAACTTTAATTCTACCCTTAACCCTAACCCTAGTCCTATATAACCCCAACTCTAATCCTAATTCTAACCCTAACCCTAATTCTAGCCTTGATCCTAACCTAATTCTTACCCTAACTATAACTCTAATGCTAAAACTAACCCTAACTCTAACTCCAACTCTAATTCTCACCCTAACCCTAACACTAACACTAATTCTAACCCTAACTCTAACTTTAATGCAAATTATAACCCTAACTCTAATTCTAACACTAACTCTAACTCTATCTCTAATTCTAACCCTAACCCTAATTTTAACACTAACTCTAACTCTAACTCTATTTGTAACCCTAACACTAACCCTAACCTTGACCGTAACTGTAACCCTAAACCTACCCCTAATCCTAAGTTTAACACTATATATAACTCTAACTCTAACTCTAACTCTAACCCTTACCCTAATTCTAATATTAATCCCAACCCTAACTCTAACTCTATCTCTAATTCTAATACTAATCCTACCCCTAATTCTAACCCTAACTCCAACTATAACTATAACCCTACCCCTAACTATAACTCTAACTCTAATTGGAACCTTAACTCTAACCCTAACTCTAACCCTAACCCTACTACTTATCCTAATTTTAACACTAAATAATTTTAATCCTAACCCTAACACTATATGTAACTCTAACTTTGACTCTCATTCTAATCCTAACCCTAACTCTAACTCTAACCTAACTCTAACCTTAAATTAGACCATAACTCTAACCCTAACCCTAAATCTAAGCCAACTTTAACTCTAACTCAAACTTGATCCTTAACTCTAACTCTAATTCTAAACCTAACACTAACCCTAACCCTAACCCTAACCCTAGCCTAAATTCTAGCCCCAATTCTAACACTAACACTAACACTAACACTAAGTACAACCCTAAACCTAACTCTAGTCATAACCATAGTGCTAACCCTAACCCTAACTCTAACCCTTATTCTAACTCATTCTAACTCTGACTCTAACTCTATCTCAAACCCTAACTCTAATTCTAACCTTAACCCTAATTATAATTGTAACCCTAATTCTAGCCCTGACCCTAAACCTAATTGTTACCCTTATCCTAAGCCTAATTCTTACCCTTACCCTAACCCTAACTCTAACTCTATCTCTAACCCTAATTATATTTGTAAACTGAATTCTAAACCTAACCCTAATCTTAACTCTATCTATAAATGTAACTTCAATTCCACCCCTACCCCTAACCCTAACCCTATATAACCCTAGCTCTAATCCTAATTCTAACCCTAACCTAATTCTAGCCTTGACCCTAACCTAATTCTTATCCTAACTATAACTCTAATGCTAATTCTAACCCTAACTCTAACTCTAACTCTAATTCTAACTCTAACCCTAACCTTAACACTAATTCTAAACCTAACTCTAACTCTAATGCAAATTATAACCCTAGCCCTAGTTCTAGCTCTAATTCTAACTCTAACTCTAACACTAACTCTAACTCCATCTCTAATTCTAACCATACCCCTAATTCTAATTCTAGGTCTAAGTCTAAGTTTAAGTCTAAGTCTAAGTCTAAGTCTAAGTCTAACTCTAACTCTAATTGTAACCCTAACCCTAACCCTAAACCTACTGCTAATTCTAAGCTTAACAATATATATAATTCTAACTCTAACCCTTATCCTAATTCTAATATTAATCCTAACCCTAACTATAACCGTAACTCTAAATCTAACCCAAACCTCAACTCTATCTCTATCTTTAACTCTAAATCTAACTTGAACCCTAACTCTAAATCTAATTCTAATCCTAACCCTAGCCCTAACCTTAACCCTAACCTAAACCCTAATTCTAACCCTAACTCTAACTGTAATTGTAAATCTTTTTCTAACACTTACACTAACACTAACACTAACACTAACACTACCTCTAATATTGACTCTAAATCTAATTGTAACCCTAACCCTAATGCTAATCATAACATTAACTATAACCCTAAATCTAACCCTAATTCTAACTCTAACCCTAATTCTAACCCTAACCCTAGTTCTAACCATAACCCTAATTAGAACCCTAACAATAACCTTAACTCAAACTCTAATCCTTATTCTAACTCTAATTCTAACTCCAACTCAAACTCAAACCTTGAATCTAATTCTAACACTAACCCTAACTATATTTGTAACCCTAATTCTAACCCTCACCCTAATTCTTACCCTTACCCTAAGCCTAACTCCAACTCTAACCCTAACTATATTCATAACCCTAATTCTAACCCTAACCCTAATCCTTACTCTAACTTAAATTCTAAACCTAACCCTTACCCTAACCCTAACCCTAACTCTAACTCTAACTCTAACTATAATTCTAACCCTAATCCTAACTCTAGCTCTAATTGTAACCCTAACCCTAAAAGTAACCCTAACTCTAATTCAAACCTTATCCCTAGCCCTAATTTTAATCTTTGTGTGTGTGTGTGTGTGTGTGTGTGTGTGTGTGTGTGTGTGTGTTAAATGTCATTAAATTTTAAATGTAAAAATTTGCCAAACTTAGGGTCTTCGATGAGTGAGATTAGCCATTTGGCAAATATTCACCATTAAAGTAAACCCTGATTTGCATTCTAGTTCTAGTTCAATCTTTGCTTTTGCATCTAGTTTTTTTATCAACTTTAAATATTTGTTCTTCATAGCTTGTCTTCTGTGTTCTTCTTAGAGCACTAATATTTCAAAACTAGATTATGATATACCTGAGTGTAATTCATTAAGGATTCTTTCTGAAGCCATGTTGTATTTTCATGAGAGTGTTTCCATTGTTGGATGATGGAAAGATCTGAAAAGATAGATCCTCATTGCTCTCATCTACATCTAACTGACCCAAAAACTAATATGGAAGATGATGCTTATTTTTAATTGCATGCAAGTATTCTTTGGTGATTTGTGATTTCAAGTAGGCTCCCCTTACTAATTTTCTGATGTATGAAAGTTTTATTTCTTGATTTGATGTTGCATACATGTTTTATTTGATGATTAATTATTTCATGTGATCTCTCTTTACAATTTTTTCATTGTCTTTAGGTTTCTATTGACTATTTTTTATTTCATGCAAGTTCTCTTTGTTGATTTGTTGTTGCATGCAAAGTTAAAAAACAATTGTTATATTGCATGCAAGATCTCTTTACTAATTTGTTATTTCATGTAGTTTTTCTTTGGTGGTTTTTTATTACGTGCAAGCACTCTTTGCTAATTTTTTCTTCCATGTAAGTTTCCTTTGTTGATTTTTTATTGCATGCATGTTCTCTTTACTAATTATTTGTTGCATATAAGTTTTCTTTGTCAAATTTTGTGTTGTTGATGAGGCCAAATATTTCCTTCATTTCACAATAGTTTTTAAGCACTTTGTTGTTACTCTATTTTATCTTTGTCAAAACATTTGTGGACCTATGTTTACCAAAACCTATGATAAACCTATGGGTAGATAATATGCCATATTTTTCTAGTATTATATATATTAAGCAATATTTCATATAATTATCAAAATGTGTGTTCTTATATTTGAATTTAATATGATAAATGTTTATTTGCAAACATGTCTCTATATTATAACTAACCTGTTAGCAATGAAGTTGAAAGATGATTGGAAGAATTCAAAGATGAGTGCCAACAACATTCAAGCAGAAAAGAATGCTAAGGTGTAGCCATAGTGGAGGAAAGTTGTAACAGTTCCAAAGGACATGACAATGAGTATGGAGGAGCTTCAAGACTTATTGCATTCTCTTCATTTATTCCTATGGTGAGCGGATGTTCAGACTTTATTATTCCTGCCTTAAACCATTATCTCTTCTTCTTGCCTTGAGTTGTTATTTTCCTTCTTTCTCTCCTACGAATTTAAAGCTAGGTTATTTAATTTTTTGTTATGGGAATAAGTGTTGATCTCCTATATATAGGAATTGACTCGAGTGTGTTAGTTTAGCCAGTTAGAAGAAAGAGTTTATGAGAATAGAATGTTAACTTTTATAGTGAGTTGTGTTTTTATAGTTCTATGTGTTATGTAATGAATTTTTGAAATGCAATGAAATAGTTTTTGGCTTCTATCTTGTGTTAGTAGTTTAGTTGAAGCCAACCAAGGGGGCCCACTTGGAAGGTGGATTAGATTAGGTTAGAATAGATTTTATTTTCAAGCATTCTTAGTATTGTAAGTAGAAGTTGTAAGTTCCTTCCTATAGAATCACACTTCATGAATGTTCCTACACCATATGTGAGAACAATTATAGTGGATGAACTAAGTTGGAATATTTGTTAGCCTTTCATTGTATTTCTAGTATTCATAGAGTTAAGTGTGTTAGTTTCCTGCAACAATAATGTAAGTTCTTTTCCTTGCATTTTAATTTCCTGCAGCATAAGCTTAGTGACTCATTAAGAGACCTAGTACACATACTATGCCAATCATTTCAAGTATACATCCTTGGGTTGACAAGATTAAATGAACCTCATAGTGGAAAAAATAGTCCTTAGTTTAAATATATTATTCCTAAGCATGGCCTAGAGCATGACTATGATACACCTATTGTGAGGTAGACCATTTTTGCCACTATTGTAGAGGATGGTGTCAAGCTAGGAGCATTTTTGAGTCATAGTTCTTAGATAAAGTGTTTTTAGAAATTTCTAGTTTTGAAGCTTCTTTCACCAGTGTGAAAAGTTTAATTGCATGCATTGAAGAGGAAGACAATGAGATGAATATGGAAGATTTCTTCCACGAGAGTCTGTTAATTTGAACAAAGAAATTGAAGAAGAAGAAGTTAAGTTACCTTTTGAAGATGCATGCCATATTTTTCCCACAACATCATCATCAAGAGCTAAACTAGTAGATACAAGTGGTCTTCAACCTTTTACTGAAATTTTGGCTAGTTTTCTTGTTAACACTGCTTTGAATCCACCAGTTGTTAATCATCCAGTATCCAATGTCCCTTTTCAGAAGCAACCTCATAATCTACCTCCAGTAATGGCACAACCTAATTTTCCATTTCCTCTCCCAAGCCTTGTAAATATTGATAATCTCAAGAATATACTTGTAGCTTCCCTTCCAAAGTTCTATGGCCTTGCAACCAAAGACCCTAATGTTTTATTGTTTGAATTTGACATACTTTTTCATAGTTTTGACTGCAACATTGATGCCTATAAGCTCAAATTATTTCCAGTAACATTGAAAGAATCAACTCTATGATGGTTCATAGGATTAGGAGCCAATGTAGTAGGAAGTTGGGATGAAATGCAAACTCTATTTCTAGATAAGTACAAAGAGTATTGCAAAGCATCTAGTTCAAGAGGAGATGATGTCTTCAGGATATCTCAAAAGGAGGAAGAAACATTGGAAGACTAGGTTTCACGTTTCTTATATACACTATAGAAGAACCCTCAGCATGTGTTGTCAGAGGATTCACAAAAGCTAGTCTTTCTAAGAGGTGTAAATGATGATTGTCTAGAAGCACTAGACCTGATGGCTGGTGGTGATGTATATCAAGCTTCCTGGGAAGACCTCAAGAAGATCTGTCAAAACTATTCAAGGTCAACCATGAAGAAAGGCTAAGGACCTTGTTCCATAGTCACTAAAGGAATCAGTCAAGGCATTTCAAAGCTCAAAATATCTAACCTATTGTCAAACTTCAAACAAGACATCATCAATGATGTTGCTACACATCTTGACACAATGACTACAAAGAAGAAGTATGCAGAAGCCAAGCTACAACTAGCTAAATATTGCCCTCATTGCCAGAAGCAAAAGAAGGATTGCCAGTGTAAACTAGTTGCAAGCATGGAGAACCAAAATCTTCCAATTGAGTACATCAAGATAGATGGAGATGATGAGAAAGTATTTTTTGTTGCTAATATTGACCATGGGCCCAACATCAAGGTATGCCTGAAGACCCTTTACAAAATTCAAATTCATATTGTAATCAATGGCAAAGCTATAATCCCCAAGGTCCTCCACAATATCAACCTAATTGGAACAATGTTTTGCAAAAAAACCCATAATAATCCCAATGGCCTCAAAATTCCCAACCACCCTAGCCTAACCAATAGAGTAACCAATGGAAAATCTAATAGAACTACTGGCAGAACCAATGGCAACCACCCTAAGGGAATTGGCAATCTACGAACCAATGGAGGGGATCTCAACAATTGCCTAACCAAAATATTGGTACTCCACAATTACCACCTCTAGTTCAACAACCTACTTTAATGCCACCACCTACAAATCCTAGACCTCAAAAGAAGACATAGTTACCTGCACAACCTTAGCCAAACCCAAATAGAAAACAACCACAACAACCCATGTATAGTGCTAGTGCTCAGTAGTATCCTACTTACACTTTGGCTGTTGCAGATATACATTTGAGATTTGGTACAACTTTACCAACACCTAAATCACCTCTTATAATTGAAACAATAGACCCTCTTGCAGCATCAAAACCCTCAGTTGCTAAAACAATTGATCCAACCAATGTTACCATGTCATACCAAGCTCAACTAGTAGTGGAACCTCCTTTTCTAGAAAAGTTTATACAAGGGTAAAAGCATAGATCTGTGTCATTGTTTGTGATATCAAAACTTGTTTTGGTCAAATTTCATTTCTCTATCAAAACTCAATTTTTTTCAAAAACTAAAAATATCCTTTTATAGATCTTGGATTCAATATCATCATTATATAAATATTTGAGTGTTTTGATTAGTTATAATATGTTAGAATTTCAAAATATTATAAGTCGATATTTCAACATTTCAGAAGATGCTCACTTAAAAAAGGGGAAAAAAATAATAAATCATACCAAAAAAATGAAAAAATTATATTTATCTCTAGAGGAGAGAGTCTTCTTCATGAATATATATTTTTTTCTCAAGAAGGTGTAGATTTGATTGGGAAGTTTTGACGGGAGGAAAAAATTGTTGGCTTCTGAGAAGGTCGAACTTGAGTACTTATAACAAAGAAAATATAGATAAAAAATAATTATTTCTTTTTTTGTGCACTAGATATACATGTCATCTATACGATATTTTCAAATCAAAACAAAAAAAGATGATTTGCATTTGTTTTTTGACAGGAACTACACCCTATATTTTTTATAGTTAAAAAAGGGACTTCAAAATAAAAGAAATGAATAAATTCTTACTCAAAAAAATTTAAAAAAATGATAGGCATAAATTTCATCCAATTCTACACATTTCATCAGTTTACATCATTTCCAAATTCTAAACACAAATACCATTTTTTTTGTTACTAATGTTGAAATGTCACATTCTGATATCATGTTTCTTCATAAAAGGTGACACAGGTTTGTGCTTTTACCTACAAAGCAAACCTATTCAAGTAGAGGAACAACCTTTTCACATTGTTGATCACTTGAAGAACATACATGTCCAAATACCTCTGTTTCAAGCCATTAAGGATGTTCCAATTTATGGAAAAGCCATTAGAGATGCTTGCCTGAAGAAGCCTAGAAGAAAGAAAAAGGACCTCACCATAGTCCATGTTGTGGGACAATTGGCTGATATCATGTTAGGGAAATTGATCACACCAAAATATTCTGATCCAGGAAGTCCAGTAGTGAATGTTAGTATAAATGGTCAATTTGTTAAAAATGCTTTAATAGATCTTGGCATTTCTATAAATGTCATGACCAAGGATACTATGAAGAAGTTAAAAATAGGAATAAGGGCTACACCAACAATTCTACAACTTGCAGATAGTTCTACTATCACCCTTGATGGGATGATAGAAAACATAGTTGTAACCTTAGATTCTCTAGAGTATCCTATAGACTTCATGATTTTAGCCCCCAAAGTTAATCTATTTGGTTACCCTATCATCCTAGGTCAACCATGTCTAGCCACAACTAATGCAAATATAAGTTGTAGATTAGGGAATATGACCATATCAAATGGCCAAGCAACAAAGACATTTGATTTATATCCTCCAACCCAACCATTACTAGATTTGACAACATCTATTTGTCCAGATTTAGGGGATGAAGAAGAAAAGTTAAATTCTATAGTACAACTCATGATGTTAGATAGATAGTCTTTTCTAAAATTGCAAGAGGAAAATTCAATACTTTAGAGTATCCTCACTAACAGTTGTGTGGTAGAAAAAGATGTATCTAAAAGTTATGTGTTGGAATTAATCACATATGAAGAATGTGATAAAAATTGTGCTTTGCTCAAAGAACCTGATACTCTTTATCCACTCTTATCATGTGAATTAAAAGCAAGTCCAATCTCTAAAGCTTCTATGATATAGTCCACCACTACTGTTGAACTGACTAAGGTCATAATCTCCATGTTAATCCCAAATTAACACCCACATAGATACAACAATTAAAAGAATTGCTTCAAAGGCATGAAAAGGCCTTTGTATGGGACTATAGTGATATGAAAGGGTTGAGTCCTACATTGTGCACCCATAGGATATACATTAATGAAGGTTTTCTACCACTCCATCAACCCTAGAGAAGGATAAATCCAAGCCTTAGAGAGATAGTTAAAATTGAATTGCAAAAATTGCTTGATGCTGTTTTTATTTATCCTATATCTAATAGTAGATGAATATCATCCATAGTCATATTTCCTAAAAAGGGAGGAAAATGGAGAATTTATGTAGGTTCTTGAGAATTGAACAAGGCCACCAAAAAGGATCATTTTCCTTTACCATTATAGACCAAGTTTTGGACACTCTAGTTAGAAAGAAGTATTTTTCTTTTCTAGATGGGTATAGTGGTTATAACCAAATTAGTATTGCTCTTGAAGATTAAAAAAAAACCAAATTTTCATGTCCATGGGATACTTTTGCATACTCTATTTTACCATTTGGTCTATGTAATGGTCTTGCAACATTCCAGTGAGTAGTTATTAGCATCTTTTCTGATATATCACATGATTGTATGGAAATATACATGGATGACTTCACAACATTTGGAGTCACTTTTGAGAAAGCAATGGTGAATCTTGAAAAGGTTTTGGTAAGGTGTCAAGAAAATAATTTGGCATTTAATAGTGAAAAGTGTTTCATACTCATGCAGGAAGGCATGTTACTTGGTCATTTCATATCAGTTGCAGGAATACAAGTGGATCCAACTAAGATAGAGGTAATTCAAACATTGCCCATACCTACAAAATCAAAATATGTAAGATCTTTTCTAGGTCATGCTGGATATTGTAGATGTTTCATAAAATATTTTAGCAAAATAGCTAGTCCCTTGTATAAGTTACTCACAAAAGAAGTTGATTTTAGTTGGACAGCTGAATGTGATGAAGCCTTCCTGTAGCTTAAGAAACTTCTGACTATAGCCCTAGTTTTACAAGGTCCTGATTGGAATTAACCTTTTCACATATATATAGATGCCTCTAATTATGCCATAGGTGTAGTCCTAGCAAAAAAATCCCAAAATATTGAAAATGCAATCTATTATATCAGCAAGAGCCTTCATGGACTTGAATTAAACTACACAGTGATAGAAAAAGAACTACTAGCAGTAGTTTATGCGCTGAACAAATTTCAGCATTACATAACTGGCTATTCCATATTTTTTCATATTGATCATGTATCAATTAAATATCTCATGAATAAACTTGTTATAACTAGCAGATTAGCAAGATGGTTACTATTGTTGCAAGAATTTGATATAACCATTGTTGATAAGCCTGGAAAAGCCAATATTATAGCTAATTATTTATCAAGAATCCATCATGATGATACTAACACTACTTTGGTAGATGATTCTTTTCTAGATGAGCATTTATTTCATATTGCTATTCAAACTCCATGATATGTAGACATTGATAACTACATTACAATTAATAAAATACTAGAACACTTTTCTTATAAGGAAAATAAGTTGCTTGTAGAGAAAAGCTTTTGTTTCTCTTGGATAGATAATCTCTTGTTCTACACTGGACTTGATCAAGTTATGAGGAGATGTGTGAGAGAGGATGAGACATATGATATTCTACATGCATATCATAATGAGCCATGCGAAGGACACTTTGCAGCAAAAAGAACAGCATTGAAAATCTTGACAACTGGTTATTATTGGCCTACACTTAACAAAGAATACATGAAAGTGTGACAAGTGTTGAAGGATGGGCTGACCAACAAGAATAGATGAAATGCCTATTAATCCTTAGATGGTGTTAACACCATTTGACAAATGGGGCATGGAATTCATTGGTCCAATTGATCCTCCATTGAATGGAAATATTATATTCTTGTATGCATTGATTACTTGACAAGATGGGTTAAAGTCAAGGCCATGAATCATGCTCATGATGAAAAAGTTGCTGAATTTAGGTGTGAAGATATTTTTACTCGCTATGGTGTACCCAAAGAGCTAGTCACTGACCAAGGTGCACAATTCACCTCTAATATGATCTTAGAGTTGATGAAACAGTATAACATCAAGTACTAAAAATCCAGTCCTTATCACCCTCAAGCTAATGGAAAAGTAGAGGTCACAAACCATGAACTGGAGAACATCCTAACCAAAATGGTTCATCTACATTGTAGGGATTGGACTAGTAGATTACAAGAAGTTGTTTGGGCTTATAGAACAACCTAAAAGACTACTATAGGACTCACACCATTTGAGCTCTTATATGGAAAAGTAGCAATGCTTCCAATTGAATTTGAACATAAAAGTCTAAGGACAACATTGGCATTGGATATTGAAGTTCATGTAGCACAAAGAGAACATCTTCTACATCTAAACTCTCTGGATGAAATGCACAAAGCTACTTTGGAATGCACTTAATTTATATAAAAAAAAGGAAACAATGGCATGACTCTCATATTATCAATAAGAAATTTCAAGTTGGTGACTGGGCACTACTATATGATTCTAGATTTAAAGATATGCCAGGAAAGCTACAGACAAGATGGCTGGGACCATATGAAATTAGTCATGTCTTTGATAATGGAGCTATTCAATTAAATATTAGTGATCCAATACCTTTTGAATTATTAGTCAATGGTCACAAACTCAAATTATATAAATGGCCTCAAACAAAAGAAGACTTCCTACAGTAGTTCCAGCGGCCCAATTCAAATACAAACAAGGTAACTCTTCCTATAGTTGAAGGTGTCAAACTTCTGCTTGCTGCTCTTCAACATTAATTTCTTTGTGCATGCTCATAATAATGACTTTATGTCCAAGAGTTCACTTTTTCATTCACTTTCTCATTCCATCTCATCTCTTTACCTTCCATCCACCCACTTTCCATGTCATCAATTCTTCATGTTTTCAATAAACACCACAACTTGCTGATGAATGCTATCACTACTGATGCAACTTCCACCACCTAATGATTAGTTGACAAGTATAATATTTTAAAATTTTTATTCACTTATAGTCTATAGATTTTGTTAATTATATTTAATACTGCATTCTTTATATGATGCTGACGTTATGCTAGTCCCTTACCCATACTAGGTATGACAAGTGTGAGCACTTGTCCATATTTAGCAGGGGGCAGGGAAGGTCACTAATATCCAATGGCATTCCTATTTATCCGTAAAGATTTTTCCAAATCTTCATATTTCCTTCATCGATGAAATTTAATTTCCATAAGTACACAAGTGAGGTGTTATACCCCTTATTTTTGAATGATTTTATTGTCAAGCTGTGATGTGACTTGTGTTTAAATTTTATGTGATCTGAACCTCATTTTTGAATGATTCTCACACATATTCATGATTTACCTTCATTAAAGACATATTATTGTGCATAAAATTTAATTATGACATTAATTTCTTGTTAAAACAAAGAAATGTGAGTTGAGTCTATAAAACAACAAAGCAACATGAATTCAAAAGGGGGAAAACCGAGCAGATAGAGAAAGTGTTAAGAAAATGGATGGATAGTTGTAGAGGAGAGGACCAATGGAACATACTATGTTTCTCATAGATGTAGATGCCATAAGAAGGTTTAATACATGTAGATGGCTAGGGTATTTCTTGAGTTTGACTACATATGATGAAGAGGTAGCTGCAGAATTCACAAGGACATTTGATGAAGGTGAAGCTTCCATTTGGGGTTTAATGGTGATTACAATATAGGAACACATTGCTGAAATATTTGGGTTGCCTACAATTGGAGAAAATTATCCCAACACACATGATGCGAGGTTAGCAAGAGCTCAATTTACTAGACTGACTGATCCTCAAATGGAATTACAAAGCAAGGTTGTAAGAGAATGTCACTACTACTACCATACAATGAATTAACCATGCATATTATCAGGTACCTTATATGTGAAGGTAGATTCTCATACTTACATGCACATCATTTCAAATTACTTAGTTGTATAAGGCATAATCTTTTAGTAAACATTCCAAATTTCTTGTACAATATGCTTTGTATTAGTGTGGAAGAAACTCAAAAAGGAAAAGATATTTTCATTACCCATCATGCCCTAATTAAGTTACAGATAGAAAGGTCACTTAGGGATGTGTCTCCCATGACATGGGATGAACTTGTACAAGCCAAAAATCTACAACCCCAAGCTACCTGTAGTGAACAGCCTAGTGAGGAAAATGTAGTCCCCACCAATGAGCCCATTGAACAAAATACCATGAGGCTGAAGCTGAAAATACCCAAGAAAATGTGCAAGAAACTATCCTTTTTCAAGAGACCGTGCCTTCACCTATGCAAGAAAACCTAAAACCTACTTCTAGCAGAGCAAAGAGGAAATGAAAACTGCAAGAAGAAATCTCTATTTAGGAAAAGGAAGAGCGAAACCTTATAGTTGTGAGAAAGAAGAGAACTAAGAAAAGCCCTACAATAACTACTCCTACAATAGAGACACCCAAAAGGAAAGGTAGAAAAAAGACTATGATACAAGAAGAAACCCCCATAAGGAGAAGCCCTAGGATGAGAGGGAAAGTTTCTAAAGATTTTACTTTATCCAAAATATCTAGTAAGGAATCCCCTATGCAAATTGTCTTTGATCACTCTCCTCCCCATCCTGAAATTGCAAGCATCCTGAAAATCCTAATGAGGAATGTAGGGATGAAATTAAAGAAAATCAAAATGATATCCCAATAGACCAACTAGGTACTTCAAGCTATAGGGATGAAATAGTTCCTAAGCAAGTTGATCCAAACATTTCCCTAGTTCCCCATTAATCAACATGGATTACTGCTTTTGTAGAACATTTATGGAAGGAATAGAGGAAGAGGAAAATAAATTCTAAAGAAGATAGTGGTCCTATTACACTGTAGAAACTCCTCTTTTAGTTGTTTGGGTAGCATATGTTTGCTGAGGCCTTATGGGAAGAAGAGAGGAAAAATATGAATAAAGTCATAGCATCTCAAGGTGAAGAAATTATAGATTTAAAGGAACAATTAGCAAGTCAAAAAAAACAAATGGATCATGCCCTCAAGTTGGTTGATCAGGAACTTTCTTGTAGACCACCACCAAGAGTTTATGCTCTCTATTTAAAAAAATAATTTATTTTTTTTCAACTAATGTTGACTCTTAAGGATATTAATGTAGAGTTCAAATCAGCACAATAATTTTATGGATTATATCAGACTCTGCCACCCTAGCAGCAGAATTTTCTTTGTGAATTATATGTTCATAATTTTTTTATCCCTTTAGAGACTCAATGGAATCCCTTGCTCTATATAGGAGATATACATTTAAGAGCCCTCATGTCCTAGATGTCCAATGAAGCAAACTATGACAAGCAACTGAATAATTATAGGAATGAGGAAAGGACAAAGCCCTTGCCTTTAAGAGCCAAGAGTAGCAAGCCAAATGAAGTTCTCAAGGATTGGTTCACATTAACTTATGGAAAGAAGAATTTAGGAGTAAGGGATATAATCTTTGTTGCCAAAGCTAAGGCTTATGTTGATTATGAGAATTTCCCTACTTTGCTTTCCAAAGAGCTATGACTGGTGCTAGGAGTAGATGGGCTAGATTTCCTGAATCACTTAAAAAGTTAGAACCACATAGTCCCATCAACTTGGAGGTAGCACTTCACAAGTTTCAAAAATATCTAGAGTTAGGGAGGCAGGCCAAACTAGAGTTGTGGTGTCCCCTAACCATGCAGGCTCCAATGCTCCTATACCCTTTATATAACATGAATGCTGATAGACTCGACAAGCTATAGGAAGATTATAGAAGGGAAGTGTGGGAAAGAACAAGAGGATTTTACTATACCTTCAAGAGTAGTAGGAAAGGAAGGACTGAGATTGGAGAGTTTAGGTCATTAACAAGAAAGTGCAATGCTTGAGGACAAGCATTAGTTTAGTAGGGGGTAGGTGGTGAGGCCAAATATTGTTTTTATTTCATGATAGTTTTTAAATACTTTGTTGATACTTTTTTTTATCTTTGCTAAAAAATTTGTGGACCTATTTTTACCAAAACCTGTGATAAACCTATGGGTAGGTAATATACCATCTTTTCCTAGTATTATATATATTAAGCAATATTTCATATAATTATCAAAATGCATGTTCTTATATTTGAATTTAATTTGATAAATGTTTATTTGCAAACATGTCTCTGTATTATAACTAACTTGTTAGCAATGAAGCTAAAAGATGATTGGAAGAATTCAAAGATGAGCGCCAACAACATTCAAGGAGAAAAGAATGCTAAGGTGTAGCCACAATGGAGTAAAGTTGTAATAATTCCAAAGGATATGACAATGAGTATGGACGAGCTATCAAGACTTATTGCATTCTCTACATTTATTCCTATGGCAAGTGGATGTTAAGACTTTATTATTCCCACCTTAAACCATTATCTCTTCTTCCCGTCTTGAGTTTTTATTTTCCTTCTTTCTCTCCTGTCGATTTAAATCTAGGTTATTTACTTTTCTATTATGGGAATACGTGTCTATCTCCTATATATAAGAATTGACCCAAGTGTGTTAGTTTAGCTAGTTAGAAGAAAGAGTTTATGAGAACAGATTGTTAACTTTTACAGTGAGTTGTGTTTTTATAGTTCTATGTGTTATGTAATGAATTTCTGAAATGTAATGAAATAGTTTTTGGCTTCTATCTTATGTTAGTAGTTTAGTTGAATCCAACCAAGGGGGCCCACATGGAAGGTGGATTAGATTAGGTTAGAATAGATTTATTTCCAAGCATTCTTAGTATTGTAAGTAGAAGTTGTAAGTTCCTTCCTGTAGCATCACACTTCATGAATGGTCTTGCAACATATGTGAGAACAGTTATAGTGGATGAACAGAGTTGGAATATTTGTTAGCATTTCATTGTATTTCCAATATTCATAGAGTTAAGTGTGTTAGTTTCCTACAACAATAGTGTAAGTTCTTTTCCTTGCATTTTACTCTCCTGCAACATAAGCTTAGTGACTTATTAAGAGACCTAGTGCACATACTGTGCTAACCATTTCAAGTATATGTCCTTGGGTTGATAAGATTAAATGAACCTCATAGTGGTAAAAATAGTCCTTAGTTTGAATATATTATTCATAAGCATGGCCTAGAGCATGACTATGATACACTTATTGTGAAGCGGACTAGTTGCATACATATTTCTTTAGTGATTTGAGTGGCTTAGTAAGTGTTTATTATTTTCATGTATTTCATAACTGGTGATGGTGAAAATCTAATATACATTTTTGTAGTTGAATAAATTTTTCTTTTGCATTGTTGTGTGAACTTCAAATTGATCACATGCATTGCATAAAAAAACAATGATGACAAGCCCAAATGCAATTAAATATTTTCAAGCATTTTATGTCTTGCATAAGCAACAATGGTGACAAACCCCCACCCACTAGATAATTGCATGCTCATTTTCTATTTAATGTTATTGCACAAAATAAGATGAAGTGGATATGCCCCACTCAAAACATTTGCTATTGTTAGAATGTGGATTTCAGTAGTATTTTTCAATGGGATTTTAAAGATTAATTATCTTTTATGTATAGGATGTTTGTCAAAAAATTCTGTCCTAAAAATTATTGATGATGTTTAATGTAGGGTACAATGAATGTGATATTTTGAAATTGATTGTCTAATTTTATAATAGATTACATTCAATTTTTAATTTGGCACTTGCACAAATATTTTCATTGTGTCTAATCCTATGATAGAATAGATGTATCCTATCTCCTTTCCCTTTCAAATCTTGTGTGCACTTAGAGAAATTTATTTGATCTTTTAGAGGGATACCTCTCAAGAAGCCCTTAAGGCCATGTGAAATGAAAGATTCCAAATAGTAACATGCTAAGGTCAACTTCAACTGAATCACTATATAAAAATGTGATTATGATGAAAGAGACAATAAATCCACAATGTGATTCATGATAGCTCTTCTTTTGTATCCTTGAGATACATGGAACCCTTACTCTAAGAATTAAGTTAATCATTCAATCCGTTGAGCTATATTCCCTTACCACAAGCTATTATTTTAAAATAATATATTTCTTAGATACTTCTTGACTTGAATATGATGATACACACCTATTGAAGATAGCCAAGTTCATGTACTCCATAACTATAGATAGATTTTTTTCCAAGAGATTTAAGTATTTAAAAAATTAAAGTTTGATATAAGTAAGAAGTGGTTGTCTTGTATGGGGGACTAGTGTTACCAAGCTTCTATCTATCTTGTTGGATGTAGTATTGTATTGCCAGGGGTTCAACAAGCATAGTCATGACTAGCGTTTGATTTTTTAGAATATGGAGTTGATTATATTCATGTTGTTTTCATGGATGTCAAAATATCATATGCATATTCAAGATTTGATTATATCAATTGGCATGTACTAATATCCTTGGTGTATCAGTAGAGGCATTCCCTAAAGGATGTACCATAAAAAATCATCCTTATCTATTTTGGTGTTGATTCTATTTTGTGTGCAACATATGGTAGATAAATAGTTTGGGTTCATTTCTATTTAGATCTTGGTCATTTACTTGTTAGACTCAACAACAATCATATAACATGTATAATTTTGAATATTTTCACTAGTATGAAAAGATGTTGAGATGGTGTTGTGTGTTCGCATATGTGAAGAATTTTGTATTGAGCAAGGTTGTTAATGGCTAAAATTACAAACCAATGTGACAATATCACATTGTATAATTATAAATCTAGGTAGCATAAAATATACTAAATTTTAAATCTTATATGCTTTGGAATACAAAACTAGTTGACAATGAATCTATATGGTAGAATCTATTGATCTCTAAGCCTATATTGCTGATTAGTGTCATAAATACTTAGTCATTTACTAGGAAAGATTACAAAGTCATCACCACAATCAAGTCATCTAGTGAAGGAAGAACATATAATTCTTATACCAAGCAAGATAGTGATTGCTGAGCATTCAGTAGAGACCAAGTAGATATATGAGCCAAGCAATATAGTATGAGCTGAGCAATACAATAAAGACCAAGCATATTGATAAGTTATTAAGTGATGAGAAAATAGTTATATAGAAGTTGAGTAACAACACGAAGGTTTATGCATGACTGAGTGTCAAAGCATTCACGTGTTGAGTATTTTAGTTTTTATATGAGAGTTTGTAATGACACAAACTCATATGGATACTATTTTGGATATCTTTTCTATGATATTTAATATTTCAAGAGCTAGCTAAGATCATTTATTACACGTCATTGCATCTAAGGTAATGACCCCTAGGCAAGCAATTCAACCAATTAGAAAAAAGAATGTAAAATGAAAAAAGATGGTGAAGTATAAATCATCGATCAAGATCTAGAACCTCCATAGAATGTCTATATAAGGAGGATTCTAACCCTAGAATCATGAGAGAGATTGTGAGTGCATGAAGAAGGAAGAAGAGATAAGGACACATATCCTTATGTTCATATGAAGGAGCGAAGGTAGAGTCTAAGAATAGAGCAGACATAGAGCAATCAAAACAATGAAGGAATGGAAAAAGTTATTAGATTAGGAGTATTAGATTAGTAATATAGAAAAAAGGAGACCCAATGTCAACTTGTAGAGCATATTGAGGGTTAGTTATTGAATTAGTTATTTTTAATTGAGATAGGGAAAATCTCTTAACAGAGTGGTCCTAATAGGGCTATGCAAACCTCCTAACAAAGTCATTACTTCATTGTGAGTGTAAGATCATTTAAAAAGGTGAGACCTAATAGTCTCTTAAGTTTTCAACAAGGTAGAAATCTCACAGGGTAGATCATATTTTATGATCAAACATTGTAACCCTAACAGGTTAAATTTATTGTTTCAACAATGAAGGTTTGTGGGTTTCATCCCCACTCTAGTTTTATCTTCATCTTGAAGTTTTTCTAGGTAACCAAATCATTGTGTGATGTGTTGAAGTTTTTATGGATGTGATTTATTTCATTTATGTTTCAGAATTTCAATTTTAATGATGGATCTAAGAGATGAATTAGGTATGAATGAATGAAATTGGTTTTGAAGTCAAAAGTTTAAGATCTTGATTCACCCACCCCCTCCCCCCCCCCCCCGACCCCACCCACCTTAGTATCTTGTTTCCCATATAATTATTCAAACAATTGGTATCAAAGCTCAGTTCTCTTGTTAGAAAGCCTAACAACTTGAGAGGATAAGATCATGGAGATGGAAGTGTACAAGATGGGAAAGTTCATTGAGAATCAGAAGATTGAAATCTAGATCGTGCTGAAAAAATAAGAAGCAATAAATGAGGAGTTAAGAAAAAATCTAAAGTGAAGAAGAGAGATAATTATTTAGCTAAATGAAACTCAATACATAGAAGTTGACACCAAAGGATTTTTAGATAGTGGAAAGACTGGTAACAATAATGAAGCAATGAAAAAATTGCTAGAGAAGAATAGTGCCCTAGTGAAAGAAGTAAAAGATCTCAAGAGAATGAGAAATCCAATCAGTTACACTATGTGAAGCAATTGAACCAAATAAGTTATTGAAACAATGCAAGACAAGCTCATTGCTAGAGAAGACAAAAGGTAGATTAATAGAAGACTTGAAGAAAGATCATTTGAAGTACAAAATTTTACAAACAACCATCTAGACATGATGAATCGTTAGCAATTTCAAATAAAGAAGTAAATAGAAAAGATGTGGAGATCACAAATTTGAAGCTAAAAAATGAGCAATAAAAAAGTTAGTTAAGGAATTAAAAGGAGCTCATGGAGAGAATGAACAAACCAAATGAAAAAATCAAGCACTTAGAAGTCATGGTGAAGTTTCTTAAAACAAAAGACCACTCTAAACTTGGATACAACAAGCAATCTTTATCTATTGAAGAAAGAGAATCATCTAAGAGTGAAGAAAAAAGGAATGAAAAATAAGAGGCAAACCTCCATGTCATTACTATGGGAAAATTGGTCATACAACCAAAATTTGCAGAAGTAAGAATGATAAGAAAATTCCTAAACCTAAACCAAGTGGTAATTGTTTTAATTGCAAGAAAGTGAGACATCAAGCACATCAATGTAGACCAAAGAATAATTACTCAACCAAGAAAAAATCTAAATTCCAAGGTCATTACTACAATTTTCAAAAGTATGGATATAAATCTAATGAATGAAGACTTAAGAAGTCAAACTGATCACCTGAAAAAAAAAAACTCATACAACAAGGAAAGATAATTCCTATAATAGGGATTACAATACCTGGTATAGTTGTCACTATTGTGGAGAATATGGAAATATTCTAAAGAATTTAATTTAAAAACATTTTTGAGGAAACTAAAAGAAATGGTTAAATGAAGAGATAATATGTTTCAATTGTCTCAAAGTTGGACATATCAACAGAAACTGAAAAACCAAAACACTAGCACCAACACCAAGTAATGGAAATGACAAACCTGAAGGAAGGAAAAAATGGATAGATATAGTAAGAGATGGAAGTAGTAAAGAAGAAGAAACTGTGATCACCTAATCTAATGGATCAGGTGATCACACCACATCTCACAAAAGAAAAGGAGTTATGTAGGAACTATATACTCAATGTTATATTTTACATTAGGTCCTAACATAGAAGTGATGCAAAGTCATATTTACATAAATAAAGTTGTATTAGTGATTATTAGAAATTGAAATTCATAAAGTATTGATTACCAGTGGTATAGTATATATTAACCGAGCCTTGCAAGTATAGATTGAGTTATCAGGGAAGATTACATACTAATCGGGTGAATTGGTTATGATCGAGTTAATAACCTTGACTAAGCTAAGGTGCAAATCAAGCTATCTATTATACACCAACCAAGTACAAAGACATTAATTTTAGACCTAAAAATTGAAAGATTGAAGGTATTTATAAGATTTGGTGATTGATTTTCACTTATCAAGCGATCAAAGAGTTCAAGAGAAGATTTTAAGGCAATCAAAGTGATTGTAGTGAACAAAGTAGAGAATATCAATAGATTATCAACAAATTTGTGAATAAAATTAAATATTATTTTTAGTATCATGTAAAATATTTAGTAAAGATATTTGTTAAAGTTTTGTTTAAAAATCTAGTTGGAAATGGCATTTGGAAGTGAATGGTGAAGGATAATAGTGCTCAAATCATTAGGAATGATCAAAGTCCCCTGCTAAAATTTAGAAATTTAGTGAAGATTGATAACATTGTTGATGATATGGGAGCATTATCATCAATTCTACCTAGAGTCTTGACCGTGCAAGACCCAAGATTGTACTTTAATGGAAAATTGGAGATTTTGAGATAAGGTTTGCTTATGAGAAGCTATGCATTAATGGAAACCTAAAGGACAAATTCAAGATCCTTACAAAGAAATGACTTACCCATGCCTTAGGATTTCCTAAATTTTTCAAGGTTGAGTGGATCAAGATCATGCTCAACCAAGTTCCTAACATGAAAATTTGGTTGGAAGGTGTGCTAATCAAAATTAATAAAGCAATCCTTTGTAGGGTAATTGGGTACCATACTTTGGATCGACCAAAGAGCATATGAAGCAAAAAAAATAATGATATTGAAAACTTGACCAAGGAAAAATAGAATGGTTGTGACATGTCAATTCATGGCATCAAGGATCCATTAATTGAATTTAATGTTTGTGTGATTGCACCAATTGAGTAGATTAAACAATGTGCCCTGTGTTTTAGTTAATTGAGGCTACAAAATAGTGAAGAAGAATCATTTATATGATCTTACTGGGCTACAACTACATCAGCTTATAGAGAACCTAGAGATAGTGAGAAAAGGAAAGAACACCTCTTGTAAGTTTGGCTACCTACTAGTTTGCATACTTCTTTATGTACAAAATTATTTTCCTACCATTGGAATGGTTGCATGGGATAGGAATAGGACTTCTATGGAGAAACTAAATGACCTAATAAATAGCTTGGGAGAGAAATTTGAGGCAGTAATGGATAACTACTTTCAAGAGTTCAAAGTTAAAATGAATAATATAATGAGGAATTCAAAGTTAGTTGTAGATAGATATTATGATGAAATATATTTCATTGTAGACATAGATTTTGTGTATGCATAGGAAATATTACCTAGGGTGACATGGATAAGCCCAATGCCCTATGAGGTAAATGTGGATGATGTAATGAGAATAGTTATTGCACTCTTAGCAAAAGAAATTGATGCTAGTGCCAAGAAGCTTGGCACATACGAGACTATTATTGCCAAGCTAACTATTGAATCTAGCACACTAAAGGCAAGAAAGAAACATAAAAGAAAAGTTTTTGAGGCTAGTAAGAAAGATCAAGATGAAGGGTCTAGAAAACCCTCAGAGGTCAAGGAAAGAAAAGGAAAAGAGCTTGCAGTTGTCAAGTGAAAGGCCACCAGAAAAAGGAGGTTGTTATAATTGAACCTAAGGTGTAGGTAGACCTGAAGAAGGATGTATAATAAATGATGAAACCAAAGAGGCCAAAGGGTGATGTGATCATCACTAGAAAGAGGTTAGCACAACATCCTACTAAGCTATTACCTAGAAGTCCATCAAAGAAGAGGAAACAAACTAAATTCCAAGTAAAGCTAAGGAGAAAGATGATTATTGCACAAAAGGAGGAGGAAGATGAAGAAAAGACTGAGTCTGATGAGAGTACCAAACTTTAAGTAGTGAATGAACTCCCTCCAATAACTGTGGATCAGGTATGTGCAAAACTAGTAGAATAAGAAAGCATAATGTGATTCAAAGACATTCAATATGATTCTTTCACAATGATTATCAAGTTAAGCTTGAAGGCATTATGGTTGCTATGATGATCAAGTTTAGGTGCACACCCCTAGAATTGGGAACTAGATTTCTAGTGAGATTGTACAAAAGAGTGGATGCCAAGTGGAAATGGGAATTATCCACTAAAACAAAAAGATAAGCCACATTGAAACAAGTTATGCCATATTAGGGAGGACACACATGTCTATAGCCCTTAAAGATTTTATTAAGAAGTGTATGCTAAGGGATAGGGCATACAAAGTTTTGAAGAAAAAATATAATGAAGTTGAGCAAGATACATTCAAGTATGGAAAACAACATTTGGATTTCTTACTCCATCTATAGAGGTGAGGGAAGGCCAATATTCTATTGAATTCAAAGATGAATGGGAAAAAGCACAAACCTGTGTCACCTTTTATAAAGAAACGTGATATCAGAATGTGACAGTTCAACATTAATGACAAAAAAAATGGTATTTGTGTTTAAAATATGAAGATGATGTAAACTGATGAAATGTGTAGAATTGTATGAATTTTATGCTTATAATTTTTATAATTTTTTTGACTAAGAATTTATTCATTTTATTTTATTTTGAAGTCCCTTTTTTAACTATAAAAAATATAGGATGTAGTTCTCGTCAAACAAGTATGTGCAAATCATCTTTTTTTGTTCTGATTTGAAAATATTTTATAGATGACATGTATAGCTAGTGAAAAAAAAAAAGAAATAATTATTTTTGATGTATATTTTCTTTGTTATAAGTACTCAAGTTTGACCTTGTCAGAATCCAACAGTTTTTTCCTCCCGTCAAAACTTCCCTATCAAATCTATACCTTCTTGAAAAAAAATTACATATTCGTGAAGAATATTCTCTCCTCTAGTGATAAATATCATTTTTTAAATTTTTTTTATATGATTTACTATTTTTTTCCATTTTTTGAGAGAGCATCTTCTGAAATGTTGAAATATCAACTTATAATATTTTGAGATTATAACATATTATAACTAATCAAAACACTCAAAAATTTATATAATGATGATATTGAATCCAAGATCTATAAAAGGGTATTTTTAGTTTTTGAAAAAAATTGAGTTTTGATAGAGAAATGAGATTTGACCAAAACAGGTTTTTGTATCACAAACGGTGACACAGATCTGTGCTTTTACCTGAATATAAGAAAATTTCCAACCTAATAGAGGAGACTCAACAACTTGTTAGTGAGTATGAACATAAATACACTATAACAATTGAAGATGACATTGACACCCTTCCAACTAAACCAGTCATAAAAATAGAAGAAGAGATTCAATATTTAAAGAAGGACTCAAGAAAAATCTATACTAACCTAATTTTGTTACAGATAGTTGAATATCCAAAGCTTTAAGTTAACAAGACTGATGATGTTACAGTTATATCAATTATAGAGGCTATAAGTGTCAAGCAACTTGGTAAGGAAGTAATTGTATATACACCACCAACTTGTATGCAAAATTTTAAAAAGGTTGCAAATTTTGAGAAAGATTCTTGTACTCAATTGGTAGATGATGAAATAAAATAGAAAGAGTAAGAGGTTACTCAAGATCTTATTAAACTTTTGAGTGCAAAGGCTACATAACCAAAAAATTTGACACCTATGCAATAGGTGATTTCTATACTAGTGCAGTAGCCAAAGGTGAAATGGAGTGAAAAGGGGAAGCAATTGCAACTATCACTACCAAGTGATACACCCTCCAAATTGCAGGATGTGACTTATGTAGATGAGGAAGATGATGAGTTATTGAACCTTGATGAGGTAATTACATTACCTAAGTATGATTTGAATAATCTTACGCTAAAGGAAATGCAAGAATTGAAAATCTTGTTGAGCCGTAAGGAAAAACAAGAACAACTAAAAAGAGAGTAGAAGAGACAATGAGTACTTCACACTGTTAAAGATATTTTTACAAATTCATTTGGAATCACATATGTGAACAATCAACCTACAATTTTGAATCAACTAGTGTATATGGTTGACTTAATGTAGATAGATTATATAGAGACAAATGAAAAGTTATTACAATGGTCTGAAAGAAGAATGGAGCATAAAGTATTACAAAAAGTCTCACAGGAACTTGTATAGAGACAAACCAAGATTTCTACATCTATTACATAGTTGGAAACAATTTTGAACACCATCAATTCTTTATATTTGAAATTGTGTGATATAGATTTCTTTACAATAGATACTACCAGCTCATTAAAGTTATTGCATGCATATATAAGAGAAAATATTATTATATTGGGAAAGAATGCAAGTTCAATCTCATCCTCTTATAGTGAACTAAATTCAATCAAAAGAGGGTTATCCAAGCTCATGGCAAGAGTACAGAGATAAAGCACAAGTTAGCATTGATTCAACTTCAATTATTGCCACATATAGAGATAATTTGGAAGACAATCTATATTGCTAGAGATATTTTGAAGAAATAGACACATTTTTCACACATTGAAGGATTCATTGATTTAGCTACCAAGCTAGAAATTCAATTTCAAAATTTGGAATAGGTACAAGAGAGATGGAATAAAGGTTATGACAATATTGTTGCAAGTCATCATCAATTATTTGATAGGTATGAACTAACCCTTATAGCCCTAAGTTCCATTAGTGACAAAAATAAGGGGGAACAAATACAAAGGGGGAATGAGAATTATTATGATGGGAATAAAGAATTATGAGGATATGAAAAAATAAGAAAAGGAGAGTCAATATGCATCTCAAAGATCAAATATCAAATTTTCCAAGATCACATTATGGTCTTAGGGGGAGTACTCATTTTGTAATGAAATAATTTCATGACAAAGTGTTTTTTCCACTAATGTCTAAGGGAGAGATTGTTGATCTCTAAGCCTATGTTCTTGATTAGTGTCCAAACACTTACTACGAAAGATTACAAGGTCATCACTGTGACTGAGTTATCTAGTAAAGGTCAGGCATACAATGCTTATATCAAGTGAGACAATGATTGTCAAGTATTCGGTAGGGACTGAGGGGATATACGAGCCAAGCATACAGTATGAGTCAAGAAATAGAATAAAGACTAGGAATACTCATAAGTTATCAAGATTCAAGCAAACAATTATATAATAGATGAGTAATAATACAAAGGTTTATGGACGACTGAGCATTAGATCATTCAAGTGCTAAATAGTTTAGTTTTGATATGAGAGTTTGTAATGGCATTAACTCATATGTATACCATTTTTGCCAACTTTTCTATGATATTTAATATTTGAAGAGCTAGCTAAGACAATTGATTATGCATCATTGTACAAGGTAATGATCCCTAGGTAGTGATTCAACCAATCAGAAAAAGGGATGTAAAATGATAGAAGATGGTGAAGTGTAAACCGTTGATCAAGATCTAGAACCTTTACAAAACATCCATTCAAGGAGGATTCTAACCCTAGATTCATGAGAGAGATTGTAAGCATATGAAGAAGAAATAAGGACAACTATCCTTATGTGTATATGAAGGACTTAAGGTGAAGTCTAAAAGTAGAGAAGATAGAGAGCAATCAGAGAAGTAAAGGACTAAACAAAGTTATCAGATTAGGAGAATCAAATTAGTGATACAGCAAGGAGGAGAACCAATATTAGCTTACAGAGCATACTGAGGGTTAGGTACTAAATCAATTATTTTTAATTGAGATAGCGTAAATATCTTAACAGAGTGGTCCTAAAAGGCCTATGTAAACCTACTAATAGAGTCCTTACTTCATTATGAGTGTAAAATCCTTTAACAAGGTCATACCTAATAGTCTCTTAAGCTTTTAATAGGGTGGACCCTTCATAGGGTAGATCAAATTTTATTATCAAACATTGCAATCCTAATAGGTTAACTTTATTGTTGCAATAGTGAAGATTTGTGGGTTTCATCCCCACCCTAGTTTTACCTTCAACTTGAAGTGTTTTTGGGTAACCAAATCATTGTATTATGTATTGAAGTTTTTATGAATGTGATGTATTTCATTTATGTTTCAGAATTTTAGTTTTAATAATGGATCTATGAGATGAATTAGATATGAATGAATGAAATTGGTTTTGAAGTCAAAAGTTTAAGATCCCGATTCACCCCCCTCTCTTAGTCTATTGTTTCCCATTTACTTATTCCAATAGAATCAAGATAATAAGGGTGCCAATGTGAGATCTACATAATGGAGGGTTTTGACTTCTTCAATGGAAATGAAAAAGAAATAGAATGTACATGATGGATATGAAATCACATATTATGTATGCATATGGTGCAGAAAATATGATCTATGAATGTAGGGGGTAAGTGCACAAAGTTTTGGTACCAAAAAGATGCCACTTTCTCTTCTTCCCAATCTAAGGCATAGTGTGATTACCAAATAGCATGGTCATAGTATATGGCAATCATACTATAGGTTGGATATCTCAAACCTCAAGCTCAAGAAATTCAAAATACAGAACAACTGCCCTATAGTGTGCTCACGCTATAGTGCATACACACTATGAAAATTTCATATAAGAAACTCTTCTAAATTTGTAAGTAAAATCCAATAGTCCCTATCAAGCTGATTTCAACACTAGGATATTACATATTATGGAACATTTAAGTATAAGTTGCACTTAAGTTACATTTTATGTACATACTTCTAGGATGTTTCATGAGATTGGTTTTAACTTAATAGGAAATAAGATAAAGAATTTGGATTTTGAGAGGTTTTAAAGAAATTTCAAACTTAGCTAAATTTTAAGAATCAACACATTATTCTGAAAATGATCCCTAGTGGACCATTGATTGTAATCTTAAGCCCTTCACTTATGAAAGATTGTTTATGAATCATTACTCATTGTATTGATTATATTCTATTGTTAGTTTGGTAATTGATGTGTATTTTTAACCATAGAGAGAGAGAGAGAGAGAGAGAGAGAGAGAGAGAGAGAGAGAGAGAGAGAGAGAGAGAGAGAGAGAGAGAGAGAGAGAGAGAGAGAGAGAGAGAGAGAGAGAGAGAGAGAGAGAGAGAGAGAGAGAGAGAGCACATTAAGCATTATACGAAACTAGTGATTTTTTTAATGTCCTAATATATTTTAATGATTCCTAATGGGTTTTAATGGGTCCTAAGTGGTCATAAAAACCCTAGGGCCCACTCTAACCCCTTGGAACCAATTCATACCCATTAATACACATTAGGACCCCTTATGACACATTAATAAATTTTGAGTTCTAATGTGTACTAATTAACCCTAATTTTTCATAAGAGGCTTTAGTGGGTCTTAAGTTGTTCAAGGCACCCTTAGGACTCATCACAACCTCTTAAGACCCATTATGACACATTAGGATCCCTTAGAGCATATTAAACATTGTAGGACACACTTGTGTGACCTCATGTGTCCTAGTGGGTCCTAATGTGTCATAAGGGGTCACTAGGGAACATTAGAGACCCCTTAACATCCATTGGGAAATATTAATTCCAATTAGGATACATTAGAGCCCATTAGGTCTCATTGGCACACATTAGGACCCATTAGGACATTATAGAACCCATTACAAACCCTTCCAACACACTAATGTGTCCTAAGGGGTCCTAATGCCTCATAAGGGGTCATAATTAGTCCTAGGTGGTTCAATGACCCATTAGAATTTTTTAAGACCTCTTAAGATACATTAGGACCAATTAGAACACATTAAAACCTATTATTACCCCTTAGACCATCTCAAGAGGATTAAGACACACTAATGGGCTTTAATATGTCTTAATGGGTCCTAATATGTCATGATAGCTTCTAATGTTATCTAAGTGATCTAAGAATACCTTATAGCTCATTAGTTTTCCATAGGATATACTAGGTTCTATTCAAACACATTCGAATAAATTACAACCCCCTAGAACACATTAACCATCATAAGGCACTAATTTTTTGTAACGAGTTGTAATGGGTCCTAAGTGGTTATAATAAATTTTAAGATGTTCTATGGTCATAGTTTATAATAAGGGGTCCCAATGAGTCCCAAATGGTCCTAGGATCCCTTATAACATATTAACCACTATATGACACATGAATTGGATGTAAGTGATTCTAATGTATCATAAAGGGTTATAATGGATCCTAAGTGTGCCTAGGACCTATTATGGCTCATTATAACAACTTAGGACATATTAGGACCATTTAGGACACATTATAACCCATTAATACACCTTAGAACATTTTAAATTGTGCATGACATAATAGCATACATGTATGTGTGCTAGTATATGGTAACAAGTCTGAATTGGTCATAAAGGGTCCTAGAATACATTAACGTGTCTTAGGACCCGTACTAACCCTTTATGACCCCTTTCATAAATCTTATGGTACTCAAATGGTCTAAAGAGGTTGTAAGGGACCCTAGGACCCATTACCATACACTTATGTATCCACAGAGGGGTCATAAGGTATCCTAGAACATATTAATGTATCTATGACCCCTTAAGACCCCTTACAACCCATTTAGAAAAAATACCATACATAATTGGATGGTAAGGGGCCATAAGGGGTCTTAAGGAGTCCTACAATACATTAGTGTATCCAAACATCCCTTCTAACCCTTTAGGACTATATATCATACACGAATACATGGTAAGTGGTCTTAATAGGTCGTAAACGGTCTCAAGTGGTTGTAGGAATAATTAATGTATTTTAGCACCCCTTAAAACCCATTAACATATATGTTAAGTGGTCCAAAGGAACTTAGGACATAGTAATGAGTCTTAGAACCACTTAGGACCCCTTATGATGTACTAATATATGGTAAGGGTTCCTACAGTGTCATAGGAGTATCTAGAACAAATTAATGTGTCCTAAGACACATTATGACTTGTTAGCATCACTTTCTCTAAATTCAATGGTTATTATTATTTTTTAAGAAGTCTTAGGACCCCTTATAACTCTAGAATCCCTTACCATATTCTAATGTATGGAAATGGGCCCTATGGTGTTGTAAGGGGCCTTAAGGGGTTCTAAGACAAATTATTGTATTATAAGACCTCTTAAGATCCCTTACAATTCCTTACAATAAATTAATGAATACTAAAGGTTCACATGAGGTCCTGTGACACATTAATGTGTCCTAGTATGCCTTAAGACCCCTTACCATACATTTATCCTTAGGTGTCCTAAGAGATCTTAAGGGGTCATACAACACTAGTGTATGGTAAGGGTTCCTAGAATATTTAATGGCCCCTTTGAACCCTTTAGGAACCATAAGATGTTTGCCTAAGTATTTGGAAGACTAACCAGTAGATAGGCCAATAGACTTAGTCATCAAAGGTGTTGGTATTATTGGTAACACATATGAAGGAATCATGACTAGTAGAGAGGCAAACTGGCATGACATGCTAATGTGTGCCTCTAACTAAAAAGAGTAATCTAAGTTGAAAAGATGTGGTGGCATAGTAGCAATGATGGAGAAGGTGATCCACTTAGACAAAGCATACTAAGTGAAGTTTGCATAAGCAAAAGGAAGCAAAGAAGATGGAATAATAGAGATAATAGTCAATTGATTCAGCTAGGTTAGCATGATATACATGAATAAAGAAACCCATGATTGTTGAGTCATGTAAAGGGTAAGAGTGTACTCAATTATATATTTAATGGTGATGGGAGAAAGGATTGATGATTTTTTTTGAATTCTTTCGAACTATAGAAAGTCGCCAAGAACATGACACCTATGAATCTTGTACAAACATGCTATAACATGATAAGAGAGGTGCACTATTGCAATGGGAGTTTGAGCTAGTAGTAGGGTGGGAATTCAAAATTTGAATTCTTCAATCAAGTCTTCCAAGAAAAGAAGAAAATAAGAGTATAAAAGAAAATAGAGTTAGAAGAGAAAAGGTTATATTTTCAATAAAATATCCAGAGAGCCAAAAGAGCTGAGCTAAAGAAGATGTCATAAAATAAAGGGAGAGTGATCAAAGAGATGTCATAGTCTAGGATTAATGATACTAAGAAGAGGAGAGTGAGCCCAAAAAAAAAAGGTGTATCGTGTTCATTTGTAAAGAGAGAAAATCACACAAATTATCAGAGTCTAAAGTTACAGAGCTAAGAGAAGGTAGAGCCCAACTCCAGGCTAGTCAAGAGAGTTGAAGTAGGATCTATTTCAAGATAGCTTTATTAGATAAATTATTATATAATTCCTCTATTGTTTACTAATCTTTACAATAGAAAATCCCATTGAGGGTGGACCCTAAAAGGTTCTTTGTATAAATACCTTAACAAGGTGACACATTAACTTGTGTTTTAATTCGTTTAACCATGCTACTCCTAATAGGGAAATAATTTAATAGGTCTCATTGGAATCCCATAATAGGGTATGACCTTATAGTGTCATTTTAATCTCATAATACTAGGGATAAGCTATCGATTGGACACACTCCAAAAGAGTGCAAAATTTTGAGGATCAACACATAGATTATGATTTTAATCCTAGCTAGATTCCCATAAGATAAATATTGCGTTATGTGTTGCTATTTTCATAGTATGTGTTTTTTCTCTACCCTTCTTGATTGAGTTATAGCTATAACTAACTTGTAGATATGTGAGAAGTGTGATATTAAGTGGAAACTTGTGATTGTTGAGTATATTGATTCACCCCCCTCTTAGTATATTGACTTGGGATAGGGACCAACAATTGGTATTAGAGCCTAGGTCCTCAAGAGATGAGTTTAACAACTTAAGGAAAAAATGAATATTTTTAAAAGGGATGCACCAAAGTTATCCATGGAGAACTATATCTCATGGTGTAGAAAGATGCATTTGCATTTGAAGACTCTTGGAGATGCTTATTGAATGCGTGTAGAAGTCAAATATATAACTAGTTGGTCAAAATCTAGTGTAGACTAGTTGAAGAAAATGGAGATGAAAACCACCACAATGGATGCTCTAGAGAGCACCCTTTCCTAATCTAAGTAAAAATATGTAGAGGAACTAGAGATGACATACAAAACATGGGAGAAGCTGAAGGTCATTCATGGTGGAGACAAGCATGTCATGAGGGATAATGTTGAAACTTGAAATCCTAAGAGGAAAGTTTGATGACATGAGGATGTAAGAAGGATAAGAGATTGAGGCATATGGAAAATGAGTAAAAGACACTATGATAGCTATCAGAGCATGTGGTGGAGTAATTGTGAGACCTCATCTCAACCCATCATAACATAGTTGTTACAATTATATTTGATACTTTATGTTTTGAGACTTTGATACATTTTAGATTGATTTGGATAGTGATTCAAATAATTTGATACTATGTGATGATTTTTTTAATGATGATTATATCTATGATAATTAGGACTTACTTATCATTCTTGATATATATATATTCATTTGATTGATGGAAATTGAATCATGCTTAAATGTAAATGTTAGATGAGTAGTATTTGTGAAGCTAAAAAATGATATAAATGGTTAACCCATTATTATTTTGATAATGCAAGTATTTTATATGCACATTGATTTAGAAATAGAAAGGTTATTTGAATTGGATTGAGAAATTAAAAGTTGAAATTAAAATACTTGCATAATCAAAATAACCATGGTAAAAAGTCAGAGAACCAAGGCTAAACCTATAGGAAAACTATGAATGTCAAGGTTTGATCTATTGAAGAGATTTGAACCTCATTGTTATGTATTTTATTTTTTTTAAAGTAATGCAAATTTGTGTTAGATTAGATTCATTTTGTGAATTTGATATTTCAATTGTAATTGTAATTATGTTTTATGGTGTCACTTAACACTTGTAATGTTTATATCTATAGTGACATGTTGAATTAAGATGTTAGAAAGAGACACCCAACCTTAGACTAAACCAATTATAATGCCTATGTTAAATTCAATTTCATATTGATGTCATGTGAAAGTTTCTTTTAGATGAATTTAGAGTTCTGAATTAAGGGTGACTTTAGAGGGCTTTAAAATGGTCCTAGAGTGTTATTTTAGTGAAAATAACTAACCTATATGTTAATATTATGATTTATGACTTTAGTTTTGACCTCCTTTATGCATAAATTCCTTTTATGACCCTTCAAATATTCCATTTACAAAGTGTTGCAAAAATTGAAGAAGTCATAACCAACTTCCCATCTTATCCATATTTAGTTGAACTTGCATTCTTGAAGGAAGAATTAGGTGGAGGAGAGATTTTTCTCACATTAATAATAAGTATTGGAATAGGATTTCGGAGGCTTTTTAGAGGATATTTTAATATTTAGTGGTTTTTCACCCAGTCTCTAGTTTTAGAGACTTCTAGATTTTAGAGATTGTACAAGCTAAGAATGAAAATGGGCTCTTCTCAAGTTTTCAATTTCCATTTTCTTTGGAGGAAGTTTGGTGATCTTTCCATGAAAGAAATTTATGCATAATGTTGGTTTGTCTTTGTATTTTGGATTATAAATTATTGTACTTGAAAATATTTTATGTAAATTTTTTCTTATTGTAGAGTTGGGTGTGATTAGATTTCATTTCTTCCTTTTCAATTGTGATTTTGATAACATGTTGTTAATGGTTATGAAAGGGCACGACTCACCCTTGGAAGGGAAGTGATGAACTTTGGATGAAGGGGTTACTTGGGCCAGACTTTGAGTGTAGAAACTCTTCATCTCATATAAGACCTAGGATGGGAGGTGAGCTCTCCATGGTTGTACTATTGTTTCTTTATAATTTTTATGTGAATGTAAGTTGAAGAAAAATATTTAGAAATTATTCACCATTTTGGAGTTATTATTGAGAAAGAATTATGAAGTATTGGGTAGTTTCTTTGTAATGGACAATTTTCCATGATGATCTTTATCTTGTATTACTATGAAGCAAAGTATGTAATGGATGAAATGAATCTAGTTTTTAGTGTAATGTAATGTGTAGTGAAAAAGTGTAAAGGTATTTTCATTGTGAATGGAGTCTTTGAACTCATTGTGGAAATATAATTGAAATGAAATGAAGTACCTTTAAAAGTTTGAATTCAATATGTTTCAAATGATCAATGAAATGTTTTCAAATTCATAGTTAAATTTGGAATTGTAAATAAAATGTTTGAATCCATGTTTTTATTGTAGTTTAGTGAAAGAGATATTTCTTGATTTGAAATCATGAGTGCAAGTTTATAAAAGTGATTTTTATTAGAGTGAAAATAAAGTTTTTAAATGATAGTTATTTTCTTGTTTCAATTTTTTTTCTTCTAATAGTAGAACAAGAAACACGTTAGTTCAATAGGATCAATTAAATTTAATAGTTGTGTTTGATATTAGTAAAAGGTAGCATTAGATTATATTATAAGTTGGAAACAAAATCCACAAAATAGAAAATCAATTAAGTTTGAAAATGGGTAATAAATCAAATAGAAAAAAGACAAAAAAGTTATATATAAAATGAAGAACTAAAGGTCTTATGAAAATGTATGGGATCAAAAAAGAATTAAAAGAGAATTAAATTCATTCCTCAATTAACTCCTAAAACTACCTACTAAAAGGCTAAGTCTACAACTCAAAACAAACATTTAGTAAAATAGAGAAGTTAAAGAGTAGAAAACTCAAGAGATTCCCATGCATAGATTCTATAATTAGAAAATATTAAATAACTTAATGAAATAATCTACTTATCCTATTTTATAGGTAAAATAAATTGTTTATAAAAGACATTTATATACAAACCTATTCATAAAACTAAATCCTTTATATATATATATATATATATATATATATATATATATATATATATATATATATATATATATATATATATATATATATATATATATATATATATATATATATATATATATATATATATATATATATATATATATATATATATATATATAATGTTTTTTAATTAATTGTAATTAATATTATTCTTTTATATATTATTTTAACTATATTATATAATATATAATATATAATATATAATATATAAATATAATTTAATATATAATAAAATATTAAATAAATTTTAATAAATACATAATTTAATAAATATAGTTTAATTATAACTATATATATAGTTTAACAATAAAAAATATTATACACACACATAATGAAATTGATTTTATAAATGTAATTTTTAAAGGATTTTATTTTATCATTTTATATATGGAATATATATTGTATTATATCATTTGATGTAACATTTATATAATTTAATAAATTTGATAATGATGTGTACATTTTAACAAATGAAATATATAATATTTGAATTATATTTTATATAATTGTAGAGTAAAATATATACAAATATTATCTAGTCACATATGGGAGTCAAATGAAATAGATTTGAATCTTAACATTTGAATATGTTAATTGGAAATTTGACAATACCATAGGCTCTAATTGTGACCCCTTAGGATTTAGAATTCTAAACATGATTTGATTCAACTATAATTTGGAAAGGAAATTGAAAACTTAAATCATCAAATGAAACACATAGAACTAGAGAACTTCAATAGTAGCTTTTGATGAATTAAACTTAAACATGTTATTTGGCAACTTAGGAGTGATTTGTTAACCTAGAATATCAACTAAATTTTTATATAGGGAGCTTCAAAAAAGGAAAATTGAACCCTTAACTAGTATATCTTAAACATTAAACTTGTTCTAACAACATGAACAATGTAAAAATCCAATCCTTACATTGATGTAGTTGCAACTCAATATCGTTATGTGTTCAGTTAATCTAGTTAAACCTATTTAGGAAGAAAAATGACAGTGCCTTTTTCCCTAAATTTGGGTATAACACTAATATGAAAAGATGAGTGCTTGAGAAAGGTGCTGAGAACTTTGCTACCCAAGTACACCATAAGTGTGTTGTCTTTTCAAGAGATGAGAACCATAGCCAAAATGGAGGTATTTCTTGTTTCCTTGGTAGGCAAGTTTATTACATTTGAACTTAGAAAATTTGATAATGGTCAACCATTCAATGTTGAAACTAAATTGAAAGATTCAATCTCACAAGATGCACCAGTGAGAGAAAGATGAGAACCAAGCATGTATAGACAAAGAAGACAAATAGATAGTTTATATGCTGAAGAAGATGAACAAGAAGAGATGGAGGATTTTTTTGCAAAAAATAATGGTTAGAGGAAAAGGGAAGTACAAGGGTAAGCTTCCTTTTAAATTCTTTAGCTACAAAAAGGTAGGACATTACACTGCTAGATGTCAAAAACTGGTCAAAAAAGATACCAATGACTAGAGAAAGAAAAACAACTAGAAGGGTACCAGTAAGAAGTGGTCAAGTTCCAAAAAAACGAGAATCCATAGGGTTACATTGTTGAAGAAGTTGTGACTCATGAAGAGTCAACCAATGATGAGGAAGAGGACAAGGATGAAGTATCATTTGTTTCCATCACAAAATAAAAGGTACAAATATCCCTAATAACTAGCACATGTATCCACAAGAATTGGATAATAGATAGTGGTTTCTTACACCACATGTCAAGTGATAGGAGCAAGTTCCATGAGGTCAAGGCTTGGAATGAAGGAATGGTGAAATTACGCAATAACTCACCATGCATGATGATAGGTAAGGGTGTTGTAGCCCTAAATGAATCCACTACTTATAAAGATGTGTATCTAGTGGAATGATTAAAAATATAACTTGTCGAGCATAGATCCACTAATGGATGAGGGTTATAAGTAACCTCTTTTACCTCAATATTTTTGGTATTAATTGTATGGTAGCTAGAAATGGCAATAGCTGGTTACAGAATAGAAGAATATGTCATGAAAATTTTGAGAGCAAAAAAAAAGTTGAAAGGAAGAATTGTGTAAGGGGTCTAGCCCTTATTACTAAACCTGACAATGTTATGTGCAAAGATTGACAACTAGGAAAGCTGGCAAGTTAAAGTTTCTATAGCACATAACTTACTTTAGAACTTGTATTAGATATAGTTTGTAGTGACTTGTGTGGCCCTATGAGGAAAAAGAGTGTATCTAGTGATAGGTAATTTAAGTTGTATATTGATTTTTTTTTCCAGAATGATGTGGGCTATTTTTTTGAAACAAAAATTGGAAGCCTTCCACATGTTCAAAGTGTACAAAGAAATGATCAAAATAGAAACAAGTAGAGAAATGAAGTGCTTGAGATCAATTTGGGAAGGTGAGTTCACCTTACAAGGATTTGAAAGATACTATGAGGAGCATGGAATCAAAAGGAAAATGTTAGCTCCTAGGATACCTCATCAAAATGATATCATTGAAAGGAGAAATATAAGTATCATAGACTGTGCTAGAGCATTGATGATCCAAAATAATGTTGCACAAATCTACTAGAGAGAGGTTGTAAGAAAATTCTTGTATACCTTGAACAAGTTACATGTGAAGAAGGGGACAAAGAAGACTCCTGATGAACTATGGCTTGGTCAGACACCATTTTTTAGTTACTTCAAGGTATTAAGAAGAAAAAATTATATAAAGAGGGATGAATACCAAGGGAAGTTCGAGCCTAAAAGTGATGAAGGTAACTTTTTAAGATAATCTACCAAGAGTAGAGCATACTAGTGTTTGAATCTTTGGATAAACATGTTCAAAATCTAATGAGAAAGTAAGATGCTGAGGGGGGGGTGGTGGGTGGGGGGTGGGGGGATTAATTGAGATATATAAAATTTTTACTAATTCAACATAAACAATACTCAAAATTAATTCACCACACATCTCAACCTTAAATTTGACCATGCATCATCATGTAACAACATGTAATATTAGATATGGTTTCATTCTTCTTCAACATTAACCTTTTCTTTCCCATTGTTCTCTTCATTACGTGATGTTGGTGCTCGATTCCTACATTTTGTACTTAGGTGATTAACCTTTTAATAATGAAAGCATACTAGATCAAAATTTATCTAGATTTCCAATCTTCCTCTAAGATGTATCCTTACAAAATTTTCTACAATATGTCCATACTTTCCACATAAATGAAAAGTGACCTAGGTATTGTAATCCCAATTTATTTCATTACCTTTACTAGTTGTATTACCTTGACCTTTAGTTGTCCAACTTTATTTTGCATTAGATCTGTAGTCTTATGCCTTGTGACCATACTTTTGACATGTGTAGTAACAACATTCAAATCTAGATATAGCTAATGCTTTTCTATTCTTTGATCTAGACTTAAGGCTTGGTGTCCATACTTGTTGCAATTAAGACAATTACCATAAAATTTAGGCTTAGGATTGGACTTACCAATTTTTATCTTGTAAACATTTGTTGTATGACCTAGTTTTCCATAGTGATAACTGATATGGGGGGGACTTGCTACATATTGAACCATTGATGATTAAGGATAGGGCTCAAAAACTTCTTACCTGGTACATGTTAAAGGAGGGGGATCTAGTCCTACTCATGGAGGTGATGAATGGTAATGAAAAGAAATTTTCACTTCAATTTGTGAATTCTTGAGAGAAAAATAAGGTGATAATGAATAATATCATGTTCTAGGTGTTTGAGGAAGTCATTACTTTGGCGATGAGCCTTGTGTTGAAGGGTAGAAAATGGAAAAAAGTAGTGAGGGTTTTGCATGAGGCTATACTAAGCATTTTCTTTCAGAAGGGAGAGGAACCCATATGACATCATGGTGGGTTTCTAAAGGAAAAGCTTCTGGAGCCTTGGAACGAGGTGTGTCTAGTGCTGATGAAGTATCTCACTCTCAAAGGGAGGTATGGAGTATGCTATTATTATCATTTTCCACTCTTAAACCATTTTAGACATCATGATAGATTTTCCATTCCTTCCCTTTTATTGCATGAGTTGGTTGATATTTTTTTAGATCTGAAGGAAATAATGGAAAAATGTGCCAATTACACTATCCTTCACTAGGGTTTGATGTTTCACCTTTACAATTTTCATCTAGCCCTTTTATCCCCAAGAATGGTGGAGGTTGATATTCCTTCTCTCCATAACTACCACCCCCATCATGTTCCTCTGAGAATTACTAAGCCTAGGGCCCCTACCCCCAACCCTCTCCTAGAAAGTCCCCTAAGGAGAGAAAGAAGACCCCACTTGAGAAAAAAGGTGAATTTAGAGAAAGGGAAGGAGAAGGATCTAATAAATTTAGAAGATCAAGTCAGAGAAGGTAGAAGAAGGTCTAGGAGACTAGCAAAAATGAATCCTAAATTGTAAAATGAGAACCACTATGTCACAAGAGGATGATGAATCAGATTATGAGCAATTGCCCCCCCACCCCAAGCAATGGATGAAGAAAATGGACATTGAATTATAGAGGTGGAAGGAGGATGACATGGATATAGATTTGGATGTTTTAGATTCCCCTACATTGGGTTCAAGAGGAGAGGAAAAGGAAAGTAAGGAGGTGGCTCACATCTTTGTGTCTGTTTTGATGAATATGGTGTACCTCACACATGATCAATTCTTAGAGACTGTGAATAAGACCCCCTCTCCTATGTTAGTGTGTTGGAATTCTTTAGAATAATTTGGGGTGGGGTGGGGGGGGGGGGGGGGGGGGTGAATTATTTATCCAAGGTCCAAATGTATAAATAAAACTTTTCACAGATTAGTGAACCCATAAAGCATTTATCATCATGCATGGATCCATAAGATTATGCAATCACTTAAAACTTGTAGGTTACTATTAAATCAATTTGCAAAAATGTAAACATGAAACATAATATATTCAAAAACACATTTGACACAATGATTTATGTGGAAACCTAATTTGGGAAAAAACCACTAGTAACATGCTACTCTTTTTCACTCTTTTGAAGTGATGCCCTATGAAAGGCGAAACCTATTAAAGGTTACAATACAAACTGTTAAATGTGACCCTATTAAAAGATTTTAATAACCCTATTAAGAGTAAGGCTTGTTAGAGGACTTTAGATCATTCACTTGGAATGCCACCTATTTAAAGGATTTACAAATGACTATTAGGTCAACCTTAATCCAAAGGATTTACCCTAGACTGATACAATTATTGGAGAGTAATAGTAAGACTTGATCTGATAATTACTTACAACTCCATTTTTAGATTTTAGATCTCTATTTTAGTTCTCCATTCTACTTGGCTTTCACACATTTCAACTTAGATAGCTTGTTCACCCTTCAAGTATTTATACCCTTAAGCCTTCTTGCTTAACATGCCAATGCAGACTCTTTTCCTAGTTCACTTGATGAAGCAATACCCTTGACTCCTTGTCTTCCTTAGGTTCTTGCACATGACAATCCTTACTTCTAAGAAGCCATCCCTATAAATAAAGAATTAAGATATTTTTCCATTCATTCTCCATCATCCAATTTAGGGTTAGGATAGATTAGGTAGGATTCAATAAATCTACCCCTCATTCAATATCACTTCTAGAAACTTCTCCTTCAATCCTCTTTGAATTTTTCTCAAAATGATTTACCATAAATTTTGTGCCACTAGCTCATCAATATTATCTTCCACCTACTTCACACAATCCAAGAAAATAAACTTATTAGCTTAGAGCCATGAAATTCATGATCTTTCTAATCATGCTAGCACTCAACATTAACTTTCTTCTAATGCTTGACACATACTACATTGCCCAAAATACACTAAAAAATCATGCGGCATGAACTAAAGTTAAATAGTGCTTGGCATCAACTAAACTTTGCTCAACATCATTTTTTTTGCTTGACATACACTAAAATGAAGTTTTACTCGTCTCCAACCAATTTTTTTCTTGGCTTGCACTGACTTTGCTTGGAACCTACTATCAATTTGGTCAAGCTTGGTAGACAAACTTTGTTTAACTTGTTCTTCTAAACTTGCTTAGTGTAAACAACATTCACAACCTTAAGTAGATTATCAATGCACTATAATATCACCATCTTAGTTGATTCTTGTACTCCTTTTTCATATCATAACTCAACCTTTCCTCTAGGTGCTATTGTTACATATTTTGATCAAATCCTCTCCACCAATCAAATAGGTAATAGTACTTAAATCATATAAGTAGTTGTCTTACCAACAAAATAGTAGGTTTGATATTAGTGATAAAACAATGATTGAAACGCATTTATCATACTTGTACCAATTTGTTTTCAAAAATCTCCCTCTTTGGCATTGATGGAAAACCAAAGTGATCAACCAAATTGACTAGGTTAAAATAGTAAGACCAACAAAATACCAAAAAAGAAAATAATTCCTTGTATTAGATCTCTTTCTCTATCAGTGACTTTCATCTTCTAAATAGCTTACAAAATTATTTTCTATTTTGATCAAGAGAAAATCAACAACCAATTCATCCTTATGACTCCCTCTTAAATTACTTCTTATATCTCCCTTCTATGATTATCTCCCTCTTACTAGGTAGATGTTATTAGCATATACACTTTCTTTCTTATCAGTCATTTCTCCCTCATACTACATGTTAGGATTTCTCCCTCTTTGTTCAATTTCCAATCTCTTGTATTTCTCCCTTTAGGATCAATATTTCTCCTAATCAATAACTATCTCCCTCTTTGACAACAATATGAAATACTTGTCATCTTAATATGTAGATATGAACTTCTTCTATTCTTTTGTATCACCTTGCTTGTGATTGATTTGTAGTTTCATCTTTTTGATTACTTTAGGTAGCTCCTAAAGTAAGATCCACTACATCAATTTGGAACATATGAAAATCCACTTGTTTGATGTAGGGCACTCTGTTTGTTATTTAGATAGCTTTTGATAGGGGTATCACCCTAGTTTACCTCTTAGACACTCATGAGCATCCATAGGTAATGCTTTTCTGAAGATATCAACAATTTGCTCTTTTTTGTTAACATATTCCATCTTTAGCTCTTTATCTTCTACTAGTTCTCTCAAGTAACAAAACTTAATTGCAATGAGCTTAGTCTTTGTGTGCATCACAAGATTCTTTGATATATTTATAGCACTTGTATTAGCACAATAAAGTATCACTGGTTCTATGATCTCTTCCTTCATACCTTTGAGTAGTTGTTTGATCCATACAATGTTTGTACAATTTATAGTAGCAACAACATATCGAACTTTAGTAGTAGATTGTGAAGTGTAGTTCTGTTTCTTGCTAGTCCATGTAACCAACCTCTTGCCTAAGAAAAATGCTTCTCCATTGGTGCTCTTTCTATCATCAATGTTTCCAACCCAATAAACATTAGTATAGGCTCTTAATTCAAATTTCTCATTTTTCTTATAGTATAAGCCATATTCCTCTATTCCTTTCAGATATCTCATTATTCTCTTTACAACTATCAAATGATTCTCCCTGGGATTAGTAGAGAATATTGCAACTATCCTTACAGATAATGCAATATCAGGTCTAGTATGTACTACATATTTTAATTTACTAATCATAGACCTATATAATGTTTGATTTACCTTAGCTAAATCATCATTCTTTGACAATTTATGTCCTATCACCATAGGTTTACTTACTAATTTGGAATGCTCTAATGCAAAATTTTTTAGTATCTCCTTGACATACTTTGACTGAGTGATGTATATACCATATTTCATTTGATGTGCTTGCAAAACCACAAATAACTTGATCTCTCCAAACATAAACATTTCAAATTCTTGCTTCATTTGATTTGCAAAAGCCTTACATAAAGCATCTTGACCTCCAAATATGATATCATCAACAAAAATTTCAAATAACAAATACCTTTTCCTTTCTCTATCTTCATATACAAATTATTGTTATCATCGGTCCTTTCAAATCCAATCTTTATAAGATAATTATGAAGTCTTTGATACCATGCCCTTGGTGCTTGTTTGAAACCATATAGGGCTTTGTGTAGTCTACATACCATGTTCTTATTGTTAATATCAACAAATCCTTCTAATTTTTCTATGTAAAGTTCTTCCTTTTAAAATGTAGATTTAACATCCATTTGATAAAATTTGAAACCTTTGAATGCAGTATAAGCAAGTAGAGTTCTTACTCCTTCAAATCTAGCAATATGAGATAATGTTTCTCCATAGTCAATTCCTTCTTCTTGTGCATATCCTTTGTAGACTAATATTTCCTTGTTCCTTGTGACTTCACCATTTTCATCTAGCTTATTTCTGAATACCCACTTCGTGCCAATCACATTTTTGTCTTCTAGTCTAGGAACTAGAGTCCATGTTTTGTTTTTCTCAAATTGTTCAATCTCTTCTTCCATGGCTTTACTCCAATCCATATCTTCTAAGACATATTTCACTATTTTGGGTTCTTTGATGCTCAACAGACATGTATCATTTCTCAACTTATTCTTTGTCATTGGTCTAGCATCTTTATCTCCAATGATTTGTGTAGCAGCATGATGTCTCTTAACATATTTGGACAATCTTGATTAGTTTTGGTTTCATCATTTGGTCATTCAACTTCATATTCACTATGTAAATCTCTTTCAAGTAGTTCAACATCTCTCTTATGTATACTAATCTTAGAATTAGAATGTGCCTTAACTTCATTCTATAACTCAACATCTGAATGTGGCTCAGTTCCTAAATGCAACTCAACATTTGTAGTATGTGACTTGATAGTCACTAAAACTTGCTATTGGTTTGTAGCTTGATTTGCAACATCTTCTTTAGCAAACATATCTTCATAAAAATATACAAATGATTTGTATTTGTTTGGTTCTTTCATAGGTTCAGCCTCATATACTTATGTATATTCATTAAATTTCACATTTGCACTTTCCAAAACTTTTTTAGTGTTAGTATTTACATACTTATAAGCTTTACTTCTTATGGAATAACCTATGAATATACCTTCTTCACTTTTTTCATCTAGTTTTCCATTCTTAGAATCTTTGAGAATAAAGCATTTGCTTCCAAATACATTAAAATATTTTACATTTGGTTAGTGTCCATACCATAGTTCAAAAGGTGTTGAATGAGTACCTTTCTTGACTTGATCATAGTTCAAGATATAGATAGATGTACTTACAACTTCTCTCCAATATTTCAAAGAAAAAATTTTCTCCATCATGAGTTCCCTAGCATAGTCCAATACAGATCTATTCCTTCTTTTAGCAATTCCATTTTGTGGAGGGGTTCTAGGAGAAAATGTTTGTCTTTTGATTCCTCTTTCATTACAAAATATCTCAAAATCATTGGATGTAAATTCTCCTCCTCTATGAGATCTCAAACATTTCAAACTTTTACCTGTTTCCTTTTCAATGCTTGCTAAGTACCACTTAAACATTTGGAAAGCATCAGATTTATATTTTAGAAACATAACTATCACCATTCTAGAATAATCATCAACAAGAACCATAATGTACTTATCTGCTTTGTAGCTTTGCACTTCAATTGGTCAACACAAGTTAGTATGAACAATCTCTAGTATTCCTTTAGAGGTATGAGTTTTACTCTTAAAACTTGACTTTGTCATTCTGCCTAACTAACATTGTTTGCACATTATATTATTAGGTCTCTTCAACTTAGGAAAATGTCTAACTTTTCTCATGTTATTGATACTAACAAAGTTATCAAAATTAACATGACATAACCTTTTGTGCCATAGCCATACATCATCAAATTTTTCAATTAGATAAGTGGCATCCTCTATATCAAGATAAAATATATTACTCCTAGTTTGATCACCCTTTCCAATCAATTTTCCATCAGTATCATATATCTTAGAAATCTTGTTTTCAATCTCAACCTTACATCCTAAATTATTTAGTTGTGACACACTCAATAGACTCTAGTTAAGTCCTTCAACATAGTATGCATTGTCACATAAAATCTTTTCTGTTAGTTTGATATAACTTTTTCCTTTTATCAAGTATGGTGCATCATTACCAAATCTTACACTATTTCCATCATAACAATTCAAGGTAATGAACTTACTTTTATCTTTAGTTATGTGATATGAACACCACTATCAATGATCCATCTGTCATTCTTGTTCACACAAGACACAAGTGCAATTACCTCATCTTCATTAGATTTGTCTTTCATTGCAACATACACCACTTCATCATCATGTTCATCAAATTCATCTTTTGTTTCCTCTTCATCAATATGGCAAGACTTCTTGCCTTTATCTTTTTAATCCTTGTTGTCTTCATCTCTCCTACTTTTGTACTTGTCACCACCTTTATAGTTCTTTTTCACTATACATCTAATAGCAATATGTCCAACCTCATTTCAATTGAAAAAAATGATAGGTACTTTACCTTTAAACTTTCCTTTACCTCTATGAAATATCCTTGCTAGTAGTGCTTCGAGTTGTTGTACATCCTCCTCGTCTATATCATTGTTACTAGACACATATTTTGTCTTTTTCTTCTTTTTTCATCAGGTTCCTCCAATAACAACTCAGCTTTGAAAGAAGATTCAATATTTTTAGGTTTTTAATTATCAAATTTAGATAGCTCAAAAGTACTGAGCCTACCTACCAAACCTTCAATAGATACAGTATTCCCTAGTATACATCTTAGTTCTTGTATTGTAGAAACTCTAATAGCATATATAGGCAGCAACGTTCTTTATACTTTTCTTAGTATAGTATCATCATCTATTGTACCAATAGCTCCCTGTATTGCATTAACAACATCTTTTATCCTTGAAAAATATCAAGCAATATTTCCACTTTCTTGCATTCTCATATCATCAAACTTACCTCTGAGAGTTTCAAATTTGGCTCTTAGAACATTAGTGTCTCCTCCACAGATAGTGGTTAAGGCATCCTAAATTTTCTTTTCACTGTCAAGACTTTTGATATCATCAAATTCAGCATAGCTTAGGGTAGAGGTAATCTCTAGCATTTCCTAGTTGTGTTCATTCTTCTTTTTCATATCCTCAATAGTTAGGGCTCCAACAGGACCAACATGCTTAGTAGTAATGGTAGATTGTGAATGATCTCCAAGTCCTCCAAGATGTAACTTCATGAAACTTTTCCATGTAGGAAAGTTATCTCTATTAAGTTTAGGTACATCTCTTTTTGACATCTTGATCTTTATGCTTCTAGTACCTTCAAACTAGTCCTCTTAAGCAGATGGCTCCGATACCAATTGTTGAAATTCTTTAGAATAATTGAGTCATAGTGGGGGGGGGGGGGTGTGGTGGGGTGAATTAGTTATCCAAGGTCTAGATGTGTAAATAAAACTTTTAAAGATTAGTGAACCCATAAAGCATTTATCATCATGCATGCATCCATAAGATTATGCAATCATTTAAAACTTGTAGGTTACTATCAAATCAATTTGCAGAAATGTAAACATGAAACTTAATAGATTCAACAACACATTTGACATAATGATTTACTTGGAAACCCAATTTGTGAAAAAACCATCAGTAACATGCTGCTATTTTTCACTCTTCTGAAGTAATGCCCTATGAAAGGCCAACCTTGTCAAAGGTTACAATACACACTGTAAAATATGACCCTATTAAAGGATTTCAACATCCTATTAGGAGTGAGCCTTGTTAGAGGACTTTAGACCATTCACTTGGAATGTCACCCGATTAAAGTATTTGCAAATGACTGTTAGGTAAACCTTAATCCAAAGGATTTACACTAGATTGATATAATTGTTAGAGAGTAACAATAAGGCTTGATCTAATAACAACTTATAACTCCATTTGTAGATTAAAAATCTCTATTTTAGTCCTCTATTATGCTTGGCTTTCACACATTTCAGCTCTAATATCTCATTCACCCTTCAAGCATTCATACCTTTAAGCCTTTTTGCTTAACATTCCAATGCAAACTCTTCACTTAGGTCACTTGATGAAGCAATACCCTTGACTCCTTGTCTTCCTTAGGTTCTTGCACATGACAACCCTTGTTTTTGAATAGCCATCCTTATAAATAGAGAATTAAAATCTTTTTCTATTCATTCTCTACTGTCCAATTTAGGGTTAGGAAAAACTAGGTAGGATTAAGTGAATCTACCCCTCATTCCATATCACATCTAGAAACTTCTCCTCCATTCCTCTTTGAATTCACCTCAATATATTTTACCATGAATTCTATGCCACCAGCTCATCAGTCTTATCTTCCACCTAGCTTACACAATCCGAAAAAACTAACTTGTTAGCTTAGATCCATCAAATTCATGATCTTTCTAATAATGTTGGCACTTGGCATTAACTTGCTTCTGTTGCTCAACACATACTGTGTTGCTTGACATCCACTAAAAAATCACTTTACATGAACTAAAATTTACTGGTGCTTGGCATCAACTAAACTTTACTCGACATCCACTTATTTTTAAGGCATACACTAAAATGAACTTTTTCTCAGCTCCAACTAATTTTTTTTTTAGTTTTCACTGACTTTGCTCAACACCTACTATCCATTTGGTCATGCTTGATAGACAATTTTTTTTACTTGTTCTTCTAGACTTTCTTAGTATAACCAACATTTGCAACCTTAAGTAGATTATCAATGCACTATAATATCACTATCTTAGTTGATTCTTGTACTCCCTTTTCATATCATAACTCAACCTTTCCTCTAGGTTCTATTGTTACATCTTTTAATCAAATCCTCTTCATCAATCAAATAGGTAATATTACTTAAATCATATAAGCAGTTGTCTTACCAAAAAAAAAAGGGTTTCACATCAGTGACAAAACAATGATTGAAACAAATTTATGATACTTGTATCAATCTATTTTCAACATGGTGTCCCCCTCAGCTTGGGTGACTCCTATACGCAAAAAACTTTCTAACTCTTCAATTTTGTAGGTTGATAGTGTGGGCATAAAGAAGGGAAAGTCAGGAGGCAATCTAGAGGACACTGTGGAGTCTCTAAGTTTGGGGGTAGAGGAGATGAGGGAGAAAATGCAGGTCTTAAAGGATAGGTTTGGCTTGTTGTCAAAGTTCACTATCAAAGTGACTCATGCAGTGGCTACTACCTTGTATTTTTTAAAGGAAAACTAAGATGGGGATCTAAACTAGGAGGACTCCAAGTTGTTGTTTGGGTTCTTCAGGAAAGATTGAGTGAATATCCTCCTCAAAAGGAAAGATAAGGGAAAGCCTAATTAGTGCCTTGCTCCTTTTTGGTTACATTTTTCTAGTTTTGCTGGACTTTGGACTTGGTCCATTTTATGGAAATGTTTCCTTTGTTAAAAAACTATGTACTTTTTAGTAGTGCAATTATAGGTTATCTTAGTAGGATGCCTATTAGTTTCTATGCTTACTCATATATTTTTTTGGTGTGTGGTGATCTTTTCTATGGATGGTAATCTATTGGTACTCTGTCAACTTGTTTTGTAAGGGCCATCCACCTTGTTTTGGCTACTTCATATTTCAAAAGCATGTAGGCTTCTTGTTCTTTAGTTTTGCAAACACATTCTTTGTTCTCCATTCTTTGATGACTCCCCTTACTCGATAGATGATATGAATTTGGTATATCCTAATCTAGTAGTGTCATGAGGTCTTCTTTGTACTTTCAACTCTTCATCAAGTTGTCTCATGGCCTCTTTATATTTGTTCATTCTTTTAGTGACTTCCTTTTCACATCTCAATTCATTTTTCAACTAATCATTTGTAAATCTCAAATTTGTCATCTTTTCTACCTTCCACCAATCTCATGATTTGCACTTAATAGCTGATGGGCCATGTCAAATTGATTTTGTGTTAGTATTTGTACTTTAGTGGTCCTTTCATAAATTTTTATAGCCATTTTTCTCCTATTTTCATTAGTCATTACCTTTTCATCTTAAACTTTTCTCTTTTGTTCCATAAATTCACATAGTCTTACTAAATGCATTTCATATTCTCACTTCAGTTCTCTTACCTCTTCATTCATTATATTGTTCTCATCCAATAGATCTTCTATTACTACATCAGTTTCACTAGGTCTACCTTTAGATATGTTTTCAATTCTTTCTTCCTAGTATTGTATGTCATTTTGATAGATTTCCATCTCCTTCCTTGATAAGTAGGAGAATTTTTCCATAAGAAGTCAAATTGGAGATATTGCTATCATTGACCCATATTTTCCATAGAGGCTTTTGGTATAGCTTAAGATGATTCCCGTTAACAAGGAGCTTACGATGGTCAAGGTCCACTATGTAGAGATTTTAAAAACCATTATCAAATACATGTTCAATTTCATAGGGACCCAACCATCGAGTATGAAATCTGACCTTGAAATCTTGAAATTGAGAGTCATATAAAAGCACCCAATCCCCTTGATGGAAGGAGCTTTGGTGAATGTATTTTTCATGCCATAGTACCTAATAATTATGAAAAAATTTAGTATGGAGGAGTGACTCTTGATCAAGTTCATCCAAAGAGTGAAGTTGTGTTATGTGTTCCTACTGAGCATCATAGAGACTCAAAGCGAGTTGAAGTATAGTTAAATTTTTTCTAATCTTGAACTCAATAGGAAGAACAACCTTCTTACCATATTCCATTTCATAAGAACCATACCAATGTTGGTCCTCCATGTGGTGTGATAGGCCCACACAACTTCAAGAAGCCATGTGGTCCAATCATGCTTATGAAGTGCAACAATCTTGGTAAGAATATTCTCCAATTCTCGATTAGTAGTGACCTCTACTTGTCAATTTTCTTAAGAGTGATAGTGTGATGAATTCTGGCAGCAAATTTCACATTCTTTGACTAATGTAGAAATGAGTTCTAAAGTGAATTGGTGTCCTTGATTTGTAGTAATCTCTCAAGGAACACCAAATTGAGTAAATATTTTGAAGTATAGTAAGTCAAAAATCTTGATATCTTGAGCATTCTTAAGTGCAACCACTTCAACCCATTTGGTAAAATAATATATGTAAACAAAGATGCATTCCTTGTTGTTAGAAGGTGGGCTAATAGGTCTTACAAAATCAAGACCCCACTTTTCAAAAGGTTCAATAGATAATTGAGGGTGGAGTGGAATTTTATCAAACCATGTAGGATGACCCATTTACTGGAACTGATCACAATGATGAACATAACAATTGCAATCTTTATGGAGTGCAGACCAATAATATCTGATAGTAAGAATCTTTTGAGAAGTCCTTTAAGAAAAAAAGTATACACCACATAGTTTTTTATAATAGGCTTAGAGAATATCAAAGGCATCCTCCTTGGGAATACATCGATACATAATGCTTTCAATGCTAACATAGAAGAGGAGACTATTGATCTAGGTGTACTTTCCACTAAGGCTGACTAACTTTTGATGTTCTCTAGGAGAAAAATGCAAAGGAAACTTGCATGTAACCAAATAGTTGGAAATGTCAACATTCCATGGTCTCTTCGCAGAGATGGAAAAGAGGTGTTCATTAGGGAATGTGTCATCAATAGGGATAGGTTTATTATCTGGTTGCAACAACTTGGATAGGAAATATGTAACCACATTTTCTCAACTAGGCTTATCAAGTATAGTGACATCAAATTCTTGTAATAAGAGAAATCATCTAACAACCTTATCAGTTAGTGTATAGAAAGAAGATTATTGAAGTATGTAAATGAGGGAGATTGTTGAAACCTATCATGGGAACATTCATTATTTTTTCACTGATTTCAATCCTGTTACTTGTTGATAAGACAATTGCTAACTTTGGTCTGAATGCTATCATTTGATTGATTGATGAAGACATTTTGAAAAGAAAGGATAAAAAGAGTACCTAGAGAAAGGTTGAGTTATATGGTGTATAAAAGGAGGACTAAAACCAAGTAAAACTTTGATGATATAGTGTGTTATTTATCTATTTAAGGCAACAATGAAAGGATCCTTAAGAAAAGACAAGAAGAAGACTAAGTAAAAAGAAATGTTTCTGCCAACCTTGACAAGAAAATAGTGGAAGCCAAGAAATTTAATTTAGGATGAGTAGAAAGTTAGTTGTGGTTGAGAAAAATGAAATTCAATATGTGTTGAGAAGATAAAATCTTATTATGTGTCGATCGTTAGAGAATGACAATATTGACCAGGAAAAGACTTAGTGTATGTCGAGTAGCCTAGTGTTGACCAAGCATTAGAAAATAGTTATTGCTAAGAAAATAGCATGTTATTGTCGAGTGATAGTATAAAGAGTTTGACAAATCTAAGTTGAAAAAGTTGATTTCTTGAAACATGTGAAGCCTGTTCAAGATAAGTATGATGAGCTAGTGGCATAGAATTCAAGATAACATGTTTCAAGAAGAATATTAAGAGGATTTTAAGGGAAGTTTCTAGAGGGAAAAAATGGAAAAGAGGGACGATTCAATGAATCTAAACTAACCCTAAGGTGGATGATGGAGGTTAAGTGGAAAAATATCAAAATTATCTATATAAGGAGATAACAAGATAGAAGCAAAATGTCAAATGTGAACTAGAGATAGACAAGGAAGTCTAGAGGTGTTTCTTAATATGGAGGCTGAAGGAATGAACCCATAGTTGGCATAGTAAGAATGCAAGCTTAAGGAGGTGAAGTATTGAAGGGTGAACGAGCAATTAGAAAAAAAGGTGAATAAATCCCAAGTAGAATGGAGAGTTGAATGAGAGATCTATAATCTAAAAGTGAGGTTTTTTTTATTAGATCAAGTGCTATCATTACTTTCTAAAAATTGTGTCAGTCTGGAAAAATCCTTTGGATTAAGGTTGACCTAATAGTCATAAGTAAATTCTTTAATCGAGTGACATTATAACAAAATGTTCTCAAGTCCTCTATCAAGGCTCACTTCTAATAGGGTGATTGAAATCCTTTAATCAAGGTTGCATTTAGCAATGTGTATTGTAATATTTAACAAGGTTGGCTCCTCACAAGGCTCACTTTAGAAGAGAAAAATTGGGCTTCCATGTTAAATCCTTGTGTCAAATTGTGTGATTGAATTTGTGGCATTTCACATTTACATTTTTGTAAAGTTCATTTGACCTAGGACAATAATATACTAAGGTTTGAGATATTGGATGATCTAATCAATGCATGTACATGTATTGGTTGAGTGCTAAAAATTTTTATCTATAAATTTGGACCTTGGATAACTAATTCACCCCCCTCTTAGTTATTCTAAATTATTCCAACAATTGGTATTAGAGCAATTGGTGCTTGTGAAGGAAAAAAGTTTGAACATACTTGAAGCTAAAGATCAAGATGTATAGAAACGAGGTGCCCAAGTTAAAAAAGGAAAACTTTCCTGCATGGAAAATTTTGATGAATTTACATCTAGGAGGACTTGGAGATTATGCATAGTCAACTATCACCACTGAAAATATTGAATTAGTTGGATCCCTAATTGCTAAACAATTGAAATAGTAGAAAGAACATAATTAGGAAATGTTGGAGATTGAAACTTCCCTAAGATATTCAGAGTTTGAAGACATAAAAACATGTACTACTTCTAAAGGGATGTGGGATTCCCTACAAAAGATCTATGGAGGAGACAAGAATGTGCTGAGAGCCAAAGCAAAAAGTATAAGAGGAAAATTTGATGAAGTGAGAATGCAATAAGGTGAAACTATAGTCCAGTATTGTGCAAGAATGAAATATTTTCTAAATACAGTTAGAGGAAAAAATTGAAGTATTGAATATGAGACTATTATTAGAAAAGTGTTAAGAACCTTTCTGCATATCTATGTATTAGAGTCTCTACTATACAAGAACCGAGGTGTACTCCTAGTAGTGATTTGACCCTTGAAGGACTAGTTGGTAGAATAACTTCTTTTGAACTTTTAAATTTTGATAATGTCAAATATGAGAATATTGATTCTTCTTTCAAAGTTATATTGACACTAAAATAACCCAAAGAAAAGAAAAAGGTCAAGCATGTTGCTAGTAATAGTGAAATAGATGACGAAGATCTAGAAGAATTGGAAGCACTGTTAGCTAGGAGATTTCATAGAGGCAAAGGAAAATACAAAGGTAGGTTACCCATCTTATATTTTAATTGTAATGAAGCTGGTCAACTTGTAGCAAGATGTCTTGAGAAGAAAAACAAAAGAAATGAAGACAAATCTACAAGTAGAAAAGATGAGAGTAACAAAGGCTATCAAGACAAGGGAAAGAAATATTGTTACATTTTTGAAGAAGAATCTAATGATGAATTAGATGATCATGATGATGAAGTTTTCTATGTTGCTCTAAAAGATGATTCTAATGAATATGAGGCAACTACATAAGTATCTTATGTAAGAAAAAGTGACAGATGGATCATTGATAGTGGATGTTCTCATCACATGACTAGTGACAAAAGTAATTTCATAACCCTTGAGCATTATAATGGAAATAGTGTTAGATTTGGTAATGATGCACCTTGTCCAATGAAAGGTAAAGGATCAATAAGATTGATAAACAAGATCATGTGTGACAATGTTTACTATGTGGAAGGACTTAACTAAAATATGTTGAGTGTGTCATAATTGAATATTTCAAAATGCAAAGTTGAATTTCAACACAAGAAGGCTAAGATCTATGATGTTTATGCAGAAGTGATTGGAAATGGTGATTAGACAAGAGGTAATCTATTTTATCTTGACATGGTTGAAGAAACTTGTCTTGTTGTATAATTTGATAATGTGTGGTTATGGCACAAAAGATTATGTCATGTAAATTTTTATGACTTGGTTAGTATCAATAAGATGAAAAGAGTCAAAGGTTTTCCAAAAATGAAGAAACATGATAATGTGATTTGCAAACAATGTCAGTTAGGCAAGATGGAAAAGTCTAGTTTTAAGAGAAAGACCCATACTTCTAAAAGAAATTTTGGAATTAGTTCATATTGATCTATGTGGACCAATTGATGTGTAAAGCTACAATGGTGACAAGTATTTTATTCTAGTTGTTGATGATTACTCTAAAATGATGAT